>OY282610.1:34771666-35472324 GCA_958298945.1 Atherix ibis | reverse complement strand
CAAACGATACAGAAACATTCAAAATGCGTAAATTGCTGAAAACTTCATCGACTTTGACCGAAATTTGCGAAAAATACGACTTTTTTAAAAATGCAGTAAAATTGAAAATTTTCGCTTGGAGGAAGATTTCCAATTTTTCCCGAAAATTCAACTTTTGTCAATCCACGATTTTTTTGGTCCAAACGATACAGAAACATTCAAAATGCGTAAATTGCTGAAAACTTCATCGACTTTGACCGAAATTTGCGAAAAATACGACTTTTTTAAAAATGCAGTAAAATTGAAAATTTTCGCTTGGAGGAAGATTTCCAATTTTTCCCGAAAATTCAACTTTTGTCAATCCACGATTTTTTTGGTCCAAACGATACAGAAACATTCAAAATGCGTAAATTGCTGAAAACTTCATCGACTTTGACCGAAATTTGCGAAAAATACGACTTTTTTAAAAATGCAGTAAAATTGAAAATTTTCGCTTGGAGGAAGATTTCCAATTTTTCATGAAAATTCAACTTTTGTCATCCACGATTTTTTTGGTCCAAACGATACAGAAACATTCAAAATGCGTAAATTGCTGAAAACTTCATCGACTTTGACCGAAATTTGCGAAAAATACGACTTTTTTAAAAATGCAGTAAAATTGAAAATTTTTGCTTGGAGGAAGATTTCCAATTTTTCCCGAAAATTCAACTTTTGTCAATCCACGATTTTTTTGGTCCAAACGATACAGAAACATTCAAAATGCGTAAATTGCTGAAAACTTCATCGACTTTGACCGAAATTTGCGAAAAATACGACTTTTTTAAAATGCAGTAAAATTGAAAATTTTCGCTTGGAGGAAGATTTCCAATTTTTCCCGAAAATTCAACTTTTGTCAATCCACGATTTTTTTGGTCCAAACGATATAGAAACATTCAAAATGCGTAAATTGCTGAAAACTTCATCGACTTTGACCGAAATTTGCGAAAAATACGACTTTTTTAAAAATGCAGTAAAATTGAAAATTTTCGCTTGGAGGAAGATTTCCAATTTTTCATGAAAATTCAACTTTTGTCATCCACGATTTTTTTGGTCCAAACGATACAGAAACATTCAAAATGCGTAAATTGCTGAAAACTTCATCGACTTTGACCGAAATTTGCGAAAAATACGACTTTTTTAAAAATGCAGTAAAATTAAACATTTTCGCTTGGAGGAAGATTTCCAATTTTTCCCGAAAATTCAACTTTTGTCAATCCACGATTTTTTTGGTCCAAACGATACAGAAACATTCAAAATGCGTAAATTGCTGAAAACTTCATCGATTTTGACCGAAATTTGCGAAAAATACGACTTTTTTAAAAATGCAGTAAAATTGAAAATTTTCGCTTGGAGGAAGATTTCCAATTTTTCCCGAAAATTCAACTTTTGTCAATCCACGATTTTTTTGGTCCAAACGATACAGAAACATTCAAAATGCGTAAATTGCTGAAAACTTCATCGACTTTGACCGAAATTTGCGAAAAATACGACTTTTTTAAAAATGCAGTAAAATTGAAAATTTTCGCTTGGAGGAAGATTTCCAATTTTTCCCGAAAATTCAACTTTTGTCAATCCACGATTTTTTTGGTCCAAACGATACAGAAACATTCAAAATGCGTAAATTGCTGAAAACTTCATCGACTTTGACCGAAATTTGCGAAAAATACGACTTTTTTAAAAATGCAGTAAAATTGAAAATTTTCGCTTGGAGGAAGATTTCCAATTTTTCCCGAAAATTCAACTTTTGTCAATCCACGATTTTTTTGGTCCAAACGATACAGAAACATTCAAAATGCGTAAATTGCTGAAAACTTCATCGATTTTGACCGAAATTTGCGAAAAATACGACTTTTTTAAAAATGCAGTAAAATTGAAAATTTTCGCTTGGAGGAAGATTTCCAATTTTTCCCGAAAATTCAACTTTTGTCAATCCACGATTTTTTTGGTCCAAACGATACAGAAACATTCAAAATGCGTAAATTGCTGAAAACTTCATCGATTTTGACCGAAATTTGCGAAAAATACGACTTTTTTAAAAATGCAGTAAAATTGAAAATTTTCGCTTGGAGGAAGATTTCCAATTTTTCATGAAAATTCAACTTTTGTCAATCCACGATTTTTTTGGTCCAAACGATACAGAAACATTCAAAATGCGTAAATTGCTGAAAACTTCATCGACTTTGACCGAAATTTGCGAAAAATACGACTTTTTTAAAAATGCAGTAAAATTGAAAATTTTCGCTTGGAGGAAGATTTCCAATTTTTCCCGAAAATTCAACTTTTGTCAATCCACGATTTTTTTGGTCCAAACGATACAGAAACATTCAAAATGCGTAAATTGCTGAAAACTTCATCGACTTTGACCGAAATTTGCGAAAAATACGACTTTTTTAAAAATGCAGTAAAATTGAAAATTTTCGCTTGGAGGAAGATTTCCAATTTTTCCCGAAAATTCAACTTTTGTCAATCCACGATTTTTTTGGTCCAAACGATACAGAAACATTCAAAATGCGTAAATTGCTGGAAACTTCATCGATTTTGACCGAAATTTGCAAAAAATACGACTTTTTTAAAAATGCAGTAAAATTGAAAATTTTCGCTTGGAGGAAGATTTCCAATTTTTCATGAAAATTCAACTTTTGTCATCCACGATTTTTTTGGTCCAAACGATACAGAAACATTCAAAATGCGTAAATTGCTGAAAACTTCATCGATTTTGACCGAAATTTGCGAAAAATACGACTTTTTTAAAAATGCAGTAAAATTGAACATTTTCGCTTGGAGGAAGATTTGCAATTTTTCCCGAAAATTCAACTTTTGTCAATCCACGATTTTTTTTGGTCCAAACGATACAGAAACATTCAAAATGCGTAAATTGCTGAAAACTTCATCGATTTTGACCGAAATTTGCGAAAAATACGACTTTTTTAAAAATGCAGTAAAATTGAAAATTTTCGCTTGGAGGAAGATTTCCAATTTTTCCCGAAAATTCAACTTTTGTCAATCCACGATTTTTTTGGTCCAAACGATACAGAAACATTCAAAATGCGTAAATTGCTGAAAACTTCATCGACTTTGACCGAAATTTGCGAAAAATACGACTTTTTTAAAAATGCAGTAAAATTGAAAATTTTCGCTTGGAGGAAGATTTCCAATTTTTCCCGAAAATTCAACTTTTGTCAATCCACGATTTTTTTGGTCCAAACGATACAGAAACATTCAAAATGCGTAAATTGCTGAAAACTTCATCGACTTTGACCGAAATTTGCGAAAAATACGACTTTTTTAAAAATGCAGTAAAATTGAAAATTTTCGCTTGGAGGAAGATTTCCAATTTTTCATGAAAATTCAACTTTTGTCATCCACGATTTTTTTGGTCCAAACGATACAGAAACATTCAAAATGCGTAAATTGCTGAAAACTTCATCGACTTTGACCGAAATTTGCGAAAAATACGACTTTTTTAAAAATGCAGTAAAATTGAACATTTTCGCTTGGAGGAAGATTTCCAATTTTTCCCGAAAATTCAACTTTTGTCAATCCACGATTTTTTTGGTCCAAACGATACAGAAACATTCAAAATGCGTAAATTGCTGAAAACTTCATCGATTTTGACCGAAATTTGCGAAAAATACGACTTTTTTAAAAATGCAGTAAAATTGAAAATTTTCGCTTGGAGGAAGATTTCCAATTTTTCCCGAAAATTCAACTTTTGTCAATCCACGATTTTTTTGGTCCAAACGATACAGAAACATTCAAAATGCGTAAATTGCTGAAAACTTCATCGATTTTGACCGAAATTTGCGAAAAATACGACTTTTTTAAAAATGCAGTAAAATTGAAAATTTTCGCTTGGAGGAAGATTTCCAATTTTTCATGAAAATTCAACTTTTGTCAATCCACGATTTTTTTGGTCCAAACGATACAGAAACATTCAAAATGCGTAAATTGCTGAAAACTTCATCGACTTTGACCGAAATTTGCGAAAAATACGACTTTTTTAAAAATGCAGTAAAATTGAAAATTTTCGCTTGGAGGAAGATTTCCAATTTTTCCCGAAAATTCAACTTTTGTCAATCCACGATTTTTTTGGTCCAAACGATACAGAAACATTCAAAATGCGTAAATTGCTGAAAACTTCATCGACTTTGACCGAAATTTGCGAAAAATACGACTTTTTTAAAAATGCAGTAAAATTGAAAATTTTCGCTTGGAGGAAGATTTCCAATTTTTCCCGAAAATTCAACTTTTGTCAATCCACGATTTTTTTGGTCCAAACGATACAGAAACATTCAAAATGCGTAAATTGCTGAAAACTTCATCGACTTTGACCGAAATTTGCGAAAAATACGACTTTTTTAAAAATGCAGTAAAATTGAAAATTTTCGCTTGGAGGAAGATTTCCAATTTTTCATGAAAATTCAACTTTTGTCATCCACGATTTTTTTGGTCCAAACGATACAGAAACATTCAAAATGCGTAAATTGCTGAAAACTTCATCGACTTTGACCGAAATTTGCGAAAAATACGACTTTTTTAAAAATGCAGTAAAATTGAACATTTTCGCTTGGAGGAAGATTTCCAATTTTTCCCGAAAATTCAACTTTTGTCAATCCACGATTTTTTTGGTCCAAACGATACAGAAACATTCAAAATGCGTAAATTGCTGAAAACTTCATCGATTTTGACCGAAATTTGCGAAAAATACGACTTTTTTAAAAATGCAGTAAAATTGAAAATTTTCGCTTGGAGGAAGATTTCCAATTTTTCCCGAAAATTCAACTTTTGTCAATCCACGATTTTTTTGGTCCAAACGATACAGAAACATTCAAAATGCGTAAATTGCTGAAAACTTCATCGATTTTGACCGAAATTTGCGAAAAATACGACTTTTTTAAAAATGCAGTAAAATTGAAAATTTTCGCTTGGAGGAAGATTTCCAATTTTTCATGAAAATTCAACTTTTGTCAATCCACGATTTTTTTGGTCCAAACGATACAGAAACATTCAAAATGCGTAAATTGCTGAAAACTTCATCGACTTTGACCGAAATTTGCGAAAAATACGACTTTTTTAAAAATGCAGTAAAATTGAAAATTTTCGCTTGGAGGAAGATTTCCAATTTTTCCCGAAAATTCAACTTTTGTCAATCCACGATTTTTTTGGTCCAAACGATACAGAAACATTCAAAATGCGTAAATTGCTGAAAACTTCATCGATTTTGACCGAAATTTGCGAAAAATACGACTTTTTTAAAAATGCAGTAAAATTGAAAATTTTCGCTTGGAGGAAGATTTCCAATTTTTCATGAAAATTCAACTTTTGTCAATCCACGATTTTTTTGGTCCAAACGATACAGAAACATTCAAAATGCGTAAATTGCTGAAAACTTCATCGATTTTGACCGAAATTTGCGAAAAATACGACTTTTTTAAAAATGCAGTAAAATTGAAAATTTTCGCTTGGAGGAAGATTTCCAATTTTTCATGAAAATTCAACTTTTGTCAATCCACGATTTTTTTGTTCCAAACGATACAGAAACATTCGAAATGCGTAAATTGCTGAAAACTTCATCGATTTTGACCGAAATTTGCGAAAAATACGACTTTTTTAAAAATGCAGTAAAATTGAACATTTTCGCTTGGAGGAAGATTTCCAATTTTTCCCGAAAATTCAACTTTTGTCAATCCACGATTTTTTTGGTCCAAACGATACAGAAACATTCAAAATGCGTAAATTGCTGAAAACTTCATCGATTTTGACCGAAATTTGCGAAAAATACGACTTTTTTAAAAATGCAGTAAAATTGAAAATTTTCGCTTGGAGGAAGATTTCCAATTTTTCCCGAAAATTCAACTTTTGTCAATCCACGATTTTTTTGGTCCAAACGATACAGAAACATTCAAAATGCGTAAATTGCTGAAAACTTCATCGATTTTGACCGAAATTTGCAAAAAATACGACTTTTTTAAAAATGCAGTAAAATTGAAAATTTTCGCTTGGAGGAAGATTTCCAATTTTTCATGAAAATTCAACTTTTGTCAATCCACGATTTTTTTGTTCCAAACGATACAGAAACATTCGAAATGCGTAAATTGCTGAAAACTTCATCGATTTTGACCGAAATTTGCGAAAAATACGACTTTTTTAAAAATGCAGTAAAATTGAACATTTTCGCTTGGAGGAAGATTTCCAATTTTTCCCGAAAATTCAACTTTTGTCAATCCACGATTTTTTTGGTCCAAACGATACAGAAACATTCAAAATGCGTAAATTGCTGAAAACTTCATCGATTTTGACCGAAATTTGCGAAAAATACGACTTTTTTAAAAATGCAGTAAAATTGAAAATTTTCGCTTGGAGGAAGATTTCCAATTTTTCCCGAAAATTCAACTTTTGTCAATCCACGATTTTTTTGGTCCAAACGATACAGAAACATTCAAAATGCGTAAATTGCTGAAAACTTCATCGACTTTGACCGAAATTTGCGAAAAATACGACTTTTTTAAAAATGCAGTAAAATTGAA
Organism: Atherix ibis; assembly: GCA_958298945.1. Taxonomy (NCBI): domain Eukaryota; kingdom Metazoa; phylum Arthropoda; class Insecta; order Diptera; family Athericidae; genus Atherix; species Atherix ibis. The sequence continues at coordinate 35,465,779 of OY282610.1, read as the reverse complement.
AATTTTCGCTTGGAGGAAGATTTCCAATTTTTCATGAAAATTCAACTTTTGTCATCCACGATTTTTTTGGTCCAAACGATACAGAAACATTCAAAATGCGTAAATTGCTGAAAACTTCATCGACTTTGACCGAAATTTGCGAAAAATACGACTTTTTTAAAAATGCAGTAAAATTGAACATTTTCGCTTGGAGGAAGATTTCCAATTTTTCCCGAAAATTCAACTTTTGTCAATCCACGATTTTTTTGGTCCAAACGATACAGAAACATTCAAAATGCGTAAATTGCTGAAAACTTCATCGATTTTGACCGAAATTTGCGAAAAATACGACTTTTTTAAAAATGCAGTAAAATTGAAAATTTTCGCTTGGAGGAAGATTTCCAATTTTTCCCGAAAATTCAACTTTTGTCAATCCACGATTTTTTTGGTCCAAACGATACAGAAACATTCAAAATGCGTAAATTGCTGAAAACTTCATCGATTTTGACCGAAATTTGCGAAAAATACGACTTTTTTAAAAATGCAGTAAAATTGAAAATTTTCGCTTGGAGGAAGATTTCCAATTTTTCATGAAAATTCAACTTTTGTCAATCCACGATTTTTTTGGTCCAAACGATACAGAAACATTCAAAATGCGTAAATTGCTGAAAACTTCATCGACTTTGACCGAAATTTGCGAAAAATACGACTTTTTTAAAAATGCAGTAAAATTGAAAATTTTCGCTTGGAGGAAGATTTCCAATTTTTCCCGAAAATTCAACTTTTGTCAATCCACGATTTTTTTGGTCCAAACGATACAGAAACATTCAAAATGCGTAAATTGCTGAAAACTTCATCGATTTTGACCGAAATTTGCGAAAAATACGACTTTTTTAAAAATGCAGTAAAATTGAAAATTTTCGCTTGGAGGAAGATTTCCAATTTTTCATGAAAATTCAACTTTTGTCAATCCACGATTTTTTTGGTCCAAACGATACAGAAACATTCAAAATGCGTAAATTGCTGAAAACTTCATCGATTTTGACCGAAATTTGCGAAAAATACGACTTTTTTAAAAATGCAGTAAAATTGAAAATTTTCGCTTGGAGGAAGATTTCCAATTTTTCATGAAAATTCAACTTTTGTCAATCCACGATTTTTTTGTTCCAAACGATACAGAAACATTCGAAATGCGTAAATTGCTGAAAACTTCATCGATTTTGACCGAAATTTGCGAAAAATACGACTTTTTTAAAAATGCAGTAAAATTGAAAATTTTCGCTTGGAGGAAGATTTCCAATTTTTCCCGAAAATTCAACTTTTGTCAATCCACGATTTTTTTGGTCCAAACGATACAGAAACATTCAAAATGCGTAAATTGCTGAAAACTTCATCGATTTTGACCGAAATTTGCGAAAAATACGACTTTTTTAAAAATGCAGTAAAATTGAAAATTTTCGCTTGGAGGAAGATTTCCAATTTTTCATGAAAATTCAACTTTTGTCAATCCACGATTTTTTTGGTCCAAACGATACAGAAACATTCAAAATGCGTAAATTGCTGAAAACTTCATCGACTTTGACCGAAATTTGCGAAAAATACGACTTTTTTAAAAATGCAGTAAAATTGAAAATTTTCGCTTGGAGGAAGATTTCCAATTTTTCATGAAAATTCAACTTTTGTCAATCCACGATTTTTTTGGTCCAAACGATACAGAAACATTCAAAATGCGTAAATTGCTGAAAACTTCATCGATTTTGACCGAAATTTGCGAAAAATACGACTTTTTTAAAAATGCAGTAAAATTGAAAATTTTCGCTTGGAGGAAGATTTTCAATTTTTCATGAAAATTCAACTTTTGTCAATCCACGATTTTTTTGGTCCAAACGATACAGAAACATTCAAAATGCGTAAATTGCTGAAAACTTCATCGACTTTGACCGAAATTTGCGAAAAATACGACTTTTTTAAAAATGCAGTAAAATTGAAAATTTTCGCTTGGAGGAAGATTTCCAATTTTTCATGAAAATTCAACTTTTGTCAATCCACGATTTTTTTGGTCCAAACGATACAGAAACATTCAAAATGCGTAAATTGCTGAAAACTTCATCGATTTTGACCGAAATTTGCGAAAAATACGACTTTTTTAAAAATGCAGTAAAATTGAAAATTTTCGCTTGGAGGAAGATTTCCAATTTTTCCCGAAAATTCAACTTTTGTCAATCCACGATTTTTTTGGTCCAAACGATACAGAAACATTCAAAATGCGTAAATTGCTGAAAACTTCATCGACTTTGACCGAAATTTGCGAAAAATACGACTTTTTTAAAAAATGCAGTAAAATTGAAAATTTTCGCTTGGAGGAAGATTTCCAATTTTTCCCGAAAATTCAACTTTTGTCAATCCACGATTTTTTTGGTCCAAACGATACAGAAACATTCAAAATACGTAAATTGCTGAAAACTTCATCGATTTTGACCGAAATTTGCGAAAAATACGACTTTTTTAAAAATGCAGTAAAATTGAAAATTTTCGCTTGGAGGAAGATTTTCAATTTTTCATGAAAATTCAACTTTTGTCAATCCACGATTTTTTTGGTCCAAACGATACAGAAACATTCAAAATGCGTAAATTGCTGAAAACTTCATCGACTTTGACCGAAATTTGCGAAAAATACGACTTTTTTAAAAATGCAGTAAAATTGAAAATTTTCGCTTGGAGGAAGATTTCCAATTTTTCCCGAAAATTCAACTTTTGTCAATCCACGATTTTTTTGGTCCAAACGATACAGAAACATTCAAAATGCGTAAATTGCTGAAAACTTCATCGATTTTGACCGAAATTTGCGAAAAATACGACTTTTTTAAAAATGCAGTAAAATTGAAAATTTTCGCTTGGAGGAAGATTTCCAATTTTTCATGAAAATTCAACTTTTGTCAATCCACGATTTTTTTGGTCCAAACGATACAGAAACATTCAAAATGCGTAAATTGCTGAAAACTTCATCGATTTTGACCGAAATTTGCGAAAAATACGACTTTTTTAAAAATGCAGTAAAATTGAAAATTTTCGCTTGGAGGAAGATTTTCAATTTTTCATGAAAATTCAACTTTTGTCAATCCACGATTTTTTTGGTCCAAACGATACAGAAACATTCAAAATGCGTAAATTGCTGAAAACTTCATCGATTTTGACCGAAATTTGCGAAAAATACGACTTTTTTAAAAATGCAGTAAAATTGAAAATTTTCGCTTGGAGGAAGATTTTCAATTTTTCATGAAAATTCAACTTTTGTCAATCCACGATTTTTTTGGTCCAAACGATACAGAAACATTCAAAATGCGTAAATTGCTGAAAACTTCATCGACTTTGACCGAAATTTGCGAAAAATACGACTTTTTTAAAAATGCAGTAAAATTGAAAATTTTCGCTTGGAGGAAGATTTCCAATTTTTCCCGAAAATTCAACTTTTGTCAATCCACGATTTTTTTGGTCCAAACGATACAGAAACATTCAAAATGCGTAAATTGCTGAAAACTTCATCGATTTTGACCGAAATTTGCGAAAAATACGACTTTTTTAAAAATGCAGTAAAATTGAACATTTTCGCTTGGAGGAAGATTTCCAATTTTTCATGAAAATTCAACTTTTGTCAATCCACGATTTTTTTGGTCCAAACGATACAGAAACATTCAAAATGCGTAAATTGCTGAAAACTTCATCGATTTTGACCGAAATTTGCGAAAAATACGACTTTTTTAAAAATGCAGTAAAATTGAAAATTTTCGCTTGGAGGAAGATTTCCAATTTTTCACGAAATTTCAACTTTTGTCAATCCACGATTTTTTTGGTCCAAACGATACAGAAACATTCAAAATGCGTAAATTGCTGAAAACTTCATCGACTTTGACCGAAATTTGCGAAAAATACGACTTTTTTAAAAATGCAGTAAAATTGAAAATTTTCGCTTGGAGGAAGATTTCCAATTTTTCATGAAAATTCAACTTTTGTCAATCCACGATTTTTTTGGTCCAAACGATACAGAAACATTCAAAATGCGTAAATTCCTGAAAACTTCATCGATTTTGACCGAAATTTGCAAAAAATACGACTTTTTTAAAAATGCAGTAAAATTGAAAATTTTCGCTTGGAGGAAGATTTCCAATTTTTCCCGAAAATTCAACTTTTGTCAATCCACGATTTTTTTGGTCCAAACGATACAGAAACATTCAAAATGCGTAAATTGCTGAAAACTTCATCGACTTTGACCGAAATTTGCGAAAAATACGACTTTTTTAAAAATGCAGTAAAATTGAAAATTTTCGCTTGGAGGAAGATTTCCAATTTTTCCCGAAAATTCAACTTTTGTCAATCCACGATTTTTTTGGTCCAAACGATACAGAAACATTCAAAATGCGTAAATTGCTGAAAACTTCATCGATTTTGACCGAAATTTGCGAAAAATACGACTTTTTTAAAAATGCAGTAAAATTGAAAATTTTCGCTTGGAGGAAGATTTCCAATTTTTCACGAAATTTCAACTTTTGTCAATCCACGATTTTTTTGGTCCAAACGATACAGAAACATTCAAAATGCGTAAATTGCTGAAAACTTCATCGATTTTGACCGAAATTTGCAAAAAATACGACTTTTTTAAAAATGCAGTAAAATTGAAAACTTTCGCTTGGAGGAAGATTTCCAATTTTTCATGAAAATTCAACTTTTGTCAATCCACGATTATTTTGGTCCAAACGATACAGAAACATTCAAAATGCGTAAATTGCTGAAAACTTCATCGATTTTGACCGAAATTTGCGAAAAATGCGACTTTTTTAAAAATGCAGTAAAATTGAAAATTTTCGCTTGGAGGAAGATTTCCAATTTTTCATGAAAATTCAACTTTTGTCAATCTACGATTTTTTTGGTCCAAACGATACAGAAACATTCAAAATGCGTAAATTCCTGAAAACTTCATCGATTTTGACCGAAATTTGCAAAAAATACGACTTTTTTAAAAATGCAGTAAAATTGAAAATTTTCGCTTGGAGGAAGATTTCCAATTTTTCACGAAATTTCAACTTTTGTCAATCCACGATTTTTTTGGTCCAAACGATACAGAAACATTCAAAATGCGTAAATTGCTGAAAACTTCATCGATTTTGACCGAAATTTGCAAAAAATACGACTTTTTTAAAAATGCAGTAAAATTGAAAATTTTCGCTTGGAGGAAGATTTCCAATTTTTCATGAAAATTCAACTTTTGTCAATCCACGATTATTTTGGTTCAAACGATACAGAAACATTCAAAATGCGTAAATTGCTGAAAACTTCATCGATTTTGACCGAAATTTGCAAAAAATACGACTTTTTTAAAAATGCAGTAAAATTGAAAATTTTCGCTTGGAGGAAGATTTCCAATTTTTCATGAAAATTCAACTTTTGTCAATCCACGATTTTTTTGGTCCAAACGATACAGAAACATTCAAAATGCGTAAATTGCTGAAAACTTCATCGATTTTGACCGAAATTTGCGAAAAATACGACTTTTTTAAAAATGCAGTAAAATTGAAAATTTTCGCTTGGAGGAAGATTTCCAATTTTTCATGAAAATTCAACTTTTGTCAATCTACGATTTTTTTGGTCCAAACGATACAGAAACATTCAAAATGCGTAAATTCCTGAAAACTTCATCGATTTTGACCGAAATTTGCAAAAAATACGACTTTTTTAAAAATGCACTAAAATTGAAAATTTTCGCTTGGAGGAAGATTTCCAATTTTTCACGAAATTTCAACTTTTGTCAATCCACGATTTTTTTGGTCCAAACGATACAGAAACATTCAAAATGCGTAAATTGCTGAAAACTTCATCGATTTTGACCGAAATTTGCAAAAAATACGACTTTTTTAAAAATGCAGTAAAATTGAAAATTTTCGCTTGGAGGAAGATTTCCAATTTTTCATGAAAATTCAACTTTTGTCAATCCACGATTATTTTGGTTCAAACGATACAGAAACATTCAAAATGCGTAAATTGCTGAAAACTTCATCGATTTTGACCGAAATTTGCAAAAAATACGACTTTTTTAAAAATGCAGTAAAATTGAAAATTTTCGCTTGGAGGAAGATTTCCAATTTTTCATGAAAATTCAACTTTTGTCAATCCACGATTTTTTTGGTCCAAACGATACAGAAACATTCAAAATGCGTAAATTGCTGAAAACTTCATCGATTTTGACCGAAATTTGCGAAAAATACGACTTTTTTAAAAATGCAGTAAAATTGAAAATTTTCGCTTGGAGGAAGATTTCCAATTTTTCCCGAAAATTCAACTTTTGTCAATCCACGATTTTTTTGGTCCAAACGATACAGAAACATTCAAAATGCGTAAATTGCTGAAAACTTCATCGATTTTGACCGAAATTTGCGAAAAATACGACTTTTTTAAAAATGCAGTAAAATTGAAAATTTTCGCTTGGAGGAAGATTTCCAATTTTTCATGAAAATTCAACTTTTGTCAATCCACGATTTTTTTGGTCCAAACGATACAGAAACATTCAAAATGCGTAAATTGCTGAAAACTTCATCGATTTTGACCGAAATTTGCGAAAAATACGACTTTTTTAAAAATGCAGTAAAATTGAAAATTTTCGCTTGGAGGAAGATTTCCAATTTTTCATGAAAATTCAACTTTTGTCAATCCACGATTTGTTTGGTCCAAACGATACAGAAACATTCAAAATGCGTAAATTGCTGAAAACTTCATCGATTTTGACCGAAATTTGCGAAAAATACGACTTTTTTAAAAATGCAGTAAAATTGAACATTTTCGCTTGGAGGAAGATTTCCAATTTTTCCCGAAAATTCAACTTTTGTCAATCCACGATTTTTTTGGTCCAAACGATACAGAAACATTCAAAATGCGTAAATTGCTGAAAACTTCATCGATTTTGACCGAAATTTGCAAAAAATACGACTTTTTTAAAAATGCAGTAAAATTGAAAATTTTCGCTTGGAGGAAGATTTCCAATTTTTCATGAAAATTCAACTTTTGTCAATCCACGATTTTTTTGGTCCAAACGATACAGAAACATTCAAAATGCGTAAATTGCTGAAAACTTCATCGACTTTGACCGAAATTTGCGAAAAATACGACTTTTTTAAAAATGCAGTAAAATTGAAAATTTTCGCTTGGAGGAAGATTTCCAATTTTTCCCGAAAATTCAACTTTTGTCAATCCACGATTTTTTTGGTCCAAACGATACAGAAACATTCAAAATGCGTAAATTGCTGAAAACTTCATCGATTTTGACCGAAATTTGCGAAAAATACGACTTTTTTAAAAATGCAGTAAAATTGAAAATTTTCGCTTGGAGGAAGATTTCCAATTTTTCATGAAAATTCAACTTTTGTCAATCCACGATTTTTTTGGTCCAAACGATACAGAAACATTCCAAATGCGTAAATTGCTGAAAACTTCATCGACTTTGACCGAAATTTGCGAAAAATACGACTTTTTTAAAAATGCAGTAAAATTGAAAATTTTCGCTTGGATTCCTCCAATTTTTCCCGAAAATTCAACTTTTGTCAATCCACGATTTTTTTGGTCCAAACGATACAGAAACATTCAAAATGCGTAAATTCCTGAAAACTTCATCGATTTTGACCGAAATTTGCGAAAAATACGACTTTTTTAAAAATGCAGTAAAATTGAAAATTTTCGCTTGGAGGAAGATTTCCAATTTTTCCCGAAAATTCAACTTTTGTCAATCCACGATTTTTTTGGTCCAAACGATACAGAAACATTCAAAATGCGTAAATTGCTGAAAACTTCATCGATTTTGACCGAAATTTGCGAAAAATACGACTTTTTTAAAAATGCAGTAAAATTGAACATTTTCGCTTGGAGGAAGATTTCCAATTTTTCATGAAAATTCAACTTTTGTCAATCCACGATTTTTTTGGTCCAAACGATACAGAAACATTCAAAATGCGTAAATTGCTGAAAACTTCATCGACTTTGACCGAAATTTGCGAAAAATACGACTTTTTTAAAAATGCAGTAAAATTGAAAATTTTCGCTTGGAGGAAGATTTCCAATTTTTCATGAAAATTCAACTTTTGTCAATCCACGATTTTTTTGGTCCAAACGATACAGAAACATTCCAAATGCGTAAATTGCTGAAAACTTCATCGACTTTGACCGAAATTTGCGAAAAATACGACTTTTTTAAAAATGCAGTAAAATTGAAAATTTTCGCTTGGATTCCTCCAATTTTTCCCGAAAATTCAACTTTTGTCAATCCACGATTTTTTTGGTCCAAACGATACAGAAACATTCAAAATGCGTAAATTCCTGAAAACTTCATCGATTTTGACCGAAATTTGCGAAAAATACGACTTTTTTAAAAATGCAGTAAAATTGAAAATTTTCGCTTGGAGGAAGATTTCCAATTTTTCCCGAAAATTCAACTTTTGTCAATCCACGATTTTTTTGGTCCAAACGATACAGAAACATTCAAAATGCGTAAATTGCTGAAAACTTCATCGATTTTGACCGAAATTTGCGAAAAATACGACTTTTTTAAAAATGCAGTAAAATTGAACATTTTCGCTTGGAGGAAGATTTCCAATTTTTCATGAAAATTCAACTTTTGTCAATCCACGATTTTTTTGGTCCAAACGATACAGAAACATTCAAAATGCGTAAATTGCTGAAAACTTCATCGACTTTGACCGAAATTTGCGAAAAATACGACTTTTTTAAAAATGCAGTAAAATTGAAAATTTTCGCTTGGAGGAAGATTTCCAATTTTTCCCGAAAATTCAACTTTTGTCAATCCACGATTTTTTTGGTCCAAACGATACAGAAACATTCAAAATGCGTAAATTGCTGAAAACTTCATCGATTTTGACCGAAATTTGCGAAAAATACGACTTTTTTAAAAATGCAGTAAAATTGAAAATTTTCGCTTGGAGGAAGATTTCCAATTTTTCATGAAAATTCAACTTTTGTCAATCCACGATTTTTTTGGTCCAAACGATACAGAAACATTCCAAATGCGTAAATTGCTGAAAACTTCATCGACTTTGACCGAAATTTGCGAAAAATACGACTTTTTTGAAAATGCAGTAAAATTGAAAATTTTCGCTTGGATTCCTCCAATTTTTCCCGAAAATTCAACTTTTGTCAATCCACGATTTTTTTGGTCCAAACGATACAGAAACATTCAAAATGCGTAAATTCCTGAAAACTTCATCGATTTTGACCGAAATTTGCGAAAAATACGACTTTTTTAAAAATGCAGTAAAATTGAAAATTTTCGCTTGGAGGAAGATTTCCAATTTTTCCCGAAAATTCAACTTTTGTCAATCCACGATTTTTTTAGTCCAAACGATACAGAAACATTCAAAATGCGTAAATTGCTGAAAACTTCATCGATTTTGACCGAAATTTGCGAAAAATACGACTTTTTTAAAAATGCAGTAAAATTGAAAATTTTCGCTTGGAGGAAGATTTCCAATTTTTCACGAAATTTCAACTTTTGTCAATCCACGATTTTTTTGGTCCAAACGATACAGAAACATTCAAAATGCGTAAATTGCTGAAAACTTCATCGATTTTGACCGAAATTTGCGAAAAATACGACTTTTTTAAAAATGCAGTAAAATTGAAAATTTTCGCTTGGAGGAAGATTTCCAATTTTTCATGAAAATTCAACTTTTGTCAATCCACGATTATTTTGGTTCAAACGATACAGAAACATTCAAAATGCGTAAATTGCTGAAAACTTCATCGATTTTGACCGAAATTTGCAAAAAATACGACTTTTTTAAAAATGCAGTAAAATTGAAAATTTTCGCTTGGAGGAAGATTTCCAATTTTTCATGAAAATTCAACTTTTGTCAATCCACGATTTTTTTGGTCCAAACGATACAGAAACATTCAAAATGCGTAAATTGCTGAAAACTTCATCGATTTTGACCGAAATTTGCGAAAAATACGACTTTTTTAAAAATGCAGTAAAATTGAAAATTTTCGCTTGGAGGAAGATTTCCAATTTTTCATGAAAATTCAACTTTTGTCAATCTACGATTTTTTTGGTCCAAACGATACAGAAACATTCAAAATGCGTAAATTCCTGAAAACTTCATCGATTTTGACCGAAATTTGCAAAAAATACGACTTTTTTAAAAATGCACTAAAATTGAAAATTTTCGCTTGGAGGAAGATTTCCAATTTTTCCCGAAATTTCAACTTTTGTCAATCCACGATTTTTTTGGTCCAAACGATACAGAAACATTCAAAATGCGTAAATTGCTGAAAACTTCATCGATTTTGACCGAAATTTGCAAAAAATACGACTTTTTTAAAAATGCAGTAAAATTGAAAATTTTCGCTTGGAGGAAGATTTCCAATTTTTCCCGAAAATTCAACTTTTGTCAATCCACGATTTTTTTGGTCCAAACGATACAGAAACATTCAAAATGCGTAAATTGCTGAAAACTTCATCGATTTTGACCGAAATTTGCGAAAAATACGACTTTTTTAAAAATGCAGTAAAATTGAACATTTTCGCTTGGAGGAAGATTTCCAATTTTTCATGAAAATTCAACTTTTGTCAATCCACGATTTTTTTGGTCCAAACGATACAGAAACATTCAAAATGCGTAAATTGCTGAAAACTTCATCGACTTTGACCGAAATTTGCGAAAAATACGACTTTTTTAAAAATGCAGTAAAATTGAAAATTTTCGCTTGGAGGAAGATTTCCAATTTTTCACGAAATTTCAACTTTTGTCAATCCACGATTTTTTTGGTCCAAACGATACAGAAACATTCAAAATGCGTAAATTGCTGAAAACTTCATCGATTTTGACCGAAATTTGCGGTCTTTTTTAAAAATGCAGTAAAATTGAAAATTTTCGCTTGGAGGAAGATTTCCAATTTTTCATGAAAATTCAACTTTTGTCAATCCACGATTATTTTGGTTCAAACGATACAGAAACATTCAAAATGCGTAAATTGCTGAAAACTTCATCGATTTTGACCGAAATTTGCAAAAAATACGACTTTTTTAAAAATGCAGTAAAATTGAAAATTTTCGCTTGGAGGAAGATTTCCAATTTTTCATGAAAATTCAACTTTTGTCAATCCACGATTTTTTTGGTCCAAACGATACAGAAACATTCAAAATGCGTAAATTGCTGAAAACTTCATCGATTTTGACCGAAATTTGCGAAAAATACGACTTTTTTAAAAATGCAGTAAAATTGAAAATTTTCGCTTGGAGGAAGATTTCCAATTTTTCATGAAAATTCAACTTTTGTCAATCTACGATTTTTTTGGTCCAAACGATACAGAAACATTCAAAATGCGTAAATTCCTGAAAACTTCATCGATTTTGACCGAAATTTGCAAAAAATACGACTTTTTTAAAAATGCACTAAAATTGAAAATTTTCGCTTGGAGGAAGATTTCCAATTTTTCCCGAAATTTCAACTTTTGTCAATCCACGATTTTTTTGGTCCAAACGATACAGAAACATTCAAAATGCGTAAATTGCTGAAAACTTCATCGATTTTGACCGAAATTTGCAAAAAATACGACTTTTTTAAAAATGCAGTAAAATTGAAAATTTTCGCTTGGAGGAAGATTTCCAATTTTTCATGAAAATTCAACTTTTGTCAATCCACGATTATTTTGGTTCAAACGATACAGAAACATTCAAAATGCGTAAATTGCTGAAAACTTCATCGATTTTGACCGAAATTTGCAAAAAATACGACTTTTTTAAAAATGCAGTAAAATTGAAAATTTTCGCTTGGAGGAAGATTTCCAATTTTTCATGAAAATTCAACTTTTGTCAATCCACGATTTTTTTGGTCCAAACGATACAGAAACATTCAAAATGCGTAAATTGCTGAAAACTTCATCGATTTTGACCGAAATTTGCGAAAAATACGACTTTTTTAAAAATGCAGTAAAATTGAAAATTTTCGCTTGGAGGAAGATTTCCAATTTTTCCCGAAAATTCAACTTTTGTCAATCCACGATTTTTTTGGTCCAAACGATACAGAAACATTCAAAATGCGTAAATTGCTGAAAACTTCATCGATTTTGACCGAAATTTGCAAAAAATACGACTTTTTTAAAAATGCAGTAAAATTGAAAATTTTCGCTTGGAGGAAGATTTCCAATTTTTCATGAAAATTCAACTTTTGTCAATCCACGATTTTTTTGGTCCAAACGATACAGAAACATTCAAAATGCGTAAATTGCTGAAAACTTCATCGATTTTGACCGAAATTTGCGAAAAATACGACTTTTTTAAAAATGCAGTAAAATTGAAAATTTTCGCTTGGAGGAAGATTTCCAATTTTTCATGAAAATTCAACTTTTGTCAATCCACGATTTGTTTGGTCCAAACGATACAGAAACATTCAAAATGCGTAAATTGCTGAAAACTTCATCGATTTTGACCGAAATTTGCGAAAAATACGACTTTTTTAAAAATGCAGTAAAATTGAACATTTTCGCTTGGAGGAAGATTTCCAATTTTTCCCGAAAATTCAACTTTTGTCAATCCACGATTTTTTTGGTCCAAACGATACAGAAACATTCAAAATGCGTAAATTGCTGAAAACTTCATCGATTTTGACCGAAATTTGCAAAAAATACGACTTTTTTAAAAATGCAGTAAAATTGAAAATTTTCGCTTGGAGGAAGATTTCCAATTTTTCATGAAAATTCAACTTTTGTCAATCCACGATTTTTTTGGTCCAAACGATACAGAAACATTCAAAATGCGTAAATTGCTGAAAACTTCATCGACTTTGACCGAAATTTGCGAAAAATACGACTTTTTTAAAAATGCAGTAAAATTGAAAATTTTCGCTTGGAGGAAGATTTCCAATTTTTCCCGAAAATTCAACTTTTGTCAATCCACGATTTTTTTGGTCCAAACGATACAGAAACATTCAAAATGCGTAAATTGCTGAAAACTTCATCGATTTTGACCGAAATTTGCAAAAAATACGACTTTTTTAAAAATGCAGTAAAATTGAAAATTTTCGCTTGGAGGAAGATTTCCAATTTTTCATGAAAATTCAACTTTTGTCAATCCACGATTTTTTTGGTCCAAACGATACAGAAACATTCAAAATGCGTAAATTGCTGAAAACTTCATCGATTTTGACCGAAATTTGCGAAAAATACGACTTTTTTAAAAATGCAGTAAAATTGAAAATTTTCGCTTGGAGGAAGATTTCCAATTTTTCATGAAAATTCAACTTTTGTCAATCCACGATTTGTTTGGTCCAAACGATACAGAAACATTCAAAATGCGTAAATTGCTGAAAACTTCATCGATTTTGACCGAAATTTGCAAAAAATACGACTTTTTTAAAAATGCAGTAAAATTGAACATTTTCGCTTGGAGGAAGATTTCCAATTTTTCCCGAAAATTCAACTTTTGTCAATCCACGATTTTTTTGGTCCAAACGATACAGAAACATTCAAAATGCGTAAATTGCTGAAAACTTCATCGATTTTGACCGAAATTTGCAAAAAATACGACTTTTTTAAAAATGCAGTAAAATTGAAAATTTTCGCTTGGAGGAAGATTTCCAATTTTTCATGAAAATTCAACTTTTGTCAATCCACGATTTTTTTGGTCCAAACGATACAGAAACATTCAAAATGCGTAAATTGCTGAAAACTTCATCGACTTTGACCGAAATTTGCGAAAAATACGACTTTTTTAAAAATGCAGTAAAATTGAAAATTTTCGCTTGGAGGAAGATTTCCAATTTTTCCCGAAAATTCAACTTTTGTCAATCCACGATTTTTTTGGTCCAAACGATACAGAAACATTCAAAATGCGTAAATTGCTGAAAACTTCATCGATTTTGACCGAAATTTGCGAAAAATACGACTTTTTTAAAAATGCAGTAAAATTGAAAATTTTCGCTTGGAGGAAGATTTCCAATTTTTCATGAAAATTCAACTTTTGTCAATCCACGATTTTTTTGGTCCAAACGATACAGAAACATTCCAAATGCGTAAATTGCTGAAAACTTCATCGACTTTGACCGAAATTTGCGAAAAATACGACTTTTTTAAAAATGCAGTAAAATTGAAAATTTTCGCTTGGATTCCTCCAATTTTTCCCGAAAATTCAACTTTTGTCAATCCACGATTTTTTTGGTCCAAACGATACAGAAACATTCAAAATGCGTAAATTCCTGAAAACTTCATCGATTTTGACCGAAATTTGCGAAAAATACGACTTTTTTAAAAATGCAGTAAAATTGAAAATTTTCGCTTGGAGGAAGATTTCCAATTTTTCCCGAAAATTCAACTTTTGTCAATCCACGATTTTTTTGGTCCAAACGATACAGAAACATTCAAAATGCGTAAATTGCTGAAAACTTCATCGATTTTGACCGAAATTTGCGAAAAATACGACTTTTTTAAAAATGCAGTAAAATTGAACATTTTCGCTTGGAGGAAGATTTCCAATTTTTCATGAAAATTCAACTTTTGTCAATCCACGATTTTTTTGGTCCAAACGATACAGAAACATTCAAAATGCGTAAATTGCTGAAAACTTCATCGACTTTGACCGAAATTTGCGAAAAATACGACTTTTTTAAAAATGCAGTAAAATTGAAAATTTTCGCTTGGAGGAAGATTTCCAATTTTTCATGAAAATTCAACTTTTGTCAATCCACGATTTTTTTGGTCCAAACGATACAGAAACATTCCAAATGCGTAAATTGCTGAAAACTTCATCGACTTTGACCGAAATTTGCGAAAAATACGACTTTTTTAAAAATGCAGTAAAATTGAAAATTTTCGCTTGGATTCCTCCAATTTTTCCCGAAAATTCAACTTTTGTCAATCCACGATTTTTTTGGTCCAAACGATACAGAAACATTCAAAATGCGTAAATTGCTGAAAACTTCATCGATTTTGACCGAAATTTGCGAAAAATACGACTTTTTTAAAAATGCAGTAAAATTGAAAATTTTCGCTTGGAGGAAGATTTCCAATTTTTCATGAAAATTCAACTTTTGTCAATCCACGATTTTTTTGGTCCAAACGATACAGAAACATTCAAAATGCGTAAATTGCTGAAAACTTCATCGATTTTGACCGAAATTTGCGAAAAATACGACTTTTTTAAAAATGCAGTAAAATTGAAAATTTTCGCTTGGAGGAAGATTTCCAATTTTTCATGAAAATTCAACTTTTGTCAATCCACGATTTTTTTGGTCCAAACGATACAGAAACATTCAAAATGCGTAAATTGCTGAAAACTTCATCGATTTTGACCGAAATTTGCGAAAAATACGACTTTTTTAAAAATGCAGTAAAATTGAAAATTTTCGCTTGGAGGAAGATTTCCAATTTTTCATGAAAATTCAACTTTTGTCAATCCACGATTTTTTTGGTCCAAACGATACAGAAACATTCAAAATGCGTAAATTGCTGAAAACTTCATCGATTTTGACCGAAATTTGCGAAAAATACGACTTTTTTAAAAATGCAGTAAAATTGAACATTTTCGCTTGGAGGAAGATTTCCAATTTTTCCCGAAAATTCAACTTTTGTCAATCCACGATTTTTTTGGTCCAAACGATACAGAAACATTCAAAATGCGTAAATTGCTGAAAACTTCATCGATTTTGACCGAAATTTGCGAAAAATACGACTTTTTTAAAAATGCAGTAAAATTGAACATTTTCGCTTGGAGGAAGATTTCCAATTTTTCATGAAAATTCAACTTTTGTCAATCCACGATTTTTTTGGTCCAAACGATACAGAAACATTCAAAATGCGTAAATTGCTGAAAACTTCATCGACTTTGACCGAAATTTGCGAAAAATACGACTTTTTTAAAAATGCAGTAAAATTGAAAATTTTCGCTTGGAGGAAGATTTCCAATTTTTCCCGAAAATTCAACTTTTGTCAATCCACGATTTTTTTTGGTCCAAACGATACAGAAACATTCAAAATGCGTAAATTGCTGAAAACTTCATCGATTTTGACCGAAATTTGCGAAAAATACGACTTTTTTAAAAATGCAGTAAAATTGAAAATTTTCGCTTGGAGGAAGATTTCCAATTTTTCCCGAAAATTCAACTTTTGTCAATCCACGATTTTTTTAGTCCAAACGATACAGAAACATTCAAAATGCGTAAATTGCTGAAAACTTCATCGACTTTGACCGAAATTTGCGAAAAATACGACTTTTTTAAAAATGCAGTAAAATTGAAAATTTTCGCTTGGAGGAAGATTTCCAATTTTTCATGAAAATTCAACTTTTGTCAATCCACGATTTTTTTGGTCCAAACGATACAGAAACATTCAAAATGCGTAAATTGCTGAAAACTTCATCGACTTTGACCGAAATTTGCGAAAAATACGACTTTTTTAAAAATGCAGTAAAATTGAAAATTTTCGCTTGGAGGAAGATTTCCAATTTTTCCCGAAAATTCAACTTTTGTCAATCCACGATTTTTTTGGTCCAAACGATACAGAAACATTCAAAATGCGTAAATTGCTGAAAACTTCATCGATTTTGACCGAAATTTGCAAAAAATACGACTTTTTTAAAAATGCAGTAAAATTGAAAATTTTCGCTTGGAGGAAGATTTCCAATTTTTCATGAAAATTCAACTTTTGTCAATCCACGATTTTTTTGGTCCAAACGATACAGAAACATTCAAAATGCGTAAATTGCTGAAAACTTCATCGATTTTGACCGAAATTTGCGAAAAACACGACTTTTTTAAAAATGCAGTAAAATTGAAAATTTTCGCTTGGAGGAAGATTTCCAATTTTTCCCGAAAATTCAACTTTTGTCAATCCACGATTTTTTTGGTCCAAACGATACAGAAACATTCAAAATGCGTAAATTGCTGAAAACTTCATCGATTTTGACCGAAATTTGCGAAAAATACGACTTTTTTAAAAATGCAGTAAAATTGAAAATTTTCGTTTGGAGGAAGATTTTCAATTTTTCATGAAAATTCAACTTTTGTCAATCCACGATTATTTTGGTCCAAACGATACAGAAACATTCAAAATGCGTAAATTGCTGAAAACTTCATCGATTTTGACCGAAATTTGCAAAAAATACGACTTTTTTAAAAATGCAGTAAAATTGAAAATTTTCGATTGGAGGAAGATTTCCAATTTTTCCCGAAAATTCAACTTTTGTCAATCCACGATTTTTTTGGTCCAAACGATACAGAAACATTCAAAATGCGTAAATTGCTGAAAACTTCATCGACTTTGACCGAAATTTGCGAAAAATACGACTTTTTTAAAAATGCAGTAAAATTGAAAATTTTCGATTGGAGGAAGATTTCCAATTTTTCCCGAAAATTCAACTTTTGTCAATCCACGATTTTTTTGGTCCAAACGATACAGAAGCATTCAAAATGCGTAAATTGCTGAAAACTGCATCGATTTTGACCGAAATTTGCAGAAAATACGACTTTTTTAAAAATGCAGTAAAATTGAAAATTTTCGCTTGGAGGAAGATTTCCAATTTTTCCCGAAAATTCAACTTTTGTCAATCCACGATTTTTTTGGTCCAAACGATACAGAAACATTCAAAATGCGTAAATTGCTGAAAACTGCATCGATTTTGACCGAAATTTGCAGAAAATACGACTTTTTTAAAAATGCAGTAAAATTGAAAATTTTCGCTTGGAGGAAGATTTCCAATTTTTCATGAAAATTCAACTTTTGTCAATCCACGATTTTTTTGGTCCAAACGATACAGAAACATTCAAAATGCGTAAATTGCTGAAAACTTCATCGATTTTGACCGAAATTTACGAAAAATACGACTTTTTTAAAAATGCAGTAAAATTGAAAATTTTCGATTGGAGGAAGATTTCCAATTTTTCCCGAAAATTCAACTTTTGTCAATCCACGATTTTTTTGGTCCAAACGATACAGAAACATTCAAAATGCGTAAATTGCTGAAAACTTCATCGATTTTGACCGAAATTTGCGAAAAATACGACTTTTTTAAAAATGCAGTAAAATTGAAAATTTTCGCTTGGAGGAAGATTTCCAATTTTTTTCGAAAATTCAACTTTTGTCAATCCACGATTTTTTTGGTCCAAACGATACAGAAACATTCAAAATGCGTAAATTGCTGAAAACTTCATCGATTTTGACCGAAATTTGCGAAAAATACGACTTTTTTAAAAATGCAGTAAAATTGAAAATTTTCGATTGGAGGAAGATTTCCAATTTTTCCCGAAAATTCAACTTTTGTCAATCCACGATTTTTTTGGTCCAAACGATACAGAAACATTCAAAATGCGTAAATTGCTGAAAACTTCATCGATTTTGACCGAAATTTGCGAAAAATACGACTTTTTTAAAAATGCAGTAAAATTGAAAATTTTCGATTGGAGGAAGATTTCCAATTTTTCCCGAAAATTCAACTTTTGTCAATCCACGATTTTTTTGGTCCAAACGATACAGAAACATTCAAAATGCGTAAATTGCTGAAAACTTCATCGACTTTGACCGAAATTTGCGAAAAATACGACTTTTTTAAAAATGCAGTAAAATTGAAAATTTTCGCTTGGAGGAAGATTTCCAATTTTTCATGAAAATTCAACTTTTGTCAATCCACGATTTTTTTGGTCCAAACGATACAGAAACATTCAAAATGCGTAAGTTGCTGAAAACTGCATCGATTTTGTCCGAAATTTGCGAAAAATACGACTTTTTTAAAAATGCAGTAAAATTGAAAATTTTTGCTTGGAGGAAGATTTCCAATTTTTCACGAAAATTGAAAATTTTCGCTTGGGGGACCATTGGAAGATTTCCAATTTTTCCCGAAATTTCAACTTTTGTCAATCCACGATTTTTTTGGTCCAAACGATACAGAAACATTCAAAATCCGTAAATTGCTGAAAACTGCATCGATTTTGACCGAAATTTGCAAAAAATACGACTTTTTTAAAAATGCAGTAAAATTGAAAATTTTCACTTGGAGGAAGATTTCCAATTTTTCCCGAAAATTCAACTTTTGTCAATCCACGATTTTTTTGGTCCAAACGATACAGAAACATTCAAAATGCGTAAATTGCTGAAAACTGCATCGATTTTGACCGAAATTTGTGAAAAATACGACTTTTTTAAAAATGCAGTAAAATTGAAAATTTTCGCTTGGAGGAAGATTTGCAATTTTTCCCGAAAATTCAACTTTTGTCAATCCACGATTTTTTTGTTGCAAACGATACAGAAACATTCAAAATGCGTAAATTGCTAAAAACTTCATCAATTTTGACCGAAATTTGCGAAAAATACGACTTTTTTAAAAATGCAGTAAAATTGAAAATTTTCGATTGGAGGAAGATTTCCAATTTTTCCCGAAAATTCAACTTTTGTCAATCCACGATTTTTTTGGTCCAAACGATACAGAAGCATTCAAAATGCGTAAATTGCTGAAAACTTCATCGATTTTGACCGAAATTTGCGAAAAATACGACTTTTTTAAAAATGCAGTAAAATTGAAAATTTTCGCTTGGGGGACCCTTGGAAGATTTGCAATTTTTCACAAAAATTCGACTTTTGTCAATCCATGATTTTTTTAGTCCAAACGATAGAGAAACATTCAAAATGCGTAAATTGCTGAAAACTGCATCGATTTTGACCAAAATTTGCGAAAAATACGACTTTTTTAAAAATGCAGTAAAATTGAAAATTTTCGCTTGCTGGACCCTTGGAAGATTTGCAATTTTTTCGAAAGGGCATAGTCATATTTTGAAAACAGAATTTTTCTTCTGCTTAAATAAATACCAAATATAACTAATAATATTACGTTAAATAAAAAAAAATTATTAAACAGTTTTTACGGAAGTAAGCTCTTGTTTCTTATCGTTCAAAAAAAATGCAACAAAATATATAGAATAATTTCATTTCGCAAAAAAAAACATGTTTTCTAACAATAATTTTAATTCTTTATGATAATTTTAGCTACATCAAATCAAAGCGTATTTCAAAACATACCTTTTTCTATACACGAATATCTATTACAATTTCAATTCAATATTTACGTATATTTGTAATTATCAAAAATATATATTATTTTATTTTATGCAGAAAATATTAGAAAATATTTTCTTCAACAAAGTGTACGTATAAATTTGGCATTTTTTCATTTCTAACAATGTCAACCAAAAAATTTGGAAAATTCTACATATTTAAGAGAAGAAAGATATCCTGACTGGACCAACTAATCAGAAAATATATCATCTTCTGATTACATAAGCTTAGATAAGTTGTTTTTCAGATTACTTTATTCCTTAGAAAGGACAGCTTTCAAATTACCAAATTAAAACAATCAAATAACAAAAATTGAATAAAATATCCGTTTTTCGAATAAAACGACTTTTGAATCGAGAACTTTACCAAAAATGGTAAAGTTTTTCATCACGGAAAATAACATAACAAAAAAATGCGTTTTTCTGCATGTGCAGTTTAAATTTTTGATTTTTATTATTCCAAAATATGTAAATATATTTATTTATATATTAATGTACACATATAATATGTATATATTGTATACATGTATGTATATATTTATAATCACAAGAAAAATAGTATAAAAAAAAAACATAATTGATTATTCCCTTATCATAAATATGCTTAAGTGTGTGTACACGTGTATTTAAGTTGGTTTATTTATGCGTTATATTATGGTAAATTTTTATTTTTCCATTTTTAAGTCTAATCTTAAACAAAATATTTAAATCAAGATTGTTTACTTAATTAATATTATTGAAAATATTTGTTTTGTTTTTTTAAATTTGGTTATTTCTCGATAGATTCTCTAATAATTATTTTCAAAATATGTAAATCAAATATGTAAAAGAAAACGGAATCATACACTTTGATTTTTTGATTATTTACATGTATATTATATCACGGTTGTAATAATAAAGAAGTATTGTCCTTTATGCACACAAAAAAAATTGTGGAAAGAAAATATTCTATAAATTCAAAATAGTACTTGAAGTGATGATTAATAATAAAATATTAGGCAACCGAAAATATGTCCAAAAATTATATATTGAGAGTTACTCACTTACAAGGACTCATAATAGTAACATACGTAAGAAAATATGGTGGAGAGGACAGGATGCCAAGGGAGTTAAAATAATAGATTATCAAAAAAATCGTCCAAAACTTTTCATATTTCTCAATAAATTATTTTAACAGTACTTTGTCAACTCTTTTAGGAATTTTGTTTGTTTGCAGAAGCTAATTTAATATATGCAAAAGAACCTAATTTTCAGGTCAAATTTGAGTTCTAGGAGCAAATGAAACGATCTTTTTTTTTGGAGAATTTCTTCTATGTTATAGGGTAAAAATTTTACCGAAAAAAAAAAATCAAATTAAAAAGACCGATTTGAATGTTGTTTTAAATTTTATAATGATTGTTTACTTTAAGCAAATGTTCAAAATTTAGTTTTCAGATTTAACAGCCATTTTCACTCTAACTGAACATTTGAATTGTAAAAAATTTTTACCAACTACAATTTACTCAAATAAGTTAAAAACAAACACCGACAAACTATAAACTTTTTGTATAATTAAATAATAAATTTTTCTAAACATCTGTACGCAAAATATCTCTTTGAGAATTTATAAAATCGTTAAAAAAAGAATAAATAATAAATAAATTCTATTTTTAAGAAAAATTGAAACAGAACAATCCGTAAAATACTGTTTGTGTTTAACTCTCCACATACAGTAGCTATTAGAAAATATTAAACTTACTAGTCCAAATATACCAAATATAATATAAAATACAATAAAATAACTCAAATTTAATATCGTGTATATAGTGTTGTCCTAACTGGTATAACGTTAATTAAAAATATTGAATGTATTTGCATACAATTTTTGTAAGTTTTTTGTACCCTTTTTTATTGTTTTTTATTTTTATTTTGTTAATATGTATAGATATTTTTATAAACTAATAATAATTTTAAGTATTTTTTTCTTTTTTATTAATATACATTTTGGAAACTAGTTGGTGTATATGTGTATATTTACTCATAATTGAGATTTCATTTGTATATACTCGTAAAAGGCGAAAAGAATATTTTTCAGTTCAACCAGAAACGTTTTCTGTCATTTTTTTTTTTTTTAAATTGTTCACATTATATTTTAACTACTGCTTACTACTTTATGGCGAATTCATCAATAACATATAAGTACAAAAATTCCTTATTAAAATATATGTTAGTTTATTTTATTTTTGTTCTGTTTTTATTGGATGTACCATTGCTTTTATAAAAAAATAGTTCTTTACCCTTCATTTGACAGGTTTTTTTCTTCTAAATTTTGTATAATTTTTCTTTTCAGTCATTTTCTTTTCTTTTTCAAAATTTCATATAATTATATGTCCTTAAGTTTTGTATTTTATTTTCTTAGATGTTCGCATAATCTATTCTATATATACTCATATATATATAAAGAAAAAAGTTTTTTATTTTTGTTGTCTTATAATACATAAGTTATGCAATATATACATTTATTAAAAAATACATTTTTTTCTGATTTTTTTTTTATATAATTAATAATTTATAAATATTTTAATTTATTTTATTTATATATTTTTTTTTCATTTTTTATTAAAAAATTGTTGGTTTTTTTTTACAAAATTAATTTTTTTTTTGCTTTTAATTTAAAATTTATTTAAAATGTTACAATTTATTCTCACGTATAAAGAAATATGCAATTATAACCATAACCATTTAAAAATGTTGAGATATTACACGTGAAGAGGTTTTAGCAATTTCCATTTTTTCTTGATTCGATTTATAAAAGAAAAATTTATTTCAGTCTTTTTTGTCACTTGAGCAAATTTTTGTTTTCTTTCTAATATATTGTATTATAATTTAACATATTATTATGCTTTATATAATAATAATAATATGCAATCATTTCATTTAATCGAAAATAAATTTTCAAATTAAAAAAAAAAGTTTAAGAAAACCCTCCAGTAAAAATTTCTGCGAAAAAAAGCAAAAAAAAAAAACAATTACTATCAAATTTTTATTATTACAAGCAATATGACATTTTCCTTTGCTGTGCAATAATATTGCTTGAATAATAAAAATTTAATAATAATTTGGAAAATATTCTTCAAAATTTTTGAATAAAGAAAAACTAATTTGAACCCGAAGTGATTTTGGAAAACCATTAATTAAACTTAATAAATCTTAATAATTGGACGGTATCTGATCTTTTTTTACAATTTTTTTTTTTAATAGTAATAGCAAAAATATATTTTGAAAAATAGTTTCAATTAGAAATATAATAGAATAAGAAGAAATACTTAAATCAAATAGGCGATAGTTTTGTCTATTTGTATGTCATATAATTGGCGCTTAGAATTTGACAAAAAATAATCAATTAGAAGATTCATATTGATTGCCTGCAAATGAATTATAATAGAACAGTAAAATACCCATTCCGCAAATATTAAGTGTCTAAGTATCGATTGTTCACCATTTAAATGGGATAGATTTATTCAAAAATAAAACCAATCGTAAGTAATATTATAAGAAATTGCATATTTCCATATATTCCATTTGGACGAAAACGTATAGTAAGTATCTTTAAAAATATCGACTTATTATCAAATTTATGTCTTCTCTTTACCAGTTAATGTCTTTTTTATGTATTTAATTAGATTTAATTATACAAAATTACATATTTGATTATAATTTCTTGTTATAAATAGAAAATTATTATTATTATTTTTTTGTTGTTGTAAATTTTCATTCTTTTCTTTCATACGAAAATGTCATCAGTATTATAATATGTATAGTTTCATTATGTTTTAATATTTTTTTTTTAATAAATTTTTTATTTTATTCTGATATGATACACTTTGTTATGTTTCCTTTTTCTAAATTTTTGTCAAATGTGCGTTTTATTTTTCCATTTTATTCTCTCCTTTCTAATCATAGTAATTTTATATCCTATTTTTCATAATATTAATCGAAATAATCATCGACTTTCATATGTATTGCAACGTTTCTTTAATTATCTTTCATTTATTGACTTGTTTTTTTTTTCTTCTTTAATATATAGTATCCACTTTTTATTATTTTATTTTCTATTCATTTTTAAAATTATTATTATTATTATTATTATTAATATTATTTTTATTTAAAAAAAAAAAATTGTTTATTTTATTCTTTTTTATTTAAAATATTTATAAAAATTTATTTTTAACGAGTTTCTTTTGATAATAATGTAAAATAATTAATAAATTAAAATAAAATTTATAATTAAAAAAATATCAATTTAATAACATGTGAATTGTTGCTGCTGTATAGCGCGCTTCTCCTCTTCTCCAACGCCACTGGGTTGGCCGATACTGTAATAAAAGAAGTTTTTTTTTTGGGAAGAAAAAATTTATTCTTTGTATATAAAATATTTTTTTGATTAAGTGTTAGGAATGATTAATAAAAATTAGTTTATATAAACAAAAAAACAAAAACAAAAAACGAAGAAAAACAAAATATAAATTATAAAATCTGTAAAATATTGTGTTATATTGTGAAAAATTGATTAGAAATTGTAAAAAATAATAATAATGGTAAGAAAAATTAATTCAAATTTTTATTTGAAAACGAGAATAGATAATCTTGCGAAATTTACTTAAAATTCCAAAATGAAAAAACGAAACTTATAGTTGATGATAAATTGTGATATATTTTTGTTTGAAAATTTACGCCAAAACAAAATGAGTATTCTGTTATTCGATGAAAGAATATTTTATATTCCATATTATTAGAATCATTTTAAAAAAGTTTCTAATTTTTAATAATACATAAAAGCTCATTTAAATTATGAACTTGAACAACATATTTTCTTACATACTTTGATCATCTAGGATTTTTTAACTTCGATTTGTTCTGGACAAAAAAAAAGACTTTTTCACTAAAAAAATTTATGGTTGCATGAAATTCACTTGGTTTTTTTTTCTGTATTATCGACTGATGTGCTTAAAATATGTATTATTATTCACAAACTTAAATATATAAGTTAACTTATTTTCTTATTGTTCAATTCCACTCTTTTTAAAGATGATAACTGTCAAAAACGAACGACATCTTTGAGAATTGTTATAAGCTCCATCATTAAGAATTTTCAATAACTTTGTGCCTCTGTATGTAAATATGTAGAAATATTGTTTATTTTAGCCATTGAACTCTTTGAAATAATATTAAAATATCATATTGGCAATAATTAAAAAAAAAAAAACAAGTTATAGAAATTCATTTCAATTATTAGTTATTCAATTAAGGGGACGTTCGTTTCATAAAAATCATTATCATTACATATTATTATTTTTTTATCATAATCAATGTAAAAATGTCGTTTGGTTATTTGACTTTTATTTTACAACTCATCTAAAGAAACATTTATACCATATATGTTGACATAGTTAATAAGTGACCAATCTATACTAGTTGAATGATAATGTAATAATTATATTTTGTCGACAATTCTAAAAAACTTTTATATTTTTATTATATTATTTTTATTTAAAATAGTGTTTAATTATTATTCAACTGAATATATATTCGTATGTTAATTATTATTTTCTAGTGTTGATGTATTCAAATAATTTAAATTAATTCAACTTAATTACTAAAATAATAATCATAAAGTTTAAAATTAAAATAATTAAAATATAATTTTTTTTTTTAAATAAAAGTAATAAAAATAATTATCAAGTAATATTTCGAAATAATTTGGAATTTTTACTTATTAGTTGGATTTCTTTTCATATCAATTAAATTCATTTTAAAAGAAAAAGTTCTAAAATCAACATTCAAAATAATAAAAGTTTATTCAAATGAATTTAAACAACAACAAAAAATGAATAAATAAATACAGGAAAAAATTTGCTTTATATAACTTTATATACATAAGAAAAGACCAAAAAAAAAAAAAATTCCAAACAAAATATTTTTTTTTTAATTTACCTGAATAAGTAGTTGACCACTTTTTGTTTGAGGATTTCGATACGCGTATAAAACCCAAATGGCTAGCATAAATAAAATTATAGAAATCGGCACAATAAACGCTAACGTAACCCCAATATTTCCATTTTTATCATCAGAACTTTCGCCATTTTTGTTTAACGGAACATCGTGGAGTATATTTTTAATGGCGGTACTATCGTTATCCTTTTCATCTGACCACTTCATAGGATTTGGATCATCGCTTGTCTGTGTTGTCGATGATTGCATGGGTTTTTCTGTTGTTGTTTCTTGCTTTATTATCAATTTTGTTGTTGATTCTTGAACCATAATCGGTTCTGTTGAAATCGTTTCGGTTTTATCCGTTGTTGCTGGTGTTGTCAATTTATTTTTTAACAAAACCTCAGGACATAGTTTATTATTTGGCAAAAATGTCACATCACATTCTGGAAAAAAAATATATTGTATATGAAAATTACATAAAAATAATTAAACATTTTTTTAAATACAAATTATCAATAGAATATTTAAAATCTATTCATGATGTAAAACAAAATTTATTATTGATATTCTTATTTTATGAATAAGATGTCGTATCTGTTATAACAGAGATGTGAAATCAATTCTTTTGTATTATGGTAGAAAATATTTTTAATTTTTAGTCGGAATTATTGTTATTTTAGAAAATTTATTGAAAAATATTTACTATTATTAATCCAGTCCTGTTTATTTCGATCTGTTCCACTTGAACATTTATTTAATGCCGGACACCATTTGCACTGTAAAATAATTTATTGAAATATTCATAAATAATTGAATTGAAATATTCTCACGATAAAATTGCCTTCATATTCTAAACATGATGTGCAATTTGCAAATGATAAACACGTTGGAAGAGCATTCAAATAAATTATTGTATTATTTTTGATTCCTTCATCTGGTAAACTAACTCGATGATATTCATATAGCATTTTTCGATGTGTTACTAAATATAAATAATACAAGAAAGAAATGTTAAAATAATTTTATTTTTTTTTAACGAAAATAACCTTACTCTACTTACATATAATTTTTTTTTGTAAAATATAAGCATCGGAAAGGCCAACTCGAATCGGATGTACATCATCTTGAATGGTTCGAATGTCTATTGGCATTAAAAAGTACATAAAAACTATATCGCCAGTCTTATGCAATGTTGCACTAAATGAGAATTTTCCAATGCTTGGTTTATCTTGAAGTGATACATTCTCCCAAAATGCAGTAAATGACGTTTCTAAAAAAAATAAAGCATTTTTTTTTTTCATTTATATAAATAACAATAAGTTTTTACATAACAATCGTATGTTATTTTATCTACCATTTTCTTCATGACGAACAAACGATTCTTCTGAAAGGTTTGTGTCAAAATTTCCCATTAGTGGAGCAATGTATTGTGTTTTTGCCAACCAAGAATGAATAAATTCTCCTGTGTAGATGAATCCACCACTAGCAATTGTTATATTTCTTACAGGATGACCATAGAATGGAAAATCGAACGGCAACTGTATTGTCTGTAATATATAAAGTAAAGAAAACCATCAAAAAATGACCAGCTTCTATCAATAATTTCCAATATAATTGAATATAAAATTATACTAACCGTTGCCCTTCGATAGGATTTTGAAAGTAAATTATTTACTTCGATTTTTTTAAATAATTGAAAATATTTGTCCGCTTTTATTTGATCCTGTACAATCATACTTTTATAGTAATCATGAAAATCCTGAAATAATATATGTATATGACAATTCTTATAAAAGATTTTTTTTTTTTTAAATCCCATAATTTCAGTAATTATCAAATGTTTAACAAAAAAAATTAAATCTATAACTATAAGAATTTAAAAACTAAAAATTAGTTTATACTATGAGTATAGTATTATATCTACCATCTATGAATCAAATACGAGGACAATATGATATCAGGAAGAGCATATTAATTTTATCATCTTGCATTCTTCAAATGACGTGATTAAAAATTTTATAAATATATGTTCATTAGTTTAGTTTTAATAGCCATTGAAAGCAGACAAGATTTTTATTTATTTTAATAATAGAGAAAAAGGTGAATTTCGTTTCTTTATAAAGCACTATTTTTTTATGGAAAACAAAGAATATCTGAAAAAAATATTCAGGCTTTGAAAAAAAAAAAAATATAATGAAGACTCCTCACCAACGTATGATATGATTTATAAATGATTTATCGAGTTCGTTTGTGGTCTTATGAGTACAAGTGACACTGATCAACGAATGATAAATAAAAATCTATAATATCATTTGATAAAAAAAACCGAGTTATTGTGCATGGGATAATTAAATATCTATCGGCGAGATAAATTATTTCTGAACAAATAAATTTTTTGTTTCATTTATCACTCACTTATCATACTGCCCTCGTAATGAAAATTCTTTGCTGATTAAAAAATAAAATAATATTTTTAAATTTTTATAACTTAAACAT
Organism: Atherix ibis; assembly: GCA_958298945.1. NCBI lineage: Eukaryota > Metazoa > Arthropoda > Insecta > Diptera > Athericidae > Atherix > Atherix ibis. The sequence continues at coordinate 35,437,244 of OY282610.1, read as the reverse complement.
CATACCCGCCATCAATTTTGATATTTTATTTTTATTTTTTAAATAATTCATTGATTTTCTTACCATTTGAGGTATTGTCATTTGATTTTTTTTAATATATTCTTCTGTATCACTGTACGGTACATCAAAATCATCAAAAATGTCCATTTCTGTACTTGGCGTTTCATTTTTGCTACTTGTATTTTGGATTGTTGCATTTTGGCTGGCAGCATTTTCAATGCTTGTATCCCGTTTAACCTTATGATGTTGATCTACTACTGGAAAATGTTGTTTCTATTATCATAAATCAATTTTAACTCTTTTTTTTCAAATTTTTAATTATAATACAGAAAAATTTGTACAATATGGCACTTTGGAACTATACCAAAATTTGTACATTATGGCAGTGCATCTATTATACAAAAAGGTAGTAAATTAAATAATGGCAAAAATGAAATTCTTACAATTTTTATTATAAATAAATTTGAATACAATAAAAATCAGCCAGTACACTGGATATAATTAAAATGGAAAAAGAATCTATTAAAAAATATATTGTACTATGTAGCTTTTCTGTGTAAAATTACTTATAGTATTTATATCAACAAACTTGGGGAATTTATATCCATCCAACAATCGTCATGACATTATTCAAAGTATTTTTTTTTTATATAAGGAAAAAAAACAACAAATGGCAATCGTATATACAACGATATATGATAAAATATCTAATAAAAGAGTGAACAGCTCCAAGGTTAACGAGTTTTGAAATGTGATGAAAAGATTTCATATTTGTTAGGGGAAACTTGATATTTTTAAAAGGTTTTATTATTAAATGCGAAATAAGATTTTTTTATGACTGAGTATCTAGAAAAGGTAAACACAAACGGTTTTTCGCCATAATTAATAACGATATTAATTAAATAGAATATATCACAAAATGACTAAACATAAAGTCTCATTATTCTATTATTATTATTTGTTCCGCAAATATCAACGAAAAAAAAGATCCTTTGAAGCAAAAAAAAAAAAAGCTTCTATCTGTACTAATCGTTTTATTTAATTCTAATTTATGTACAATAGGTATTTCCGAAGCTTTGAAGAGTGGTTCTTGATAAACAAGTAATATACAATAACATAATCAAGCTACACATACTGGCAAACTTTTTTTTTTTTACTGTTAAATTATTAAAAGAAAAAATATACATTATAAAAAATTTAAATAAAATATTTTTTTCGATAGAAGACGGTACGGAGCGGACAGGGAGCATAATCTGACACCTACAACGATTTTTATCAACAAATAAAAAAAAAATCGATTTTTCAAACTATAATTCTTAAGTATTAACATTAAAAAATCCTATAGGAGACAACGGTGTATATATTTATAATAAAATATATTAAATGTTTAAAATGATGAAATCTTTAATTTTTAGAAGATATTTTATAGGCAAAAAAAATGAAATCTTTCATAATTAAAAAAAAAAATTATTTCTTGACTTTAAATTAAAAACTATTTATTGAACTTTTTCTGGCTTAATTATTGCCAGTTACGATTTCTCGCCGCTTTTGCAATAATTAAGCCAAAAAAATTGTTACAATTTTCTGGCTTAATTATTACAAAAGCGGTGAGAAATCGTAACGCTTGCATACTTTTGTGTAGATTTTTTTATGTAGACATGACACCCACTGATATCTAGTTTTCATAATATAAATTTATTGTAATGAAATGAAATTGTATTTTAGGTTTATTATTTATTTCGTAAATATCAAGCTTCTCAATTTTGTAGACTTTTCTACACGTCATTCTAAATTTTTTTTTTAAAAACGTCATTCTACATGAAAGTTGTAGCATACCGAAATGCATGCATACTTTTATTGTTTTAAAGTTGTTATTTTTGCACTTATCGGAAAATGTGTAGTTTTTTATCTTTTTTTAATTATTTACAAAAAAGTAAGTATTTATATAAATAGTTATATTATTGATAATATTTAATAGGAAGTTTTTATTTAAGAAAATAAAGTGTTTTATAAAGGGTTACTGGTCATTCAACGGAATGAGGAAGCCGAGAAAATTTATTTCTTTTGTTAAGTTGATATCTTCATTTTTATTAGAGAATTTAACAAAAATTTAGTTTCTAATGTGTTTAATTAGCTTTTAATGATTTATTTTGTTCAAAAAGTGGTTAAAAAGTGAAAAAATCGTCATTCAATAAATGTAAACAAATATGATGTTGACAGTTCAATGTTTACCAGAAAATAGTTCAGTGCCGGTGTACGTAAAGTGTGTGTGTAAGAAAATTTAAGGGAACGAATTTTTCAGTCTATTTTCCATTGCTGTTTTCATTGTGTTCAAATAAATAAAGTATATTCGTAGGCTTATTATTTTTTTTTTTGAATATTAATTGTTATTTAGTTAAGTACATTAAATTTTCCACCTTATAATTTATTTTTGAAGCATTTGTTATAATGTTGTATACGTTTGTTGTTCTACGTAATTAATACTTTATTTTTTAATTTAATTTAAATGCACATGCCTATTTAAATTACCATTTCAATTCACAAACATACATTTATATTATAAAGAAGCTTTAAATATCTAGAAATGCTTATTTAACATTAACATAAATAATATCACATTCTCTCATTTAATTTGTTTTGCATTTTTAGAATGGATTTTTATTTGTGCACATAATTATTTTGATATTGTATAATCAAATAACTTGCAATTAAATAACTTGCAATATTTTTATATGCTCTTCCACTTTATATTTCTATTTTAATAAATAAAATGAAAATATAATAAATAAATAAAAAATATTTTCAAATAGAATACTGTGTTTTATTGCAAATTTCCAAAAACTAATTCCATCAAACAATAAAAATCCGCAATATTAAAAAATCGATTTGTTTACACATAAATGACAACATCACATATTAAAATGGTTTTAAACGAACCGCTTCAATCCTATAATGAATTTTAAAATGTGCCCCCAATGATTTACGCCGTTTCTGTTACACATACGAATGTAGTACCAACAAAATAGACAAAAGGTCTATCCACTTCTTCTATAATCTAAGGAAAGTGTTTTTACAATTTATTATTATGGATTGTTTAATCGGCTATTGGCTACTGGAATCTATTGGCTTTGGATGCTGATTTTTTGGTGGATACGTCAATAAGCAAAATTGCCTATATGGGGGTCTGAAAACCTACAAGTGTTTGTCAAGAAGCCGTTGAATTCGCGAAAAGTGACTGTCTGGTGTGAATTTCGGTCTGAAGATATCGTAGGGTCCTATTTTTCTGAAAATGAAAGAAGAGGGGCAGTTACCGTCGATGTAAACCAATTTTTTTTTGACCTGAACTTGATAATTTGAATTTGGACTAAATGCATCAGACTACACAATAATTTTTGCCTTTATTGAGTGAAAATTTTGGAGATTTGTTGATACACAGATAATCCTCAAACTTTGAAATGTTCAATAAGTCCTTAGAAAATCCGAGAAATTGCGCGTCTTTAAACATCTCCATTTGAAAGGCTTAATCCCGAAAGAAATCAGAGCCGAGTTGGATGCAGTTCATGGCACATCTGCACCTGTGTTTGCGACGGTTTACAATTGGGGGAATGAATTTAAACGTGGCCGTTCATCCACAAAAGATGAACATCGTTCAGGACGCCCAGTTGAGGTGTCTACTCCTGAAATCATCGACAAAATCAACGATCTGATTTTGAACGATCGGCGAATTAAAGTGCGCGAATTAGTTGAGGCCACGGGCATATAACAAGGTACAGTCGCTTCAATTTCGCATGAAAAATTGTCTGTGAAAAAAATTTCGGCAAGATGGGTGCCGCGTTTGCTCTCAGAGGAGAATAAGCGCAATCGTGTAGTGGACTATGAGGCTATGTTGGCACTCTTTCATCGCAATCCTGCCGAATTCCTTCGTCGATATGTCACTGTAGACGAAACCTGGATACACTACTACACTCCAGAAACGAAGAGACAGTCATCACAGTGGATTTTCAAGGATGAACGGGCTCCGAAGAAGGCAAAAACTGTGCCATCGCCCGGCAAGGTGATGGCCACGGTCTTTTGGGATTCGCAGGGCATCATTTTTATCGACTACTTGGAAAAAGGAAAAACAATAACAGGAGCGTATTACGCGTCGTTATTGCAACGGTTGAGCGAGGAAATCAAAGAGAAATGCCCCCATCTGAAGAAGAAAAAAATCCTCTTGCATCAGGACAATGCGCGTGTGCACACGTGCGCTGTTTCCATGGCCAAAATTGTGTAATTTTGAGAATGGAATTGTTGCAGCATCCCGCTTATTCACCAGATTTGGCCCCGAGTGACTATTTTCTTTTTCCCAATCTGAAGAAATGGCTTCGCGGACGACGGTTCACTTCCAACGAGGACGTCATTGCTCAAACGGATGAGTATTTTGCAGAACTTCCGAAATCCTATTTTTTGGACGGGATAAAAATTTTGGAAAAACGGTTGGAAAAGTGTATAAAGCTAAAAGGACATTATGTTGACAAATAAAAAAAATATTTTTTAAAAAAGTTTTTTTCCATCTTTTTCCAAGGACTTATTGAACGACCCTCGTAAGTAAACATTCCTAAATGTACGAAAAAATCAATTTTTTGGATAACGTTATATTCGATGCACAATGGCAAAGTTTAGTCAATATGATGAAATTTCGAGTTTTTCATATTGTATATTTTATTTAACATTAATTTGCCAACATTGGCAAAGTAAAATAAATTTTTGATAAAAAAAAAAAACCTTTTCGATTAGTTGATAAATTTAAATTTATGAAAATAGCACACAATTGCTAAAGTAAAATTTTATGAATACAAGATAAAAGTTCACCACAACTTACCTATAGTTATATTTAGCATTTAATAATCAGTACATTTTTACAATTGTTAAATACATCAACGGAAAATATTATCAACTATTTACATATATAGAAAAATGAATAGATCTGAAGCCTTAAAATGCGGCATTACATTAAAATTCAGTACAAACAAGTCAACAAGATCCATTTTTATTATAAAATCGATGGAGAAGCGTACAATATTTAAATAATTTCTGCAACATATAAAATAATCTAAATTTTTTTTTAAGTTTTTTCATTAAATTATATTTTTATTCATACTATTCACAATAGAATTTTATTGCAAATTTATTCGTATATGTATAAATGAAATGCGTTTACACAAACTTATTCAATTGACATTCAATAAAAGTGCAACAAAAAAAAAAGATAAGATAAGGACGTGGTAATTTCGTAAAGGTAACAAAAAAATGATAACAAACCAAAAAAAAATCGACCCAATAATTAATTGTAAAATTTCATGACTTCACAAAAACCGAACAAAAAATAGCACATGCTTACCCACTCTATTTGCACATAACCACAAAATTTATTACAAAACATAGGGGGGGAAAAAAACATTTTTCTTGTTTTAAGCCTTTTCTTCCTCCCAATAATATACAGCATTATTTATTTTATAAATTATTTAATTACAACATGTATCAGCATTTTATTTACATATTATTTCTTTTAATTTTATATATTTTCAAATAAAACATTTGCATAAGTATATAAATACATATATATATATAAGTGTATATACGAAATTATGAAGAAAAAAAAAATTCATTTAACATAAATTTTAAAATATTTTTTAGACTATAATTGTTATACCAACAAAAAAAAAAAAAAACCAAATCCCACAGGGTCAATAGACGCTGTACAATTTTTTTTTCTCTTTAACTACAGATTCGTCTATCTTCACCCAATCTTTATATAACATCTTTTTCGCTCACCTATTCGCATATACAACTCTATACCTAAAGGCAGTAATCAAGGTCCAATACTCTACACACTCTCACATTGTCCATAGCGAATACACGAACCGAATGAAATTTATTCATTTAGTTCGCACGCTCTCTCTGCTGATTCCAAAAAACTATGTGCAACCCTCTACATGTACAACTCATATGGGTACCTGAAAGCAGTAATCTAGGTCCAATACTCTACACACTCTCACATTGTCCGCAGCAAATACACAAACCGATTAAATTTATTCGTTTATTTCGCATGCTTACGACTGACTCGTAAAAAAATACTGAACGTAAATAAATGTGAAATGGTATTTGGCTAATTTGAATTTTACTACGTGATCTTTTCGAAATGTATCATTCAATATATTCTGTAATTTGCTTATTATTACTATTATTTTACATACTATATGTACGTGAAAAAATTATTAAAAAATATCAAATATTGGCATACACTGCAGGTTAAAAATATGCGATCACTTTACCTCCATAACAAACTATACTCTAGAAATATTAAATCATATGTGTAATATAATTTATACTACGAGTATATTAGATAAAATAAATAACAGTTTAAATATTTTATTATTGTCTGAAATATTTAAAAAAGAATCCGCAATTTCTATTAGGGTCTCCATTTTTTTTTTTGCCATAACAGGCCAAGTGAAATGTTTGTAGCAGAATAAAAAAAAAATGTTCAATTTTTATGATGCTTTTTTGGGAAGTCCAAAGTTTTCAATTTCTAACTATACCAAAACATTATCCTGTATAACATATAAATGGATTAGTTTAGTTATTTTTTTTGCTAATATTTTTCTTAAGTTGAAGCTATTAAGATTGAATTTAGTTAAATATTTCGTGATTGTTAATTTTTTTAAAGGAGGTAAATTTCAGGGCATTGGATGCCTAGAACTTTAGATCGAAAGTCAAAATTTTTCATTTTCATTTCAGATCGAAAGTCATCGGAGTTTACCACGGTCTGGTAGGTGTTAAATTAATAGTTTGATGCTAATTTTGAATTAAAGAAAAACTTGGTGCCAAGTCCAGTTTATCTATGTAAAGTTAGGCTGAAAAGTCTATAAGGTAACACAGTAAAAATATTTTTTTTTGCAAAATTCATTTTTATTATTCAACATGCCCTTCGAGGGCGATGCAGCGATTATAGCGATCTTCCAACTTTTCGATACCATTTTTATAGTACTCTTTCGGTTTTGCCTCAAAATAGGCCTCAGTTTCGGCAATCACTTCATCATCGGTCTTAAATTTCTTGCCAGCGAGCATTCTCTTGAGGTCTGCAAACAGGAAAAAGTCGCTGGGGGCCAGATCTGGAGAATACGGTGGATGGGGAAGTAATTCGTAGCCCAATTCATTGAGTTTGACCATCGTTTTCATCGACTTGTGACACGGTGCATTGTCTTGGTGAAACAACACTTTTTTCTTCTTCAAATGAGGCCGTTTCTTAGCGATTTCTTTCTTCAAACGATCCAATAACGCTATATAATAGTCGCTGTTGATCGCCTGTCCCTTCTGGAGATAGTCAATGAATATTATACCATGCGCATCCCAAAATACAGACGCCAGCACCTTGCCAGCCGACTGTTGCGTCCTTCCACGCTTTGGATTCGGTCCGTCGCTCGCTCTCCACTTGCCGACTGCCGATTGGACTCTGGAGTGTAGTGACGCAGCCATGTTTCATCCATTGTCACATATCGACGCAAAAATTCGGGTTTATTGCGCTTGAACAGCTCCAAACACTGCTCAGAATCATCAACACGTTGTTGTTTTTGGTCCACAGTGAGCTCACGCGGCACCCACTTTGCACACAGCTTTCGCATGCCCAAATATTCATGCACGATATGTCCAACACGCTCTTTCGATATCTTCAGAGTCTCAGCTATCTCGCTCAACTTCACTTTACGGTCATTTAAAATTATTTTGTGGATTTTTTTGATGTTTTCTGCCGTAACCACCTCTTTTGGGCGTCCACTGCGTTCTGCATCAACTGTGCTCGTACGACTAGTTCGAAATTGACGAAACCAATATTCCACAGTTGAAATAGCTGGAGCAGAGTCCGGATAACGTTTGTCAAACCATGCTTTGGTTTCCACTGTATTTTTTTTCATCAAAAAGCAATGCTTTATCAATACACGAAATTCGTCTTTATCCATTTTTTTTTCAATAACAAAAGTTATTTACACGATTTAAAAATGGTCTTGAGGATTTAAAGGACGACATAAGGCCAGGTCGTCCAGAAGCTAGTAATCGCGCTGAATTGGTGGAAAAAGTCCGTGAAAACATTGGCATCGATGCAAATTTTACTACGGGAATGTTGGATGAGGAATTAAATACGAGTAAAAACACTATTTGGAGAATTTTAACTAAAGATTTGAGTAGAAGAAAGCTCTGTGCGCGTTTTGTTCCACATGAATTAAATGAAGACCAAAAAAGTGAACGAATTTTTGATGAAAAAACGGATTTCTCTCATCAACCACCCTCCGTATTCACCTGATCTATCACCATGTGACTATTTTCTATTTCAAAAACTGAAAACCAAGATGAAAGGAGCATTTTATGATGATATCCCAGCCATTTTTGTTTTGTAACATTAACACACTTTTACTTTTATTAAAATGGCTGTAACTTTCACATCCAATTTATATGAATTTAGGTGCGTTTGAAAGAGGATTTATGTATCTTTTTAATACTGTAAATTTTCAATAGATGGCGCTGCATGTTGTATGATTTAAATATAAATTCCGGTTGTTTTTGGGACACACCGTGTAATTGCATCGATTATACATAAAAATAAAATATTAAATTTCTTTTTAGTTTTAATTATACTAATTTAAAAAAAAATAACTTTCCCCTTAAAAAGAAACGGATCATATTTTTCAAATCGAAATTAAACTAAACTGTTTTTTATACGAAATACACACCGACAGGTTCTTATATGCAATTTGTTTAGTCAGAAAAAAATAAACTGAACGAAATAAAAACTATAAAAAAAAAAAACATTCAACAATGATTAGATTTTTGTCTAATATAATTACTTATCAGTGAATGGTCGAGTTGTTAACAAGGCCCCACCTTCCCCTCCCTCACCCTTCTTTAATTCTATTAAATAACACCAATTATTCACTGTAATAGTCAATTATCAAGCAACAATGTTGTTTTTAATAATAGCAAACCTCTTCAACAACAACAATCATGTAAATAAAAATTTAATTTTAATAGATATAAAATTGATTCAATTTAAAAACATCGAATTTTTAAGTATTGTATGTTAGATGATTATCTTTTTGGTATGTTGATTGGTGTTTTTTTGTTGACTTTTCATTAGACAAAATAAATTATAATTAAATAATCTGTGATAGCTTTGAGCATAATTGGATGATTTGGAAATATGATTAATAATCAAATATTGATCATAAATAAATGACAACAAAATGATAGATTGTATCTTCCAACATTTAACTGCAAATGTTTTAGTACTCGTATTATCATTCGCGGCGACGTTTATTTGGAGAGATTACAAACAGAAATGTGTATATTATCTTACAAACAGAAGTTGATAAGTTTTGAATATTTTGTTTACGCTTGCATGGGTGTTTATATTTTTAGAAAAGAGCATACACTCATTAACCTTTAGACCGAACGAAAAAATTTGTAGTGCCTCCTCGACAAGCTAACTGCAACTTAGTTGATTAACACATTCATGTCATGATAAACTATATATTTGGTCTATTTTTAATTGCATGTGCATTGTTAGCTTAAAGCGACAACTACTCGTAATTTGACATCGTTTTGACTCTAGAGAATAACGCAAAATACATTCTCAAGATTTACTCGTAAGTTGAAAAGATCATCATCCAAAGAAATTTATTTAATTCCATATGATGCAGTAAGAAGATGCCTAATTTTACATGGGAAATTAATAAAATCCTGAATGTCCTGAATAAAAATTAATCTACCAGCTAGTCTTAAAATCGTCCAACTCTAGGAGTATGCTTTTACTATTTAAGATGGTAATCATTAAAATAGAAAATGAATAAACATTTTATGATTATCACCACGTTGGGATGAAATTTTTTCCAATAGTTCAATAAATGTCAAGTGCTACAAAATAAATAAGGCCATTTGGAAATATTGTAGTTCTAGCCACTCGAAATATTTTATTAGCTAAACTCGAACTGAATACTGCTCTGGATTCGAATGCCAGACGCCACGTATGCCACTAACTCGGGGCACTTGAGAAAATATCCCTCTATTAAGCGTAATCTTAAAAATACTCCAAAATTGATAAAAATAAAAATGGAAAAATACCAAATGGCATGTGACATCTTTGACCATGCGTTGACAAATAGACTAGACCAACGGTGAACAAATTTCTTCTCACACATTAGCCAAACATCGTAAGGCGAATCTAATCAACAATCATTCGGAAATTCTGAGTAAGAAAATGATTTTCTCTTCGGTACCCAACCTACTCCATCGAGTCCTTCATGCCATTATGATACCGTTCAACTCTATATTTAAATGAATGCCACTTCTGAATAAGACTCCTTTCATTATGGAGCTCCTAGACGCAACAATTCCTTTTCCTACACCTCTTTTTAATTTTCTAAAACTTAAGACCATGAGGCCATTTGGTGAGATTATCTTACAGAGACCTTACCTTACATATAACAACAATTAAAAATAAAAAAGTTAGTCTAAATTGTTTCAAATAATAACAAAAGAAACATTTGTCAATTTTCAAAAAATTCATAAGAACATTTTTGAGGGGCTTTACAATAGGTACATTCAATCCTTGACACCCTATTACTCTAACGTTTCAAATGAAATTGCTGTCATTCTTATACGTTGTATCCTTAGATTAAAGAATACCTGGATATGCCCGTACGTCATATTTTTGTATATGCAATTTTCTGGCTAAATTATTCCAAAACCGGCGCGAAATCGTAACGCTTGCATACTTTTGTGTAGATTTTTTTATGTATACATGACATCCACTGAATTTGAATTCCAAAAAACATAATTTATATTCATTTTAATTCACTTATTGCAAACAAAAATACAATTTAAACACAACGACAGGCAATTTTGATTTTTTGTACAGTAATAATATATTATATAACGTGACTTATCTGTCATTAAACATAAAATCACGAGTCGCCTACGACCATAGGAATTGACTTGCGATCAATCAACGTACGAGGGTCGTTCAATAAGTCCTTAGAAAACGATGGAAAAAAACTGTTTTTAAAAAAAAAAAATTTTATTTTTCAACATAATCTCCTTTTAGCTCTATACACTTTTCCAACCGTTTTTCCAAAATTTTTATCCCGTCCAAAAAATAGGATTTCGGAAGTTCTGCAAAATACTCATCCGTTTGAGCAATGACGTCCTCGTTGGAAGTGAACCGTCGTCCGCCAAGCTATTTCTTCAGATTAGGGAAAAGAAAATAGTCACTCGGGGCTATCAAAAATTTCACTTCCGTTTATCCTATCATCATAATCTACTTGTTGGAGAGAATTATCCTATACTGCCGTTCCCGGAAACACTGATCGGAGACTTAAGAGACAATGGCCTAGAGATTTTCTAGACGAATCTAACTTCCGTTAGTTGGAGAAATGCCAATGGGTGTTTACTGCTACTTTATGATGCACAAGATTTTTAATTAAAATGTTATGAAAATCTGCTTGTTATAATAAAATTGTAGTTGCAGATAAAAAAAAAAAAGCTTTTTATAAACACAAAAAAAAAAAAAAATTAAGGATTTCAAGGTTTGCATCTTTAAAAATTTAAATAAAATCATTTTTATATCATACGAGAAAATAGTCACTCGGGGCCAAATCTAGTGAATAAGCGGTATGCTGTAACAATTCCATTCTCAATTCCACAATTTTGGCCATGGAAACAGCGCAGGTGTGCACACGCGCATTGTCCTGATGCAAGAGGATTTTTTTCTTCTTCAGATGGAGGCGTTTCTCTTTGATTTCCTCGCTCAACCGTTGCAATAACGACGCGTAAAACGCTCCTGTTATTGTTTTTCCTTTTTCCAAGAAGTCGATAAAAATGATGCCCTGCGAATCCCAAAAGACCGTGGCCATCACCTTGACGGCCGATGGCACAGTTTTTGCCTTCTTCGGAGCCCGTTCAGTTATAAGCTGATTACTCCAACTATTAGTGGCGAGGCCTATCTAAACCTCTACTGTCATAAACAGTGACAGCGCTCTAGATAGTTACCAGTATCTCCCACCAGCAATCCGAAGATCGTACCCGCGATATGGGTGTTAACCACAGCCACTACGTTGCTGCCTAAGGCGCCTTACCATTTTTTGGGCACAGTGTGTTTTAACACTATGGGACACCCCGATTTCTGTAATACCAATTTTTGTTTTAAGAGTATTTCGGTTTGTACTCCGCTCATTGAGCTACGATAAGGAATCTTGTTAATTCCTAGGCACCGCTAAGAAAGCTGAGGTACGCGGGTTCGCTATTTTTTGTACAATGGAATTGTATTTTAGGTTTATTATTTATTTTGTAAATATCAAGCGCCTCAATTTTGTAAATATTCGGAGAGTTTTCAAGCACGCCATTCTCCATGAAAGTGGAAATGCTTCTATACTTTTGTTGTTTCTAAAATGGTTATTTTGGCACTTATCGGATCTTTTTTGAAGTATTTACGAAAAAGTAAGTATTTTTTATAAGTAATTATATTGTTAATAACATTTAATAGGAAGTTTTTTTTATTTCAGAATACGAAATGTTTTATACAAGGAAGCCGGGAATTTCTTTCTTTCGGTAAGTTGACATCTTCATTTTTACTAGAGAAATTAACAAAAATTTAATTTGTGATGTGTTTAAATGGCTTTTAATGATTTATTTAAAAGTGAAAAGTGAAAAGTTAATTATTGAATAAATGTAAACAAATGTGATGTTGACAGTTCAATGTTTACCAGAAATTAGTTCAGTGCCAGCGTTCGTAAAGTGTGTGTAAGAAAATTAAAAAGAAGCAGCAAAAAATACTTTAATTTCTGTTAAAACTTAATTGAAAAACTAAATATAACGATCGTATTACTGTTAATACTTTATCATTTAAATTTATATTTACTAAGTTGCTGTGTAGTTTTTATTTCAAATATAATATCACATTTTCGTATTTAATTCATTTTGCATTTTTGGAATGGATTTTTATTTATGCACATAATTATTTTGATATAATCAAATAACTTAAAATTCATATTTTTCTATAATCTTCCACTTTATAATTGTGTTTTAATAAATAATATATATAGTGAAATAAATAAAATGAAAATATATAATAAATAAATAAATAAAAAACATTTTCAAATAAAATAATGTGTTTTATTGCATATTTCCAATACACATCATACAACAAAAATCTGCAATATTAAAAAATCGATTTGTTTATGCATAAATTACATCATATATGAAAATGATTCTAAACAAATCGCTTGAGTCGCATACTGAAGTTTAAAATTGGCCCCCACTGATTTACGCCGTTTCTGTTATTTTGCATGTGTATGCGTTCTTGCGAATGTAGATTTGGACAGAATTTTTGTCTAAGACTCCTATCCAGTACTTCTATAAGCTACGGTTGTATCTGTTGTGCCGTAACTACCATTTAATCATGAAGAGATCCTAGATTTGATGAAAAACTCATTTTTGGCTGAATGGCTACGTAAACAAGCAAAATTATCAGATCAGAGACGAGAAGCACAACAGTTACTGTCTGGTGTGGATTTTGGTCGGGTGGCATCATCGAAATGAGGCTTTCGTGACGGTAACAACCAATGGCGAAGGTGTCGAGCGATAATAACAGATTTTTTTTGTTGGCCTCAAGTAGACGATATGGACTTGGACAATATCCAATTCCAGCAGGACGTAACGAATTGTCACACAGCAGTTGAAACAAGGGACTTATTGCTGATAAAGTTCAATTAAACGCCTTTGGACTGTTTTCTGTAGGACCACGTTTAATCAAAGGTCTATGCCAGAGGTGAGCAAAAGCACCTCTTCATTGAGGTAAGTGAGGCTCTACCATTGAAAATTTAAATCCATTTTTTTCTTAATATTTCCAAACTTTTTGCAAGAACCTTGTTTAAAGTCACTAAGTGAAGCGTTCAAGTCGTACGTAGCCGTTTTGTTGGTAGGTCTTCGATTGAATCAATTAATGAAGTATACAAGTCTCAATTGATTTAATTAGATCCCTGAAAGAAAAAAACCGGAATGCATCTCCCCTGGTCGATGTCAATAAACCGTCAACACTTTCCGAGCTGGAAAACAACACATCATGCAAGTCATCGATGAGATTAGTCTTCCAAAATCGCACCTCTCGGATCATCTCCTGCAAACGAAATCGTGGAGGCCAGCCATTTGAACAATGTTCTTTTTAAATAATAATGGTATCGAATGTACTTTAGTCTGCAATAAAGATATCCGCTATAGCTCGCATACATATCATGACGCACTCAATAATCCCCACACAATTTCATTTGGTTAAACACGATTATCCGAACCGATGAGAGCATGCAACAATCAAACTGATCCGAACGAAGTGTTCAAACGAAGTGGTTGAAACGATGAAACGGAACGACGGTTTTTTTCTACAGAACTGACCGCACATATTCAGCGCCAGTTCACGAGGGGGCCCACAGTTGTGATAGCGATTGCGATCGCGATATACAATTTAAATGGGCAGTTTTTGTATCACCACCACCACATTCCCCAACGCAATCGCGCCGACTTGACCCTTGGTTCCTACGAGTTCGTTAATAGCGGCTGTCAATAGCGGCAGACAAGGAACAGATTGAAATGGTACGCGTTGATAAAAGGAACGATAGTGAAAAGGAACGACTTTTACGAACTGCTTTCGAATTCTTCTACTTTAGTAAATTTTCTATTAGTTTCTGAAATATTGTATTTCATTGTAAAAACATTTTTAATTACCTCATTTAGTAAAATTTTCTATTAGTTTCTGAAATATTGTATTTCATTGTAAAAATATTTTTAATTACCTCTCTTTTATTTATGGTATATTTTCACAGGTATTTAAAAATAAAAATATAAATAAAACTCAGAAATTATATTACAATTTATTGTATTGTATATTAAAGAGAGAAGATCCATTAAAAATATCAATGTTTATCATATTAAACAAAAAAAAAACTTTTATTTGCAATAACATTTTAACAGCTCCACCACACACACACACACACACACACACACACACACACATACACACACACACACACAGAACAACTTAAATGGGGATTTTAACATATAAGATGCGATTTTAATTCAATAAGAAAAAAATATGTAAAATAGCAAAAAGTGTGAATTTATTTTCTTTTTTGTTCTTTTTTCTTTATTGACAGTACAACGTTTTGGCTTTTTGTAGGAGCTTTGTTAAGCTTCGTTATTAATGAATATCAAGTTTCTGGAATATAATATACGAACAATATTTGAACTTGTATTTTTGTTAAGAAATTATTTGAGAATAAAAGTTATTAGCACATACAGTAGTGGCCATTTAAATAGTGCCAAATGTTTTAAATACAATTTATCTACAAAATTTGGTTTTTTTTGTAGATAAATTGTATTTTTAGATCATGCAACCTGAAGGAGTAGCTAAGACCCAACGGTGTTACTTCAACTATGGTGACTTAATTGGAGAACCTTAGATATTAGATTAATAAGTCTTGTGGCCTTGAAAGGGGATGGAAAGGAGTCCTTGACACGAGCATGCAACTTTTTTAACGCGAAAGAGTTCATGTACCATGTATGACACTGTTATGAACATAATAAGGACCATTCACAATCTTACGAAGGGTTTTTGACTGACTGGAATGGATAGACCTAGTGTTGGATGGGTTGATGGGACCGCAGAGTTCTTGTCCATAGATCCAAATAGGTATTATAAATAAGTAATTTACTGTCAGTTGTAAGCTTCGAATGTGTGTCCAATAGTCTAAGTTTGTATGAGATCGTTTGAGTCTCGCGTATGAGTTCCAAGTCAATTGTATGTCAAGATATTATCCTAAGTAACACATTTGCTATTTTGAGTAACTACGAGGTCAAAAAGTATCGCGAATTTTGAATTTCTGCGGGTTACGTATATTCGATATTTTTATGGCGTTATGTTGGTACTCATGACTCTCACTTATGCCGACAAGTTCGGCCATTTTGAATGTTCAGTTAATTTTTGACAGCTGCTTTGCTTGCACGTGTTTTGGCTCGTCTTCGATTTTTGCCCATTCCAAAAAATGGATCAAAGAATCTGTATTAAATTTTGTGTGAAAAACAAAATTAATTGCGCGGACGCATTCCGAATGTTGACTGTGGAATATGGTGAAGCTACCTTGGACCGAAGCAACGTTTATCGGTGGCACAAAATGTTCTCCGACGGCCGAGAAGATGTGAACGACGAAAAGCGTGCCGGACGCCCGAGCACGTCAACAACAGACGGAAACATTGATGCAGTGCAGAAAATATTGTATAGTATTGGCCAATCGTCAAATCACCGTTAGAGAAGTTACTGAGGATTTAAACATATCGATTGCCTCGTGCCATTTTTTCTTGTTCCCGAAACTGGAGAGCCCCATGAAAGGACGAAGCTACGCTACGATTGAGGAGATAAAGACGGCATCGAAGGAGGAGCTGAACAAGATCACAAAAAATGATTTTTTGAAGTGCTTCGAGGATTGGAAAAAACGTTGGCACAAGTGTATAATATCTGGTGGGGATTACTTTGAAGGTGACAAAATAGATATTCATGAATAAATAAATAATTTTTGAAAAAACACAAAATTCGCGATACTTTTTGAACAGACTTCGTGTATTGTCGTTTAGGTTTGTGCAGGAGCATGAATATAAATTTACCTATGAAGAGATAAATTTCCGTGAACACTTTTTAGGTTGTTCACTTTTATTGTACACTTCGATAATTAGCTTTTGAGTTCGAGGATATAATTTTGTAAAATATTAGAAGCAGAGAGAGAGAGAGAGAGAGAGATAGAGAGAGAGAGAGAGAGAGAGAGTATTCTCGTGGCTTCTTAATATGGCGTAAGTTGCAGCGAGTATGGTAGGATATGTAGTAATATCAGAGCAGTAGATATTATACAGGATAGGACCAAGTATACATCCCTGAGCAACATCGACGATTATAGGGGATATCGCGGAGTATTTAAGATTCACAGCTATTTGAAAATACCGTTGTGAGAGGTATGATTGTATTATAAGATAATAAGTAAGTGAGGGGAAAGAATTGTTTCAATATCCAGAGTAATCTAAAGTGCCAGATATGGTCTGGAAGCACACTTGGCAAAGGTGGATGCAATTAGTTGATAGTGCTTTGTTCGTCTCTAAAACAAACACTGATGGTCTGAAAAGTGCGGAAAATCCCGGCTCACCTGTTATCGAAGGAAAATATTCGAAATATGTTTAGTTATGATTAACGGAGCAAAATAAAAAAATACATCATCGACAAATGAAACGAAAATTAATTTATTATCGTCGGATGGCCAACAAACAAATAATTTCTCCCCCAATACACAAAACATTAAAACTTTATGGGGTCGGTAATGTAAAATTATGAGGAACATCTTTTAATACAGTGTTGGTTGATCGTATTTACTGTCTGAAAATAAATTATCAATTAGACCATGGCATTCCCAATCTCCGGACTTGAATCCGATAGAGAATTTGTGGAAGCAGGCAAAAATTATCCAATAAATCTGAATTACGAAAGGTTGTTCAATGAAAACAGACTTCCATGTCTACCCAACAGCGCTCATAACTAACCGGGCAATTCTATAAAAATAAAAGTCAAACAACAACAAAAAATTAACTAAAATTAAAATATATGGAATTATTTTGCGTTGTATCGGCTCTCACTGGACATTTTACTCTGGCATATGAGCTTGGGCTCTAATTTATTGTCCGCCACTGTATTAATGTATTTGTATTAATATAAAAACAAACAAAATATATATAACAAAAACCGAAGAAGAAGAAAAAACAAAATAAAATTAAAATCAAAAACAGAAACCCCCCAATTCGATAAAGTCAACCTAAAAAATTAATGCATCTCAGAGTTTTCTTTAGTTTATTCTTAAGACGATGAATTATTATACAATATATCAAGTGGATTAGACCAGACTTTGTACTTGTATTATATAAGTAGTATTATTGAGTGAGTTTTATTTCTTCTATTTCATTTGAATTTTTTTTGCCAAGTTCATTTAAATATCAAATAGTGATGCCATATGAATAAATGCAAACTTCTTTGTTTTTTTGTTGTTGATAATCTGTACAAATTCATTTCAATGTTAGTCATTAATATGCCATGCAGAAAAAACCAAATGAAGTTGAAAAACGAGTTTATCTTTCTTAGTTTGCTATTTATTTATTCTAAAGAAGGAAGAAAATACCAAGTTTATAAAGTATACGACTTTTCAATTATTGTAGAATTCTAAATAAAATGTCACCAACCAAATCATCGTGTCATTTTCTATATTTTCGATAACATAAATTAAATTTTTTTTTATAAAATGTACATTTCTTTTTTGCTTTGTACTACTTACTATATGGTATGATAAGAGACATTTCGTTTTCATTTTAACTTCATTATTTAACCTATCCCCCCCCCCCCACTATCCACCGACAAAAAACACAAGCACAAATTAAAGAATTGCTGGAAAGGTCATTTCGGCATTTTTCTCTTTATGTACACGTAATTTTATGTCGCCAAATTTAATCCTACCGACGATAAATCGAACAATGCGCATATTTGTGTGTGTAGATTTGTTTGTGAAGACACGTTGTTCTAAATTCTAAAAGCAAAATTATCTAATTATTTTTGAAAAGAGAAATATTATTTAAAAATAACGTTAGTCCATACGTTATATTTTTTCCAATTTTTTGATATTTGTAAATATAAATCAATTAACTAGTGGTAGTATACCGAACACCGAACTTATTTAAGCTTTGTTTACATTTTTAGTTAACAGATGTCGGGAAGTAGGATTTAAAGTTTGTTTTTATTTAATATAGAAAATATTTTCCAACAAGTAAAAGTACGATTAAACGATTACCAGGCTCTGACACAGTTGCAGATTTTTGACATATGGTATAGGTCGTTTTGTAAAAAATATATATTTTTAATCAATGTATTGGGTTTTTTCAATTGGAGTGATATATTTTCAAATAACATAGACCGTGTGGTCATATTTGAAATGTCAAAATCTTTTATTACTGTCAGTTGTATTCAGTAAGGTTTGCAATTTGTTCATGGAAAGATACACGCCTCAACAACGCTTCGAAATTATTCAATTTCTTTTACCAAAATAATCGTTCTTTTATTGCAACTTATCGCGTACTCCTTTCAATTTATGGTCGTCATGATCGGCCTAGTGTGCTCGCGATTTGTCAAACTGTGAAAGTTTTGAACGCAGTCTTTTTCTTTATAAAATATTTGCGTGCTAGTAAGACAAAGATCCGGTCGAATTTCCAACAATATTGCTGCCGTTAAGGCAAGTTTTGATGAAGAATCAAATTTATCAATTTCAAGGGATTCTCAACATTTGGGACTGCCTGCCACAACAACGTGGCGTATTTCACTGTTGGATTTGGGATTCGATTCTTACAAAATTCTTATTAGAAAAAGCCGTTGGACATTCGCAAACACCGTGAATTTGCTGATTTTGCTCTGAAAGATTTTGAAAATGATACTGATTTTCCGAAGAATACTACGAGTATCTCCGGTGAATTAACAAAATTGCCATTACTAGGCTGAAGCCAATCCACAAATTATTCACGATGAATCTTTAAATTCCGAAAAAGTGACTGTTTGGTGTGGCTTATGGCACGGTGTCATCGTCGGTCCTAATTTTTTTAAAAGGACGAAAGAGTTACCATTACTGACGGCGCTACGCCACAATCGATTTATTGCGGGAAAAGTTTGGCGAGTCGATCATTTCAAGAAATGCAGATGTGCTTTCTTATAGGGTTATTTGAAGAATACTAAATCAGCAACCTTTAACGTATTGAAATTGAATATTGAACACCAAATACGTAAAATAAGGTCGGATATATTGCACAAGGTGGTCGGTCGAAAATTGGTACCAGCGTATTCGGTTCTCTGTAAGCGGAACAGAGCTGACCCTTTTGAATGATGTTATTTTCAGAACATAATTGCATCTTCTATACTTCAAAATAAAATAATAAATTTTGCTCTGCCACATTTCTTTTTAGTTTTATTTAAAAAAAAAAAAAAAAACATAAACGCGCAATTTCTATTTGCAATCGTTGCCAGATAAACCATTGTCACACCATTTAAAGGCTTTACCTGACAATATTTACAGATGACATCTGGCAATACTTTGGGACCATTATCAGAAAATTTGTAGACATTATCAGATGATGAAATTTATAACATCTGGCAACGCCAAAATACGAGTATACTGAAATAGAAATATTTTATTTGCACTTATATGATAATCGCGTGATCGGAGAATGTTTATGGTACTTGTAAACGTTGCCAGATTAGATCAATGTCAGACTATTTTCAGCTAATATCTGACAATCGTACAAGCACAATCGTATTTGGCAATGCCTATTGTTAGCTGATTGCTAGATAACCATATCTATGCAAACATTAAGGATTTACCATTTCTTTCCAATAAAAATAATTATTATCTGCTCTAATTATAAAAGAAAACGAAATTCCAAAGGAATTAATTTCCCCCGTCCCACCTTTCTATTTAAAATTTACAATAAAATTTAAATTTAATATAATTTTAATAGTAAAATATAATCAAAACATGATCAAAAAATAAAAATAAAACTATAAGTTAAGCTTTTGGAACTAGCTAAGTAAGATAAGAACCATTTGGATTAATATTCATATGTTTTTTTTTTCATTTATAATCAGCATTTTGTTATATTTATAATAATTTTAAGATTATCACAAAAAAAAAAATTGGCG
Organism: Atherix ibis; assembly: GCA_958298945.1. Lineage (NCBI taxonomy): Eukaryota > Metazoa > Arthropoda > Insecta > Diptera > Athericidae > Atherix > Atherix ibis. Next base: position 35,416,402 of record OY282610.1, on the reverse strand, counting down.
ATAAAACGTGAATAAATATATCAAGAAAATTCCTATTTGTATCAAAAATAATATGGGCCTAGTGGCCATCTCTGGTCGTAAGACGAAAAATGTCTGCTTTCACAAATTTCCGTGGGGATACTTAAAAGAGAAGGTTAACGTAGATCTTCCCTTTTAAGTATCCGTATAGGAAGAAATCGGGAGCGTTTAAATCTAAGGAGTAAAGGGGCAAATCGACATCATAACTTTTCGACATAATTCGATTAGGGAATATCGTTCGCATAGTTTCCATTATAGCCCGTGCAGTGTGTAACGTGGTATGGTTCTGTTGGAGCCACATATCTTCCTAACGCCAATTGTTTCCATTTTAATGATGAAAAAGTTTAGTATCCCTCACCAGTCATCGTAACAGAATTGTCTGCAGTGACATCTGCAGCTGAAACGCCGCACCTAGCAGTCACGCTACGAGAGTGTCAAGGTCGTTCGACAATTACACTTTGTTTCTCACCGAAGCCGATTAAGTGAAAATAAATTTCTGATATTGTTATTTTTTTTTTATGAGTTTTCTGGAGGTTCCCATACTTTTAACTCACTTTTATGCACCGCAGCAATACTATCGGTTGTGCGTCCGGTTCTAAAATGGCTAAGCTTCGGCCAATTGATCACAGTACTATGGTACGATCTTCAAAATTATTCACTATACGATAAACTGTGACAGTTTTCCGACAGACCAGAATGACAGTTAACCAAAATGGCATCAAATCAAAGCAGCAAAATAACCTTTAGAATACCTTTTATTTAAAAAATTATGGCTAATTTTTATATCGAGAATGGGGACCATTTTGCTTTATGCAAATTAGAGTTTATAAAATGAGATTGTTCCACCCGTGAGCAAATTAAAGACAGTAAAATGAAAGTTTCACTCACTGAGCAAATTAGTTTCTCTAAGAAGATTTTCCGAAACGTTGGAATTGCCGAAGATACTATCCTTAAATAGGTAAATAATGGGTCCCATGGGAAAATTCGTCGAATCGCCTTCTATGGGAAAACTAAAAAACCAGAGGATAAATAAGCTGTTCGGTTCACTTATTATTATTAATAGTACGTCTAAAGTATAAACGCCAACTACTTTTTTCTGAATTTAGGGATCTCGGCAGAAAGTATCCTTCTATGGTCAAATAATAGATTTCACAATGTGAGATTCTAAAACTTTACAAGTATCTGACCATAAAATGTTAAGTTTGAAGCGCCATGACTTTGCCTATTTTATTATTTTTGCAACATATTTAATTACAATTTATTTTAAATATGAAATCAATTAAAATTATTAACAAAACTTTTACATCAATTTTAATATATATATTTTTTTTTCAAATTTGATTGTGTAAATGTTATGAGCTTAGTTGTAACTTATATAATAAGGAATTTCTATGTAAAATTTCACAATATATTTTGTGTTATTTAAATATCTTATATTATTATTATAGAAGATTTAATGAGACTGCCATCACTGACAGATATCTGGCAACAATGCAAACTCCCCCTCCAAATAACTTGTACGTTAACATCTACTAAACGTGAAGTACAAGTTTTACTATCGTCCGGTAGGTGCTCTGCTGTGAAGAGCATTACGAAAAAATGGAATAGCGAAAATTGGATCAAATTTTCTGTTAAGCTTGGTGAATCTCCGAGTTTGACTTGCACAAAAATGCAACGAACCTATAATAATTGATAATAATTCTTTTGTTTTACGTGGCATACCTGTTGGTAGACTGAGTTGCCCAATCAACACGTCCATAGAGATTGAGATACACCCAATCAACGCACAAAAAAGACCTGTCCTGTTATAGAATTTCGCTAGATCAGCTGACCATATCCAGATGGTTGCACTCAACACACGCACAAATCCATTTTTTCACCAATTCTTATTTGGCTTCCTGCTGAGGTTCCCTCATTACTTGAGCCACTTTCGCCTTCCCTCTACTAACTTATTTCGTGTTCCATGCATGAAGCAGTCAAACATTCCATATTAATGGATGTAGCTGGTTCAGTAGCGTTCCCAGATGCTAGCACACACATTTGCGCTAGCATATGGGCACGCTACTGAACCAACTAAATCTATAACAGTGGTAGACATAGCCTACCTAAATCTGCACTATCGTCGGGATCGTGGTATCGCTCACCTCCAGTCCTACCCGGAATATAGATATTATATTCCACAGTCCGAGTGTATAGATATTATATTCCACACAGTCACCACGTTTCAGCTTAAGGCTCCTCAAAAGTATTAGTTTTGTTTAAAGAGTATTTGGTCCGAACTGTCATTCAAAGAGCTACAGTAAGGACGCTTGTAAAATCCTTGTCACGGCTAGGCCAGCTGAGATAACGTGGTTTCGATAAAATCCATAGGCCACTTCTGGTATTGACCATAATTTGATCGTTAGCCCAGAAGAGGACCTCTTGCCACGACAACACAAATTCTCAAGAGCACAAGTTTTTTTGATGGCATAAAGCATTTTTGGACAGCCAAGTAGCAATGGAAGACAGACCGCGCTGAGGGAGGTCTTTAACATCAAAAACTGATGAAAATGTGAAACGCCTGGAGACTCTTAAGAGGTCAGACCGTTGATTAATATTAAGGCTAATGAAGAAGTCCTGAAATAACTCATAAAAATGGTTTTTCGCATTAGATAGATTTTTGCAGACACTTGGATGATCCACCTTTACAACGTCACTGTCACAAGACCATGCGCATCACCGAATTTTCATCGAAAAAAGCGATTTTTGTAGTTCCCCATACCCTCTATTCACCTAAGCTCAGTCCGAGTGGCATTTTTTTATTTCCCAAGATGAAAAAAAAAACACATGAAATGACATAATATTGGTTCTGTCGATAACATCCAAAGGAGTGTAACCGAGGATCTGAAGGCGATTCCAGTTGAAGCCTTACAGAACTGCGCTAACAATACCTCTGCCGATGGATAGCTTTTGCTCAAGACAACAAATCTGAAGTTGATAACATCACACCCGATATATTAATTTTTTTCATCTATTGCAACTTAACAAAATTTGCAGTTTTTGCATTGGAAAAAAAATTTAAAAAACATCAGATAATTTTTATTTATAATTCGACCATAAATGATAAAAGTCAAGACGCAAAAGAACATAAACTTTAATGCTATTGCTTGTGCTCTTAAACCCCTAAATACTTATCCGTAAATAAAAGAACACATTATAAAGATAAGAAAATCTAAAAATACCAATTTTCATAATACCTGAAAATATGTCAACAAAAATGTCAACGTTACTGTGAACTGTAATCGAAATAAAAATTTGTTTACATTAACAAACCGCGTCTCGATTATTAAATTGCTTATTATTATATAACAAACAACCTTGGTACGGTGACATTACAATTTAAACGTTGTTTGGGGGGGGGGGGGGGGGGGAAGAGTGGTTGAGTTGTAAGGGACATAGGATTTTTTGGCCAAAACTTTAGGTTTGTAAATTTTTTTGGAGGGGACATAAGAGTTTTAATAGAGTTGTTGGGGGGGACATAATCCTTTGTTAAGGATACAAAAGTTAAATGAAAACATTTTGTGAAACGAATTTTGAAAATTTTTACACACTTTCTAAAATGTACAATATTTTCTCACTTAATTTAAAAATTATTTTTTTTGCTTTTGTGCGAAATATGGAATTAGATGATAGCTCCCGAATCACGTACGCCAAAAGTTAGTGGGGATTTTGCAACGATTTATGCAATTTGAATAATTTGAAATTTTACAAAAATAAAAATTATACTCTTCTAAATAAACAACACTAATGACAGATACCTCGCGAAACCAAATATTCCATACCATACTCCCCCTCTCCTCCACTACCCGAGACTCAAAAAAAAAATTCTAGGGTTTTGCGATATTAAAAGAAAAAAAAACTAAGGAATTGTGTTATTTTGATCAATTGCCAATAAAAGAAGTTTCGTTTTAAAGAATTTTATTTATTTTTTTCAAATTATGAAAATATCCTTCCCCCTCAAGAAGAATCCACTGAATAGGCTCATAGAAGACCTCTTAGACTTCTCAGCTTAAATACATAAATTACACAAAAAAAAAAAAAATATTACAAAATTTTTCATGCATTTTTTAACCAATTTTTCTTTTGCGCTTAATTAAGACAATTTTCTTTTTAAATTTTTTAATTGACGTAAAAAAAATGAGGATTTTTTTTTGGAATTTTAATTTTTAGATTCAAAATGTACGCACAGATTTTTTTTTCAATAATTTTAAGTAAATTTCTACATCGAATAAAATGTATGAATTTTTATGCTCTACTTAGATTGAATGAAATTAACATTATTACATAATAGCAAAAATTAATTAATTCAATAGAAAAACTACAAAAATAATAACATAATAAATTGTTTTGTTTTTTTTGTTTGCAGTTTTATTAATGTTTTGAAAGATGATTTAATTAAAAGCAGGTCAATGCTACTAAAAAGTTTATAAGCATTGCCATTATAAGAAATTAGTCGCTTCTATTTGAAGAAATGGTCTCAGCCAGCAATAATTACCTATAAGGAAATTTTTAAAAAAAGTCTTAAAAAATATATTTATTGATAAGAAAAATATCACTTATTTTTGAAAAAGTAAAAGTATTGAAAAATGTTTGAACACAAATTCCTCAAAAATTACTTTTCTTATCAAAATTGATTATTTGTTCGCTGATACGAGTTATTGCGTTTTTTTCTGAAGGTAACTACATACATTCGATATAAATATTGTAGTTACATTTATTAGAATAGAAAAAAAGGTAGTTAGGGGTCGAATAAAAAATTAAAATTTCACTATACCTCCTTTATTTTTAATTATATAAACTGGTTAATCCTAAGCACAAAGAAACTGGTTAAATCTAAGCGACACATGCTTCGCGAACTGTGTTTGACAACTCGGGCTTTACCTCAGCAACAGCATTTTTAATAATACCCCATAAAATCTTAATCGAGTTTAAGTCCGTCAATTGCGGATGTCACTCCATAACATTTATGTCTTGGACTTGAAATTATAATTTTGTCCAACCTGATTCGCTTTGAAAATTATGTTTCACAATTCAAATAGAGTTTCTAATCGAACATATTAACTTTAGAAATTGAGGCAGACCTATCAGCCTCATACCAATCCTTTGTAAGATTTTTGAAAAACTCCTATTAAAACGACTCTACCCAGTCCTACTCGTAGTTAATGAAAAAATTACTCCTAATCACCAATTTGGCTTCTGATCTGAACACTCCACGATCCAGTAATGCCATCGCATTGTTGATCACATTATCCTCTCTTGAGAGGAAAGAGTATTACCCAGGAGTATTTTTAGATATCTCCCATACTCTCCAGAGTATTTTTTAGATATCCTGGCACCCTGGACTCCTCTGAAAACTCAAGACCTTGCTTCCTTCAACATACTACCTTATCATTAATTCATATCTCTCCCAAAGTCATTTCCAAGTTGCAATTAACTCAGAATCCTCCAAAAAATATATCCCATTCTAGCCGGAGTCCCACAAGGCAGTATCCTTGGTCCAATTTTATATAATATTTATACCCATGACATCCCATCTGATCCTAATACACTATCACTGCTACTTATGCAGATGATACGGCCATACTTGCTATCCATACAAATCCTGACATAGCTTTCAACAATTTACAATCCCATATTCACAACCTTCAATCCTGGTTTAAGAGATGGAGAGTGAGGGTAAATGAACCGAAGAGTGCTCACATTACTTTCACTATTTGTTAAGGGTAACCTACCTCTTTATACCTTAATACAAACATGATTCCACAATATGATAAAGTACGTTATTTGGGACTTTAGTTGGACAAGAGATTAACAGGGAACCCTCATACTAGAACTTGAAGCCACTAGACGTTATCGCCAACTTCTTAGACTACTGGACAAACGCTCGAAACTAACAATCAAATTTACAATACAATTATAAAACCTATTTGGACATATGGAATTGAACTTTGGTTGGCATTCAACAAAACGTTCCAATTCCTATCGCGTCCAGGCCTTACAATCGAAGATCCTCCATAAAATTGTTGATGCCCCCTTTTATGTTCGTAACAACGTAATACATCGTGATCTAAATGTTCCATTTGTTCAGGACCTGTGCATTTTCCGCTTTTATCATAATCCACTTGTGTGAGAGAATTGTCCTGTACTTCTCTCCCCAGCAACACTAATCGAAGACTTAAGAGACAATGGCCTAGAGATTTTCTAGACGAATCTAACTTCCATTAGTTGGAGAAACGCCGATGGATGTTTACTCTCACGTCATGATGCATAACTTTGTTAATTAAAATGTTCTGTAAATCTGCTTGTTACAATACAATTGTAGTTGCAGATAAAAAAAAAATTAAAAAAAAGAAATTGATGCACCAATAATGGCCCCTTCGGAATTTAGATCCGCCGAAGCTGTGCAACGTAACCAAACTTGCCGTTAAAAAAATAATGCCAAAATGTGATAGAAGCAACAATTATCATCGGTAAATATAAAGGAGAAAAGGTGCCAATTCCACTGATTTCAATTACTACTCCCCCCCCCCCCCACGATTAGCAATTCAATTTCAAGCGACTACAGTTTTCAGTGGATTACAATCAACAAAGTCCAAGGACAATCGCTACGTTTTTGCTGGATTGAATTTAGAAAGCGCTTGCTTTGCTCCAGAGTAGGAATACCAAAAAATTTGTTCGTTTTTGCACCAAATGGAAAAACCAAAAATATTTTATACCCAATAAAGACCTTTTCAACTATATTATAACAAGCAGATTCTTTTGACAGGGGCACATTGACGGGAAAATATGATGAAGGAATAAACACTCATTGATGATTTTCAGAATGGCATGATAAGTTTACGAGATTAAAAGATCACTTAAAATATTCAAAGATAATCTAAGGTTACGAGATTAAAAGATCACTTAGACGGGAATGAAATGTTTTCATCAAACGTAAAGAAGAGTTTTTACAATGGAAAAAATACAATTCCAGCATTTTTTTTTTAAATATTGTTTAAAACAATTACAAAATAATCTGCGTATTAGATGAGAATCGATTACGATTAGTCTTAATTAAGCATTTTCATCTTAAAAAATATTATTTTCAAAAATAAAATGAGAAACCTTCAAATTGAATATTTGGAAATGTCATTTTCGCAATATTTTTTATTTGTTTACCTATTCGGTAGCTATGATTATTATTGGATTTTTAATTTGGTTTTTTCTCTTCTCGTTTTGTTTTGCCTAACGAATGTTGTTATTATGATTATTTTAATAATGACACAACAAATAAACAAAAAATATTTGACTTTTCAAGAGAGAATATTCTTGAAATTCAATACACACAATCGGAAATAAAATTTGGCCCATACATGCTCGGCTGAGTTAATTGCGTAAAATATTCCAGAGTTTATTTATTTTAATATATGGTATGGCCGCAGATGTGTTTGTGTGAGTGTGTTTGTATCTTAAATTAAAGAATACCTGGATAGGCCGGTACGTCAGATTTTCGTATATGTATACGCAATTTTCTGGCTTAATTATTGCAAAAGTGGCGAGAAATCATAACTCTTGCATACTTTTGTGTAGATTTTTTTTATGTAAACATAACACCCACTGACATTTTGTTTTCTTAATATAGAAATTTATTGTAATGAAATGGAATTGTAATTTAGGTTTATTATTTATTTCGTAAATATCAAGTGACTTAATTTTGTAGAGTTTTTAAACACGCCATTATCCATGAAAGTGGTAGCATACCGAAATGCTTGCATATTTTTGTTATTTTTCAAGTTGTTATTTTGGCACTTATCGGAAAGTGTAGTTTTTATGTTTTTTTGAAGTACGAGTATTTACGAAAAAGTAAGTATTTTTTATAAATAAATATTGGGTGTATAATTTAAAAATGCGGGATTGACAACAGATGGCATAACTTTTACACATGGTTTGTGTTAATAATAACTCATATGACATTTTGGAGGTTAAACATCTGTCATTCATTCTCGATTAGTCATTGAACGAAATAGTGTAAACAACAAAGTTTTTTTTTGCTTCAAAAATGTCGAATTTCGTACGAAAAAAGTCCCATTTGCGGGAAGCGTTGATTTACTTCTTCAATTTGAAAAAAAGTGCAGCTGAAGCACATCGATTGCTCACCGAAGCTTATCCTGAATATGTTCCACCGATTTCAACGTGCGAGAGATGGTTTGTGCGGCTCAGAAGTGGTGATTTTGTCACGGAAGACAAAGAACGACCAGGTCAGCCAAAAAAGTTTGAAGATGAAGATTTGGAGGCATTACTCGACGAAGACTGTTGTCGAACTCAAGAAGAAATTGCAAAATCATTGGGAGTCACTCAAGCAGCCATTTCAAAACGTTTGAAAGCAGCAGAATTCATCCAAAAGCAAGGAAATTGGGTCCCATATGAATTGAAGCCGAGAGACGTTGAAAGGCGATTTTGCATGTCCGAAATACTGCTTGAACGGCAGAAAAAGAAGTCGTTTTTGAATCGAATCATTACTGGCGACGAAAAATGGATTCATTACGACAACCCAAAGCGCAAAAAATCGTATGTGAAGCCCGGCCAACCAGCCAATAAACGCCAAAGCCAAATATCCAAGGCGCCAAGGTAATGCTCTGTATTTAGGGGGATCAGAAGGGTGTGATCTATTATGAGCTATTGAAATCGGGCCAGACGATCACAGGCGACCTCTACCGAACACAATTAATCCGTTTGAAGCGAGCATTGGCCGAAAACGCCCGGAATATGCGACCAGACACGAAGCCAAAATTTTCCATCATGACAACGCTCGGCCTCATGATGCAAGACCGATTAAAAATTATTTAAAAAACAGTGGCTTGGAAGTTTTGCCTCACCCGCCTTATAGCCCAGACCTTGCCCCGTCCGACTACCATTTGTTTAGATCCATACAAAACGCCCTCACCGGAATACGCTTCACTTCAGAACAGGGCATCAAAAATTGGCTCGATTCATTCCTGGCCTCAAAACCGGAGCAGTTTTTTTGGCGCGGAATCCATATGTTGCCAGAAAGAGAAAAAGTAGTGGCTTCCGATGGACAATACTTTGAATAAAATATATTGTAACAATTTTTCAAAATAAACACTCAAAGTTTGCCAAAAATCCCGCATTTTTAAATTATTTATTTGGTCCAAAAAATGGTTAAAAAGTGAAAAGTTCGACATTTAATAAATGTAAACAAATGTGATGTTGACAGTTCAATGTTTACCAGAAAATAGTTCAGTGCCGGCGTATGTAAAATGTGTGTAAGAAAATTTAAGGGAACGAATTTTCCATTGCTGTTTTTATTGTGTTAAAATAAATAAAGTATATTCGGTAGGCTTATTATTTAAATAATTTTTTTGCATTTGTGCTTTCGCTTGCTTTATTAGACCATTTTGTAATACATTTACTAAGTAATATTGTTTTCAATTTTTTTTTAGAATATTAGTTTCTAATTATTTAAGTACATTAAATTTTCCACCTTATAATTAATTTAGTTTTAAAGCAATTTACTATAATGTCGTATACATTTTTAACTTCTATATTATTAAGAATTTGATATAATTTTCTATGTAATTAATGTTTTCTTTATTAATTTAATTTAAGTGTACAATGTCTATTATTTAAATGACCATTTCAATTCACAGAACAGACATTTATATTATAAAGAAAAGATTTCAATATCAACAAATATTTGTTTAACATTGAAATTTTTATATTTACTAAGTTGAGGTATTGTTTTAATAACAACATAATATCAAATTCTCTCATTTAATTCATTTTGTATTTTAATAGAATGGATTTTTATTTGTGCACATAATTATTTAGATATAAACTACTGATTTACGCCGTTTCTGATATTTTGCATGTGGGGGCGTTATTGCCAATAAAATTTAGACAGAATTTTTATATAGAGGCATATCCAAAGGTTTGTATTTATATAAAAATATTATTTGTTTTTATTATTAAATATGACAGGCAGGCAGACATAGTCATGCCGAAAAGTAATGGCCATCGACTCGTGTTAGTCCGTACACAGTAGGGAATCGAGTGAAACGACGTCATTGGTAATTGATGCTTTCTTTGATGATTATTTATTAAATGAATATGTATGAAAATATAGTAATCAATTATAATTGGTAAGAAATAATTTGATTGAAGAATTGATGATAGTGAAAATTCTCAAGAAATTATGCAATTTAGACCTTTTAGAAAAAAAAATACTTTTTCGAAAATAGTTCTATTGTAAAAAATTAAGTATTTTTATTATTTGATTAATTAATTTAATTTTGTTGTTTTTCTTTTTATAATAAATTATTTTAGTAGAAATCCGCGATTGCTGCTCGGGTAATGGTAATGTAATGTGTAATGGCTTCCGTGGAAATACACGAAACGATATCAAAACAACTAACCCCTAATGTATCCGTGCACATGCAGCATATGCATATGATTTAATAAGCATATGCATATGATTTAATAAGCATACCACACACACACACACACACATATTTATAATACATTCATTCTCATATATGGTATATAAAATAAATTTATGCATGGAAAATTTATATCGAAAACACACCGTTTATATTAACAAGAAAAAGTAACAAAACGCTTTGTTTTGTTTTGTTTTCGCCGTAAATTGTTGATTTCGATTGAAAGACTTTTTACGTCATTCGAGATTTCTGCAATCGTCTTGCCGAGGTTATGTTGTTATGCAGGTAATAATTAATAAAATGTGATGATGCCTTTTTATTTTTATTTTCCACCTTAAAATAAATTTATTTATTTGCTGGTTGTTGTTGTTGTTTTTTTTTTGTTTTTGCACTTTTTATACAACTCCAGTTACACATTAATCACAGGTATTTTTTTCTCATATTATATGGAAATGTTTTTTTTTTTTTTTGCTAATTCCATTTTAAATATGAAAGTATATTTTTGTTTTTTGTTTTTTTTTAATGAAACTTTATTGTAATTAATTAAGAATTAAATGCATTTCTATTTGAGAAAAAAATCTCGTTTTAATTCGTATAGAAAAAAACAGGAAAAATATTTTTTTTTTTAAATAAACATAAAAATTGCAATAAGATAAAGAGGGAATATTATTAACGATAATTATTAAGGGTGAGGGGGGGGGGGGGGTGGATGTGCGTATTATGTTACTAAGAAATATTTATTATTTAAATTGTGAGAATTTTTATAGAATATTTGCCTTCTTTTTCACATACACGTATGACAATGTTTGCGGCGAAAATCATAACAAAAATAAAGTCACACACACACACACACACACGCAAACCCATTGTGATTATTGCTTTCTGTTGTTTTTTTTTTTGGATCCATTTATTTGTGGATTTTACTTTTTATGAAAAACTTAATTTGTTATTTATTCTTAACGTAAGGAAATTTGATTATAAACAATTGTAATTTTTGAAGAAAATGTTTTTTTTTTCTTTTTGCAAGATTTAGTCATAGCAACACTAAACAATATCACATACTCGTAGAATATGTACAACTACATAGTTCAGTTTAATTTATGCTCTTTAAACAGTAAAAATCTTTTTGATTAAATAAAAAAAAAAAAACTTATTTTTTCCGTAGAAAATATGATTAACTTTTGTATGTCACTGTAGGTGCACGTACTGTAATATATTTATTAATATAGTTAAATTTAAAAAAAAAAAGGATCACCTGATAATTTTTATTTTTGTCAATCACACTTTTATTTTCGTTGTCTTTAAATAATTTTTTTTAAATTTTGTGTTCATATTATAGAGAAATCAACAACATCTACAATACTACAAAGAAAGAAGTCGTCTGAACTATCTATCATCTATCATCAAACGGAACTAGAACTGGTTACTATACAAAACATTACCTTCTTTAAAAAAAAAAATAATAAGAGGATATGGACAAAAAAAAATCACCATCGAAAATTATATTTAATAAGATATAAATTCTAATAAATAGACTACACCGATTGATTTGCAGGCTAATTAAAAGGTCAATTCAATAGTTATAATTTGTAAATAGTCTTTATATCCGATACAGGACAGAGGAAACAGAAGAAAATAATTAAAAAAGGAGACAACAAAAAAAAAACAAATTATTGCAATTGAATTTTTAACTTACATTGACATTCTTCGCCGGATATAATAATAAAATTTGCAATAATTAAAACGATACCAAATAAAAGGGCAACAGCACCACAAAAATTCGCCATTCTTAAAATCTAAACACTATAAAATTCGACAGCGTCAACTTAACTCGACGGCACCTAACCCGAGGAACACAAATTAATACACTCTACGGTAATGAACGCACTGACGACGGTTCGGATATTTTTTGAGTGAAACAAGTCTCTTACTTGTCTCATTATTGTTAACCATACAGCAAACACTACTACCACTATTTATGATATAACCATTTTATATACGTCATTGTATCTAAAAGAAACTGTCAAAATGTTGAAATTACATGTTACATATACACTGGAAGAATAGTATCTAATCAAGCATAATAGTACAGTGACGGTAACATCTTATGGGGGCTTTTTTTGATTATCGCTCAAATAAAATATTACACTACAATAGATATTAAAATTCATTATTTTTGTACAATGTAACAATAATATTTTGTTAAACTTTAATTTTTCATAATAAATAAATATCATCTATAATTTCAGTTTTATATTTTCAATTTATTACCTATTATCATAATGTTCATATAATACCCACCCCCAACTGACGCTGTCATAATCTACGGTGGAAACCCAAAAAATATAGAGAATTATGAAATTGTGATTCGGTATTGTTGGAAAGTTTTTTAGAGGGGGGTTCTATGTAACGCCACTAGACGCTGAAATACCACCGATCAAGCGAATAATAAGCGGCTATATTTAATTTGAATCAAATATATTATTATATTATTAAATACATTTAATTAATTCAAATAATTTAGAATATGACCAGATTTACTGAATTTATTCATCCATTTCCCATCATCATTCATTTAAGAAAAATATTAGTTCAGACGACACTATCGCCCATATTCCGTACACTGTTAAAATTTCACTGAAACCAAAATTTTTGTTCAATTATTTATTTATTTCATAAAATTTCTTTCAGTTGAATAATTTTATTTTTTTTTCTTTATCCTTTTTATAGTATAGATTTAGTCAATTTTTATTGTATTGTTTTTCTGGTATTACCATTATCCGAAGAGGAAAATGGAATCTTGCAGATTAACAACACTATCAGCCAAATTAACGCCATCTTTAATATGTTGAAGATTTTGATTGGTTGAAAATATAAGATTAGACAAGGTGAAAGTGTCAGAATGCCGGTTATAAGGTAAAGACAGGTTGAAGCAGCAATCAGTGCAGCACATCGGACTTGCTCGGTGGACTCTATCCTTATTAAAACTGGTCGAAAATCCATCTAAAACTATATATACATATCCCGCATTCATCTCGTTTATAAAAAAAAATAATCTCGTAGCCAAGGAGTCCATTTCAGGCTCAAAGGTTGACCCGATTCTCAACAGCATTCGAGATAATCTGCTTAATAAAAGTGATTTTGGATTGCGTTGGGTTCCAGGTCATGCTGACATCCATGACAATTAGTACGCTCCACCGTCCTGTTTCCACTGACATTCTGAACTTGCCGCATCTATGGACAAATTCGCATTTAACACCTATATCCATGCATAGATAAACTGACTGGACTAAAGGTAGAAACGTTGTTTCCATACATTGGACCAATATCGAAAAGCAAGTCTATTCAACAACCATTCCAAAGTTCTGAGAAAGGAAACTTCTCAGAATTCGGACTGGGCGTAACGAACTTACACATGATCTCCTTTTCGATAACCAACCAAATGCCAATTAATCAAATTTTTGAATACGACTCATTCCATAGTGGAGCTCCTAGAACCAACAACTCTTTTCACAAGTCCTAACTTTCTTAAGAAATCTAATATGTTCCACAAAATTTAACCCCTTCTAATTGCTTCATCCCGTCAACTATCTGCCAGTTTCTTTAAGGATACTGGCAACGCAAACCCATACGAAACATATAGTCGCCAAATGGCCTCATCGTCGTGGGGTTACAAAATATCCTCTGGCTCTTGTCTTAGAGACCTCACAAACAACCATTCAAAAATCAAATTTTATTGGATGCTTTCTTACAAATTATAGACCATTTCCTGAGCGGGGGGAGGGGGGTTGATTTCGTTTATAAGAGGATTTTTAATGGCCTTTTAATCTTAGCGATACAAAATACTATCTGGCATTTGTCTCAGAGACATAAAAATAAAATAAAAAGTTATTGTAAATGAATTATAACACATGCCAACACCCCCCTCCCCACCTCATCAAAATTATTTACAACAAATTCAAAGAAAATATGTAATGCGTCTTTTCAATAGTTACGTTTAATTTTTGACAATCTATATTACTTTGACGTTTTAAATATCAGTGCATTTATTCTTATACGTTGTTTTTGTGTAGCCATAACGACAATTTATTTATGGAGAACTAAACGATTCAAGAATCATTTAATCATGAAAGAAGTAAACGGATCGCAGATTTGGTGAAAAACTCTTTTTTAGCGAACTAGAAGTAAAACGGATTTAAATTTTCAATGGGTGCCTTACTTAACCCAACGAAGACCCGAATTTACCCACCACTGGTCTATGCTTATAAACCGATAACACTTTCTAAGCTGGAGAACAACATCATGCCAAGCCATGTGTTGGATTCAGGTAGATTTACGCGGAGAAGTCATCCAAAATTGGAGCTTTCCGATCACCTGTTGCAAACGAAGCCGTGGAGGCCAGTCATTTGAACATTGTTATTTTAAAAAAAATAATGGTATCGAATATATTGTACTTTAATTCACAGTAAATATATTCGCTATAGCTCACATACAAGTCATTTTATTTAATTTTAAAAATTAAACATACTACATGAGAAACCCTTTAGTTGCGATTGCGTCCCAATAGTTAAACGTACAGACCCCCAAATACAATTCCGTCGAGCGACGAGCGGACAATGTTCATTTATAAAAACATCCGCTGATCAGCTGATCAATTGAATTATAGTTTTTGAAAAAAATTAAAATGGTAATGTTCTTTATTTTAAAAATTTAAAAAAAAATTATATTATATATAAATTGGGCTTTATTCAATGTTCAATAAAACTATAGACAAGATATATCGATCACGTCGATAGAACAAAATCGAGACGCCAAAAATTTTGAACGAAACCCAGGTAATATGGATTATGCTCAGTTATTGAGATTGCGTGTAATAAAAACGTGCATGCTAATATAAAGAAGTTGTCGGCGAGAAATTAAAGAGTAAAAGGAATGAATTGTTTGTCTTTGTTTTTGCTTCTAGTTTCCGATATATGCCTCATCTGCCGACCCATGAACGATCGGTTAAACAACACTAAACAAGAATACGGATGAGTTTGTAAACAGTGTACTGCATGATGATTCTCTTGTTACTGCATTGTTCATACACATGTTAGCATACGTTAGAAGAATGGTGGATGAGTATGATATGTACATCATATTTTCTCTTCTTTCGCACTTATTTTCGTACAATGAAAAGTGCCAATTTCTGATCTCTTTAAAAAATTTTCTCTTAGAATTTGGTTTTGATCGTACCGCGCACCGTTTTTCTTTCCGATAGAAGATATATGTGTATGTGTAGTCCGACAGCTGTCGTCTGTTGTCGAAATATTGTTCATTCCCATGAGATTGTTAAGGTTTTAAGATTTTTCCAGCTTCTGTGTCAATCCGATTCACCTGAGCGTATGGTAACTGATTTTTCTTGTTCTAAACTTGAAGAGTTTAATCTGGATTATATATGGTTTTACGAGTAATAAGACTGGGACCCCCACAAGCTGAAGGCGAATCCGAAATAGTTTAAAGTTTTATTGTATCGACCCAAATGTTCGAAAAAGTTATTAAAAGTTACGTTTAAATTCTGAGCCCTATAAGAAGTCTCGTTGTAGGACAGTTGAATAATGTTATATAGTCTATGCATAATGGTTAAAGTCCAAGCAATATAATGTAATAAAGTTAATATTTTTATAAAAGTTTCTTAATTCAAAAAATCTCTCACTCTAAAAAATAAAATATTTTAACGGGCAGATTGTTTTTTTTTTGTGAAAATTCTTTAGATTGCAAAAATTCACTAAAGGAAAAACTGTAATTTATCATTCGAAAAAAAAAAATACAAATTTATTTTCATTGAAATCTTATATAAATAATCCAATAGTTTTTGTTTATTTTTTTTAATTTAATAATAAATATGGTAAAAATCTATAATTTCAATGGAAAAATCACAAATGAAGTCGCCAAAACAAATATTTAATATTATTTTTGAATTAAAATTTTATTAAAATTGTTTAAATTTTAATGGGTTTATGATAATTATTTTCTTTTAAAATGTTCAAGTTTTTGTATTGATTTAAAATTTTTCTTAAAATGTTCATAAAACATTTTTGTTAATAGTAGAATTGTTGGAAATTTTTGATTTTGTTCTTCACAAATGGAATGTTAACTAAATGAATTCATTCAAATAGATTTTAAATTATTTTTATGTTATAAGAAAATTTGAAAAATTTGTTATTCATAAATAATTGAGATTATATGTCTAAACCTCTTACATTTTTATTTACAGGAAATTTGTATAAACTATAATATTTGTCAAAAATTTATCCCAATTATTGAAGCGAATAAATAAATTGTTAACAAAATTAATGTTATTTTATCAAAAATAAAAATCAATACGCAAATAGTTTTAATATGATTATTTTTTAAAAGTTTTTCGTTTTATCGTATGCGATATTAAATTTGGTTTTTTTTTTTATATTTATATATCTATAAAAAAAAGTTTATTTTAATAAATAAAAAAAAAGGTGCATAATCTTTTTAAAAGAATATTCGTTTTTTTTGGGTGGAGTAGGGGGGGAGGGTGTTGCTGTTGAATTTTTAAACCAGTTTTTTCAATGCACACAAATAAATATCAAAACATGTTACCAGACAAGTAAAAATGTTAAATTAAAAACAGGAAATTATTTTTTGCCAAGTCATGACTAAGAAATTTTTCAATTGGTTTTATTTTTATCATTATGGTTTGGTTTTTGTTTTCTTATATATTGAAATCGACAATATTCACGGTCTGTACACTTGCCAAATAAAAGTTCAGTCCTAGTCCCCCGAAAGAAAGTTACCGTAAGAGTGCGGTTGTGGTTAGCTTTTTGATGCAGGTAATATACAAATTGCTCTAACCTCATCACATTACTACTATAGAAACACTTTTATATGGTCAAATTCTATAATAGTAACATTCGTACTGAAATACAAAATTTGTTCCCAATATTTTCTTATTCTTTTTATACATTTTTGTTATCCCTGTTAAAGTATTTCCCTTTACCAGCTAAATATTGTCGGAGGCCTTATCTTATGTCCAATTTTTGTAGCAGAGCTAAAATATTCAAATTAGAATCGCCTTTAGGTCCTCGGTTGCACTCCTTTGAATATTATCGACAATATATACAATCGTGATATCCTTTCAGTGTATTTTAATCTTGGGGAACTGAGAAAAAAAACATGGATTAAGACCTGGTGAATAGGGAGCTGAAAAATTACAGGTTCAAACCTGTACATCTCGTCTAGAAGGCAAGTTATGAGGGAAAGTCCGCAGTGCGGGCAAATCGCTCTCACTGATACCAGTTTCATTAGTTTTGTCACAACTCACATGTCATCAGCTTAAGTCGATTTCGAGATCGTTACGACTTCTCAGTGTTACTTAATCAGGACACATATTTTCTCGTTCCATTTCTATAAATGGTATTAAAAAGTGAGTTTGATCCTTTCTCCAATAAAATTATGACTTTACCTATTTTTTTGTTACCTAGCTAATTTGGGCTACCTGTGTATTTATAGTATTTATAATAATACCCAAAAAAAAAGACCTAAAAAAAACTTTTTTTAAAAATAAAAATAAAATATAATTTTTACTATTTTCTGTTTTAATTTTTTTTGTATCACTTAATTTTATCAGTTGAAATGGTAATATTCAACTGACAAAATTAATTGATACAAGTAAATTTATTAAAAAAAGACCAATTTTCGGATGAGTTTTGCTGTGATCCAAAAACTGTCACAGTTTTGCTTTCAAATGCATTTTTCAAACATTTACCGTTTTTGTTTTGTTAACAATTTTTTAAAAATTGTATGTGTTGTAATTTAGATAGATATTCGATTTTAAAGAATTTTTCAAATAAGTTCAAAATTAAACTAAATTCTAATATTAGAAAATAATCGTTTCAAATATAAACAATTAATAATGAAGTATTCAAATTCAAAATCCCTCGTTAAAACAACAAATACAAACAACAATTTTTTTCGAAATCACAAAGCAATTTATTAAAAAGAAAACAATTATAATTTTTCCAAAAAGGGCATTTACGTTCTTTTTTTGAGTGTTTGAGCTAAAAGAGGTAAAAAAATTATACAACTATTTTTTAGTATACAATTTAAAGTATTCAACTAAATTCTTTTATAGGAATAACATTTATTTGATTGAAATGAAGAAATTAATTTACAAAAAAAAACAATTCTCTAAGCACATACATTTTTTTTATAATAAAATTTCATCGAATTAAAAATTTTCTGAAAAAGGTTTTTATATTGTATTTAATAAAAAAAAAATAGTTAAAAATAATACATTCGAATATGGCAATTTTAGACGTGAGCCTTTTTTGAAAATCGATTTTTATTAATGTATGTACTTTATGAACATTGGTATATTTTTTATTTTATTTTCTTCTTCTTTTTCTTTTAATTATATTAAGATCTTTATTTTATATTCTATTCAAATAACTCTTTCTGATTGAATGTAATTATTATTAATAAAATGTTTACTAATTTTATTTAATCAATTCTATTTGTTATCATTGTAATGATAATAATTTAGGCTTTTACTAAATTTTAAGCAATATATTTAGTTCTTTTCTTTCTTATTTATCTGATATTTTTACTTTGCATTTTGATATAAATCAATCATAGTTATGTTAATAAGCTCTCCTCTTTAATTGGTTTTAAAAAAATGAATTACAATAATTATAATTAAAATTATATTGCGGTAATTAGTTATATATTATTTATATCTGAAAATCTTTTTTTTGACTATGATTTAATTCAAATGTAGTTTAGTTCATATCCACAAGTATATTATTTCACAAAAATCTTGTTTCAATTCGGATTTGGATTCAATTTATATATTTATCAATATTAAGTACAATGTTATTCAAATGTAGACACTCGTACATACAGAATATTTTTTATTATTTTATTAGATATATTAATATATCTAAATATATGTACATATATTAATATAAATAATAAATTTATCTATTTAAAATATCTATCATTTTACCTCTTTAGATGATTTAATTTGTTGTTTCTTATAAATATAAATACTACAAATAGTACGTAGATTTTATAATTGCGTATTACACATTTAAAGAAAAAAATACTGAACGGTGGATTTAAATTTTGCGTCATTTTATTATTTGGCGGTTGGTAGCGCTGGTTTTTTTTCCATAGATATCAAATATGACACTTGCAATTGACCAATACGGAACGCTAGACAAAATAACATAATAAAATGACGCCAAAAATTTAAAATCGACTTTCAATCGGTGATATTCTTTATTATATATTTTTAAACAATTTATTAAGAAAATAATCAGTAATTCAATGTTTTTTTTTTTAAATATTCTTCTTCCTATTTCTAATATTTATATATTTCGAGAATATTTATTTCTATTCTTACTTTACCATAAATATTCTTGAGACGGAAATAAAATCTTTTTAACATGTGTAGCATTAAAAAGGCTTTTCAACAAAAAAAATATTAAAAGCTAGAACAAATCTAAAAAAGAGAAAATTTTACTTTATTCTTTTTCCCAAATATATTTAAAGTAAAATTTTCCCAAAAGAGCAACTCTTTTTAACAATGTCAAATAAATATATATGTACTTAAAAATAGTCAACTTATATTATAACAATCAATATTTCTATATTAAAGAAATATTCGGCATTTTTTATGTATAAAAAAATAATAACAATATAGTATATTACCAATAAAAAAAATAAAATATTTTTGTATATCTTGAAATTTATGGAATTTTATTGTATTAATATGTTACAATTCCTTTTTATATTAAATATACAATTACATTCATTTTTTTCCAGAGTTATTGTGGACCTATTTTGCACATCCCAATGCATAGTTTTTTTAATATAAGCTTTTTTTTAAAAAATTTTGACAAAAATCTACTAATCTACATTACATTTTTTTAGATCGTATTTAAAAAAAAAAATATATTAAAATTTTGCCAAATTAGGATTTTTTAATTATCTGAATTATATTTCTGTCTAGTAGTAGAAATTTTATGATAAACCCGAAAATTATACAATATTAAGAGTGCGTTCTTTTCTTTTAATACAACTATTAAAAATTTAGAATAAAATTTATCACATTTTCGTTATAGTAATCATTATTATCATTATTTTTTTTGTTAAAAATATATAAAATTAAGTTTTTAACTTCAGCCAATTTTCTGAAAATAATTTCCCTTTCAATTGAATATATATTAATAATATTGTTCGATTCAAACCAAAATTATTCATTTTTATTTTAAAATAATGAGAGGGAAATTATGAAAATTGGAGTTCTTGTATTATTTTTTCTTTAAAGAAAATAGCTTTGAAACCAAAATAAATTTTTAATTATTTGTGGGAATAAACTCTTTTAGCTGTTAATATAATTAAATTAAAACATTTTTATAATTGAATGGTTGATACGAAATTAATAATAATTAACGCATTATTACGCGTGAACTTCTATGAAATATAAATTTAATAAGCATAAAAAAATCACAATTGTAACAAAAGAATGATAATAAAATTGTTTGTGTATTTGTAAATAATATTTTTTATCGATGTCTACAAATACAATTATATTGTCTTTTCTATTCCTAACGACAGTTTGAGAATTTGAATTCTGTTAGCCTCTTGTGAGTATATATATATATATAAGGATATATTTCTGAAACTGTTGTATCAATTGCTATTGGAAATTACGTTGGAAGAGAGGAATTTATCATAAAATAATGTGTAAAAGAAATCTTTTGAATTTCTAGAGCAGCCCAAAAGGAAGAGTACTTCGATTAGCTTGGTATTAAAGATAAGAACATGAATAATCATATTTTAGACCGGTTAGGATCTCAATACTAGATTTATAAGTAATTTACTGAGTACTAATAAACTTATCAAGGAAACGAGCGTTTGCTGCAATAATTTGGCCAATATTTCGGATTTGAAGGGGAAATTGCTATAGTTATAATTATAGACTTTTCTAATTTTTCGTCAAACAGTTTTCAATATTTTGAAATTTTCTTATAACAAAATAATAATTTTTCTTATATTTTCTTAACAAAAAGTAACTTCCAAAATTTTGTAAAAATATTTTATCATTAATGGAAACTTCTAAAACTTCTGTTTGTTTTTATGATCAGTTTTTTTTTTTTTAAAGTTGCCTTTCAGTTACAATTTATTGCTGTGCAGCACCGTTAATAGGAAATTTTAGAATAAAAGAAAAGTGCAAATTTAACAATTATTTAAAAATTATTTTTCTATGAAAATTATTAATATTCACAATAATAAAAATATTTTTTCGTATAGTTTAGAACGTATAAGTTTTTCTGCTGCAATCTATTCATTCTTTAATGATTGTTTATTTTTTAAATTTATTTTTAGTTTTTTTATTAAAAATAAGCTACTCTCATGTTTCTTATTTTCTTTTACTCTTTCTATAATTTATAATGATACTCCTAACTATAAGAATAACAATACTAATAGTAATAATGATTATATCAAAAATATTCTCTGATCATAGTGGGAAATAAACATTTTGAAAATAGTTTTTAATTATTTTTCTAAATTCCTTTAATTTTTTTTATGATTTCATAATTAAAGGAATTAGTTCAGAGTTATCTCTTTTATTTATTCTAAAAAAATTTAATAATAAAACTATGAATAAACGTATTTTTATGGCAAATTTTAATTCACATTTTAAATATGAATCTTTTTTATATCTCGTTTTCTGTTATTAACAATTATTTATAATTACCAATTTATTACGTACTACACTAAATTTTATTTAATTTTTTTCTTCTAGAATATTTACAAATAATTTATAATTTGATAGTTAATATCGTCAATATTCGAACGTTTTGATTTTTTTTAAATAAATTTAATAATTTAAAATAAATTACAAAAGCGAATTAACATAAACAAATTTCTTTTGTAACAAATAAGAAATTACATATTTCAAATTTTTAAGCTAATTTCTAATATTTAAAATATAGAAAATTATTAAATAATTTTGTTAGAATTCACTTTAAAAATTTAGATTTTTTTCAAAAAGTATTATTATTGTATGCTTCTTTAAATGATACCATATTTTTTATGAGCTCTTTTCACTTCACAAGATAAAATGTGAACATTTTATATAATCCCAATTCATATGCAAATAGTTTGCTTTAATTGTAGTTAATTTTACTGATTACGAATTAGCAGGAGTGTTCTTTTTAATTCAATTTAACTCCTTTTCATAAATCGAATTCTTCTTCTGAATCGATTTCTTTAATCTACCTTCTTTTGATAATTTAACCAGTTATTACATCTAATGTTCAATAAAAGTAAATTTAAATTCATTTTTTTTAATTCAACATAGTAAAAAAAAATTAAATAAATAAGAAAAGCAAATTTTTTGTGTGGCACTAATTTTTAAGATTATTTTCATCACAACTTCCATCATCACCATTGATGGTAGTAGCCGAATTTCCATTATTATTTTGATCGGCACAATTATTATGTTTATCATTACTAGTATTAATAATAATAACGTCAGTAGTACAGTCACGACTATTGTCACTCTCATTACAATTACTAATAATGTTATTATCTTGAAGATTTGTTGACGTTTCATTATTACAACTTGTTTCATTTGATTTTATAGTTGTTGTTGCCGTTGTAGCAACTGCACCTTCTATACCTAATGACGAATTTTCCGTCATTATTGATTGACTATTCGATGCTGTGCCATCAGTATCGGTTGATTTTTGTGAATTTGTTAAATTAATAATACGACCATCTAAGCTAGCAACAGAATGGGCATCATAAGGGTTAAAATCTGCTATTATGTTGTATAGTGGCAACGGTCGCAAATTAGGTGATGTAAAGTCAACAAGTTGTTGTTCCACCTCTAATTGGGGTTGTTGCTTTTCTAGCTGGAGTTCTTGAAATTGACGTTCCAATCCCACCTCGCCCTGCTGCTCATCTAATGATTGTGTATTTTCTCCTTGCCCGTATTGTGGTTTGGAAATAGTCCTTGGCTTAGTATGAAGGAATACACAATATGCCTTTGAACAGCCATCTGGTGTACTTTCCCAATAACATGGTATCTGATCACGTTTTTTCTGTGGAATTTTTGTTTGTTTTATTATTTATTATCATATATTTTAATTTTTGAAAACGTTTTAAAATATTATGTTGGTTTTTTTTTAATACGAAAAAAAGCATACAGAATTTTATAAAAACAAATTAAATTGAATTAACTACTTGTTGAGAATGATCAATATTTACAAGATAATGCAAATAAATGTAAATAACTAGAAAAAGAGATTCAGAAACTTTCTTTTAATAGCTAAAGAGTAAAACTAAAAATATAAATTTCAAATTTTCCTTTAATTTAATTATGAAATTTTCGTAAGGTTTATTATAAGACACTACGCTTAAAAATTGACAAAATCTCTACCAATAAGTGCATTATAACAAATTTATGAAAAAATATTATCTGAGACACATTATTATAGTACATGTACAGTATATGATAGTATTAGAAGATATTGTTATTCTCATCAAACTACAATATAGCAATTCAATTTTCTTTGGCAGAAAAGTTCTTTTAAAAAAAGGTGACAGAAAACTTAATTAAATTATGCAAATAAAAAATGATTTAATTTTTTTAAGAAGCATAAGTAAAATTCAATTTTGATACTCACATCAATTCTCATGTGTCTATTATTACAATGGACGTTAAAGCATCTACTCTCCAACCACCTACTACACATGACCTCATGACCAAGTGCGGCAGGTTCATGTCGATAATGGCATTTATCACCCTGGTAAAAGAAGAGGAAAATTATTAAACGATATAATATAATCTACATAAAATTTGCTTTCATCAAAATAATTCATTTTTATTAATTTCAATTAAAGTATTTTATATTTTTATAAAAAAAAAAAAAATTTTATGATACATTAGTTTTTACATTACATTTAACATAAAATTTTTGTTTGTCGTTAATGTCTTATAAAATTTCCCTTAAATAAATGGAAAAGTTTTGATGAAAGGAATTATTATTTTGATTAATAAAAGAAAATATATTTTCAAAAACTTACATTTCGGCAGTGACTATAGTAGTAAAAATAACAATCTGTTAATTTTTTATTCATTGCTAATTTTGGATTATAGAAATTATCAAGTTTCCTGTGAAAAGAATTGCATAAATTATATATTAATTAAATTTTATTAATATTAGTATTAGAACAATATAAACATATTATTATAACAACAAAATTATTAAATTGTACATTTTCCCAACGTTTTGTAGACAAAACAAACAATAATGTTACGAAGAACACGTATGAAAATATTATTAAATATTGTATATAATTATAAATCAGTCTCGGTACATTAAAATTTTAATTCGCAAATATAACTTTGATTTGTATCTGAAAATGCTTAAAAACTTAATTTTTTTTTTGTGCAACAGACGGAATTGTTGTGATCAGAATGGCCTTTCAATGACGTCTGCATGAATACTTTCCGATGGTGGTTTTAATGGGTTTATACCATATTTTCACATAATCAAAAAATATACTTATTAATGTACAATTTGCATATATGTGAAAATATAAATCTATATATGATGCCTTGGGAAAAATCCAAGGTAATTGTCCTAAAAATAATTTATAAGAATAACTTATTAATTGAAAATTTCAGACTATTTTTTAATCAGATCTCCGTTATTCGCCTTCACTCTCTTCGGCACATATTTGTAAAATCTTTCACAATTTCAAACAATATGTTTTCACTTTAACGCTCGCGGCGTATAACTTCACGTATGTATAAGCATACCATTAAGACGGTTTTTCCAAGTAAACAAAACTGACAATTTGAAGAAAAAAAAAACAACATAGTAACCACATATAAAATTAGTATTCCCATTTGGGGGTAGTTGTTCAGTGTATATTACTTCAAAATAACAAATATTTTATTATAAATATCACCAAATATTTGACAATATTTTTTTATATCAAAGTAAATCTAATGAACACTATTATTAGTCCATTCCTGTTGGTCAACCCATGTTGGCGGCTATTAATCCATTCCTGTTGGTCAACCCATGCATACATGCAAGCATATACGCAACACATGCGTACACATTATTTCACTACAGAAATTTCATCATAACCTAACTAAAACCGAAATTTACTATTTACATTTTTTAAATTACTAAATATCAACAAATTATTTTAATCCGAATAAAGAAATTTCTGCTCACATTTAATATGATGTAGTTTTTATCATCTGAACTTGTCTCCTTAATATATTTAAGAAAAAATTAATTGTTATAGAACTTTTGCAAAAAAAAAAAAAAAAGTGACAGGAGAGGAAAGTATAAGAAAGCAAGAAACAAAAATGCAAATTTTATGATTAATTTATTAATAGGAATGTTAATATTCTTCCACCATTGTATTATTTTATTACAAAAAAAAACAAAATATGTTTCAACTAATTCGTAAACACTTTAAATTTTATTATTAAAATTAATGAAGGAACAAGAGGGTGTATTTGAAGGAAAAGTCTCGAAAAAAATACCCGATATTTCGTTGATAGAACTCCGCGGATATACGGTACCCTGAAAAAGAAACAAACGAACCACCAAACCAATTGTGCGACAGACAAAGGAACTCACGAACAGAAAATATTTCACAAGGATTCCATGGATTTTTTTAGATATTATTTTAAAATTTTTGTTTATTTGATTAAAAGAGAAACGCACCAACGTCCAAGATATAATGGCATCTTGTGAACAAAATTTTTCAATCAAAATTATTAAGTAATTAGATGGCAAAAACGATGATTTCTTTTTCTCTCTATCTCTCTCTCTTGCTCGTATTATCTTTATCCAAAATGTACCGCTTTGATATGGAATATTTTACGGATTTTGAGAACCTTTTACGGAATTTTCCAAATTCAATTTGATAGATTTTTCCACCGCACGTCGATGAACACTCTTTCCGATTGCCTAATTATTTGTACATTCAACAAAATTTAAATTTTTCTTTTTTATTTTCATTATTGATATTTAAATTCTTATTATTTATTTAAAATATTCTCTCTTTCTCTAAAACAATTTTTTTTTCTTCTTATTAACAATTTGATTGTATAATAAAAGTTATATATTTATATATATATAGAACACTACTTATATTGAAATAATTTCAAATAAAATAACAATAATAATCAACTTACAATAAAATAAATTTTAGAAGATATCTAAGCACGTGCCAATTAATAAATGTTCACACAACACACACGACATCCACTATCTTCGACTAATTTTTTAAACTGAAACGCTACAAATTCTATCGGCGTCTATGATCTGGTCATATATACCAAGAAAAAAAAAAATTTTCTAGTGTTGCCCTAGTTGTATGACGAATATTGTTTTCAAAACAATATGCAAAAAAAAACTTCAATTAATTGAAATACAAAACAACAATAAAAAAAATATATAATATTCAATTAAAATAAAATAATAATCTCGTATAATTAATTATTTATGCTAAAGTCGAGTTAATTCTCGTTTTACTAGGAAATTTATAATTTCTTATGGATTTGGTAGTTTTTAAAAATTATTTTGTACTGCCATATGCCATGTTAACTCACTCTGATATCAGACTACATTAGCAATTTTCTCAGTTTTTTTGGTGAAAATTACCATTTTAGAGGGTGGGTTTTTTGAAAAAACAAAATTTACAACAGAAGAAATTTTTTTTTTTTTTTCTAAATAAAATAAGCCATGAAATGTTAGGTAATATTGATGAAAAAACTACACATGCAAATACGGCAGTTTTCATCGAGTATACAAAATAATATTTTCATTTTCGTTCTAATTTTTCAATATTATCTTTCATATAATACATCTCTTTTTGGGATATGTTGTTAAGATTTATTTATATATACAATTTGGAATAAAAGTTGGATACTTTTGAAAATAATTAATAATTCTAATAATTCACTATGAATAAATTATTGTGTTGAATAATTTTAAGGGCCATTTCACACAGCCGCAGGTAAAAATCTCACAAACAATTTTCATGCAGAGTCTCGTAATGTCACCGTAATTGCAATGTCAATGTCGAATCAGCAAAATAAATAAACATCCATTTTGAAAAACTAATAAACGTATTATTTTTTTTGGTATTACAATTAAAGTCTTTTTTGTTAATTTATATGTAATTGTTTGTTTTTTTCCCACTTAGTACAAATTTACACAGGTAAACAAGCGCAGTTTCATTTTTTAACAATAAAAAATGTTTTGTTATATTGCGACGAATATTTCCATTTTCTTTTTGGTATATATAAAAAAAGGGTTGATGATGTTAACCTAAAATTCCTAATCTTCTGTTCTGTTAAACCATTTATCAATTTAATATTTGAGTTTTTGTTTGTTTGACATTTTCATTTAAAATTATTTTTTGAATTAAATATTTTGAATAGGTTTGGTCGTTAAAAAAATTATCATTTTGAGATCAGTTTGGAATTTTATGCAGACTCTTCCATAAGCATCATTCTTGCTCATCATTGAGCTGAGAAGGATATTTTGGGGGAGGAAAAATAATTACCTTTATTTGAAAACTAAAAAAAACTTCTTTTTATTTTTAAAATTCAATCTAAAATTAAAATAATAAAATATTCTTAAATGTTATATGAAATGAATCGATTGTGGCCAAATTCAATGGATTTCCATTTTTCCACAGATATATTGTAAATAAGAGTATATGTGTATGTAATTACCAAAAGAAAAAAGATGTAAATTAAATAAAAATGCCATTTGTTTTTTTTTTGGGTTTTTATTATTTCACATTTTATTATTTATTGCAAATTAAATTAATAAAATAATATAAATAAACTACAGACACACGTGTATATATGTGTACATACATTTCCATACATATGTATTTTGCATTTTATATAATATTATTTTATACATTCAATAATTTTTAAAATTTCTTTTATTTTGATTGATTGTTTCTTGACATTTTTGTTTGATTTTATTATTATTATTAATATTATTTTTTTTTTGTTAATTTTGCGGAGGAGTTGACATCATAAACGTTTATTTTATTGACGATACAACATCAATTTTTTCGACTTAAATCCAATCCTAATACATTATTTATTGATTATTATCATTATTATTATTATTATTATTAGAATTATTACCATTATTTTTGAAAAATAAAAAATAAGATAACCTTTATTTGTTTTGCCTCATTTTTTTCACAATTTATTTAATAAAAAGTTGATTTTTTTTAAAAAAATGATTATTTTATAACTAACAACTACTGGTAAATAAAGTTAAAAAAAATAATTTTTTTTTTTTTTGCCAAATTCAGCTATAATTTTATTTGTGAAAAATGAAAAATCACTTACTATTCTCGTATATAGTTAATGTTGAGAAAGTAAAAGAAAAATAACTATTTCAATTAATAATTCTATAAATAAATCACAAAATAAATTAACACTAATTACTAATCATTTATTTATACCAAGTTTTAAGTCTAAAATTTTCTTTAATTATTACTAGTCAAATTAAAAATTAATATAAAAAATAAATATATTATAAAATATATTGTAAATAGTTAAGGTAATTAATTTTAAATAAGTTTGCAATTTGTATTAAAATTATCTTAGTGCAATTATTTCACAGCATTCGTAATATTCCATCATTTTGGGCTTCCGTTCCATTTCCATACGTTATCATTATACATTTCAATTATTTTAGTTCTAATATTAATGATTTGTTTACTTTTAATTTACCATATTTTTTAATTATTTAATTTGGTTTTTTTTTGCTCTTATTCTCATTCTGAGTTGATTTGTCCAATAATACTGAAGGGACATTAAAGGAAGATATATTTTTGAAAATATCATAAATATTCTAGGATAACAATTATTTAGTTTCTTTCTCTTTAAAAAAAAATACATCATTTATTTAACATATGTAATATTTAGAGGAAATTTTTTAAAAATATTTTTCATCATAATTTTATGTTTTCCATTTTATGTAATAGTTTTTGGTTTTTTTTTTAATTTTTTTTTCAAAGCAAAATAATCTTAATAAATTAAGTCTTATCCATACATTCATTTTAGAGTTTTCTTCTTTTTTTTTGTTGGTTGTATTTATTTAATATTATTATTATTATTCTTTAAAATAGGTCATAATCGATTTCCTCTATAAGATAATAATTGTAAGTTAATTAATTTCACAATCAAATTCTCGTGATTCGGCAAATATTAAAAATTGGGGAAATTATTATTATTTTTAACAGTGTATAATTATTATCGAACTGCATTACCTACAATTTATGTTCCATTTTACATTATCATGAATGTAGGTTATGCAGTAAGATAGTATTTGTTTTTAGATGCAGTAATTTTTTTTTTATGCAGTATCTTTTCAAAATGCAATATTTTGTCCAATTATTCAGTTCTATAAACAAATAACATAATAATAAATATGTTATTTGCTAATAAATTTAAATGGAGATGCATTTTGATAATCTACAACCAGAAAAAGGTAGTTAAATAACACAAAAATTTAATGAAATTAATTTTTTTTGTTCAAATACCAAAAAAATTTATTCTTTGATAAACAAAAAAAAAAACGTTAATTAAAATGTTCTATTTGAAATTGTGCATTTCTTTTATTTTCGAAAATTTGAAGTTATGCATTTGTGTTGTTTTTGGCGGGGTAAGGTGAGGTTGTTTAGGGAATAATGGATGTGGGATAATAAAATATATATTTAGAATGGTTAATATTTTAAGAGGAAAAATTTTATTTAAAAAAAAAAAAAATAAAGAAATTAAGAAAAATGAAAAGGTAACTGACGAGAAGAACTTGATTTGTTATAACATTTATAAGGTTTTTTCCCCGATCACCATTTAAATATGTTTGTAAAAAGTGGTTTTTAAGCGTTTTATTTGAAATATTATTTAATTGTGAAATATTTTTTTTGAAAATTTTCTATTTTTTTTTCTCTAAATACTTCTATTTTCTTTTTTTTTTAAATTGTATTATTGTATATATTTTTAAAAATTCAAATTTACACACACAGACAAACAGACTTTTTATTAATTCAACTCCTTTTATTCGATTGCCTATTATTATTATTATTATTAAATTTTTTTAAATTTCTTTTTTTTTTTGTATATTTTAATATATTATTTTTAATTTCAAATGACATTCAAGTTTTTATTTTATTTTATTATTTTGTATTCTTTTATAAATGATTACTGTCTTTGCTAAAGTATTCAAAAAATGTCCTTTTTTTCAAAATGTTTTCTTATATTTAAAAAATATTTTTTTTTACCGATTCCAATTTTAGCTGTTTTCATACATATGCATATGCATATGCATATACATATCATCCCTTCTGTTCTGTTTACATTTTCAATAATCAATTTTCTTTCTATAATGAAAAAAATGTTTCACTTTCTTTCGTTCCAAGTATTATAATATATATAAAATTTTAAGAATCCTTTCTTTTTATATTTATAATATATATAGTATATTTATTTTCATATGTTTCAACATTTTTGTTGATGTTTTTTTCTTGTTAATATAATATTTATATATTTAATTTGATTTTACTACATTTATAAACATGTAGTTTACATTAATTTATAATAAATTTATTTTTATATAGATTTATTTCTTTGTATATATATATATTGTATATACATGTATATATAACATTTTTCTTAAATAAATTTTTTTTATATGATTTTTGTTTTTAAATAAAAATTACAATAATTCCATAAGAGAAAAAGTTATACAAATTGATACTTACTTCGAAATTGGTGTTTTCTCTGGTTTTTGTTTTATATTATATTATTATAATTATTATTAATTAATTTATTTAAGATTATTATTATTATTATTATTATTATTATTATTACTTTCTATAATATTTATTTTAAATTTATTTATCTTAAATTGTTTCTTTTTTCTTTTTTTTTTTCTTCTTTTAAATATAAAATTAGATTTAGTTGAAATTTCTTCTTTAATGATTTTATAATTTCATTTAATTCATTACAAGTTTTATTTTGAAAAAAATTTCTAAAGTATTTTTCTTTTTAAAAATATAAATACTCGTACATACAATTTCATTTACAATTTGTGTAGCTAAAGTGAGTTTTCAATATTAAATATTTTTGTTTTATTATTGTATTTTTGTATATTATTAATTCATAATTATAATATAAATTGTTGTTGCTTGTTTTCTTTTGTTTTTTTTTTATCCACATAATATTCTTATGTATTTTTATTTTTTTGTTGTTGTAATATTTCACTTTTCATTATACAATTTTCATATTTAATAATTTATTACAATTTCAATAAATTTTCTTTACTTTGAAAAATATGTACTTAAAAATTATATGCAAATATTTATAATGCATATTTCAATATTTCTTTATTATGTATTATATATTACACATATATGTATTGTATATATGTATATAGGTAGGTTTGTATAATATGTGTATATAATATAAATATAAATATTCTCTTTTTTTTTACCTATAAAAATTTAATTTAAAGAAAATTCATTATAATTTTACAATATTGATTAAATCCAAATAATAACTTGTTTAGAGTTGTTTTGTTTGTATTCTTATAATAATCTCTCTTAAATATAAATATATTTTAAAATATATAATATTTATTTGAGAAAAAGAAAATATAATCAAAAACAGTTTATCAAAAATAATTTCAACTTATATTCGAAATATTTATTGTTTTTTTTAGAAATTTCTTTTCGAAAACACTCAAAATTTTCATTCTAATTTACTATTTGAACCAACAACAAAAAACGGAGGAAAAAAACAACTATCATTTTAATTAATTTATTTTAAAAATATTTACTTTAAAATTTAAATAAATGTAGTTTTTTTTTAATCCTTATGTTAATACTTGAAAATCTTTCGAATAATATTCTTTTTAATAATATAGCCAAAGGTACACCCATAAGAGCTATTAAGTTGAATATTTTTCTTTTTATTCAATTTTGATTTTTATTTAGAATAAAATTGTTTAAAAAAAAGCATAAATATTAAAGACTTGATACAATGCGGGATCAATATTTTGCTAAGTTTTTTCCCCTATTCAAATTGTTGTCATTTTTACTATAAATTTTTTATGACTTTAAATTAAAAATTTTTTTTATTCAATTTAAAAAAATCCCTGCGAAAAAATTGAAATTTTTTCCAACAAAAATATTTACTTATAGTTGCAAAAAAAAATTATGAAAATAATAAATTAAAATACTCTCATTTAAAATATTTTATTTATTATTCATTATTTTCCATATATTTAATATTGCTAACTATTTAATAATTATCAATTTAACTAATAAATATCTATAATTAAAAATATAGATAAATTTAGTTTTAATTATACAATAATTAATTTAAAAAAAAATACTTCTAATACGAGTATATTTTATTATTTTGTGCGTATTATAAATTGGTTTTTTTTTGTTGGAAATTTATAAAATTTTCGAGAAAAGGTTGTTTTTATTTTTTAACAGAAAAAAAATTAAAAAAAAAACTTCTTTACTAATTATTTGCTCTAAAAAGAATTTTTTACTAATTATTTGATTAAAATTTTGCTAACGGCGCACGGCGTTAAACGAGAGTTTGGTTTAGGTCTCCGAATCATGCCGTGGTCTGATCAATTCGACACTACCAGCATGTTTTTTGCGTGTTTGCTGTTCTGTGACCACCCCGGCTGCTGGGACAATAAACGGAGCCACCGTAGGCTTTCCGGATAGGATTCTCCTCATCCACACGGATTAAGTATTCAGTCCATCGCAGCCTATTGAGCTTTATTTTATTCACTAGCGAGCGGTCACGGTAACACTCCATGCTGATGGAGGGGGTCAAAAATTCTTCGACGGATCCTACTCTGCAACGCGGATAAGAGTTACAATAGTTTTTGCCGAGAACTCTAATTTCCGAAGAGCACATGCGGACTTCCAAGGCTAGTATACAGCAGAAGCTTCGAATTTTCGAACGAAATAATTTAGACTGACTGAAGTAGGGGCTCTATTCCTCCATGCTATTATTGGCTATGACCCTTCTCCCCAAATAGAGTAAATGATGTAACTCTTTCGAAGCTATTATATCTCATCTATATGCAAGTAGTGCCGATGCTGCCATCATGTACTTTGTGGGTCCCAAAATTTTTAGTTGCCGACTCAATCTTGAGGAAGGCCTCTCGTACAGCTCTTTCTGATCAGCTCATAATGTAATTGTCATCGGCGTATGCTAAAATCTGGGAAGACTTAATGAGGATGGTGCCCTTCATGAATACCTCTGAACCACGAGTCCAGCGCTAGTTTAAAGAGAACGCACCGAAGGTGTCCATTTTAAATGGTTTTGAAAGTGATTCGATTGTAAGGTCCCTAAGACATGTGCTAGGGGCCATAAAAAAAACGCCACAGAATGGGCAGATCAGACAAGGGTGGTTTCCAAATAGGAAATTATGGGTAAGCGCAGAATGTCCAATACGAATTCTAAGCAGCTTACGTGCCCAAAATTTCGGTGAGAATGTTGAGTAGACTGGCTTATGAGTAGCATGCCAATAAGCTGACAAAAAATATAGCTCATTGTCCAGTCTATTTGTCTACGAAAGGCTAAAGATGTTAAGTGCCATTGGATGCAGGAGGGTTTCCGGCGCACTCATTTCCCAAAAAAACCCACATGGTGCGGAACCCAGTGCAATTCCACATTCCTCTTGTTCAGCAGGTTGTGGCGATTGTTGTTGAGAACTATAGGTCATTTGATGAGCCGCGAATAGCTTCAAGGGCGGAAAGACAATCACTAAAAATCACAATGTGTTCTGCTTTTGGGAATGTTTGTTGACATCTCTACTGCTATCCTGATTGCCCACTAGTCGCCATGAACAACATTTCCCAACTTAAGCGGAACTATAAGTTGGAAAATCCCATAATGTACATCATGATAAACATCACTAATGAGCTCAAGAACTGCAAACGCCGTCGTGTAGAAAAATGAATCGATGTTAGCTCTGCTTAGTGACGTAGACACTCTCAACTATTCTCCCAACCACGGTTTCCAAACTTAAGGAGGCTTGTAAGAGTAACGAATAAGCAGATGGATCTCGTTCAAGTTCTTTAAACAGAGGTTTTTATATATGAGATAGATTATATGGTAGATTTGACCAAGTATAAGGAAGTGGGATTAAGACCAGTTTTATTCAGAATGGAGTCTATCGGAGAGGTCGGATATACTCCATTGGCTAGTCTGATGCAGCAATCTATGTTGAGCCCTGATTTTGGTATTCTGACACATTTAGTAAGACCGTATAATATCGTGCCATTTAAAAGGGAATTGGTTACTCTAAAAGCCTCACTTTCTAGTCCCTACTGACCAGAATCTTAACCATATTAAAAATGGAATTAAATCGATCAATAAATTTTTAATTTGCAGATTCCATCTCCCTCCACGAGTAATGGCAATAGCCAGGAGGTCCATGGAATCAGCTGGCTGGAGGGAGATTGAACTTATTGAGAAAAGTTGGAAGGGTAATAACCGGACCATTTTTGCTGCTCCAGCAGTTGATAGTAGTGATGACCAAGCTGATTTTGTTAACCTTATCTAACTGTGATGTGCTAGATATGAGAATGAAAATGTTGTCCGCATTTACAATACAAAGTGTGTGAATTTCAAAGGGATAGGGATAGGGTGTGTATATAAGTTTTCTATTGGCTAGTTGATAGTAAAGATCCTTGAAGAATACCATTTTCCATCTTGCGTTTTTACGATAGATAATCATTTGCATAGCGCTAGGGTGCCAGAGTCAATACCTCAATTAGATAATTGAAGGATGACTCTGTGTGGGCAAATGCGATCGTATGCGTTTTCTAAATGAAACGATAGTAGCGTGCCACAAAGTATATTTGTGTAGCAGGAATGAATAGCATGATTCTACTGGAGAAGCATAATTAGAGTCACCCTGCCCGACCTGCAGGCAAGTTGATGGGGGGTGAGTTTCATGTCAAGAATCCGTTTGACTCTAAAAGCTGGTATTTTTCCAAAATCTTAGACATGCAAGCCAGTAATGGGATTGGTCTAAAATTATTAGCCGAAGAATGTGAAATTTTTTGTTTGGGTACTGACACAGCTACCGTACCTTTTCAGCAATTGCGAAAAATAGACTTTTCCAGTACTTGATTGAAGAGGTTTACAATCCTGGAATGACGTCAGAACTTCCCCAATCAATTTGAAGGATATCTTTTCTGTATCAGGTGTGGTTCCCTTAAAGGAGTTCAGAATGAAACTGAACTCCTCAAGAGACACTAACTGATTTTAGATAAAAGTGTAACTAGAAGATAAGGTAAGGAGAGATTCTTTGCAAAGATGAATTTTTCCTTGCTTCACTCATCACTAAGGTGCTCATTCAGACTTTTTCCAATTGCTCAACGATGGATGGGGAGTCAGTTATAATCCCATTTTCAGCCTCAATTGAAGGGATTAACCCATTCTTTTGGACGGTCAAGACCCCGATTAATACCTCTCTATGCTTCCCTCGGTGAGGTTTGACTATCAATCGAGACAGCTTCACCGCCCATTTGACTTTTGCAGAACTAAGTCTTAATTCTAAAATATTGACGGTACTGGAAAAACGTAAATATTTTTTCCAGGCTTTGTCTCTTCCACGTTTCAGCACGGCAATTTCTTATGCAAGCCAAGGCGAACGATGTTTAGGAGTGCCAGAGGATAAAGGAATTGATAGAGTACCAGCAAGTCTTGCAATTTTGGCTACATTATTAGCTTCTTGATTTATTGGAGGAGGAACAGGTACATACTCTGAAGCATTTGTAACCTCAGATCTGAGTTTGTCCCAATCCGCACACTCTTCCACTAAGCGCGCAGTTGGTTTTACATTGGTAAATATCGCGCTTCCTTCAAAGATAATGTGGAGATGAACACTTCAAGATGCACCAAAAATCGATTACTTTACACACGCGTAGAATAAACGAGACCGGAAAGTGATTCGATTGCTTTTACTCTTGCTATTACACCATTAGCCGTAGTCAGTCGTAACAATTTTTCTGAATGTGTAGAGTTTTGACTATACTATGCTCTCTCATACACATAGATGTGTAGAGTTTTTTGTCCAGACTATCAGAGAGAAAATATAATGTATTGCTGATTTTATTGGGAAAACCTTTCTCGTATGGGCCAATAATTTTTTGGGCGAGTAGGACGATCTTATATAGATGGAGATTTTCCATGTATAAACAATAAATATTCAAAAATCTCTTTTCCATATATAAACAATAAATATTTAAAAAAAAAATTATTTTATTATATTTAATAAAAATATATTAATAATTCTTAAATGAAACTATGAAATTTTCCAGAATAAAAACTGAATTTGTCTAAGAATTTTAAGAATTAATTTTGGAATTATTTGTACCGAATGTTTTTGTTATTTTTTATTTTCATTGAAATTCATTTCGAAATTACAAAACGTATTTCTCTTGAGGAACAGTTAAAAAAAAATTCAATTCGTAATTCGAATATATAAATATTAAATTTGAGACTAATTAATATTTTTGAAAAAAACTAATAAAAAAATCTATTAATTTGCGTACTTGACAAAATGATAGTATTAACATAAGGATTAGATCTATTTTTTATAAGTATTCCCAATTTTTATGTTATTTCTCTTTTCTTTTTGACCCTCTCTTTGCCATAAGATATATTTTTTGTTGACCTTTCTTTGCAACTTCTTGATCATATTTATTTTCTAAATTTTTTTCTCTATACGTTCTTGATATAAATTTTTTCTGATCCTTTCTCCCATAAATTTTATCATTTCTTTACTATAAAATATTTTGATTCTTTCTTTACTATAAACTAAATAGTCTTTAGTGTTTTTTTTGCAGATTTTTTTAAAAATTACTTTGATATTTCCGTTTTTATAAAACAAGACTTTTATCTTTTCTTTGCTATAAAACCGATTCTACTCTTTCTTTGCTATAAAATAATTTTTTAAATCTTTTATTTACTAATAAAATTGCTCATATGCTTCCGTTAGTATTGAAAAAATACTCATTCATTTTTTCGATAATATAAAATTAATTTTTTTTGGTGAGACTAATTATGAATATTTTTGAAAAAATAATTTAAAAAAATCTATTAATTGTCGTACCTTATAAACGATGATATTAACATAAGGATTAGATCTATTTTTGTTCATAACTAAGAAATAGTTTTAATTAATTTTATAGCATATAAAAATCCTTTTAATAAACACAAAATGTGTGTTTTTTTAAAAAATATTTCCAATTTTCGTCCTTTTTCTCTTCTGTTTTTGAGCCTCTCTTTGCCATAAGATATATTTTTTGTTGACCTTTCTTTACTATACAACTTCTTGATCATATTTTTTTTCTAAATTTTTTTCTCTATACTTTCTTGATATAAAATTTTTTTGATCCTTTCTCCCATAAATTTTATCATTTCTTTACTATAAAATATTTTGATTCTTTCTTTACTATAAACTAAATAGTCTTTAGTGTTTTTTTTTGTAGAATTTTTTAAAATTGCTTTGATACTTCCGTTTTTATAAAACAAGGCTTTTATCTTTTCTTTGCTATAAAACCGATTCTACTCTTTCTTTGCTATAAAATAATTTTTTAAATCTTTTATTTACTAATAAAATTGCTCATATGCTTCCGTTAGTATTGAAAAAATACTCATTTTTTTTTCGATAATATAAAATTAAATTTTTTTTGGTGAGACTAATTATGAATATTTTTGAAAAAATAATTAAAAAAAATCTATTAATTGTCGTACCTTATAAACGATGGTATTAACATAACGATTAGATCTATTTTTGTTCATAGCTAAGAAATAGTTTTAATTAATTTTATAGCATATAAAAATCCTTTTAATAAACACAAAATGTGTTTTTTTTTTAAAAATATTCACAATTTTCGTCCATTTTCTCTTCTTTTTTTGACCCTCTCGTTGTCATAAGATTTATTTTTTGTTGACCTTTCTTTACTATAAAACTTCTTGATCATATTTTTTTATAAATTGTTTTCTCTATACTCTCTTAATATCAATTTATTTTTGTTCTTTTCTCTCATAAATTTAATCATTTCTTTACTATAAAATATTTTGATTCTTTACTATAAAATAAATAGTCTTTAGTGTCAATTTTTTTTTTTGTTGATTTCTATAAAATTGCTGTTATCCTTCCGTTGCTATACACATAAAACAAGACTTTACTATAAAACCATTTCTATTCGTTTCTTTGCTATAAAACCATTTCTATTCTTTCTTTGCTATAAAATAATTTTTCAAATCTTTTATTTACTAATAAAATTGCTTATATCCTTCTGTTATAATAGAGAAAAAATAATAACAAAAAAAAAAACTCATTCCTTTTTTTCCATAATTTACTCTAAACATATTATTAAATTGATTATTTTCTTGTGTTAAAAAAATCGTTTTTTTTATTGGGATTTGTTGTTATTTGTTTTTAATAGAAAAAGAGGACATTCAAAATTTTTAAAAATATGTTTATAAAAAAAAAAGAAAAACAATATCGTTTCTAATAACATCGAAAAACTCTCTTATTAAATATTATTAATTATTTTCGATAAATTTGCTTCATTAAAATTGCTTATATATTTTTGTTTTAATTAGATTTGATTACTTTTTTAATTTTTTTTTTTAATCCTCAATATAATATACATAAATATATATGCATGTATCTATATATATTTATATGTTTGTATGTATTTATGTATATTTGTTTTAATAATTTTAAATTTAGTAAGAAAAAAATTTCTTTATAAGCGCCTCTGCTTTTTTTGTGTACTTATGTTAAGAATGTATTTTTTTATGTAGTGTATACATGTATGTGTTTATTATAATTGTTCTCTTTTTTGACCCATTGTACATGTTATATACAATATATATGTGTATGTGTAAATGAGTACGTTTTGCTGTAGAATATCTTCTATTATGTATGATTTTTCTTTTATCACTTTATGTGCATTTTGCTCTTTCATCTGGATTTTTTGTTCTTCTTAAATTTAATTTTTATTCTATTTCATAAACATATGGCGGCGATTTATTACCTTTAACTCATCATTGAATGAGTCTTTTTGTTATATTTATTATTGTTGCATATGTGTACCTGTACGTGTGGTTGTGGGTGTGTGTGTGTGTTTTTGTTTATGTGTAAATATTAATATTTATATTTTTATAATATATATAAATTAAAAAAAAAAAGGAATATACATATTAGAAAATATTTCTTTTCTTATATTTGATTATTTTTTTAATTTTTAATCAATCAAAAATTTGATTAAAAAAAGCCTCAATATTTCTTACCAATAAAGATCGCTCGAATATTTGTGCAATTAATTTTTTTTTAATTTTTTTTTTTTGACGTCAAATGTTTTTCCATACAGATCATAATTTAACAAATTTTCGTAAATTGCAGTTTTCTTTTTTAAGTTATAAAATATTAGAATCGATTTGATATATTTTTTTTTTCATTTTTCTTTAAATATTCTTCCTCCAAGCTTTGGAGAAGAAATTGAGTCGATTGGTCATCGTATTGCGTCGCGTGTTTAAATGATTGGATTTTTACAGTTGAGTCTAAAATAATATACCGTCCACCAATCCAGAATGGTCAAAACGAATTAATATACGTAATAAAATATCATCGATGGTAAAGATCTATTCAAAATCTTCTTAGCTGCAATAAATTTGTTTTTTTTTTACTTTTCAGTAAAAGTTTCTATTTAGACTACTAGCTATGATTGTAAATGTGTCATAATATTATATTTGAGTGTATTGTATATGTGCGTTTATATATGCTTAAATAAATAAGTAACATGACCAAAAAAAAAAAAAAACAAAAACGAAAATCAATCAAACAATAATAATAATAATAGAATATATTATAATATATAAATAAATAAACCAAGTAAAATAACAAACAAAAACAATTACATATGTACAAAAAAAAAACCTAATCAAATTTATCCAATTTTTTTAGATATAAATTTTTTTTTTTTTAAATTATTGTCTTAAATACAATTAATTAATTTATTCCACTTTATTCTTTAGTCATTTTGAAGCAATTATAATATCAATATTTAAAAAAAAAAATTATTTATATTTTCGTTTATTTTTAAACGAAACGTATATATTCCTGTACGTGCAGTGCATATTGTACACATAATTTTGCATTTCATTGAATATTTATTTATTTTAGAATATTTAGTTATTATGCTTTTATATACATATGCTTTTTGTTAAAAAAAAAATATTTTCTATTTTTCTTCTAAGAAGAAATTCATTTTGGATTTTTTTTAATATTACACTTTTTTATTGTATTTTTTAAAAATATTATTTCAATTTGAGTGTAAAATATATGGTGAGCCATCTGTTGGTTTTGTTCTTCAACTTTGAAAACATCTTTGAAAATCCACATGTTATGATTTTTTTTTTTTGCAGCTATCAAGTATAAAGTAGTACATTTTTTATGATCTTTAAAGATCGGTTGCGATAACAAAAAAAATTTTTGAATATGGAGTGCGAAAAACCCTTTATGTGACTTCATGTGATTTACTTACTGAAAAAGTCACTGTTTATTTGGTGTGATTTATGGGCTGGTGGAAGTATTGAGACGTTCTTTTTTCGGAAATAATGGTGAAGAGGACATTACAGTTGCTTTTTGTAGCCGAAATTGAATGTGAATAAGCTTTTATCGTACTTCAACAAGATGGCGCCACGAGCCACACAAAACGTCTAAACATCGGTTTGTTGCGCACTAAATTCGGAGAGCGCTGACATGAATTAAGTCGCCAAGATCTTTCGATTATTTGAAAATATATTTTTTTTGAGTCTATTTGAAAGGAAAAAAAATGCATGCCAACCATCCAAAAACAATTCAAGACTTAAAGAACCATTATTCGACAAGAATTGTAAACTGATATAAACTTTCAGTTTGAAAAGAAAAACAACAGATGGCCTATCCTTTATATTTGTGTATGATGATGTATAAATTGTTTGTCTTGTTTTTAACATTTTTATATATATTCATAATTACATAATACAACCCCCCCCTCCCCCTCACTCACCAACAATTTTATGCGCAAAATTAATATTATATTTAAATGAAATAACAACTTTTTTTTTCACCTTAAAAGAATTATTTTTTCTTTCTTATGCCTATAAATTAATAAATATATTTAAAAAAAAAACCTATTTATATATATAAAAAAAAAACAATTAATAATATTATATATAATTTAACAAAACGGAAAAAGAAATTATAATAATAATAATAATAATAATTAAAAAATTAAATCACTTTTTAAGTAAATAATAATTTGTTTTTTGTTTTTGTTTAAATAATTATGTAAATAAATCTAGTAGCTGTGTTATTTAATATGAATACTCGTCTATGTATGTATGGGTGGGTATATATAATAAATTGTATGAATTTCGAATGGTTTTTTTTTTTTTTAAATAATTTTCACCCAAATTCCAGATTCATATTTTTAGTGCAGCCTTTAAAAAAATTAATTCTCTAAAAATTTCTTATTGGGTCACTATTATACGATTAACTATTATTATTATTTTGTTGTTGTTGTTGTAATAAATTGTCCGTGAGATACTATAGGAAATATGTTAATTTTGGTTATGAATCTTTAAATTGCGGTTGATTTCTCTTCAAAATCGGACGATGACACAATATCTTCGCTATTTCTGGAGTCGTTTTTTCGATTTCTGTATTGATTACGAAATTTGATTTTGGCGATTCGTGATTTTTCCTGTGCCACCTTTTCGATATCTAATCGTTTCTGGTATAGACAGAGAGCCCGATGGATGAGCTCGTATTGTTCAGAATTTTGCACCATACCGCCACGTTGCAGACGTAGATTACATACAATGGCAAGGACATCGACATTTGTTGTGATCAGTGGCCGACTGGTTATTGGTGGTATACTACCGAAATGTATTCCAGGAGCCTCTGACGAGGATGCCTGTCCGGCTTCTGACAGGATCGGTGTTCTTTTTGGATGGGATTCATGTAGATCGGCTGAGCTGCTTTTCATTAGTTTTGCTGTTTTTGATGTTGGAGTTGTGACTCCGACGAAAGGCTCGTCAAGAGCTGCTGCATGCTTGGTAGTCCGTGAGCTTGATGGTGTGGAGGTGGAAGCCAGCGATAGTACCGATGACGGTAATGATGAGCATGTTGAGGATGAAGATGAGCGCATTTGACGGAGACCATTTAAGATGGCTGCTAAGCAACCAGTACGACCGATGCCCGCTGAACAATGGATTATTGGTAGTGGTTGGTTTTCGATTGAATTTAATTTGGTAAACATACTACCACGCCGGCCGTCGTCCATAAAACTAGTCATATTTTTGCCAAATTCTAAGTCACATTGGCCATCTAGAAGATGTAAGCTCATATCGAGTAAGACGTCTACATCGTCTGGCGAACGATGGTCTGGCCAATCAGGGAACCAATAATGATAACTAACAAATTTCCTCAACAGTTGCTGGTGCCCTTTTTTCTGTCCACGAGTACTACTTTCCTCTTCACTTTGCGCTTTACCATCACTATATTCACGATCGACATCTTCCCTTTGATTTTTGCCTGACTTCCTACTTAGTCTTCGATACGTTTGGCAATAAAGGGCTACCAACTTGCGGATTGTATATCCGTTTTTAGCTATCACGCCATCGTTTTTGATCACGAAGAAATTTTCTTTTGGTGCCAAATTCATGATTTCATCATCTTCGATTAGGATTACTAGAGAGTTTTCCATATTTTTGTTGTTATAAATATCGCTGCTCGTATACTTGAAGGAGCGATAGTCACGAAAACGGCGATCTGAACTGCCTTTCTCATCTTCGTCAATTTTGCGTTCATCATCATCATCTCCCGAGTCATCACTGGTATCAGGGTTATCATCTGCGTGAGCTTCTTTATCTACCTCGAAATCCATGTCCAAGTACTTACGATAAAATCTAGCCAACTTGTCATCTTCGATGATCGCATTCGAACTGGTAGTCATGACAATATCTTCAAATTCAACCGGGAAATATACTGAACACTTTTGACGGCTGTTCTCAACGAAATTCGTTAGCATTGCAATTTTCTGATTAGTATTGCGCATCAAATGCCGATTCGATTTT
Organism: Atherix ibis; assembly: GCA_958298945.1. NCBI lineage: Eukaryota > Metazoa > Arthropoda > Insecta > Diptera > Athericidae > Atherix > Atherix ibis. The sequence continues at coordinate 35,372,626 of OY282610.1, read as the reverse complement.
CTAGCTTGTTCGCTGGCAGTCGATTGCGACATTTTCTGCGTCAATCCAACTGCATCAAAAGAACCACCACCACCAATCGATTCATTCTCAAATTGGGCCATGTCTAGTTTCCTCTCTTTACAGTGTAGATGGCGTTCGTTCGTCTTCTTCGAAGAACTTGACGGCACCGTTTGCTTCTTGTTTAGATAATGTTTAATTATGTTTTGATAAGACATCAACCAAAATTCATATATCGTATTCGGCATTGGTCCTTGGGTTGCTATGTAGCTATTTTGTGTATAATCAGGTCCCTAATAGAAAAAAGAAAACTATTTATTATCTTAAAATATTAGGACATTTGTCTTTTCTTTATAAAACAATTTAAATGAATACGAATTTTTGAATGGAATTCGCTATTGTTTTAAATTCAAAAAAAAAAAAAAAACTTTTAATGAAAAATTATAAACAACTTACCTTAATAAAGTTCGCATTTATGTATGGCTCTTGAGCAGATCCTGGTTCACAGTCGAGTATAACTCGTGAATGCTCATTCGGAAGGATAGTTTTATAGCGATTTTTCGCCTGAGAACCAAAAACAAGAGGTTTCTCTTGATAATTAGTTGGCAGATCCCAAAACTCCTGATGTAAGTTCCGCAACAAAAGCTTCTTCTCGTCACTATTTGGTATTTCGAAATCTACAATGTTCATATAATAATTGTTGTGATCACTGGAAATGCTGTCAGCTTTAGTATTTTTGTCCTTCAGCTTTGGTGTTGAATGAATCTTTTCGGTATCGCCTATGCGTGCCGTCTCCTCACTAGTTATCTCTGGCAAATCTATATCTGGTATACTATGTCCCATAGCATCCACATTGTAATCTTTGGTATTGGTACTGATTGCTGATTGGTCATAGCTCTTCTGGAATACATAATGTAGCTTCCGAAGATGCTCATCACTCAGCATATTAGTGGCATTCTGAAGCAGCTGTATATTAGCAAGATACATCTTGAAATCCTCGGAAGTAGTTTGCGGCGATAGCGGTTTTGTGGTTATGTTGCGCACTCCAGTACACGAACACAATGTTGTCTGTTCAAAATTGTTTATACGCTGGTTCAGATCAAAGTTCATGCTTTCGCCAAAACTGCCGCCATCGGCGTTGCCATCATCTACCAAAATGTACGTTGTGTCTCCGTAACTGAACGGCTGATAAAACGGTTGATTATTGAGTTGCTGTTGTAGAGAATTAGTCGATTGCTGTTGCATCTGTTGCTGTTGATAGTGCACTTGTTGTTGATAGTGTTGCTGCTGATACTGTTGCTGTCGCTGGTGCTGTTGGTCAAATGAGGACTGCGACTGTGACGATGACCATGACGACTGGTGCTGGTAATGCGGTTTCAGATCAGATACGGAACCGAAACATGTTTTTGTCGAATTGCGCACATGTGTTTGATTCAGCTTCGAACATTGTGTAATATTGTTAAGATTCTCCGAGCTTAAGAACTTTCGTTGCGGCTTAGGTTGAACATAATGCGATTCGAAATGCTCAGCTTGCTGTGTGATCAACAATTCATCTGTGTCAGTATAGTTGTCAGTGTCGTGCGAATGCTGATGACAATGCTTGGAACCGCCTTGCTGTTCGACATGCTCGATTATCAGGGGATTCTCGAAATATTCTATTGGATTTGTATTAATACTGCTGAGACTGCAGGCTGAGCCGCGTAAATTACAATTGGATACACTAAGTGCGCGATTTTGTATATTTAATGTCAAGCTAGCATTTGAATTTCGTCGCTCTAAAAGTCCCTTCTTTAGTTGAGTTGTTGATCCTGAATTGGGATTCTGATGCTGCTGAAGAAACAAACTATTTTGTTGGTGGATATTCAGCGAGCTGTGACTATTGAAACGGCTCAAATTGGCGCACGAGGATCCTTTTATATTAAGTGTCAGACTTGTGTTGGATCCACGCCGTTGCAGAAGGTTTTTCTTATTGGTTATACCTGACGATGACCCCGAATAATTGCTAAACAATTGATTGTTTGAGGATGCGTTTTTCGTTTTCAAAAGATTCCCACCACCAATCATACTGTTCGAATTCACAATACCGCCACAGCCTATCACATTTGTGCTCCCAGCTGACGTTAATGATGTTTGGTGGTGCAAATTGTAACTGGATCCAGACAAGTTATAATTTGAGTTCTGTAAATTTGTACTGCCCAGACTGTAGTTGGAAACGCTCAGGCTTTTTGTCAAATTACCTAATGATCCATTCAGATTAAGTGTAAGACTATGATTTGAACCACGACGCTGCAGTATATTGCTTCGCGATGATTTTGTAATAGCTGGCGTTGATGGTGTTGTCCCTAATGACAATGAGGATACTGCCATCGTCGAAGTGGTAGTTCCTGGACAGGCTACCGACAGCTTTTGCTCATCATATCTGTGCTGGTGTTCAATAGTAAAATCGCTCAGTGTCATCACTTCGGGTAATGTCTTTAAGTTATTATTCGAAAGACTGAGCGTAGTACATTTCTGATTTTGCAAGTTAGTACCCAGTAGGAAATCGTTACGATTTGTGACAGATGAGCATGTCGATAGACCCCCAACACCACTGCAACTATTGCTCTTGTGCACTATCACTTCACTGTCGTCATCGTCCTGTACAACAATTACTCCCCCACAACCCATTCCGACTGCTCCAATTCCCAAATTACCGCTAACATTGCTGCTGCTACCTCCAATGCCACCTGGTGCTGCTGTTTCAACAACATTTTCCAAATAGTATTCATCGTCGTTATCATCATCGTCGCCATCGATTATATTCTCGTTAAAGCTCCCCAGCTTCGACATAAAACCGAAATGTCTATCGCCACTTTTTTGCTGAGTCCATTGAGATGAGTTGGGACATTGATCAAAAGGTGTTGTCGATGATGATGATGATGATGATGGTGCCGACAGTGATACTGATCGTTCATGCGATGATGATGACGAATGAGATTTTGTGCTAAACAATTTGGTTTTGGTGCTGACTCCTTGAATGGGAGCACCAAAGTTCTTATTGATTATTTTGCGGCCACCGCTACCACTGCCACTACCACCACTGCTACTGGCACTGCCAGCAGAAAACTGATGCTGATGCTTCATTTGATGGAGCTGTTGCTGTTGCTGTTGTTGTTGCTGTTGATGTTTCTGCAAAAGTTGCTGCTGATGATGTTGCTGGTGTTGTTGTTGTATCTGCAGATGTTGTCTTTGTTGTCTCTTGGGCGTCGTTGGCACCGATATCGATGAGAACTGTTGCAATGATATCGATGGCGTCCGCAGTTGCCCGCAACTCAAATTCTGATGATGAAAATGGTGATGTTGCTGCTGCAAATTATGATTCGATGTCGGCATATGATATTGCATAGTGGTTGCGTCACTCGAATCCAGTGACACCGCCTTCTGTTTTGTTTGTGTTAATGTCGGCGTTTTCGGTGTTGTCGATGAATCGGATGTGAAATTGTTGTTATTCTTATATACGAATATTTCATCGTCCTCATCAATATAAGATTCTTTATTTATATTTATCGTCAGATGATTTTTGTTTTTAGGATTATAACGTACAGCAGTGTGTCCTGAATCATCACTATCCATATTCTCGATTGACTGATTTTGTTTTTCCATTTGGGCTTCGTTTAAATGTCTCATCCTATTCTGGGCTGTTTTCTGTTGATGATGTTGCTGATATTGATGCAATTGCCGTTGACAATCAACATGTGAGTCCAAGTCGATGGAAAAATTCGAACCCGATATTGATTGAGCACCGCACTCCGGATAATTACTGTTCGATTCGTACAAGAAACATTCGTCAATAAGTGTGGCTGGCTGGTTAGCGATTTCGATCAACTCTTCCACGGGAATGCCGAGATTGTCTTCAACCAAACGTGCGCCGTCCGAATCTAACGAAATTGATTTCAGTCGGGCTCGTCGTGTTGCTTGATTTACACTGCTTATAGTACCAGTTCCTCCTCCTCCTCCTCCCACTACCGCCGGATTCGGACAGCTCAATTTTCCAACTGTGGAGGAATTGTCCGAATTATCACTGCTGGTTCCTGTTTCCATACATTCGATTATTGTTGTCGAAGACCGATTTGTATTGTCGTGTATCGAATTGCCAACCTTATCTGGTGTTAAACAATCTACCTCAGGAAATTTGAAGTAATTACCATGTTTATAAACAGCTGACGATAACAACGGACTAGCACCGATAATATTTGCTCCATTTGGGAGTGTCGGATTTATTGCTGAAATTGGAGTACCTGCTCCAGTAGCCGTAGCCATAGCCGAGACAGATACAGGTGCTGGCGTTGGTGAAGATACCAGTTCATTTTGGATGATTTTTGGTGAAAATGAAAAGCGTGTAGTCGTGCCGGACACAATCGACGAGCTTTGCGAATCAAATATTCGTGGGGAGTTTTGTTGTGCCAACGCTTGCTCACTCAACTTCATTTTGGGCGAATATAGCTCCCCCGTACCACTGGGCACTTCATTTTCTTTGTCGTCAGTCTTGTTATCGAAATGTTTCGGACTAAAGCGACTGTGTCGATGCAGCGATGTTGCTGCTACCTGTGAAGCGACTGTTGCCGCAGCTGCGGCCACCGACGCTATAGACACCGATGTCACCGACAGGCCCTGATTTCTAGCAACACTGTTCCGACTAAATGCAGCGCTCGAGCCAAAGAACAATTGACTCTGTGGTGTTGTTGGTGGCGCCTGCAAAATCGGTGAAGGCGTTTGCAATTGATCCCCATCTAATGGCGGCAGAAGATCATCCGATGTTGGTATTATGTCGTCTTTCGGCCACATAGTTTCGGTGGACCTCTGCGACATTTGTGATTGTCGATCAAAAACTGATAGTCTTCGTATTTTTTGATTTATTGGAATCGAATGCGCTGGCCCTGCAGCCGAGATCTCACCTGTGTTCGATACTAATTTTGATGTTGACACTGGTGCAATCACCGATTGAGATTTAGTCAAGATCGCCCGTTCATTTCGTCGATTGTCCGCTTTAATTTCTAGATTTGCTTCTCCAATCGATTCTGAACATTTCGCCTTCTCCTGTTGCCCGTCTGTAGATTGCCCTTCAGTTGGCAACGAAAACGCCACCGGTAAACTTACGGCATGTTTTACTCTAATTTGGGACCTCCGAACATTTTTTATAGGCCTAACAGCTGAAGCAGAACTGCTCGAGTATGCCATTTGCAAGGAACTGTTCGTCAACATACTCGTCGGCATTTGGTGCGATGGCTGTTTTGCTACATCCTTAGATGTTAAGGTAACATTGACACTAGACTCAGTTGTCGAGTTCTTCGCCAGCTTGGAGCTGGTATTCACTTCAAGTGTTAGCGCGTCCACATTTTTACAAATATCATCTAGGTCCCGATTTAATCTCTTATCGCTATTACTTAAACTAGCCTTATGGATTTTGTATATTCGACCGCTACCACTTAAACTATTGCTAGCAGTGACATTACCGATATTGCTGTTAGTCGAGGTGGTGGTGGTTATACTATTGCCGCTAGTAGTGGATTGTGTTCCACCATCCCTGACATTGGCGGAAGCTGATTTAACTGTAATAAACTCATCATCGTCCATTCTGTATTGCCGGTCCGTTTGGATTGTATCAGTTTTACGAATTCTACCCGTTTGGATTGTATTGCTATGCTTAACTAAATTACACTTAATAATATTGTTTGGCTTTTCGATTTTAATTTGTGTTGGGAATTTGTCACGATTAACCTCGTGCCCGTCATCAACGTTCCGAAACGGATCGTCGACTGTATCGTTCTCGTCTTGTTCGGTGTCCGACTGATCGATACTTAAGTCCTTTGCAAATTTTGTGCGTCGCAAAATTAAGTTTTTTAACCAAAATAATAGGATTGCACCTAATATAAGAATTCCAACAATTGTTATTGCTAAGACAGTTGCTAGCGGAGCAGTTAGTTCCAACCAGGATACGTCGATCCTTTCGAATGTGATTCCAGCACCGGAATTGCTTAGCTCATCGGTTTTCAACTGTAGTGCGGTACTCTCAAGAAGGGGTCTTGCCGCCTGGCGATCAAGTTCGTCCTCCCTCAGGATACGGGTCTCGTATGTGTTGTGATATTTTTTTTGTTGGTGCTGTGATATCGGAATCCGTTGTGGATTTTCTAGTAGATATCGATCTGATTTATCACTAACAAGTTTGACGTCACTATCAAAATCTCCCTCTTCTTCTTCGTCCACGGATTTGTCGTGAATCCTAACGTTGGTGTCAATATTAACATCAACGTCGTTCTCAAATGATTCGTCTTCTTCTAGTGCACGTTCGCGATAATTTTCGATTTCGTCGTCTCTTTCACGTTCGATTTCGAAATCGATGTCGTCCTGTTGCCTTGCTTGTTCGAATTGTGGTCGATGTATCCTATCGTATTGATCCTCTTTTAATCTATCGTCTTCGGATGAATAAAATTCGTCGAAATAATTTTGATTTATTTGTTGATGATAATTTTGATGTTGTTGTTGTTGTTGTTGGTTATTTTGGTTTTGGTGTTGTTGTTGTTGTTGAAATTGTTGCCCTCTATAATTGGCGAATTTCGTTTTTCGATAATCGATTTCCGATTCTTTGTCACGTTGGGATTGCAATCGTCGCAATTGGTGTTTTTGCTGCTGCTGCTGCTGCTGTTGTTGTTGCTGTTGTTGTTGTTGCTGTTTTTGGTGTTGTTGCTGATAATGATTTTTCTCCAATTGAAAATTACTATTTTCCTGTTTATATATTAGCTGTTGTTCTTTTTGTTTATCTTGATTATAATTTGTACTTGTTGTATAACTTTTGAAACCATTTATCGATGTACCGAATTTATTGTAACGTAAATTATTGCTATCATTATTGATATCTAAACCGCGAATTTGTCGTGGAATATTATTATAACTTAAACGTTTGCCAATTCTTTTTGGAGATCCTATTAAACGAGTATTTACAATAAACTTTTTATTATTAATATTATTATTGTTATAGTTACTGTTTTTATTGTTTTTATTTATATTATTATTATTGTTATTATTTATTAAATTTTTATTAAGGTTAAAGTTGTGATTTTTATAATTTGATGTTAAGCCAAATGCTTGTAAAGATGCAGATGCAGATGCTGATGCTGATGCTGATGCTGATGCAGATGCCGATACTGCTGCTGATGCAGATGATATTGGTGCTGATGCTATTAACAATGCTGAATTCGAAGCTGGTGCACTATCAGCTGCTGATGATTGTATTGACGATGCGGCTGCTGTTATTGGCGGTGAAAATAATGCTAATGAAGCAGACGAAGTTGATGCCGATGAAAATGATGATGACGATTGTGGTATTGCGGCTGCGGCGGCTACTGTTGCAGCAGATATAGATGCTGGTAGAAAATTCTGTTCAGACTCAAAATTTCGTCCCAATAAAATCGTCGACGATGATAATGCTGATGCCAATGATGAGGATACCGCTTCGGCTGATGATAGTGATGCTGCTGCTACAACTGCTAACGAAGGTGGCCTTAGTGCCGATGTCGATGATATCGATGGACTTTGATACTTTCGTTCGAATGACAACAATGGTCTAAAATAGCTCTTGAACTTGATTTGGTTGCTCGGATAGTGTGACAGTTGCTCTGGCTGATAGTGATTATTCTGGCGATGATGGTGCCGATAGCTTCCTGATGATTTGTCCTGATGACGTTCCGATAACGATGATGATGATGATTTTAAGCGCAACGACTGAGGCGGTGGTTGCAATCCAGCAGCCTGATGCTGATTATAATTACTATGCCTTATATATTCAACATCGTCTTCCAATGAATTACTTTCATCATCGTCTTGATATGGAGGCGCCATATTGCATTATTTGTTACCTAATTTTATATAATACTATGATTGTTTTACCATTTATATTTATTTTATTTTAAAATTATTTGCAACAAGCTTCGCAACAAAAAAAAAACAACAAGATTTAAAAATTAAGTAGTTAAATTAAATATAAAAATTTTATTGTAAAACCATTTATTTGAGGGGAATTTAAAGAATAAATAAATATGAAATTAAATAGAAATAATCCATTTCAAAATAATACTTTTTATTTGCTATTGGAATAATGAACATATTTTTAAGTTATCTGTTCTTTACTAGAAGAAAATATGCATCGGGGATTCACCATTCACTGAGCTCGTGCTTCAAAACTGACTCACTCAAAGAAATCATAAAACGAAATTAGAAACCTTAAAGTATTTTTACAAATTTACCAAATACATAATAAGAATATTTATTATTATTTGAACGAAATTTATTGGAAATCACATACTATAAATAATAAAAGACAGAAATTGCAAAAATACATTCGAGTTCTGGGAAAATTATTTGAAAAATGTCAAAAGTATTTAAGTTTTTTATTCAATTTGCTTATCAGTTTGAAAAATAATATTTTTCAAGTAAGTGTACATGATATTTGATTGTTTAAAATAAAAATGGATAAAAACTTAATAATTATTACTCCAACTTAAGAAGGAATTTTTTCCAAGTAAAACATTTTTGTATTTATTTAAATCAGAACGCAGAAAATGAAATCTCATATATTGTAATATATACAATAATAAATAAATGAAAATTTCATGAATAATTTGATAATTTTGCAAAATGATGCAATAGCATAGAAAAATTTGATATATTCAACTGGAAAATATTTTTAACATTCCAGCAATCTTTTAACCAAGATTTTAATTTTTGTGAAAAAAAAATAAATTTTTATCAGTTTGTATTAAATTGCATTTAACTATTCTCTATAACAAAAAAAAAGCTTTTTAAGAGTATTTATTTTACAATAGACGCTGTACTTTTCTTTAATGGTAAGACAATTTATAAGCAGGCAAATATTTTTCAGAGCCATTTAATATCGACGATGGTCTCGTGCGTTGTCATTAATCTGGGGCTGGAAAAGTGATTGTTGATTGAGGGGTAAGCATGAGGGGTACCGTCCTCATTAAATCTGCGCAGCCTTTAGCATACAACGCCGTCATCGACATTATGTGTCGATCAGAAAGAGCTGTACGAGAGGTCTTAATCAAGAATGAGATTTAATGAAGATAAATGAAGACAGAAAAGGCCGAATAAATGAAGACAGAACAAGACCAGATAGCACTAGTTGCATACAGATGGGAGATAATAGCTCCGAAAGAGTTGAATAATTTTCCCTATTTAGGGTCAAGTGTAGTAGCCAATAACAACATGGACGAAAAAGTTCGCACTCGACTGTGTCGAAGTTGCAAAGCGTCGAAGCTTCTACTGTACAGGATACTAGCCTTGGAAGTCGTCATGTATTCTTCGGAAACTTGGGTTCAGACCAAAAACTATTATGAACTCTTGTCCGTGTTCCAGAAGAGCATTTGCAAAGAATTTTTGGGTCTCTACATGAGGACGGGGGGGATTCTGGATCGTTACAGCGACCGTTCGGTCGTTGATATAATAAAGCTAAGCTTAATAGGCTGTGATGGGCTGGATACACTTAATCCGTATGGTTGAGAAATATCCTGCCCGGAAAATCTACAGTGCCTCCATGTATAGTTTGGGGAGTGTCGAACTGAAAAACCCAGGCGCGAAGCTGTGACATCTGGAGTTCTTTGATTTAGCAGGCCTATACTGGACTCCGAGATGTCGTACCGTTGATTATGATAATATAACATAGATGAGATATTTTTAACATGGTTTTTTATTGTCTATTTAAAAAAAATATGTATCTTGTGAATGGGCTAATTTTTTTTTGGGGCTCTGAAAAGCCACAAGTGACTGTGCAGTAGCTATTGTATCTGCGAAAAGTGTCTGTCCGAGAGTGTTATTAACCCGTATTATTTTGAAAATGCAGACGGGGATACCATTTCCGTTAATTCTGAGATCTATATTAACAATTTTTAATTTGTCTGACATTAAAGATATCAATCTGGAGCATGTGTGGTTTAAATAAGACGGTGCCACAAGCCACATAGCATGAGTCGTGCCATTATTAAGGGGCTCCTGGCATATGTCTAAGGGAACTTACAAATAAATTGTTTGTTTGTAAGTTCCCTTAGACATGTGCCAGGGGTCCCTTCATAGCGCCACGACCGTGACGCCATTTGGCGATTTCAAAGTACGCGTGGGAAGTTATCTGAGAGAGACTGGTCTGTGGTTAGTAGTATAGAATATTGAAAATTTTGTTATATTTTTTGGAGCAGTTTAGTTTTTTGTAGAAGTTTAAATATGGGACTAGGGAATGAAGTTGTTGGATCTAGGAGCTCTACAATGGGATAAATCCTGCTCGCAAAGTAATTTTTGGTTATGTGGCATTCATATGGAATATGCATGATAGTGAAATGGGTGCCACAGTGAGAGCAGCATGTCCAATCCGGATTCTGTGTCGACAAAAAAGACTATTGGTCCAGGTATCGTGTATGCGGATGGCTAATGGTCAACGGAGTGTTTCCCCAACCAACTTGTTAGCACTTTCATTGCCTAAAATTCCCACATGCCCCGGCACCCATTGCAACTCAACACTCCTATTGTTAAGTAGGCTATGACGAATTGAGCTGAGTACTAGGTCACTCGATGGGTCACAAATAGCTTTAAGGGCGGCAAAGCTGGCGCTAAAAATAATAGCGTTCCGTTGGCTGGCAATATTGGCCGCATTTCAATTGATGTTTTGATGGACCACAGCTTCCTGTAATATGGAGCTGATCTATAAGGGAAGAATCCACAATATAGTCAAAGGGCGGCATCCGTGAACAACAGTCGATGATCTTTTAATCCGTCCAACTATTTAAAGAAAAGTTTCCTATATGTGAACGGATCAGTACTAGCCTTCTTAAAGCTGTCAAGAGATGCAGACTCTTTCAGCTTTCTGAGTGTGGAAGGGAAATTTAGAAATCGAGGAGAAGGTTGGATGAATTGCTTTCAAGGTGGGATATTAATAAGGATAGGGATGATGAATTCCTTTTTGAGCTGGGAGAGATGATAATATTTTTGATTAAAGTGTAGTGGGTGTAATTTGGAAGGCATAGGTTCTTGTAAATTAAGTTTAGGCGAGCTTTTCGAAGACAGAAATAGATTTGTTTTCGACCAGTTTCTAACAGTATGGATTTCATCGGAGGTGTCTGGTGTGCTCTACTGGCTAGTCCGATGCAACAGTCATGACTGGCTAGTCTGATGCAATGGGAAAAATTCCTAGGGCGTGTTAGTTCAAAATTTGGTGATCTTACTTAGCCTCTAAGAGTATCCAATTTTACGCAGGCAATCCTTAAACTTTAGAGCAACGATTCCCCAGGGGTCTATTTCGACTTGTAGGTGATCTATATCAGCGAGAAAAAAAATTAGGGTTGCACGCGATATAAATGAGGGGTTGTTCAAGATTTTTTCCATTTTTAAGACCGTTTTCATAATTAAAACTATCATTGTAGATTTTTTTGCCATAAGAGAATGAATCTAATGAAGTAAAAAACATTGAACGGTATCCACGATAATGATATTCTGGTCTACATTCAACATATAAATATCTTCCACATAGACTTTAAAACTAAGAACTATCTTCAAAAAGTATCTTCATACCACGTGGAAAGGGATTTTATTGCAATTGTCATTCTTCTTACGAAGAAAATTAAATCGATTTCAAATGAGTTTACCGGCATATTTAACACTACACCGCACTTATTTGAAGCCAAATATTGAACAATTGCTATCAGAGCATCAGATATGTAGTACGTTTTTATTTTTTTTTACAATTGTTAGTTTTACAAAAAAAAACCTATCTCATGCATGGGTCAAAAACACATTTAAAATTAATAAGTTTAGGAAAATTCTATATTGACGGAAAACAAATAGATTGGTAAGTGGTCTACGGAGTTAAAAAATTTGTCAGTCTATGCTTTAGAGTCTGTAAGCTCAAAATGGGGAGAAAACTCATCAAAAATTACCACAAAAGGATTGAGTCCTTTAAAAACTCTTGTGGCAATCATTTGAAAGATATTATACAAGTTTTATCTCAAGAAAAAACAACCAATAAAAAAATAACAAAAGTTTCATCAAAATCTACATTAAAAATATCTTTTATTTAAGCATACTATCCAAAATATAAATTGGATAACTCTTTATGAAAAAGAACAATTATTCTGTGTCAGCAAAATGCCTTTAGATTTTTTTTGTTGCTAATATTTATTTCAAAATTAATATTTATCATAGCGAACTGTGCAAAAAAGACCGAGTCCTGCAAGAAGTCCTATACCAACCATTAAATAATGGCATAATTTTACAAAAATAAAATAAAATAAAAATCAAAAAAGTTATCAAAATCTGAATACAAAAAAAATATATTTTATATAATTTTACTTTCCAAAACGCAAATTGGATAATTCTTTATTAAAATAAGAATATTCAAAAATACAAAAAAAAATCATGAGCTAGAACTAATTATTTTTAACTTAAATGCACACTTTTCCCATAATTTTATTCTTCTAATGAATTCTAATTTTATTTTATTTATTAAAAATAAAAATATATATTCAACAAAATAAATTCAATGTGAAATTTTTTTTACATAAATTAAAAAATAAATTATAAATAATTACTTGTACTTACATTGTTCCCAATTAATGGCTTGCTTTTAAGCAGCTGCATGTAAGCGTATTTTGTTTATTCCCCAAAAAAAAAATTTAAAAGAAAAATAAAAAGTTTTAAACTTTTTATTGTAATTATTTTTAACGTTAAAACACTTTATCTAATTGCACATTCTAATTAGCATTCCAAATAGTCAATAAGTTTCCGCATCAATCGATCTGAAAGTTTTTTGCATCTGTAATATTATTATTAAAAAAATTTTATTAAAATATCTGCACTATTCACATAATAATATTTAATTTTTTTTTCTTGTTTTGTTTTTATATAATTAAAACTAAAATCATATTATTATTATTATTATTATTAACAATAAATAATAACAATTATGCATGAATATTTTCGATTTGGATTTTCTTTAAAATAGATAATTGTCACAATTAAAGGTGAAAATATTAATATTTTTAATAAGAATTTTTATTTAAATAAAATAGCACAAAATTTTAAATTAAAAAAAAAACCCCCGATAAAGAAAAAATCCAAATTTAGATCTTTTCAAATCATTCACAAAAGAATCGATGATACGCAACGTCTTTTCACTTTTAAGTCAAGATTGTAATTAATTTTCGAAATGTGAGTAAATATAGTATATACTCTTTGGATTTGATCTTTAAATATTTTAATTGTTTTTCATCCCCTTCACTGATGGATTCCTTTAACTTTGTTATCATATTATTTTCCATCCATCCAAATCCGTTCTGACATCATAAAATCTTCATTTTATTAGAAACAGAAAAATTTCTTCTTATTGAGCGTTTTTTTTTTTGAATACGAGAGCGCACATGTACTCGAATTGTCTTTTTAGCAGAAACTTTTTTCCTGTCAATTGTTGGCCATTAATCAATCGTTCAATTATAGTAGTATAGCTTAGGTTAATAATAATTGTGTAAGTATTTGGTAAATAGCTACGGGGCTGATACAACTGTAGGGGTGGGTAACGTTAGCGCGTAAGTCATACGATCAAATTGTACAACACCGTCAACCGTAGAGAGCAAACGTTCCGTACTCTTTGGCAATTTTTAATTTTCCGGATGAAAACTCCAGTGTATATGCTTGCCGTATGGGGTATTGTATTGGATGACTGTTTGGCGCAAACGTGAAAATATATACGAATATTTACATTTAGCCAGTTTGAGAAATTTTACAAAATTAGCCATTCCAATTGCAGTGAGATCACCACCTCCTTGCGAGGCTGATTGCTAACTGACCAAGCATCTTACGTCTTTCCGGTCTTCTTTTCCGACTCCATTTCTTAATGCGAATCATTTTCTGTACACGACGTGAGCGTTTATATTAAGTCATGATGATGACACAATAGTATTCAATCGACAAAAAAAAAACATTCAGATCAGTCACTAGCTAGCTTCCCCAACTGTAATATAATATAAACAAATATCTAATTGAATTAGAAGAATCTCGATTGTAAACAAAATAATACAATCTATTTAACACTTGACGCATAAAAACACAAGGCAGCTAATAAAAATTGAATATTTTTCTATTATTGGTGATGATGAGAAAATAATATAAATGTTAATACATCGTTTTGTATAATCAAAGTACGACTATCTAAAAAAAAAATTTTGTAGATAGTTTTATTTATTTGCCACGTCAGTATGTGGGTTAGATGGAGTCAGTCTTTGGTTAGTCGGATGGACTACCAATTTTAACATATACAGTTTTTTTTAAATTAAACTACCAGGTGTATAAGCTTAAATCCGCTGTTTGGTCATAGATGGCGTGAGTGAGCGTATTAAGCTACCATGGACACGCGATACTTTTTTTTATGAGTTTGACATTTGTCAATATTAATAAGTGCACATTGTAAGCAATTTCGTACAACAACATACATTTTTCTTTTGGTAATCATGTCTAGTTTTGTGCCAGAAAAAGAGCATATGCGGGAAGCTGTGCTTTTCTGCTTCAATTTGAAGAAATCGGCTGCCGAATCGCATCGAATGCTCATGGAGGCCTATGGTGACAGTGCTTTATAGGAAACAATATGCCGAGATTGGTTTCGTCGGTTCAAAGACAGCAATTTTGACTTGTGGGACAAGAAGCGTGAAAATCGGCCTAGGAAGGATGAGGACCATCATATGAGATATTGAAACGTGGTGAAACTGTCAATGTTCACCGCTACCAACCTTTTGCATGAAAAAAGTACGGATTATCAACAAAGACATGACAAGCTGATTTTCCTCCACGACAACGCACCATCGTACACGTTAAATATGGTCCGAAACTACTTGGAGACACTCAACTGGGAGGTGCAACCCTACCCTGTTTAATCACCAGACCTGGCCCCTTCCGACTACTACCTGTTTTCGTCGATGGGCCACGCGCTCGCTGAGCAGCACTTCGATTCTTACGAAGACGTCCGAAAATGGCTTGATAAGTGGTTTGCCTCGAAAGAGGATTTTTTTTGGCGTGGTATCCACAAATTGCCCGAGAGATGGGAAAAATATGTAGCTAACATGTGTTTTTTTTGACCAAAAAAACAGCGGATTTAAGCTTATACACCTAGTACATTATGAGTGCACCAGATCTTCAGTTATTTTTATATGCAATAAAGAAATTATAAACAAAGTAAAACAAAATAAATCAAAATTTTAAATTTTTTCTTCAAATTTAAATCTTAGCAGATTTTTTTAAGGGAAGATACAAGGATACCCATCGATGTCTTCCCAAGAACAAGATCAAATATTTTATAAGTTCAAAATATCGTGCGGCCATTACCGTTTCAAACGTCGATGGGTATATAATGGAAGGGTGGTAGTGAACAGACATTTTCCTAAAGGATTGTTTTGATGTACAGTTCACGAACAAAATGGAATATTTAGATCACGATGGATAACACTGTTACGTACATAAAAAGGAGCATTGGCAATTTATTGAAAGGGAATTGGAATGTTTAGTCGTACCCCAAAAATCGAGTCCGTATGTCCATATCGGTTTCAGTACCTTTATTGTATAGTAATAGTTTGACTTACTGTCTAGGTGTGAGAGTTCCACGTTAACCGTTTGTTAAATATGAGTACAAGGTATCGAACGCTTGTTTTTTGTGAACTATTACTGCCGTTTAGGGTTATATCAGGAATCTGTTCTCAGCAAAATATGAAAGTAGTATGGGCAGATTTTTGCTCCTTTACCTCCACTCTTCACCTTTTGTACCAGGTTTCTAAGGAGCGGATGTGGTTCTATAGGATATTGATGGCTGTGGAAGGATAAATATTGTAAAGGAATGGACCTAGGATACTTCTCTGAGAGACGCCGATGGAAATAGGATAAATATCAGAATATGCAATATTTTTAGCTTCCTGAAAATATCGGTTTGAGAGATGGGATTTTAGGATACGGAAATAACCAGACGGTAGGACTCGTTGTAACTTCCGAAGCAATCCAGCATGGTCGAAAAGTGCGAAATGTCAAGAAATACGCCTGGGCAGTATTTCTTTCCAACGCGCTGTTAAATCACATCATCTTGGTGGCCAATTGACATCACTTCTTTGCGAAAGTAGACATCCATTGAATTTGGATTTCTGGGGCAGTGTGGCACGTAGTGCCGTCCTGTTGAAACCACCAGTCGTCCTGGTGAAACCCATAAAAAATTAGCTGGCATGGCTCTGTAGCACACTCCATTAATAGTAACTGTAGCATCAGCCTCATTTTCAAAAAAATACAGACCAATGATGCCTCCGGCTCATAAAGCGCACCATGCAGAGATATGTGATTGCTGTTATGGCTGTTCAATAACTGCTCTTGGATTACCAGTTGCCCAAACGCCATAATTTTGCTTGTTAGATTTATCGTAATTCTTTCTCCAATCGGTCTGAGAGATGGGATTTTAGGATGTGGAAATAACCAGAGGGTAGGACTCGCTGCAACTTTCAAAGCAATCCAGCATGCCATACATGGTCGAAAGTGTGCGAAATATTAAGAAATACGCCTAGGCCTTTTTCGTATATGTATTTTTTGGCTGAATTATTGCAAAAGCGGCGAGAAATCGTAACGCTTGCATACTTTTGTGTAGACATTACACCCACTGACATCTGTTTTCGTAATAGAAATTTATTGAATTCCAAAAGCATTATTTATATTGCAAAACAAAAATACAATTTAATCACAACAACAGGCAATTTTTATTTTTTTGTACAAGCATTTGATATGAAATGAAATTATATTTTAGGTTTATTATTTATTTCGTAAATATCAAGCGCCTCAATTTTGTAGAGTTTTAAAACACGCCATTCTCCATGCAAGTGGTAGCATATCGAAATGCTTGAATACTTTTGTTGTTTTTAAACTTATTATTTTGGCACTTATCGGAAAATGCAAATGAAAATGTGATTTTTATATTTTTGGAAATACGAGGTCTGTTCAAAAAGTATCACGAATTTTAAATTTCTGCGGGTTACGTATTTCCGATTTTCGATTTTTTTGTAGCGTTATGTTGGTACTCATGTTTTTCACTTATGCCGGCAAGTTCGGCCATTTTGAATGTTCAGTTAATTTTTGACAGCTCCTTTGTTTGCACGTGTTTTGGCTCGTCTTCGATTTTTGCCTATTCCAAAAAATTGATCAAAGAATCTGTTTCGGACACAAAAAAGTCACAGGGGGCCAGATCTGAGGAATACGGTGGCTGCGGCATTATTAGTGTGTTATTTTTGGCCAAAAATTCCACAAATCCGGGCGTTTCTGGCAGATTTCTTCGCGCAACTTGCGCATAACTTGCAGGTAATATTCCTTATTCACCTTTCTACGCTGTGACAAGAGCTCATGATGCTCACATTCAACCGTACTTCGAGCGCTTTTTTCTGTCTTGACTCGTGCGGCAGCTTCCATTGGGATGATTGATCTTTAGTTACGACATCATAACCATAAACCCATGATTCGTCACCAGCTGTGACCCTCTGGAGCAAATTTGGGCCATCGCGGACAGAGTCTAACAGCTCCTTAGTAATGTTAATGCGATACTGTTTTGGTCGAAAATGGGCAAAAATCGAAGACGACCCAAAACACGTGCAACCAAAGCAGCTGTCAAAAATTAACTGAACATTTAAAACTGGCCGAACTTGTCAGCATAAGCGAGAGACATGAGTACCAACATAACGCCACAAAAAATCGAAAATCGAATATACGTAACCCGCGTAAAATCAAAATTCCCGATACATTTTGAACAGACCTCATATTTACGAAAAATTAAGTATTTATATAAATAGTTTTATTTTTGATGACATTTAATAAGATATTAAAGAAAAAGTGGTTTAAAAGTGAAAAGTCCGTTATTGAATAAATGTAAACAAATGTGATATTGACAACCAGAAAATAGTTCAGTGCCGGCGTATGTGTACGTAAAGTGTGTGTAAGAAAATTTAAGTGCAAATATGTTAAATAAATATTTTAAGTGACCATGATTATTTATTTAGCCTATCTGCACTTAACGAATATAGTGAAAAAGTGGTCAAATACATATCAGGCTTTATTGTTTTTAAGCTAAGCAAATCTGTCTTTTAGTTTTAGAAGGAGAATTCACATCAAACAGCATACAAGTCCTTTGGCTTCTAATTTTTAATTTAATTTAAATACACATATACCTATTTAAATTATATTATAAAGAAGCTTTCAATATCTACAAATGCTTGTTTAACATTTAAATATTTTATTTACTAAGTTGCGGTATTGTTTTAAATTCAAATATAATATCAGATTCTATCATTTAATTCGTTTTACAATATTGGAATGAATTTTTATTTGTACATATAATTATTTAGATATAATCAAATAATTTGCAATTTATATTTTTCTATGCTCTTCCATTTTATAATTCTGTTTTAATAAATAATATAGAGTGAAATAAATAAAAGGAAAATATAATAAATAAATAATATTTTCAAATAGAATACTGTGTTTTATTGCAAATTTCCAAAAACTAATTCCATCAAACAACAAAATCAGCAATATTAAAAAAATCGATTTGTTTACGCATAAATGACAATATCCCATATGAAAATGGTTTTAAACGAACCGCCTCAATCGCATACTGAAATTTAAAATTGGCCCCTACTGATTTACGCCGTTTCTGTTATTTTAAAGGCCTAGGCAGTATTCCTTTCGCTCTAGCTGGATAGTTGAATGTTCAGCTCTTAATCCAAACTGATGCTAAGGAATCACACCCTCGGTTTAAAAAAAAGGATAAAAACGTTTTAGGATTAATTTTTCTAGGATTTTTAATAAAATGCAAAGCAGGCTTATGGGTTTACCATACATAAGGTAGAAAGGTTGTTGGGTTTGTTGGGTTTTGGGATGATTTTGATGATGGAAAACTTTTAAAGTGAAGGACAAAATGAGGTACGGTTTTTTTTGTTGTTGATATTTGCTTAAGTAATTCCGAAGTTATCAGGTCACCTTATCCTGGGGATTTTTTGTTGGATAGGCGTTGTATTATGGAATTAACCTCGGAAGGTGTAAAGAACTTAGGAGGTAGACTTATATTTGTCGGCATATTTTTCCAAAGATGTTTGCTAGCTAATTTCCGAAGATGTCTGCTCTCTGTTTTTCCCTTTTTACCCAGGTTCCATCAGAATTACGTAGCGTATGTGTCATTTTACAGAGGACAATAATGAATGTTCTTATATTAGTATTTAAAATTATACGTAATTTATTACCGGTATGATTAACTGATAAATTAAATTATTGTTAAGTAAATATTACTCAAAACTATTCATTGAGTAAAATTGTCAGGATTTTAGATTAGATAGAATATGTAAGGAACGAAAAAACTAAGAATATGTTAACGCACATTGGGCTTAAAATATTTTATAAATTACCTAAAAAATTAAAATATAAATAAAATTTAGTTGAATTTAAAAAAAAATAATTATGTTGAAGATAAATTTCCTATTTACTCGTATCTTTATTTGTTTTGAACTTTATATGTTATCAAAAATACTAACCAACAAAATCGAAGACAGGCCAAAAAAACAACAGAAAAAAAAACAGAAAATAAAGAAAGTTTATGCAATTTCATAATTTTAATATTAATAAAAATATTTTTTAATAATATTAAATGAAAAGTAGAAAAAAAGCATAGACAGTCATTTTGTAAAAGAAAACTTGTTTTGAGAAAAAAAATTTAAGACATTTTGTTGTGAATCAGTTAGCCTTGAATTAGATTACAAAAATATGATACAGGATCTAAAAATTAGTACTTTTTTGTAAAATTTTCTATGAAAAAACATATTTTGTATGCATTTTTTTTTACCATTTGTGATTAACGAGACTTTACCATTTATGAATAAAAAACCATAATCATACAAATGTCTGCCCCGACTACGAGCCACAATTATGCAAAAATGGGATCTTTTCGACCCCATTTTTACATAACTGTGACACTCTATTTCACGGTTCATAAGCATTATCTTTCACTGAGCCTCAGAAGAAGAGGTCCAACGGCGTTAAATCACATGATCTTGGTGGCCAATTGACATCACCACTTTGCGAAATTAGATGACTATTGAATTTGGCTTTCAATAAATCGATTGTTTTCTGGGCAGTTTGACATATAGTGCCGTCTAGTTAAACCCACAAGTCCATGTCATCAAAAATAGGCTATAAAAAATAGGTTACCATGTCTCTGTAATCATGGTGGCTTTAATTGTTGTACTAATTGGGATCTTGTAGACTTTATAAGACTTAAGATGGAAATTCTTGTACAAAATTCGCCATGTTTTTATTGTGGACAGACCCAATTGTTGAGAACGTCGTGAATCCAATTATGGCTTCCATGGATTGTAAATGCACACTGCAATATCTTCCGCCCTCCTTATTGCCCAGCGCTCACTATAATATGAAGCTGCGCTAAAAGAGAAGAATCCACAATGAACTTCACGGATGTGGGAGCCCTCTAACTAAACCATTGGGAAGGGCGGCCATTATGTATTTTTCGGATTGTCTTTGACCAATACGGTTGTTTATTCACGATTGGTTTTTCCTTCCCAAAGCTGGTATTAATATTTACGTGTTTCGATGGTTGATGGCTTTTGTGTTTTTACGACCTGGATAAGGAAATTAAAGTAAAGTGGTCTATGAGGAATTTCGGCATAAAATCGAATTTCGGCATAAAATCGAAAAACGTCTATAAAACGAAAAAAAATGTTATAACGTGTGGTAATTACACTGATACCTTGGTTGTATGATTAATAACTGGCCTTGACAAGAAAAAAAATACTTTTATGTGTAAAATTTATTTAATTTTTCATTAAAGGCGTTTTTTAGCTCGATAAACTCTTAGTCCAACGTTTTACTACCTTTTGTGCCCTATCTAAAAATCGATTTTTTCAACTCTTTAAAATACCGTTTATATCAACAAACAGCTAATCGTTTGAGCCAAATCTTTTTCGACCTAGCATTTCTTCATCTTCGGAAATAAGAAATACCTACTGGAGGCTAAATCTGGCGAATATGCTGGATACGGAAGCAATTCATATACTAACGCATTGAATTTGTGTCATTGCAAGGCGTGCAATATCTTAATAAAGATTCTCGGAGAATTAATTTCTCCAAGAAATGCGTTCGTTTTATATTAATTTCATTATTCAACTGCTCTAAAAATGCCATATAATACCATACTGTCCTGTTATCGGTTTTCCTTTTTCAAGATAGTCCGTGCAACATAGCAAATAATCATTAGATTCTGTTCAGATGTAGACACTCTTAACTCTGCTCTCAACCTTGGTTTCCAGTCGTCAGGATAAAGGATGGAAGTTTAGAAATTCAGAGTGATTGTGTATAGATCTGTTTCATGATGAGAGATATTCATGAAAATTAAGGTTAATTTCTTCTTTATAGAGGAGTGAATATTATGTTTTTAAGACGTTATGGAGAGGATAGTCAGATGAGCAAAGGTTTTGGACAATAAATTAGTCCAGGATTTGAGAATATAATGATATATGGACTTACGACCCATTGAATTAGACTGGTTAGTGGGGCAATAATAACAAATTTGCTTAGCCTTTTATAATAAAGCAGAGAGTTTTTATTATTAAGATCCCTAGACTTTTAAACTTATAGAAAAAGAGTTGTATGTAAGCTATAATATTATTATTTAAAAATAACATTGTTCAACTTATTTCCACGGATTCATTTACAGGAGGTGATCCGAAGAAGGTCCAATTGTAGATGACTCTTCCATATAAATCAGACTGAATATCACCAATGATTTGAATAATGTTGTTGGCCACCTCGGAAAGTGTTGTTGGGTTATTGGAGTAGTACCATTAATATCGCCCCGTCGGCAGGATATTAAGTATAGTATTCATTATGAACCCTTCAATGAAGGATGTAGTATACAGTACAAAGAGCACAAAAAGGGACATGAATTGAAAAAAAACACTTTTTTTAATATTTCCGAAAATAAACTGTATTCTATTATAATTTACAAACTGTTATACAGGGTTTTTCAATAAGAGTGGTATGTTTTTTTCTCTCAAATTAAACCAAAAAGATATGTGGCAGAGCAAATATTTATTATTTTGTTTTGAAAATACTTTTATTCAAATGGCCATCTCTGCCATGTTTACAGAACCGAATATGATAGGTACCTATTTTCGACCACCACATGAAGAAATCCACAAGAAGGAGTCCAAACCCACAAGAAGAAGTCCAAAGGTGTTAAATCACATCTTGGAGGCCATTGCACATATGCATTTCTTGAAATTATCGACTCGCCAAACTTTTCCCGCAATAAATTAATTGTGGCATGGGCTGTGTGGCACGCACCGCCTGATTTTTGAAACCACATATTTGTTAAATCAAAATATTCCAAATCAGGCCACAAAAAGTTCGTTATTATCTATGTATACCGGTCACTTTTGAGAACTCTTTTTTCACTATGAAGAAAATAAGAACCGAAGATGCCACCGTGCCATAAACCACACCAAAACGGTTACTTTTTCAGTATGTAAAAGTCCCTCGTGAATAACTTGTGAATTGGATTTAAGCCAGTAACAACAATTTTGTTTATTAACCGATCCAAAGAGATGAAAAGATGATTTGCTTATAAAAATCATCTTAATTTTCAAGTTGTTTCAGAACAAGTTCAGCAAATTTACAGCGTTTGCGATGGTCCAACCCAACGGCTTCAATTCTTATTTGAGAAGTATTTTGCAAGACAGTCCTAAATGGTGAGAACGACTTTAAATCGATAAATTTTGTTCTTCATCAACACTTGCCGGAACGCCAGTAATATTCTCGGTACTTCGATCGGATCTTTGTCTTAATAGCACGCAAACATTGTGTAATAAAAAACTTTCCACAGTTTGACAAATAGCGACCACAATAGACCGATTATAACGACCATAAAATCGAAGAAATGCTCGATAAATTGCAATAAAAGAACGAATATTTTGGTAAAAAAAAAAATTGGTTAATTATTAAACGTTATTAAATATAAAGTGCCAACCTTACTGAATACAATTGACAGTAATAGAAGACTTTCACATTTTATATGGTTACACGGTCCACTACGAAAATACCATATATATTACAAACCAAAAGATTTCAATTAAATTTTAACAAAAACTTTTTAGAGAATATATTAATTATCAAGGTACCAAGATGGTAGCATACAGAGATGCAAATATGTTATATCAAATAAACACAATTAAATTGAAGAATACGAAATAAATTTGAAAACCGCATATTTAAAAGGTAAACATTAACAATAATAGAAATATCAGATTAAAAAAAAGAAACAAACAAAAACATTAGAAAAATAATAATAATACTAATAATAATAATAATAATAACGATGGAAATAATCCGAAAATGGTAGAACGAGATAGAAGGTAGATAATAAAAAAACGCCAAGAATACTGTAATGAATTGATTCGATAAATCCAGGACAGGAGAGTGTTATCTTTGCATGAATAACTGGGTCAATAGGATTCCGCCAATACACCTGCGTTCATAATTTTTGTATACTCTGCGTACACGTACGCACCTGTTCGCTTGAATTCCATAGTCTCGTAAACAAATCCTGGTATAGGGTTAATGTCACCAATACAGATTCAAATTTGAAATAGTTATTAAAATGAATATGCTGATGTTCTGTGTACGCATGTACATTTCTTTTATATAAAACTGTGGAAATTGTATTGGTTTTTGTGTATATGCAAAAACAATCATTCAGGAATTTACACTTACAATCAAAGATTTTCTTCAGTCCCCAATCTAATCCAGTATATTTGTCTTAACAACGAATACTTAAAAAAAATGGATAATGTCTATTCGCACAATATACACAGACATAGTCCAGGACTTTTAGGTTTGCCCATCGCACACACACCAAAACAAATTTCTATTAAAACCATTTCAAAACCAGCCCATACATAGAAAAAGTCAATCCGGCCGGATTTCATCTCCGGCTGGATATCTCCCACCTTTTTGTATCCTCCGCAAGGCGAAACAAAAATATTATAATCGACCGACCAATAACAAACAAAAATTCACATGCCCACCCACATACACACTTGTGTTAGGCTTTTTTTTTTTGCTACCCCTTAACGCTATATTTTTATAAGTTTTCATTTAAGAATTTTTTTTTTAATAATAATGAAATAAAACTCTAGAATTTATCTGTTTTTTTTTTTTTTTTGAGAGCACATCCTTCTATGCAACAGAAAGTCTCTCTTGTAAAAAAAAAATCTTGTATTGGTGTGTACCCGTTTTAATATATTTTTATTACTTTCGTTCTTTTTTATTCGAAGAGAAATACAATATTTTCCAAAAAAGGACTTCCTTTATCAAATTTCAAATCATATTCATCACTTTTACTATAGAGCTTTTATTATCCTTTATTTTTATAATATGTTTAAGTAAATAAATAAAAACCAAAAATACTATCCCAAAAATTAAATAATTTTCGCGCTTTTATACAGATATTTTTCAACGCACACACATACATACACACACACATACAAAATTTATATATAAAATATTCCTTACTAACTTCCATGCTATTTTTTCCTAATCTACTCGTATTTATAGAAAACTTTTCAAATATTAATTAAGTAGAAAAATTTCAAATAAGGAAAATTTTTTTAAAAAAAGTCGAACATCCTTCTTTAAATTTATATTGTACACATAAGGATAATGAGGGTAAACAGATAACTTTATAAACTCATATAAATAAATGTATAGTCGTGCATACATACATCTGTATGATGTGAATGTATATACAAACAAATACCACACTAAATATATAAAAATTCTCATATTTGTATTGGAAAGTTTCCCTTTTGCTTAATAGAGATTCACATCTACCCCTACACTTAAATCTAAATATTTTCACACCTTTTTGAGCAATTGTTTTTATTGATAATTCTATTATAACTATACGAAATGATAAACAACAATACGGCTGTTAATAGTAAATTAACAATTATTATTATGATTAATAAATAAATAATTAATAAATAAATTTATTTATTGATTTGGATTTTTTTTTTCCATTTTTTTTCTTCTTTTTTTTTGATAATAAAATCAGAATTTCAAATTTAATATTTATCCTTTTC
Organism: Atherix ibis; assembly: GCA_958298945.1. Taxonomy (NCBI): domain Eukaryota; kingdom Metazoa; phylum Arthropoda; class Insecta; order Diptera; family Athericidae; genus Atherix; species Atherix ibis. The sequence continues at coordinate 35,347,388 of OY282610.1, read as the reverse complement.
AAAACCTAGAGAGAGATTGGTTGAGAATTAATAGTATTTTTAAAAGAGTTCAACGTATTTCCAAAAAGTGTATATATTTTAACAAACAATTTTCAACAACAACAAAAACAAGGATACTATAAAAAAAAAACAATAATATTAATCTTAAAAATTGTAAGTGGTTTTTTTTTTTAAAAAAGTTTTATAGTATTTCGGAAAAATTTTCAATTCTATTTGATTAAAAATTATAATTATTTTGATTTAGATCACTTAAATATAAAAATCACTACAATATTGTTAGGATAATTTTATATTTTTAATATGATAGAAAAATAAGAGAAACCAAAAGAAAAAAATTATATATTGTATATTATTTCCGAAACGGATGAATTTTTGTATGTGTATTATTTGACATAAATTAAAAAAAAATATAAAACACTTTTTTTTTTATTCTTAACTAATAATTTTCCACTAAAACTTTTTAAGATATTTACAAATATTTCTTTAGATTTATTATAATTGATGTTTTCACTAAATTTTTTCACAAATTTTATAAAATTTCATAAATTTTTTATTATTTTTATAAAATATAAAAACTACTATAATAATTATTTGACGTTTTTTTATTTTTTTTTACTTAAAGAAAAGCTTTAGACACAGCTTTGATTAAACATAACATTTTTCATATTTCTTATTCATACACACATATGTATATTTTGTTCACTTTCACTTTATTCTTTAGGGTTTGTTTATTAAATAAGTTAACTGATTTTTTTTTGTACAAATTATATTTAATTGAAAAGAAATTTCAACTTTTTCGATAATTTTCCAAAATGAAATGTAAATAATTTAATAACTGGGCATAAAAATATAGACGAAAAAAAAGACAAGACCGTATACGACCTACCACCACCTATCAATCGCGACATACTATTGCACATAACAAAACAAAAAATAATACTTGTACGTATCCTATAATGATAATGAATAGCAAGCAAAAAAGAAAAAAATAGTAAATAATAATAATAAAAATAAAAAAAATAAAAACCTTACAGGGGGATGAACAATCTCCGTCCCCACATACACCCCCACACCCACACACACGCACACGCACACATATGTACGATTAAATAGGTAAAAAGCTACTCTGAATATTTTTATCTTTGCCTAAGAATTTTCTCAATTTATTTTGTTTCTTGTTTTGTCTCTCTTCCGCTGTACATGTAAACTCAGTTTATCATGTTTTTCTCTCCTTAAAGTGCAAACACAATTTACCGACAACAACTGCAAACGGCTGTCAAAATTTCAAAACCTTCTCAATCTTATAGGAAAGCACAAAACTTCGACATCAGTCGACAACTGCATTCTGTTCTATCGCCGAATTAAATCTTGTTTGAATTTTGTGTCGATTAGATCTTTTCAAATGTAAGTATTGTCATAGATTTCAGTGTTTTCTTATATGGCAGGATTAGTGAATATATTATTTTTAGTTATATTAAAAATAAATTGAATTAAACATTATTTATAAATATGAAATTTTATTGCAATTAAATTTAATTGGTCAATTTAAACGAAATTCGTTAATTTTTGACAGCAATTGTATGTTAGTTGTCTACCATTACGCTCCAATTTTTGATGGTAGTTTCCCTCCTTTTTCGACAATCAATGTACTCGTATTTGGGATTTTCTATATAAATATAAGCTCCCACAAATCACAAATACATATATATGCGAGAGTTACTCAATTCTTATATGTAAACAAAATTTACTGTGCATGCATATACACTGCAGGCCAAAAGTATGCGACCACATTGATTTTAGAGAGAAAATTCCAATAAAAAAAAATCGCAAATTCAAATTATATTAAATAAAAAAGTTAAATACTTTTGATAAATTTTTAGTATCAAATTTAAAATCCAGTATAAAAAAAAATGCCTTAGTGACGAAAATCGGACTTCACCATCTCTCTGCACCTTCATTTATAATAATAATCTTTACTTTGTTAGATATCCTCTCCATATGTATCCACGAAACAAAAATTCATTCTCCTTATCTCAAATAATTTCAAGATTAGAGATAAATCCTTTCACTTTTTCTGTCTACCTCCACACTTCCTTTCCACATACAGATTGATATCTGCGTCTCTAAATTGGTTTAAGAAGGCCTTGGTTGGCCGCGGTATTGTTAATATCTGCGTCTCTAAATAGGTTTAAGAAGGCTTTACCCGACCTGTTTATCTACAAGGAAATTTTTTTCGCACGTTTGGACGACCAACCTTAATACAACTTTATTTACAGTTATCGAGGTCAATGGCACCCAAATTTTTGATTAGCATTGTCAGATCAACGCAATATCATCATATTCACTGACAGCTAAGCAGCCCTCAAAGCCACTTATGGACCATTGAAAGATCCTGTACTCAACGAGATTTAAAAGGATACGTGAAATACCACTCCAGCATTATTAAAGGATTCTTTACAAGTCTTGCTTGAAGGATGCATAGTGCTCTAGGTCTTTTCGTTTAATCTTATTCCAATAAACTTCTTTTCATATTTTCCAAAATGCCATCTTGTTCTTTATTCTATGTTTAGGATTATTATACTTCTGCATAATGCGTCCTTCACCAAATACCCGGAGTCCTGATGGAAGAGCATTCGTCTATAAAATATTTAAACACTACGAGGACGGGTCTAAAAGGACAGACTAAAGTGGTCTCTCCGTTCAGATAACGACGGTACACTCCATTTATCGTTCCTTATTTTTCCAAATAATCGATGTAAATGATACCACGTCCGTCCCAAAGAGCTTGGTTTACGCTTTCTTCGGAGCCGGATCACCTGCAAGTACCCACTATTTCCACTGTCCTTTCGTCTCTAAAATGTAATGCTGTATCCACGTTTCAGCCATAGTTATATTGTATATCGACGCAGAAATTCTTCAGGAGTTATGTCATGTAAAATTGAAACCACTGAGCCATGTGATATGGACAGCAGTCCACTGGGAGATGGTACTCATCGGAAATACACTAGCTTTGATACTAAGACCGCCATCTCTGTGATAATTGACCCACCATCGTACTCTTTTTTTTAAATATTGGGTTGTCAAGAAAGTAATTTCGTTGTTTCCCAACAGAGGACTTAATTGTATTTTTGCACAACCAACTTCACACTTAAGCCGCATAATCATATGTATTTTGACAGCTGACATAGCAAGGCTGTCAAAAAGCCAAACAAATTCGACTGATTCTGCATAGTAGTTTTTGGTTGATAACCTTTTAAATATGGAAAGTGAAAAACAGCATTTTCGGAATATTTTACTTTTTTACTCTAGAAAAGATAAAAATGCTGTTCAAGCAAGAAAAAAAAATTATCCGATGTGTATGGAGAAGATGTGTTAAGTGAGCGCCAGTGATCCGGCAATTTTGATCTCGAAGATGCACCACGTTCTAGAAGGCTAATTGAAGCTGATGAAAACACAATAAAGGCATTTATTGATGCAAACCGGCGAACAACAACTCGTGAGATCGCTGAGAGATTAAATTTATCGAATTCGACCTTTCATAATCATTTGAAACGGTTAGGTTTAATCTCAAAGCTCGACATATGGGTTGCTCATCTTTTTACGGAAAAAAAATTGTGCCATCGCATTGATGTTTGTGATTTTCTTCTCAAACGCCAAAAAATGATCCATTAGTTGAAGCGTATCATCACTGGGGCCGACAAATGGGTTATCTACAACAATGTTAAGCGGAAAAGATCCTGGAGGAGAAAAGATGAATCAGCTCAAAGCACTTCGAAAGCCAAAAAAGTTATGCTATCTGTTTGGTGGGATTTCAAAAGAATCGTTTATTTTGAGCTTCTACCGAGCAACACAACGATCAATTCTGATGTATACTGTCATTAGTTGGACAAATTGAATGATTCACTTAAAGAAAAAAGGCCAATAAATAATCTATTGGGTGGTTCGGAAAGTAATTTCGTAATGAAACGAAATTATTTTCTTGACAACATAATAATTCCTTCAATTCTCAGCAAGTCTCCCACTCCATTCGTAGAGAAGCAACCCTTAACCATAATTGAGCCAATGCCTTGCTTGACGGTTGGTACCACAGCTTCCGACGACATTTCTTCTTCAGCACTTTACCGCACGTAAATTTTTTAAAATTCTCAGCAGTCCACTTTTTAAGGAATAAAGCCCAATCCAATTTTTTTTCTCTATATTTTGGGGGCGTAGTAATGGCTCCCTACCTGATCTCAATCACCTTTTCACCGTTATTAAAGACACTGATTTCTATAAGTCACCGATTCCCTTTATTCGGTTGGCAAATTTAAAATTAAACTAGTAGTTTTAGGCCTACCAGAGACCGTGGTAATCTATGATGACTTCCGGTCTAATTAAAACCTTCTTATAATAAGTTCTATGAAAGCACTTCTTTTCAAATTTTAAACTTATCCGCTTTTAAAAAGCTATGCATATGACTTTCGTTAAATAAAATTTACAATATCCGATCGAACTTTAACACATAATTTTACGAATATTTTCAATGTTTTTAATTGTTTTTTTTTTTTTTAAATCAGTTTCAATTTTAAAGATAAAAAATCAATCCTTTTATATGTATCCAGAATCACGTTTGGGAAAAATTGAACATTTATTCTTACCCTGCCCCACAAACAAGGACGGAAAAAAGACATATTTTACTTATTTTTTTAATATTTCATAAAATAAACTATTCTTTAGTCGAATTTATAATATATTTTTAAGAATATTTCCAAAGAAATAATATTATATGAAAATTTTAACAAATGATTATTATTATTAACATGGTCGCATATTTTTGCCCTACAGTGTACGAGTATATACATCCGCAGAGTAACCAAAACATAATACGAACTTAAAAAAAAACGTAAAATTATAATATTATTATATATTATCAAAGGAAAATGTTTTTTTCCCAATGCAACCTTCAGCAGCAAAAGATAAAAGATATCTTTAAAAAAAATATTTAAAAAAAAAATATCTAATCGAAAAAAAATTCCCAATCAAATTAATTAAAATTTTTATTTTTCGCATAAAAGAAATTTGTTTCTATTGTATTTGTTTTAAATACGCATAATGTCGATACGAAAAAATACCACCTTATCATGTCAAAATTCTTATCGTCGAATAAGTGCATTCTTAACGATTGTACGAGTATTTGTATTAAAATCGGAAATAAAAACAAACGTAAAGATTATTAGAAAAAAAAATTGTTCATTCATAAGCGAAATAAAATTTATTTAACGTTGAATTAGTCCGCTTCAATTTACTTATATGCATGGGTGCGTATAGTACAGTGATAAGAGTAGCTGTACTTTAAGTATTGGTACGAATATAAGCTACTAACTAGTGTGTTAGCTATAGTAAGTAGCATAGAAAGTAAGAAGAAAAAATGCATCCGGTCGTAAGTAGGAGTATAAGTATATTGTGCAATTTGAAAATGCACCTGTACTAGTTTTATGTATAAAAAAAAAGTAGGAAAACTTAATTAGGAAAACGCTGAAAATTCTCTTAAAAGTCAGAATGTTTACGATTCTTTTTTTATAGTAGGCATTTTTATCAATACCAATAGAAGGCGAAATCAAATAGTACATAAATTGGCATAATATAATCAGTAAAAAAGTAACCGCTAAAAATTATTGTCTGGTGTGTATTTTAGTCGGAAGGTATGCATGACCTGTACTCGTATTTCTTTGCAAATGATTATAATAAAAAACTTATTTTATGCGGTTTTAACAAAACAGTGCTACAAGCCACAAAACACAAAAAGTTTACAACAGGACGCGTAATTTTGAGATTTGATAATGTCAATTGGCCTCCAAAATCGTCCGATTTGACGTCCTTGAACTTTTTCGTATAAGACTGATTAAAAATGATCATTAAATTATATTATTAACAAGAAATATCGTGTATTTCTTTGCAAATGATTATAATAATAAACTTTTTTTTGCTCTTTTCTTAAAGATATGGCCACAAGCCACAAAACACGAAAATTTTACTTCTATTACGCGAAAAGTTTACAGCACTCATAATTTCGAGATTTGATAATGTCAATTGGCCTCCAAGATCGTCCGATTTGACGCCGTTGAACTCTTTCTTATAAGAGTGAGTAAAAATGATCATTAAATTACGTATATTATTAACAAGAAATATCGTGTATTTCTTTGCAAATGATTATAATAATAAACTTTTTTTTTGCTCTTTTCTTAAAGATATGGCCACAAGCCACAAAAAACGAAAATTTTACCTCTATTACGCGAAAACTTTACAACAGGACACATAATTTCGAAATTTGAGAATGTCACTTGGCCTCCAAGATCGTCCGATTTGACGTCGTTGAACTTTTTCTTATAAAACTGAGTAAAAATGATCATTAAATTAGAATTATTTACAAGAAATATCGTGTATTTCTTTGCAAATAATTATAATAAAACTTTTTTTTGCTCTTTTCTTAAAGATATTAATCTGGACTATATGCGGTTTTAACAAAACAGTGCCACAAGTCATAAAACACGAAAATTTTGCCGAAAAGTTTACAGTACGCATAATTTCGAGATTTGATAATGTCAATTGGCCTCCAAGATCGTCCGATTTGACGCCGTTAAACTTTTTCTTATAAAACTGAGTAAAAATGATCATTAAATTTAAGTGCATTTGAAAAATAACATCTTTCAAGAAATTCCCAAATTATAGCCTGAAATGTGCGAAGAAGTCTTTAAAAATCAAATCAAAAGGACTGAGTCCTGCAAGAAGTCTTGTGACAGTCATTTAAATAATTTTATGTTTCATACGTAATGGCAAAGTTTACGTAATATTTTAATTAAAAAATTTCTTTTTATTAAATTCTACAAAACTTTCCAAAATACAAATTCGATAACCTTTTATTAAACATAGTTTTTCTGTACATTTGGAAATAATCTTTTGTTTTTTTTTAAGGTAATGGATTTTGAAGCATTAATTTAAATTCTTCCGAAGGACTTTTAAGAATTAGTTCTTCTCAAACCGTATTAATACTTAAAAACCTCATTGCTTTTTCTAAAAAAATAGTAATATAGAAAAGATTCAATTAATTATCAATAATATACATACTCATCTTTCAATATGTGTATATGATAAAAATAAATTTGAACAATATTTTCAATTTGTAGTTTTCTTAATATTTACTTTGTTTCTGTTAAAAAATAATTAAAAAATCTTTGATTTAATATCATTTACAGCTGTTAGATGGTCGGTATTTTTCTGCACTGCAAACTAACCTAACATAGTGTGATAAGATCTGTACTAATCGCATATATACACATATGTACACCACTTCGCCTTTTCGGTAAATATTCTAAAAAAGAATTCATCGGAAAGGAGCGACAAAGATAGATATCTAGAAACGGCCGGCAATCCATAAAAACAGTTATAGAAATACAGGGGCTAAAATGGCTCCAAAAGTGGAGAAATATAGTTTAAAGTAGGAAAAAAAAAACAGAAAGTATTAAAGCCATTCTAGAGCATAGGGACATATTGTACAATGCCGCGCCATGCTATGACATACCAAACTGTGTTATGTCGTATCGTATCGTATCCTGTCGTAAATGGCGAAAGGAATTATTAAAGTGCCGAGGCTGGTCTTGATTCCTTCCCTGGTGAGTGCAGCTCACTTTGACTGGGACAAGAATGCCAATTTTAGTTGTGCTGGTACTTTACCGCGCAAAACACACACACCCACACAACAATGTTCTTTGGTCCAGTTTTCTTCCTGTTGAATTCTATATACAAAACCCTTCACACCAATTCATAAAACATTATCTAGGTTGGCATTAATTCCATCCTTTCTAATAGTGTGCAGTCACGGGTCATTTAATTACAATACACAGCCAACCAACCCCACATGCATTCGCACGTGTACACGTTGAATCGTTTGTATTTAATATTCCCGACTACTCATGGAATACACTCGATTTTCTCTATTCAATATTGTACAGGTTTGAGAGAGAGAGAGAGAGAGAGTACATCCGTTCAACATCAATAAAGATTTTCCTTTTTGTCATTTTTCTTCCTCTTTTCCATGAAACTGATTATTTAACGTACTATACGCTCAATCGAATTTAAAAAGATGACAAATTTAAGGGTTGTACGTAATTTTTAAAATTTTACTTCCATACCAAATACCAATTCATTCTGTTTACATATTTTCATATTTCAAGTTTCAAAACTATTTAAATCTAAAATTCTGTCATTTTTACTATTCCATTTTTATGTTTTGAAATGGTTTTTTTTGGTTGTTCTTATTAAGAAAATGTTTACAAAAATTCAAAATAACCTAAAATGAAAAACTTTTTTTCTTGGTTTCTTTTCTAATAAAGAAAGAGCGTATTTTTCGAATGAGATGGATATTAATTTTTATTAATTGTTTTCGATTGTTAGTTATAACGTGCACGTAAGCCAATCCCTTTAATCTGAAATAATCAAAAAAGATGTCAATTTTGCAGTTTATTTTTAGTAATTATCTATTGGGTGATCCTTTTTTTTCATTATCATTTCAATATTACTAAAGGCCGTTTAGCGACAAAGAATATCGGGATAACGAAATTAAAGTAAAAAATGGAAGGGAAAGTTGGTTTTGGGAACCCAAACCCCCTGGATGGTAGTCCAGAACGCTAAACAACTGTGCTCAATTTCTACTACTAAATTGGAGAAACTTTAAAAATATACAGTAAAAATAATTTATAAAAATAAATATTTTTTTAAAAACAAAAACTATCTTCATTTTTAAGTTAAATAATCTTCAAAAGGTGCGCCGTTTATTTTTCACTTGCTGACTTTAGCGCCCTCTAGAAATAGGCCATGTGCAATGTGAATAATTTTTGTTTTTATCAACAAGTCTACAAATGATGTAAATATAAATTTTGCTTTTTGTACACAAACACATAAGAAAATAATGTTGAAAATACCCTTAAAATAAGTTATTTTTAATAAATCGAGTCATACACCATATTAGATTTTATGGATATTTTTTTTTTGTTAATAACTATAATAAATTATGGGCATACTCGCATGCACACGTAAATATTTTGCATTCCCAACCAAGTTATTCATTATATTATATAGCCTAGATTATTTTTCTTCTATGTCCTATATTTTAAATTTTATATCTGAGAATATATTCAAATTAAAATATTTTCCATAAATAGAAATTATTAAAAGTTTAGTAAATATAGTTTTACACTTTATGATAATAAATAGTGAAAAGGTTACGTATTTTTATAGTATATTGTGAGTCAATACGTTGATTTGGTGCTAAAATAACAAGCTTTGGATGGTGATTTTTTTGAACAAATTTTGTTTCAGCGATGAGTCTCATTTCCATATATGAGGCTCTAAAAACCATATACGTGAGCTCTAAAAATTATATATGGGGCTCTAGAAACCCACAAGTAAATATGGAACAATCATTGTGTGTGCGAAAATGTGTGAATTTTCGTGTGAAGGTATTTCTTTAAAAATAATAATCCTATGATAAGCAAATTTTTTTTTTGGTCTGTCAGAAAAACAAATTCAAAAAGACAAATTCTGATTTTATAGCCCGAAAAGTTTCCAGGTCACATAATTTCGGATTTGGTGATGTCAATTACTTTCGAAGATGGTGGACGTTGCTGAACTTTTTCTTATAAAACTAAGTGAAAAATTATGCTTGGCGAACATCTGAGAATCGACTTAGGCAAGGATCATGCCTAACCGATGCAGACTCCTATCCACAGTTATCAGCTCTATAATGCTCTACGTAGCCCCTATCTGGACAGAAACTATGGTGACGGTAACGTACAAGCGTCAGGTAATTGTCGTATATCTCGTATGACACTTCTGTGTTACCGCTAATATAACGCCAATCGAGCTTTGATGGATGGAGGAGGCAGAATATATAATTGACGAAGGGAGAGAAATGATATTAAGCGGCTCACCGTCAGTAGGAAGGAAAGAGATGGTAGCGACACTGGGATTTATCTCAGTGTCGCTACCATTTCTTTTCCTTCCATATTGTCGAGTCTCTAAAGCATTGCGTTCCATCTCATATGACGCTTCTGTGTTATCGCTAACAGGACGCCAATCGAGCTTTGGTGAATGGAAGAGGCTCACCGTCAGCAGGACGAAAGAGATGGTAGCGACACTGAGATTTATCGATTAAAGGAAGATGGACGCATTATCTGATTCATGATATAATCATGTGGAACGGAAAATGCCATGGAGAAAGGCGGAAGTTGATCCGACATGCTCTAATTTGTCGGTTCCATTGTCCACGCTTTAGCGGAGAAGGGAAGGAAGTGGAGAAAATATGAACAGCTATCCTAGGAGCGCATCCTGACACATCTTAGGTATACTGGGAAGCTGTTCATTAAGCCATGAAGAAAAAATCAGAAAAGGGCAGCCTATAGTCTGCCCTTTTATAATTTTGCTGGTGGTTCCATGAGGAGTCATTTATAAAGAAAAGACAAATGGGTTTTAGTGGTTAAATATCGCATATACTGTAGGAATCTGTATCTCTACAATATCATTAGCAAATTTACCACTCCCTACCCATACAAAAACAAAACCCCGAAATATTCGAAAAAGTTATCAAAAATGTTCTCAAAAGGATCGAGTCCTGGAAGAAGTCTTGCGATAGCTATTTGAATAATATCATATTTTATATATTGTATAATGCCAAAGTTCAATAAATATAATTGAATAAAAATTTTATTTAAATCTAAATTTAAATTATATTTTATTTAACTTTACTTTCCGTAGCACAAATTCGATAGCCTCTTAAAATTAAACCCTTCAAATGTTACACGATAACAGGTGGTCAGCTGTTAACGTTCACCGATTTTTTAAAAACTTATATATTCTGGTGTTATTTTTTTAAATTATGTCATAGTATATATTCTGGTAAACAACCACCTATAATATTGTACATATTGATATGATCCTAATTCCACTATCACAATTAAAATTATTATTTAAACAATAAATTAATGCACAATTGTAGCCTTATTAATTAGAATATGATTTTAATTTGAAAAAGTCAGCTTTTTAAATTTAACTTTCATTTTTAAAGGAATTTACCAAAATAAATATACTCGTATGTTAAAGAAAAATCTTACCTTTAATTTATGAAAAAGAACGTAAATAAATCGTGGTAACTTTGTAGGTTATTATCCAAAATATTCTGGTGTTGATATTTTATTATATGTTCATAATGCTCTTCTCATTGATTAAATTTCACACTTCACTTTATTTGCATTATTCTGTTTATTTAAATATTCGTCATCGGAAAAAATTGATTACATCACGAAAAGTTAATAAATAATACAATAATAATTTGATTTTTATTACATATTAAAGAAATAGGAATTTTACTATTAATATGGAATATAGTATTTTAATTTTTTTTAATTTTAAAGAAAATTCTTTTTTTAGGGGTGCTTGAACAATAGTTTTTTGAAAATATTCATCTTTAAGGAAGTAATTATTTTCAAAGACCATTTGTACAATCACAAACGTGCAATTATTTTAGTTTTTTTTTTACCTATTTATAACTATTAATCGTAGGCTCAAAAAAAAAAAAGATTTTATATACATGTCAGTTGCAATTTCAATGATATCTCAGTTTGGGAGCGTGCGGTATTTGGAAAAGTGAATAAAAAATAATTCTAAAATATAGGGTTTTCCAATAAGAGTGATATGATTTCTAAGTGACGTTTCGGCCATTTGTAATATGTCGTGATCTGTCATTTTTTTTCCATTATATTCAGTAATGTTTACAATTTAATTATGGAGAGATATACGCAAGAGCAACGTTTACAAATTATTCAATTTTATTATCAAAATAATCGTTCTCCAATTGCAACTTTTCGTGCGCTCACTTTCATCTGAGTAAATAAACAAAACTGTCGATTCTGGTGCGAAGAAAATACACAAATTATTCATGAACACCCATTATATTCACCTAAATTGAACAGTTTGGTGTGGTTTTTGGTCTGGTGGAATCAGCGGTCCGTAATTCTTTCAAAATGAAACTGGTAACACCGTTACTGTCAATGGAGAGCGATAATAACCAACTTTTTATGGCCGAAATTGGAAGAAGTTGATCTTGACAACATCTGGTTCCAACAAGACGGGGCTATGTGCCACACAGCACGTGCAACAACCGAATTATTGCGAGAAAAGTTTGGAGATTCGATTATTTCAAGAAATTGTGAAATTGAATGGACTCCAAAAAGTTGTGATTTAAAACCATTAGACTATTTATTGTGGGGTTATTTGAAGTCATTGGTCTTTAGCAATAAACCACACTCTCTTCAAGCTTTAGAAATCAATATTGAACGTGCTATTCATGACATACGATTTGATTTAGTGGAAAAAGTGCTCGAAAATTGGGTTCATCGAATTTGTTCCTGCAAAAGAAGTCGTGGAGGCCATTTGAATGACGTTTTATTCAGAACTTAATTGTATCGATTGTACTTCACATCAAATAAAAAACATTTGAATTTCCTTTACAATTAGTGTGTGTTTTTTTTTAAAAGAAATTATATTACTCTTTTTGGAAAACCCTATATAAGTTCAAAAATAATGGTTACCGAAAAAAAATTAAAAATGTGCGTTTTTCTATCCTTTTTAAAAAGAGGTACCTAATCTATTTCGCATTTTGAAAAGAGAAATAGCCCTTGTTATTTGGCAGTTGTTAAAAATATATATTATTCAATATAATTTCAAAGCTTAAAGATTAATAAACACAAAAATTATTTTAAAAAATTCTACAAAAGTGGCAGCTCTGCGGTAGCCACGTTTCGAACTTTGAGAGGAGATTATGGTCTTCAGTAATGAGGATCATTTATTGCTTGGTGGATACATCAATAAGAAAATTATCAAATATGGGGCTCCAAAAATCCACAAGTATTCATTTCGATCTGAAGGTGTATTTCTTTGAAAATTAAGAAGGCGGGAACATTTTCGTTAATTCTGAGCGCTATGGCAGTACGATAATCAACTTTTTCTTGCTCTGAACTTGAATATTTTAATAAGGACCATATGCGGTTTCAACAAAACGGTACCACATGCTACGCAACATGATAAATTTTGACTTGGGTAATTTTAAAAATGTGTTATGTCAGTTGAAATTTTTCTTGAATAACTATGCTAAAAATAGTATTTACACAGACAATCCATCTAACTTGGAAGTATTTATTTTAAATACGCAAACTTTAGAGCATTTTAATATTTTGACTTTAGAGTGAGTAAAGTCGAATTTACAGCCCAAAATATGCAAAAAAAAGTCATCAAAATTAATCTTAAAACATTCGCTTATATGCCCAAAAAATACAATATAATAAAATGTATAAATTGAAAAATCCTTTAGTCTGTTGGGTCCTAAAAGAAGACTATTGAAGAAAAAAACCTTTTACGACTTTGAATTTAATTTTTTTTTTTGCCAAAAAGGACATGCTATTTTGATAGCAGAAAATTATTACTTATGTGAAAAAGAAAAACAATTTAAAAATGATTTTTTTTTAAAATAAAAATAATTACTTTTTTATCTTCTTATAATTTATATTAAAAGATTAAAAAAAATAATTATTTCAATTACACATTGTAGAAAAAATAACGATTTTTTTTTATTGAATATTTTTAAATAGATTTTTTTTTTTTGGAGAGTCTATCAGGATATGAAACTAGATTTTTGAATAATAAATGTTTTTTTTTAAATATTATAGATTATATGAAATTTATGTTGATCTAATTAAGTTTATTTGGAAATCTTTTCATAAAGGTACTCTTTAAAAATCATTAAAAATTATGTCTTTTCAATAATAAAAGAAATCTAGATAAATATTTAATCCTTTAACGATTGTGAGACGTTACTGAAGATCATCCCCCACCACCCCCCTCCCTTTTTTTTGTCTTTATAATAATTTATTTTTCAACTCCAATATAAATGCATGTACATATATGTGCAGAGGTATATAAATTTGAAGTGATTAACAAAAATTTTTATAAAAAACGATTTAACTTTGTTAAAATGTTGACGAAAAATATGAATTTCCTTTCTATTTTTGGTTTGTTCGAAAACAGAGTTTTGCGTCATTTTTTTATTTTTTTGGTAACAAGATATATCATATTTATTAATAGAAAATCATGTATATTATTTACTTTATTATATTGGCAATACTAAAAAAACATACATAAACATCTATGCGTGCATACATAGAATGTTTTGTATATATAAAAAAATGTGCACTACCCTTTTTATGTATGAATGAATTGTGGAAGTTTTGCGCAGATTTTTGTTTGACATTTTTATTTATAAATGAAATTAAGAAATGCACAAAATAAAAAACAATTATTTTCTTTTATTTCATATATATTTAAATTAATTTATATTGTGATAATAAATATCCCATTTGCTATAAATATTTAATCTATCAACAAAAAAGAACATAAAAAATGAAATAAATTTAAAAAAAATTTAATCAATGTGAATTAAAATAAAAAAATAAATAAATTCGGTTTTTTTTTGCAAATTTATACCATACTTATACTTAATACGAGTACTGTTTTGGTCATTATTGTTTGTATTTATGTATGTGTATACCTTTGCTAATCATAAATTACTATAGTTCAGGTGCAAAATTTTATCAATTTGCGATTTTTGCTATTTCATTTTTATTTTTGTTTTAATTGTTGTTTTTTTTTTTTTTGGTTGTTAAAGAAACTCTTGTACACAAAGGCATACACATATATTTATAATTTTGACATAAATAAATAATTTATTCAGTGTCATAAATTGAAGAAAGATGATTACTGAATTTTTCTTAAAAAATAAATTATTTTTATTATTTTTATCTTTTTTATTGTTTTTTTTTTCAAATAAATTTTCATTATTAATTTGGTCAATAATGATATATTCTGTGAAATAAATTAATGGAAATTATTAGAAGGCCTGGTTTTTTCATTCATACCTTCTCCAAGTATTTATGTTTATTAGAGGAAGTTGTATATATTTTTTTAAAGCAATTTTTTTTTTAATTTTTATAATTTCTCTGTTATTAAATCTAGTTGAAAAAGTTGTTAAAAATTAAATTACAGCAAAATTAAAAATTTTTTTTTTTTTGGAAATTAGAAAAAATACTATATTTTTTAGAGGAAAGGGAATTTAATTCAATAACACATCATCAAAATTGGTCAGGTGAATTTTTCTTATTTGTTGAAAATTGTGCATTCAAATTTATATTATTTTTTGGTTCGAAAAAAAAAACAACAACAGCGCCCTATTATATTCTTAATGACTGTAAATGTGTAACTAATATTATTTAAGAATATTATCTTAAAATAATAATAATCTTAATTATTTATTGAAAATTTATTACATTGTTGGGGCTGTTATTTTTTTTTTTTTGTAAATACATGTATATTATATAAGATATTTATTTGTTGTTTTTTTTCATCATATTATTTTTTGTTTGTTTGTTTTGGTGAAATTTGCACATAATTAATTAGATCAGAATCAAAACAATTCTACAAGTTAACTTTTCTATACAAGAATAGTAACTCCATGCGTAAACACATGTATATATAACCCCACCACCCACCCTTCCCGCTTCCTATAATATACACTCAGCTATGTGTGCATAAATAAATGCATAGTCCAGATTCCATATATTATGAAATGAAAATTTTATTTTACAAGTTAAATATGCTAAACTTTAATTAATGAACTATCTTTTGTGTGATTAATTAATTATTTTATCCAAAAATGATTTTATTTATTTTCTTTATATACAAATATATCAATATAGTGATAAGTATGTGTATGTGAAAAGACTTAATCCATGCATCTAAACATATGTATGTATAGTTCAAATTTACGTCTATCAATCATTAGACTACCCGTATCTGGTACTAAATATTGTACTATTATTATTAATTAATTAATTAATTAATTAATTATTATTATATATTTTTACCTAAAATTCTTATTTATTATACGTATATCGAACAAATCACTTTACCAAACTTATTTATTATTATTATTATTATTATTATTATTTATTATAAATATTATTATTGTAATTTTTCTTATACAAGATACAAATAAAAAAATACATAGAATTTGGACAAGCAAGAAGAAAAAAACCAAAACACAACAACAACACCACACAAATATAATATATGCTATTTAATATAAATTACACTAAAAAAAAAATCACTTTTCGCCAATTTCCTTGTTTTTTTTCTTATGGATATAAATTTTTATTTTTATTTGATTTGATTTTTATCCTTTCTTGTTTCGATTAATCTATTTATTAAAGTTGTTAATTTCTTTTAAATTTATTTACTTTTTTTTATATACATATATTATGTACTAGATTTTTTATATATTGATTTTTATTTACACTAAACAATTTCTTCTATTTTGTGTTATCATTTAGGAACTAATATTTATTATTTACTTTGATTACAATTCGAACAAATAAATAGCATCAACCGAAATTTTTTTTAATAATATAAATTATTTTCTTTTTTTAATTATAAACTTGTGCTATATTCATATAAATATTTACGAGTTTACATGTATTTATTATTATTATTTTTTTATTTTTTATCAAGTAACTTAATTTTGTTTGTTTGGTTTTTTTTTCCCCGCATAAATATCATTTAATTATTTTTCTGTTTGTTTTTTTTTTTTTACTTTTATTTATTATATACACACATATATATACCTATATATATATATATATTTTTTTTGTGTTATTGTTATTATTGATATTTTAAAGTTGTTGTTATTATTTTTAAATGTTTCTTTTTCGTTTTTTTGATTTTTTTTTTGTTTTGATAAATCGACCGTTCCGAGAATTGCTTCCAATTCCAACTAAGCTACTCGTGAATGTTATGTTTCACCAAAGAGTATGTTGTTCGATCTGGTCAGAATGAAATTTGTATTTTCTTTGTATTCTTTACTATACATATTCATCCATATATGCACACATCTAAATGGAATAATATCGTTCATATACATTTAAGGGCAATTCTGAATTACTCACTATATAGAGTTTAAATATACAATAAACATAGTATAGAGAAAATTGAAAGAGAGAATGGAGAGAGCACGTGTATGGGAGATCGATGAAAAGGCCTGAGATGGATAGTAGTAAAAAAGAAAAAATTCGCGCCAGGCACCCCCACATTTGTACAGGCATCCATGAACATATGCATACATCCATATGAACATGTAGAATGTTCTGTGAATAAATTAATGTTTAAGAAGATGGATAAGTATATTCATTCAACCATATGTGTATTAGCATGTGTAAATGGTCTTCTTCTGATAGTGTGTATACAATTTAATTCCATGTGTCCTTCCGTCCATCCATTCATCTATCCCACCCCCATTCCGACTTGCTACGTTGTCAGCCATCATCTTCATCAGACTTTACGTAGTCAGAAATCGTAGATAGCCGCCATTAAATCGCCAACACAGCGGATATGCATATGTATTAGTCCAAATAATACAACATTTCCATACTATAAATATTCAAGTATTCCACGTGCATGGTAAGCATACATGTGCACAAACACACATAAATTTTATGTTTGGTATGTAATCCCATTCATTTGTTTAGTCGGACAGCCAGCATGTCAGCGGTACCTGGTTATACGTATTCTTTCTCCTTTTTCCGTTTGTTATGTTGTTTTTGTAACAAATTCTCTGTGAATGAATTGTTTTGAAAAGAACACATTTTTTTCCCTCAAAAATTTCGTGACTACTCTTTTGGTTATACTATATGCTGCGCATTAATAAGTGGAAGGGAAATAATCTTGAATAGTGTAAGTACTGTTAAAAAGCTCGGTACACCATTGCAATTGCCATGGTTCGATGCGATACTGCCACCGCTGTTATACATTCATGCACGGACCAAAAATATCGTGGCAATCCGTTGTTTTCTTATGCTTTTAGCTCGAGACCCAAACCAAGTGAATGTTCTCCAACAAAAATTAAGTGCTAATTGCTATTGACTGACTTGTCGTGAAGACACTACGATTACTTAAACACAACTACTCAATTGACGACCATTTTCGAAAAACAAAATATAAAATATTCTCAATATTGATACGATGGGGCTCTCTTGGGAAGTCTTGACTGGAGGTCAAGGAAACGGTAGTCATCAAAGGCCGGTGTGTGTGGGAATACGTGCAGGCCAAACGATATAACAAAAAAATCAACCAGACGGCATGGCTACACTAATGACCTCTTGGAGCGTGTTATAGAATACATAGTTTCCTGGTATTGGCCCTATTTTACGTTAGCAAAATTGGCCCTATTTTACTTGAGACCTTGTTAAAAAAACTTTATATTTTTTAAGATCTTATAAAAGCTGAAAATGACCTCTAAAAAAAGCTTGTTTTTAATTAACAATATTTTCTTACCTATATTATAGAAAGATTTCATATAAAAATAAACAGTTTACGAGCCAAATTTAGGAAATTTCTTAAGGACTATAATTTGTTAATTTTTGAATAAATACTCAAAGAAAAATTTATTTAAAAATAATTTAAGGAAACAAATACTCAAAGAAAAACTAGAAAAAATATGCCAATTTTAATGTTCAGCATTTAAAAGAACTTCAAAATTATAATTTGTATTAATTTAAAAACCAAAAAAAAAAATTAAATTTTTTTTTTCTTAATTCTAACTATTTTTTACTCCTAGTTGGAGAAAGTAAAGTTTTCTTCATACTGACACTTATGATCGGTACTGTATTTACTAAAAAATAAACTACAATTCTACTTCCAATGTTTTTTTGTGCATAATTAGCCTTTTATGAGTTATTAAATTATTTTTATTTTGAAAAAAAAACCAATTTAATTACTTCATTTTGAAAATATTTTTAAACAAAATAATTGCCAAAAACAAACAAAAATACGTATTTTAAACAAGCAAATTTAAAGAATATTTTAAAAACCCAAAAGAAGAATACAACAAAAAGGAAAAAAATAAATAATTAAAAAATTATTAATGATTATTTGAATAACTGATCGATAGTTTTTTTTAACTAAAATTATTTCTACTATTATGAAAATAGAGTAGTAGTTAAATTATTTAACACTAAATTCTTATTGTAGCTTTACATAATTTAGCTACTACTTTTTTTTTTTTAAATAATCCTCGTATTTTTATAAAATCATCGAAGCTTTTTATTCACAAAATACATAATGATAAAAATTAATTTTTAAATATTCACTATTCAAAATTATGTAAATAAATTCTATAAATTGTTATTACTGAATGGGGAGTAGGAACTAGAAGCAAAATCAAAACTCTGTCCTAATCGTTAATGCAATTGCTTTCGATTATCGGCATAACTGTTATAGAAATATTTTGACAGTAATTGTTTTTTTTTGCCAGTTTTATTTAATTTTTTTTTATTGCAATTTAATATAAGTGAATATTTTCAATACTTTTACCCTTGGATAATATCTTTTCTATGGCAAATTGTCCGCGCATTCCTATTACTAAAAAAATGTAAAATGAATAGATTTGTGTTGTTGAAATAATTAATAAAAATAATGCTCACTCATTGGGAAAGTATTGAAAATTGTTCAGAGTTAAAAATATTTTTAAATTATAGTGTTATTTATATTAACATTTTTCTTTTGGTTTTTTTTTTTTGGACTTTGAATAAATCAACCAAAACAAGCTATAAAAATATCCCATCAATCCATATGTGTAGTGAAATGAGTTTTGTTTGATTGCTAATATGCAGTTAATAAAAATAAAAATTTTCATAGATTTTTTTGTGATAACATTTTATTTAATTGGCATTTTAAAATTTAGTGAAGCGATAGCATACAATCGTGGTAGCCAATCGAAAACATTATATAGGAATATAAATTGTGACGAATTTCCACAAAAAATTTTGACAGACATCTTAGGATCAGCATTCAATTCACGTTATATGAGCATTGATGAGCCAAATCTAAAATTTGAAGAAGGTGTTAAGGAATATTAACTAAAAAAAAAAACAAAACAAAAACAAAATCAAAATAATTACCATATATAATTTTATTTTATTTTTTCTTTACTTCAATATTTTAACAAAAACTATCTCAGTATTTATTTTTAACTATTGTATTTTGAATGGAACAATATTCTGATTACTTAAAAAACTATTTGAATTTTTTTCCCACAAAATTTGTTTATTTATTTTTGTATAAAGACAGATTGTCCCAGAGTAAATCTGGGCAATCTGGTATAAGGCGCACGCGGCTGCTAGAGCCATAAACCGCTTATTTTCCACAAAATTACTTATAATAATATAAAGCAAAATAGTGAAATTTTTGCCAATAACACTAGTTGTACGCACGACCCTAAAGTGATGGTTATCGATAAATAACAATTCGAAATGGTAAATTTTGCCACAATTAAAAAGAATATTAAAAAATTATATACGAAACATCCAAAAAACATCTGTTTATGGGGACTATCCTATAATCCTGCAATAAGAACGAAATACTGCTTAAAGGCAGAATAGACCGAAACGGAATGAAATAAATTTTTGTTGTCGAAAAAACGATGGTGGTTGGACGCAATTGTACTTTTTCTACTATTACTACACCTAAAATAAAAAAATAATTATTACAAAAACTTTGAAAAGGCAAAACGTTACAAAATCTGAATTTTCAAAAATTTATGGTGACGATTTTTTTTCGTCAAAACAGAAACTTTTCCAAAAAAAAACAATAAAAAAGGAAAAATTATTCATAAATTTTCAAAATATTTCTTTATTTTTCAATATCCATTTAAAAATGTTGCAACAAAATCTCCTAAATAAGGCGGCTTTTAAATTTCCAAACTTAATTCTCAATTCTCATCCTTAATAAATTGCCTATTAAAAAATATTTGTGTAAGTTGTACAACACGGCTTATATCATTTTCATAGATTATCGTTTTTTGTATATATTTTAAAATTTGGGTAAAAAATTTTAAAATAAAAAAAAAATTAAATAAATCTAAATAAATAAATAAACAAAATTGCAAAGATTTTTTTGTTATTGAAATTTTTTAATAATTTTTCTCATTTTATAGAAGATGATAGCAATGATCGAATTGGTACTATAACAACGAAAAGAGGAGCTAAAAATTTGTTAACATCTTTCTATGTCGACGACAGATTTGCATATGACCTGAGCGATATACCAGCGTGGGATATGGAACATGTTGCATCGATAAACGCCGATACAATGAAAATGGAACGTCGAAAGCGCCAATCGCCAATAAACCTTCAACAGAATACGACTGTTAATACACATAAGAAAAAAGTAGTACGTTCGGATGGTTCTGCTGCCTTTATATCCTATGGTATAGAATCAATTAGAATGACAACATCGAATACTGATTCTGCTTAAGGTTTAGGTTCTGGGATATCATCGGTTTCGGATAAGCGACCAATCTCGACCGGAGCCCGACCATGGGCATGTGCCTCGAAAATAAAATGGCTCGATTTGGGTTCAGATTACTTTCCTCGTTATCTGCGGACTGTGCAGTGTATCCAACATAACTGCTGGTATGGCCACTATGTGTGCAAAGCCCGTTCGTTTACCGTAAAGATTCTGCGCCGCCGTCAAGGTGTCTGTGTAGTATCACCAGATCGTTTAGCTTCAAAAATAGGCACTGATGGACTGCCTGGTGATCTTCGTCAACTTTGGATTTGGGAAGAGCGAGCAGTCAACTTCTGCTGCGATTGCTCCTCAAATTAATGTTAACTTTTAAATACATTTTATTTTCTTCTTAAATTTTTCTTCAACTTTATTGAATGTTTTTTTTCATTCTTTTTCTTTTCCAAGGTTATTTAAATTAATTGCATGTGCCATTATTTGTATACAATTAGAAAAAATAATGTTTACTGTTTTCTTTCCTACAATAAGTAAGCGATGATTTTATAATGGGTTAATTCCATTTAATTTATTAGATTTTCAATTATTATTTCAGTTTAGTAAATATGAAGAAAATTATTTATTCAAATTTATTTTAAATAAAATATATATGTAAAATATGTTTTTCTTTGCAATTTTTAATATAAAAAAGAATTTAATTATATAATTCCATGCAATAAGTAGAGTGATAATTGAGTTCTAAAATTAAATAATTAATTCGGAATTGAGTCAAACATTTTTATAATTTATTTTGCGTTATCAATAAAAAAAATTTAGAATTTATTTACGGTTGATTCTAAGTTGAAGAAGCAAGGGTACGAATTTAAATTCTTCTCTTAGATAATTTTTATTCAGAATATTCCTTTTATACTTACTTACCCCAAGAAAAAAAAACATCTTAGACAAATAATCAAAAAGAGTATTTTCTTTGCTCTTTTATTAAAGATTTCTATTGTTGATCATGAATATAAGATTTTTTCTTTTTCCTTTTTTATAAAAGCGATATAGTATTAAAAAAGGTGAAATATTGAAATTTATATTTAAAAAAAAAATTGTGTGAAAAGCCTAAACTTTCAGACCGAAAACAAAAGGTGATTGAAAATCCAAACATTTTTTTTCATGGTTCATATAAAAAAGGACAATCACATATATTTATAATACTACAGTTTATTTTATTCTTTTATAAAATAATTAAAGAATGGATTCATTTTTAATTTTAAAAATAATTTCTCTTTTCCTTTATTGAGTAATTTTATTCATTAATTTATAATATATCAACTAATTATTACTTTTGTTAATCGTTCAATAATTGTAATCAATTATATTTGACTATTTCTTAGTTATGTATATATGCAATAATAATAATAATGAATAAAAAATAAGTCATAATATAAGATTTTTGTTAGATAGTTTTTCATATTTTGTTATATTTCTTTAATTCATTTAAATAAAATTCGAATTCAATTTTTATTAAGACTTACATAACAGATAAAAACAATAATATGCTTAAAATATAACATAATTTTATTCCTTTTCTTATATCCTTTTAAAGGAGCATTTATCTTTAAAAAACGATGTCTTTTCTGTAAATATTTTTATAAAACAAAACAGAATAAAATTTTTAAATAAATTTCATATAAATAAAAATAATAACAATAAATATTAAAGAGATAATAAGAAAAAAAATGAAGGTGGAATACATTTCCAATTAAGCTTAAGTGCATAATAATAATTACAAATAAAAAAATCATATAATCAACAAATACGTATTTTTTATGGATATACAATAATTAACAACAATTACGAGTGGTTAGTTGGTGCATGCATATATCATTTCGTTTTCTTTCTAAATTGACTTTCTCCATCTCGTTACATGATTTGTTAATTCATTTCATTATCAGAATTATGTTTGTATAATATATAATATAACATTTTTATTAAGTTTTATTTGTTTCGCTTGCACACTTTTTTTTAATATTTATTTTCTTTTTTAAATACTTTTTTTAAAATAAATATTCAACGTTTATTTATAACCATATTTTTTCATGTTTAAATTTTATTTCTGCTAGAAATTTTTATATATAATTTAGAGTTTTTATTAGATATATAGTATTTTTGCCACCAAATATTTTCTTTTCCACATTTTTCTCCGTTCCTATTTATTTATTTTTTCATAAGCATACTTTTAACAATCCAATTACATACATACATATATACATAGGGAAATATTTTTAAATTATTTTGTTTCTTCTCTCTTGCTCTTTCTCTCTCCCTCTCTTTAATTATTATTTAAGCTGTGTACATTAATGATTTTTTGTTTGCTTTTTAATTTTGTATTGTGTAAATATTTTAAATGTTTATTGTATTTTATTTAAGCAAATGGATAAATAAAATCTTAAATTTACCAAATCAAAGCCAATTAGTTGTCTAATAATGGCATAAATATAACAATTTAATTATGAGCATTTTATATATTTTTGTTTTTGTTTTTTTTTCACATATAATAAATATTTTTCTTTTATAATAATAGTAGTATTGAGAAAATAATTTTTTTACAGTTTTTATAGTTATTATGCTTTTTTTGTATATTATTGGTCATACAACAATCAGAAAAGAAACAAAAAACCAATATTAATAAAAAGATAATTATAAACAAATGGAAAATCAAGTTTTATTATTAGTAGTAGTTTATGGAATTTGATTTCTCATATTAATGTCCTAAGGCACGATTTCATATACGAATAAATTTCGGATGAATTTATTCCTATTTATTAGCGGAGTAAACTAGTATAATGTAAGTCATATTGTTCTTTGTTATTAATCTGTTTCATCATTTTTCTATACATTTTATTTTATTAATTCTTTTTAGTTTTTGTTAATCATTTCTAAATTAGAATAGAAGTATAAACGACTGTTAATTTTTTAATTAAAACCAACCGCTGAAAGATATAATTAATTTAAAAAAAATACAAAAAGTGTAACGCATTTGAATAAATTTTAAAAACTTATTTTGGGTGAAATGGAAATTAATTTCAGTAAGATTTAGAGAGTTTACAAATACTTTTTTTCAATTTCCTTCAAAATATTCCACTTTTTGTTCAGAGATTCATTTACATAACCTTACAAGAAAATCCTACTTTTTTAAAAAAATAAATATGAAAACTATGAAATACATTTCGCATAGATATGAACTAATATTAAAAATATGCAATAATCAGAGTAAAAATAAAAATGCAAAAAATTTATAAACCAAAAAATATAAATATAAAAATTATAGTACTTGCTACTAATTTCAGTCTACTTTTCATACTGACAATCAACGTAATTTTGATTTATTTTGGATTTTTCTTATTTATCCATATAATTTTTCACACGAAATCTGAAGTCTAAAAATAATTTAATTTCGAATAACTTTTTATTAACATAAATGGCAATTCATTCTTATATGAAAATCAGAATAATAATTTATATGGAAAAAATCATAAATAATTAAAACATATTAACAAGAAATATATCTATCTATTCGCTGATAAATTTGGCAAAAAAAGAGATCCTTTTTATTATAGGGATCAGGATTCTATATTAATGAATATCTCTTTCATTGTTCATCATATTATATATACGATTATATTATGTGTGCTCTATCCATCTCCTAATATAATTCACCAAAACAAAATCTATCCTTGTATCTAATTAATTTCGATATACGAGCATACATAAATTATTGTAAAATTTATTTTTATTTATCGAGAATATGAAATATTAATTCCAATATTACAGGTGTATCGATTTCAAGATTTGTTGTTTGCAAATGTAAGGTAGGTATTAGTTCATTATCCAATGCATTCATATACAATGGTGCCAATTTTGTACCTTGACTTCCTGCTTCATAACAAACCTATTCATAGAATGGCAGATTGATATTTATTATTCTTTGGTTAGATAGATAAAATTTTATAACTTACATTTTCTTGGTGCAATGTGGCTCGTAGGCCAATTTTCGAACAACCGTTAGTTGCTAATAGGTCCAATAATGAAACCAACGCAGTTGATGTACTTTTCGCTATAAGCTCTGATAATTTCGAAATATCAATCGGATCACGTCCGCGTGTTGATTCTTCATCAGACTGAAATTATTAGTTATTTAGTTAATATTTCGATTAAATATTTTTAGAATGAAAAAATTTAGACAAATCAAGGATTAGAGCAAATCATCTTAAACTGTATTCTATTTACCTGAATTATGAATACTTCAGTCCATCTTATAGTATGATTTGTATTTGAATAACTCCATCCTGAATGTACTCGAATACTGGGAATGCCATCCATTCGTTTCGAATCAATTGGAGATTTAACTCTAAAAATATTGAACTTTACTTATAAATTTTCTGAGATAAATTCAAAAACTATATAGCAAATTTGAAAACTCAATATTACTTAATAAACATAAAAACATTAAAAGAAAAAAAAGGTGGTTACCCTATATTGAATTCAACATCATTATCTGACCACTGAATGCTAACGATTTCAGTTTGTGATGCATCAGCATCAACGGGACCACAAATAATTTCAATATCCTCCATATTTTTTAATGCATTTCGTACTTCAACCATTTTTGTTGGCAGTATCTGTACCATTAGTCCATCTTCTACAATACTACATTTTCCAGAAAGACCACTTGTGGTTTTTAAAGCTCCATTTAATACTAGAAAGCTTGCTCCAGTCACTAAAGATAATCAAATAAATTGAAGCATAAAAACAAACAAAACTGAATAAAAAAAACAATCGAACGAAAATATTTCCAAAAAATTTAATTTTCGAATACCTTTGCGTGGTTGGCCTTGTATATTTATAGCCTGTGTTGAATACGTATGAGTATCTGGACAATCAGATTTCATATTTTGAATGCAAACAAGATGTCCATCAGCTTTTTTAGAGAAATTCGCCCCTAATGCCAAAATATGATCACTACAATTGTTTAGCGCTTTCACAACCTGATCGTAACGATTTCTAGGAATCAGTACACTTGTCTTTCGATCCTCCATGTGAATGTACATCCCCTTTATGGTCGCTAATGTATAAGAATAGTTTCGGAAATCCTAAATACGAAAATAAGAAAAGTTTATGTTAGTAAAATAGTCTGCGAATGACAGAATTCGATAATTTTGCCCTTAGAGTAATAATAAAAGCATAATAAAAATTATGGAATAATTACAGCTAAAATATTGATGATAGTTTGAGCTATTTCAACAAACACGGAATTTCTTCCACGAAATGATACGTGTGGACTAGGATAGTAGCGATATTGAGCACCTAGGCGCAACATAAGCCTTAATGGAAATATTTTTGCCCATGGCACCTCCCAGCGATGTATTAGAATACCGATCAGGAACGGCGATTCAGGCAAGTGGATTTCTTGCAGGCACTGGAACGTGGGTCGAATGTACAAAAATCCGCCGTGCTGTTTCGAACCGAGGAAATTTTGCGTTTTTGGCACTGAGAATCCTAATTCTCCAATCGGATTGCCTTTATCCGCATCACGATAAATATCATTTAAATGCAAAAATACATCTTTCGGCAGGATACCAGAATTATCCAATTCAAGCAGAATTACTATCTCATCTTGACCCACATGATGCATACCAAGGGTAGTAAAATTAATTATTGTTTTTTCAATGCAACATTTTACTGAAAAGATTAAACAGATATTTAGTGAAACTCTTCTCTTTACAGTTTACTTTCCCTCTTTACTCACACTTGACAATCTTAACATAAATATAGAAATTTCTTTGGACTGCAAATGTTATTGTCTCGTTTTGAAGTCGATTTATAAGTTGGGCATTGTTAGCTCCTTCGGTGTATTCGTGGTCAGTTTTCGTTTTGGTATAAATCGGTGGAAGAGCGTTCATTTCCTTTGGTATAAATGAATTTGTCTCTTCGACATAATGTGACGGTTTATTATTCCGAACGTTAGCCCGCTGTTGATTGCTACTGACCGCTGTAAGGAATTGAAAATAAAAATTTAGTCAAGAAGAAGCTCAATGGAACCAATTACAAAATGATTAGTCTAATTCTTACCTGGTGGCGTTTGAGCTCTTTTGTTGCTGAGCTTACGTAAACTAGATGATGTATTTGCGCCACCACTTGCTGTTGCCGTATTATCATCCCAATTATTGTCCAACTCAGTTAAATCACAGCCTGGTCGAATTCCATCACTAAAAATAACATTTTTGTCCTTGCGACCATTTTTCGGCGCACCTTCTCGTTTAAGCACACCAACTGGAACCATTACTGACATGAGATTCGAACTAGGCTGTCCGACTTGTTGGTGTGGCGGTATAACCGAACAGTATTCCATTGGATTATTTGGATTCGGAGGACGATTACTATGCGAGAGATGTAGCAATGGATTGCGGGAATATAAAAGTGCACTAGCAGCTTCATCAGCCACCCCTTCTCGACTGCTCAATATAATATGGCATTGATTGCAGATTCTCACCTCGGCCCCGCCTAGAAATTCAAGCTTGCCCTTCTGTGAACAGCAGGTGGAGCAGAGAACTTGTCCGCATGCGCGACAATGGTGTCGCCGCTTAATAAGTGAAAACTTTTGCTTACACTGCATACAGGAACTTGCCTCGTTATCGGGTATCCAAAAAGGCGCAATCTTACCAATTTGAGAATTCATGCTACTGCTATCGGAAACAGTGGATGGTGGAGTCCACATACAATGGGTCGGTTCGTCTGATACTGGTAAATTCGGTTGGGGCGGATCATCACAACTCGATGATGACAGTGTCCCGTTATCAGTATTCAATCGAGATGCCGGTGGTGTTTGTCCCGCTGTTGCATTGATATCAATTTCAGTTTTATTCTGTACCGGAAGATCTAACGAGTTAGGTCTCTGAAGCTGCCGTGTTGCTGTTGTAGTTACAGCATTTACATTTAAAAGTTCTAACGATGGCGCCGTTGCTATAGCCACGGTTGTTACTGTTTTTGCGTCAATACTTGCTTGCGTTGGCCTCATGTGAGATTCGCCGTTATTATTTCCTGGATCGACTAGCTGTTCGTTTATCGTTTGAACTGTTTTGACATTTTCATTCTTTGATTCGAACTGGATGTCCTCATTTTCATTTTTGGTTCCACTGTTACTACTCGTGCTCCGCTTATCACTTCTATCGCTCATACCATCCATACCAAAGTCACTCTGTAATCGCGACTCGGCGAACTCAATTGTTGACGCTTGCGAAAAGCTATCTGCGTTCTGCAAATATGGCTCCTCCTCATCATCAGTCTTTTTTGATTCGATCACAACCGCCTTTTTGTCGGATTGCATTACTTCATCGTTACTAGCCATTTCAGAAGTAGATTCTTCGGGAGTTGCAGTTGTTACCTCTTCTGCGAGAGGTGCTACCACTGTAGTTGCTTGAACTGGTATCGATTTAATCATAGCTGAAGGTGATGTCGGACATGCAGTCAACGTTTCCTGCGCATCTGCCGTTGTGTTTACGTACAAAGCCTGCAGATCACTATCGATATCCTGTAGAATACTATCTAATTCAGTGTCAGATATTTCATCCATTGTAGACCAGAATCCGACCTCTTTCTGCTCCTTCGGTTGCTGGTGATGATCGATTTGCTGTTTCAATTGCCGCTTAATATGATTTAATTCCGGTTCTTCATCATCATCTTCATCGTCGTTTTCATCATCCTCTCTACGTATATAGGGATCAACGGTAGAATCCTGTCCAGAATCATCGGTTTTGGTTTTATCATTGTCGATATTACATGACTGTGACGATATTGAACTTAGCATATTAATTTTGATCATGTCTTGACTAAGACCTGGCAACGATGACGATGTATTCTCGTTGTATACGTACGATGATATCGAGGATAAGCCAATTTCTGGACTGTCATTCTCATCGACAAGCAATTTTTTACTACAGAAATCGTCGGTGCTATTATTGTCTAAGAGTTTGGTGGTTTCGGAATGCAGAATTTCATTGTTTTCAGCAGTATCGGTCTTACTATGATGTTTCTCTAATTGTTCCTGAATTTGATTTGTATTCGACTTGACGTCTGTGCCACAAACGAAAGAACAAGATTCATTCGACGAACCTGGTGACGGCCCTGATGAGAACGATGACGGAGACGATGTCGTTATTGAACTAGCTGAAGTCACTGCCTGGCCGTCATCATCATCTTCGTCACTGCCGTAATCCTCGTCCGGAACTGAATTATCGTTTAATCTAGTTTCGTATTCATCGTAACCTTTTTTTTCCAGGTTGCCCTCAGGTGAACTATCGGACAACGACTTATCGTAATTTTCTGGTCGACGGATATCCTTATGATCCTTTCTCTTATTTTTGTTTTTAGTGCTGCCTCCACTATTAGTGTTACTATTCTCACCTGCTTCATCGTCATCAGCTACATCATTGCCACCATCTTCCTCATCGGTATTACTAACATTAACAGCACCAGTGTTTACTGCAGCGCTATTAATGCCACTTTTAGCACTGTTAACGATACTAGCATTATCAGATGGACCATTGTTTTGATCACTAATCGTCTTAACCGAATCTCTTTGATTTCTGCTAGTCTCGTCCTCTTCAACAGGAACTTCTTTATCCCTTATATCGACACCACCAACAGACTCATCATCATATCCAATCACTTTCTTGTCAACCTGTACTTGTGCAGTTGTTTCTGCTGGTGTTGTTGAATCAACGTTGACCGGGCGGGCATTAAGGTCAATATCAGCGTTCACGTACTCGTTTAAGCTACTGAACACCTTGGAAATATTGACAAAACTTTTAGTGTTTTGATTAGATGGCGGCAGATTGGATGTCGTACCACCGACTGCAACCGTAGAACCACTTACATCCGCAACTACTACGTCACCGGAATCATTGGCGCGCTCGTCTACAGCATTACTACGCCGCTCTTCAATTGTATCCACATTCAATTCGTTTGCCTGATATAACTGCCGTTGAAGTTTATCTGTTCGTTCTTTTTTCGCAGCCAATGACATTGCGTTTTCTGCTGACCTTTCTTCCTCGTTCAACTCCAAATCATCCAAAACTTTGTCTATGTCAACCAGATCCATAGTGCAATTTTTGTACCATATGATCCTATCCTTAACTCGCTAAATTCAATTCGCGAATAGCTGACAATAAAACAAAGCACTCGTAGGCTAGTTATCTACGAGAATATATCAAAAATTTCAATTCACACTCCGTACTGATACGATAAGCCTCTAGAGAATGGTCTCATTGTAAACATTCCCAGCACCGACGAATTTGTTTTCAGTTTAGCGCAGCCATTCTATACAGTATCAGCAAAACTAAATCTGAATAGTTTTTTTCTCCCAATTATTTTCATCGGCAATAAATTATCGGGAAAAGATTTATAGCTAGTTTCAAAACCACTCAAAACAACAAAAATCCACAAAATTAACGATAATCACGAGCAATTAACACAAACCCGCCTTACTGCCCAACTGACTGAATAAATGGTATAACCGCTGGGGGGATAATTTATCGTCGTTACGTCTTAGCAATGCGACTAAGCGAGACAACACAATATCCAATTACGCGTTCAAGACGCGAATGAGTGACGAGCACAGTTTGAGTGAAGTGCAACTTTTTGACAGCTATTAACGATGGTCAGTAGACATATTTCGAGTAGAAGGAAGTTTGCACTCACAACAATTGGGGCGGTAGAATCCAAACGTAGACAAAATATCGCATCAGAGCTCAATGTAATAATAACGGTAGCGGAGGTTTCTTAACACCCAGATTTGTTGTATCACAGGCAATTCAATATTACGGAAGTAACTTTTCGTAACAGCTGCAGGACTCTTAGCTGGGGGGATAATGACACCTCTGTAACACTCCGATTCTGAGTCACCCAAGCTGGGACAAATAACTTGTTTGTTTGTTCGGCTTTCGAGATTTCAATCAAGAAAAGAGAGAATCTTTCACTTTTGCTATTATCAACAGTCCCAATCAATTTTCGCAAACGCTACAATTTCTTAAATATTTATTAAACCGTTCCGTCTTAAATTATTATTTCACTTTTGCGATCTTTCCGATAACAAATCAACAAACGACCAATGACGTGATCCCACTTTGTTTATATTTATTTTTAAATGATCATATTGTCTCGTTCACGCTAATATGTTTTTGTAACCTTGCCATGAATGACATTATCTCATATTTCTCCAGCTGTCATTCGATGACATTTTCAAATGTTCACGGCATAAAAAATAGATTATCCACAGTTCGTTCTGTTTCAATCTATTCCGCTAGTGTCAAAGTAAATATTTAATTCAACAAAATACCAAAATAAATTCAAATATAATATAATGATTCAAAATTTGATTAATATTATTTTTTCTTTTCTATATTGAAACTACAGAGTTTGCGTTTTCGGAAAGAAAAATTGAAAAAGAAGATTGAAAAAATTAATACGTAGCGTATTGCAATGTTTCATTCCATTTTCTCATATAAATTTTCCAACAGGACATTGGCAAAGCTCTGCTTTGTTTATAGTTCATAATAATCTATTAAAAGAAAATTCTTTTTAACGATTAAATATCATTTTATTTAGTTTTAAATAATTAAATATTAATTAATAAACATTACGTTTTCTTAGTTCATTATGCATACAAGAACATACTTATAATAATAAAATAATTATTACGTATTAAAATTACAAAAGAGCTTAGAGCAATTTGTTTTTAGAATTTAATATATTTGGATAAGCATCTTGCGCATCTGTCCTAGGACACCAAATATACAATTGCGTT
The DNA here is from genome assembly GCA_958298945.1 of Atherix ibis. NCBI lineage: Eukaryota > Metazoa > Arthropoda > Insecta > Diptera > Athericidae > Atherix > Atherix ibis. The sequence goes on along the minus strand of OY282610.1, from coordinate 35,315,107 downwards.
CAAAATTAGTACTACGTTCATAATAAAATCTCAATCATTGATCAAAAAATTGGACACTAAATTTACTGTTAGGCTTGGTCAAAAAGGCAGAATTTTTTGGCACACCATTTATTCATAAAATTATGCATTTCGAATTTTGTTTTTCCTATAAGAGATTTCTGCAGATGATTATCTACTAATTAGTGTCTTTTGATCAGTATTTTACAGTCAAGAGTCTTTTCTTTTACGCGCTTATGACTGTATATTTTTATATTTTAATTTTAAAGTTTATACAATAAAAGCAGTTTATGTTGTCATTAACTTTTATTACCCAGTGTGTTTATATGGGCCCTGTTTTATAAATCGATACTATTTATTTAAAAAAAATTTTTAATAACATTCTTTATGACGTGAAATACGATTTATGATTTTAAATAATGTATTTGATATGGCATTTCTATTTTCAATGGGAATGCCTGCTGTCAAATATGTTCCATTCCGCACTGATGATAAATTCTATATAATCTGTCAAAAGTATATTTCGCAATGGGCCAATCTGACAGTTCAATAAGTAATAGTGTTTAATTTGCGTGTGCCGTTTCAGCGTTTCTAGTTTTCGTTGCGTGTCTCAAAATTAAAAAGAGTAAATATGCAGGTCGACAATTTATTGTGTAGATGTTTATAAGAAATTTGGCTGAAATAAAAAAGCCAATTGTTTGTTAGACAATTAAATTGGCATGGAGACTACCGCGGATGATGACAATCAGTCCCAGGAACCGAGACTAAACAATATTGAGTTCTCCACCGAAGTGCAATATGCAATCGATCAGGTAAACAAGGAAACAATAAAAAGTTTATTAATTCGAAAATTGGAATATTTAATCTTAGGTGTTGCAAAGTGCCGATCCACTTGACAGTCCTGATTTCAATCCAATCGACTATATAAATCAGTTGTTCCCAAACGAGCAGTCTCTGTCGAATATTGATGAGATTATAACGAGTATGGAATGTGAAATCAGCATTATTGATGACAATATACGGAGCGTGGTTCGTGGGCAGACAAACACCGGACAAGATGGTCGAATGGCATTGGAAGAAGCAAAAAAGGTTATTAACCAACTATTCTCTCAGATAACTGAAATTAAAACAAGAGCTGAGAAAACCGAAGAAATGGTAAAGGAGATAACACGAGATATTAAACAGTTAGATTGGGCGAAAAAGAATCTTACTTCGGCAATAACGACTTTAAACCATTTGCACATGTTAGTTGGAGGCGTAGAGAGCCTTTCGAAACTTTCCGAGAAAAGACAATACGGCGAAATTCTTAATCCACTGCAAGCTATTACTGAGGTTAACCAACACTTTCAGCAGTACAATGATATTCCACAAATTAAAGTATTAGCAATCATAACGAACCAAAACAAAAAAGCCGCTTCTACATATTTGAATTTCGGTTTCAGAATCTCTCGAATCAAGTAGAACAAATCCAGAAACAGTTAGCTATGCAGATAACAGAAGACTTTCATAATGGATTCTCGCCAACAGCTACTGGCTCTGTAAAAATGTCGTTGAATCAATTAACTGATGCTTGTAAAGTTGTCTCAGTTCTTGATTCAAAGGTGAAAAGGGATCTTCTTAAGTGGTTTATTAGTAAGCATATTTTCGTTTCCTTTTTTTGCATGGCCATCTCTGAGAATCACTATCATACAACCAATTATTTTTAGGTTTACAGCTTGAAGAATATGTGCAATTATTTCATGAAAATCAAGATATAGCATGGCTTGATAAGATTCACAAGCGGTATGTGTGGCTTAAGAGACATTTGTTGGACTTCGAAGACAAATTTGGAAAAATTTTCCCAATCGAATGGGAGGTATCCGAACGCATAACAGTTCAATTTTGCTTAACAACACGAGACGAATTAGCAAGAATTATGAATAAGCGACGAAATGAAATTGATGTTAAACTACTTTTATTTGCTATAAATAAAACGCAGAATTTCGAACAACTACTAGCGAAACGATTCACTGGTTCTACTCTTGAAGATTATTCAATACCTGCACCAGTTGATACATCAACCAGTATGCCAGCTGCACTTCAGGAAAATGGAGCTGATTTAACTACAGAACATGGTAGGTAATTGAAAAATTTAGAATAAATTCAAATCTGATGTTCTGTTTTCCTTCATGGAAATTGTTACATTTCTGTCGGGGTTTTGTTGGCTACACTGGGAATTATAAGAAAATATTACATCGACAATTACTATAGCTAAACCTTCTGGTTTTGATGATCTGATCGGTTCGTGTTTTAAATCTCATCTTGATATCTATATCGATAGTGTCGATCGTAATTTGGCTGAGCTAATTGAGAAGTTTATAGAAGCTAGTAAACAACCATTCAATACGGTTGAGGCAAAATCGACAGTATTTCCTAGCTGTGCAGACTTATTTGTCTTTTATAAAAAATGCATGAGCCAATGTATGCAACTCAGTAATGGTAAACCGATGTATGACTTAGCGATGATCTTTAAAAAGTATTTGAGAGAGTATGCAGCCAAGGTGCTCGAAGCAAATATACCAAAAGTGGCAACAGTACAAACAAGTATAGGTGAATTTTTAAAGCATTTTATAATTGTTCAGTAACATTTTCTATACTATCATCTATAATAGTGCAAAGAAAAATTATTAAAATTGTATATCAATTATGCTAAACATAATGTCTTATATTCGTTATACTTTAGGTACAAGTATGGCATTTTTAGCAAGAGATTTACAAAATTTATCGACAGCAGCTGGTCATGTTATAACTAGTTTGCTGAAAGATCCAGATTTTGGAAGGTTTATTTTTTCTTTTCATTTACTGTAGTTAATTATAACAATTAATTTAAAACTATATTTTCTTTTATTATTTATATAGATTTAGCCCAACGGAATTGATACGGATATGTTGTATTTTAACATCGAGCGAATACTGTTTGGAAACAGTGTATCAACTTGAAGAGAAACTTAAGGAAAGAACTATCAGCATATATGCCGATAAACTAGATTTATCCGAAGAGAGAGATGTTTTTCATAGGTTCACTTTTTTATTTTAAGTCAATTTGACTAACTTTTTCGTTTAGTCAATGAAGTGTTTGGCGAAATAATTTTCATTCGTTTTTCCAGAATCATATCAACTTGTATTCAAATGTTAGTTCAAGATTTAGAAAATGGTTGTGAGTCGGCTCTCTCAATTATGAGTAAAGTAAGGAGCTTTTATGCTTAATTTAGCGATCATTATTTATGAAATTTGAAATCCAATTATGATATGACTTATTATTATTAATTCTTTTAATTTTTTCAGACACAATGGCAAACAATCAATAATGTTGGTGACCAGAGTAATTTTGTTAATATGTTAATAACAGAGTTTAAGCGAACAATTCCAATAATCCGCGATAATTTAGTATTTGCGCGCAAGTTCTTTGCACAATTCTGTCACAGATTCATAAATCTCTTCATTCCAAAATATATAAATGCGTTGTATAAGTGCCGACCAATAAACTCGTCGGACGGTTCAAATAATATACTAGGCTGCGAGCAGTTGTTATTGGATACACATAGTTTGAAAACGGTTCTACTTGATTTACCTTCGATCGGATCAAATGTTAATAGAATTGCACCCACTAGTTACACGAAAGCTGTTGTAAAGGGTATGTCGCGAGCCGAAATGATTATCAAAGTGCTCATGGTACCTCTGTATCCCGCTGTATCATTTAATGAACAGGTGCTAAAATTAATACCAGAGAGCACACTTTCTGAATACCAAAAAGTTCTCGATATGAAAGGTGTTAAGCGTATGGATCAGATCCATTTACTGGATTTGCATAGAAAAAGTACTACGGGCCAAAAGAATTCGTCTGTTCCTCAAAACAATCCAAAGTCCATTTTTCCTATAAGAGGTACTGGAGGAGGCACTGTTCGAGGTGATGAGACTCAAAATATAACAAATAGCTCTTCCTCTGAATCTATTACCAGTAACAACAACATTTTACCAACTCCACATGGCGGCAATAATAACGCCAATTCCGCAGCTTCTACTGGAATTAATTTCGCTTCATCCACACCTAATTTGGCAAATAATAATACTTCATCAGGAATCACATTAACTAATAATTATCATACATCAAATGCATCTAATTTGAGTAATAGAAATCCATCTTCTGGATCCATTTCGGCTAATGATACAGTTTTATCTGGAGCTAATAATAATGTTTCATCTGGGTCTGCTTTAATCAATAATTCTTTACCACCATCTTCTACTACTAACAAAAACACATCATCTGAAACTAATTAGAATAATAATAAATCATATTTAATTTGCAATGGATTTAAGTAATTAAAAAGATATCACAATAAATGTTTCGTAATAAATTCTCAATAAAAAATGAACGAAGAACTACAAATAAACGCTAACTTAAAATTAAATAAATAACTAAAAATATTGATATACAAAAAAAAAGACAAATTATAAATTTACTTGTATTATTTTAAAAAAAGATAATAAAAATATATCATATATGTGATTATGCGTTTGTTCTATATTCCTCTAGTAATCAGTCTTCGTTAAAACAAACATTCACAATAAAATAAATAATTTGTAAAAAATTATTGTAAATGTTAATTGAATTTATAAAATTATCCTTACCTAGGAACTGATAAATACTTCAAGTAATAAATGACAAAAAAAAAAAAAAAATTTTATGTAATTTTATAAAATTTTGTCAACTTTTGCAGAAGAAAATATTTTTTCATAGTTTTGTTTGTTAAGCTTAATATATTTTTTTCTTTACACTAAATTTTTACAGAAACTCAATAGATAAGATAGTTAAAAATTGATATCGTAATTAAAATATAATACATTTTGATAAAAAGAAAATTCAAATACCATTTTGTAAAAATAAAATTAAAATTTGTCAAATACTATAAATGTACTTGACTATGTTCGTATATATCGAATTTTATAAAATCAACGACCTTATATGTTTATGGTTTATATAACAAAAACTTAAACAATTTGATGGTAAACATTTATTTTTTAACTCATAATTTTTGAGTAAATTATAAAAAAATTGTAGGATTCCGAACAGTGCATTCATTATTTTCTGTATTAAGCACTAATATTTGTTTATTTAAAATAAATTCTACAGAAGGCATATATGCGTAACAATATATACATACAAAATATAAATATATATCCTATAATATAGTAAAAAATAAATTAAATCAAAATTAAGTTTGCAATTATAAAAATTTAGAGATTAATGTAAATTAATTGATATTTTCTATTGTAATACTTTTTTGGTAAGATAAAAATTCTGAAATCATAATTTCAGACACAAACCAAAAGATCTCACTCGACTTGTTTTATTGATTTGTGCAAACGATAAAAACTTTCTATTTCGTTAATAAAGTTACTTGTCCTTTTAAATTTGTTGTTAAATAAAATTGAGTTTAAATTGGGGCATTTTTGTTGTTGAATAAAAATAGATATTTTCATGATGAAGTCAATTATTAGCCATTTATAAAATATAAATTTATATAACGTCATTAAATTCCATTATAATTAGTTTGTGATGGAATTTTAAATATAAAGCTTTTATAATTTGAGCTTAATAGATGAAATAGGTCATGTAACAAATATTATTATTATTTGTTTTTTTTTGGAAATAATTTATAAATGGAAAATACGCAATTGAAAAAAATAACAAAATAAATGGAAAAAAAACAAAAAATAATATAACTACAACAAATTATTTTGTCTAGAATAAAATTTGGTCATTAATTAAATCGCTTGTTGCGTATCACGTACATACAAAAAACGGTATCGGAAATTAATCCAATAATAATCATCTTGATGATCTTCGATAACCACCAGTCGTTCGGTTTATAATATTTCTGGGCTGCCTGCAGCATTTGAATGTCATCAGAGTAATTATACCAAGAATCGCTGCCGAGCCACATGCATATGCTAAGACATTTCGATAATATTCTGGACAATCAATTCTTTGTTTACATTTCCTATAAATAAATTTTAATAAGTATCACACAATAAATTATTATCATTATTTATATAATTTACATCGCTTCAATAATAACCACAACAATGCCTGTAATTAATTTATCTGCAAATGTTACGGCCGAGTAGATAAATCCACCTTGATAGGTATGATTTCCTATCATATCAGCTGTAATGCATAGACTGCTAATCATTGTAATTGAGCTACCTGCGCCTATAAAATGACAAAACGTATTTATGGTGATAAGTCTCAGTTGATCCAATTGTAGGAAATAAAAATATTTTTTTTAAAAACATTAATGATATTTAGTACAATATATGCTGTTTTCTTTAACTTACCAAAGAGAACTGCAATTAAAAATAGCTTTAAGGTGGAAGCGGTGATTGGTGTTGCAGTTGCTATCCAAATGCAGGCGACAATACTTATAACGGACCCACATAAGTAATTGGCTCTATGGGTGCTCCAGCGAGTAATATGCTTTAAGGCCATCGAAGCGATAAACGATGCAATGAATGATACAAGTGGGACGGTAGCTATATGGTCGACACTGCCCTCATTTGGAACGCCAGGTTCTAGTACAGTATTCGGAGGTCGCCATGATCTTTCATCCAACCAGAGTGGCATATAGACCAAAGATGTTGTCATAAATAGTCGTGAGAACACATATAATAAAGCATTTTGGTAAAGCAGCGGCAACTTAAGGAAATTTTTGTATAGAACCGGACTACGAATTTTCGGTTGTGGAATGTTGGTCGACGTACTCGGAATAAGACGATCATGTTCGGAAGATTCTCCTCGTGTTCTCGCTGATACCGTACTATTGTCATCGGTTGGATTTTCGACACTATGACCCGTATTGGTAATGCGTTGTGTGGCCAACGATAAAATCCGCCTTTGATTATAACCGCTCAGAACAAGAGAAAAATGAAAGAGAATCGACATCGAGAATCCGACCAGAGTCAGTATTAGCGCAATATCTCGGAATCGGTAGGCATCTGCTGGCCCTATGTTATTGGTATGATTTTTATCACGTCCTTGCAGAACACCCCATGTTATAATGTAGACAACAACATTCGAACAAACTGATGCCGAATAGCGTGTCGCTGTCAAATCAGATCGATCCCTATTTGTTCTAGACATTTCTGGTATCATAGCTAAATGAGTTATTTGAACCACAGCCCAGGCAAATTGAAATGCTATAATTACAATAGCAAAATATGTTGGCTGCCACCAGAATGGGGCAGTCTGACACCATGGACATATTGAGAATATCATTGGAAAGCTGATCAAAACTAGCGCAGTACCTGAAAATACACAACGCAACAAATATTTAGTATTCTACATGTTGGAAAGGGGGTAGGAGTCACAGGAGACGAGGCAAATTATAATTTTTAAGGTTTATTTTTAACAAATTAATTTTTAATTTTTAATAGTTTTTTTTTCTTGCTTCTAACATATTTCAATCATCAAATTAAGGTATACAATGTAAGCATTATCTTTTGCATTACCGCAAGGCAATATTCTATAGCCCATACTTTACAGTCATGTTGTTGGCATATATTCATATGTTGGATATAAATTGTAATTTTTTTTAGTCAAAAATAAAAGTTTTGTTAATTGTAAAGCTGATGTAACGTTCAGAAATGCACGTTTTATCTTTTGAGTTCATAAAATAATTATTTATACTAGCTTTGAAGTTATAGTATTTTTTTAAAGATCTATTTTATGAGATTTAAAAAAAAAATTTATTTTTATTTACATATAACAACAACCTCTATTAAATAAGTATTCATAATATACAATAGAAAATTCAAGTTAATAAAATCAAGTGTCTGGTAGATTAAACTGAATTATATGAAACGATTCATAGAGAATTTCTCAATAAATAAATGGAATAGAGAATTTGTGAATGGGTATGGTGTATGGGATTTTTGTTTTTTAAAGCAAATATGAAAATCCGCTACTTAATTGATCATCATAGGTTGTTAAAAATACTATTGAAAGACCAATCGAATAAGATCAATTTACAACTTACCGAACATGTGCCAATGCCTTTTGGTGCCGAATCGATCTGCTAAAAGCCCAACAATTGGAGTTGAGATGGCATCACTGACTTGTCCCAGCATTACCAATGCTCCAGCTTCGGGGGCCTTCATTAGAAGTGCACCTTGCATGAAGAGCAGAGTGTAGCTGAACCATACACCGGCACACAAATCGTTATAAACATGGCCAAGGCCGAAGCCAAACTTTTGAATAAACGACAATGTTGACTTCATATGCTCTGGGGTCGATGTACTGGATGTGCTAGAACTCTGATCACCACCGATCGCAATCGAATTATTACTACTATTATCGTTATTATTATCACTATTATTATTATTATTATTATTATTATTATTATTATTATTATGATTATTATTGTTACTATTATTATTATTTTGCAAATTTGAGTTAATGTTAGAAGTGCTGTTGTCCAAAGAATTTCGATTCGAAATATCGTCACGACTGGTGAATCCTTGTGATTGGCTTGGTAATACTGACGCACCCACAACAGCCGCTACCGCGGCTGCAACTGCTGCTACTGCCGCTTTTGTATCAGCTTCAGTGTCGCTATCGAAAACATTAAATGCTGATAATTTTCGTACTGGAATGGTGGAGTCAGTTATGCCTGACGACAGTTCGGATGGGTATACGAGCTCAGTTGGGGGCTCCGACACAACCGCAGGTGGCAATAATGATAACGACTGTAACTGTGACAGTGTCGTGGCTGGTTCCGAAACTGATACCAAAGATGTTACCGACGACGATGCACTTCCACTTGTTACCGATGATGTGGCACTTAAATTTGACTCTTTATCTTCCGATTTGGTCCCTTTCTCTTCCGAACGATTATGTTTCCGTTTTGGTTCGTTTTCTTTATTTTTCTGCGAATTTTGCTGCTCTCTTTTAAATCCACTGTCACTGTTGTCGTCAGACATGTCTTCAAAGGTAATAAGTAATATCTTCACCAATTACCCTAATAGAAATTGCTGCCTGCCCAGATCACCGTATTAATTTATATTCACTTTTATTTATGAAATCTTTTTTATAAAAATTCGATTTTGAAATTTTCTCAAATTTTTCTATTATTAAAATTATACTAAAGATTTAATTTATTAGATATTTAGTTATGTTATGCTATTTGATTTTAATTAAATTAAGTACCAATTAATATTTGTTTATTATTTATTTATCACATAAAAATTAAATATCGTTTGTTTTAGCAAAACATAAAATGTAATTGCATTATTGTAGATTGTTTGTTGGAATGCATTTTTAAACACTTGTCGTAGATATTATGCTAGAAAAAATTATTTTCATTTAATAGATATTCTTGTTATTTATCTTTTCGATCAGTTTTAATATTTTTCTTTTAGATAGAAACTATAAATTTGCACTTATGCCTATTAATATGTTAATGCTTCAAAATTTACATGTTTTTTAATTATTTTATTGATATTTGATGAAACTCGTTAAAAACAAATTGAAAAAAAACAACTCTTTATTAAAAACAATATAGTTTAAACCAAAAAAAAAACAACGTTACAAATAATTTAATAAAAAAATAGGTTTACGAGATGGAGTAGAAAAGTAATGAGACTAGCTTGTAAAATTTATTAAGAATTTGTGTTTCTTCAAACAAAAAAAACACAAATTCTTAGTAAATTTTTAAATACACTATAAATGAACTGTTGTTTTTTGAAGTATTATAAGTGCACTTTAGAAGAAAAAAAATATGAGTTAATGGTAGTTTTAAGAAAGATATTCTCTTTTTATATTTATAATCACACATTGATTTCATTATAAATTAATTAAAAGAATTTTAGCTGTTAAATGTTATCGCAAAAATGTATTTTTTTTTTAAAGTGGAGTAAGTCAATTTAAAATAATTTCTCAGTGAGCAAACATATAGGATAATTTTCAAGAAAGATTTTAATTTAAGTCTTCATCATCCACATAAAGATAACCGTGAAAAATGTGATAAGCTAAATATTAAGATTAAAGTTACCTCAGACGCTGATGAAAAGAGCAGACTAATGAAAGAACATACTATCAATTCAAAGGATGCAGAGCTACCTAGAAAATCTTTAAAAAGAAGATCAAAACTTAGCATCAAAGAACCCAGTTAAATATTTCACCTTCTCGTTTGAGCTACAAAAGGCCCAAGTTATCAGTCTCAGTTGTATACTATAAGCGAAATATGTATGTTTTTAATGAAGTTTTTCATAATTTTTACGACAACATAGTTTATATGTATGCATGGGAGAAACATATAGGAACATAAATGCTATTGATCATACATTTCTGATTATAAATATTATTGTATAAAAGAAAATATAAATAAAACAATTGTAAACTTGATTCAGTTGTTCACCCAGAAACCGCAGGCGTTTTATACTGATCGAATTATCGCTTTGCCTTAAATATGGTAAAACCATTTCTGTAATAATCGAGAATATTTGGTTTAAATAAATAGATTTTAACACTCTGATTTAAGCGTTTCTATTTGATTCAAAAACAATTTAAAAGACTCCACGAACTTTTTCGACTAACCGATATAACAGAAATTATTTCTCAATAAACTCGATTATTCGTGCACTTATACACTTTTACTATTAAAAAATCTATTTTCGAAAAGCTAACTTCTATAAAAATATAGATTTGTATTTAGTTTTGTTATTATTTTTTATAATTTGTTACCTAAAAAAAAATAGTTTGTTATAATAAAATTAATGTTCGCTAATATTTTTTAATTGATTGATACTCAAACTCTTAAATATGTCAACATATGAAAAAGTGGACAGAGCAGAAGGCGAAGACAGTAATATGGAATTTTTGATGATAATTTTTTTGATAACGATTAGGAATTTGAATAGAAACTATTTTTGAAAAAAAAAGCTTTACATTTTTTAAAGTTCACGCCTTTCTTTAAAAGCTTTTCCATAAAATTATCATATTTATGATATTTTATTTTTGAAGGATTTACTTCTAAATAAGATAACATTTTTGATTAATATGCATTTTTATTTGTAATAAGACTAATTATTTATATAATATAAATTCTGTTAAATAGAATTTTAAAATTTGATAAGAAATGGAAATAATCAAGATTATTGACTTGAATGCGAACAATAATAATTTATGTTGTTTATATTAGATCAGATGGGCATATTTTCTGGTTTCATATCAATTTATGTATTACTTTGTAGGGACAATCGTATGAATGGAAATTTTTCATATTTTTTTATTTATTTTTGGGAAGGAGGGGGGGGGGTAAGGGACAGGATGATATTTCTCTTTTGAAAATTATTTAATACTTTCTTTTCTTTTTTTTTGATAATATTTAAATTTTTTATTTTGTCAACAGATGGCAGTTTTATCAGTTCTAATTAACAAATTATATGAATTAATTCCTAAAAAGAAGTAAAGATTATTTTTATTTTAAATAAATTCCTAAAGAAGATAATATGTTCTAAAATAATTCTTACAATTAATATTGTTATGACATAACATGGCTCTGGTGTGTTCTAGAATATTGTAGAAAAAAATCAAGACAGCCTAGTTCCCAACGAGGAAAACAGCAGCCAAATGGTCAAGGTTCGGCTGGAAAAGATGAATGTGCAATGGTAGAGCCAACAATCCGCCATATCGACTGTAGTCGATTTTCCAGATTTGTTGGACTTCATTAAAGAATAGAACTGCCGACAAGAAATACAGAGCCATCGTCTAGAGGCACAACTTTCGGCGTATCAGGAGCAGCAACAGATCATCTGGCGTTTTTCAAAAAATCCCAAGATAGGCTGAAGGAAGAAGTGGAAACCAAAGGGAACCAAGTAGAAGAGAAGCCAACACAGTGAAAGAGTTAAACAATTAAGAACAAGAATTACGGAAGTTGAGGCCAATAGTGGTTTAAGCAGCGGACGCAGTTTTGCCGCATCTGTAGGTGGTAAATTCAAGGTTCCCCCATTTGACGGAAGTACTTTATGGGCGGTATATAAATTACAGTTTGAATCTGTGGCTAAGGGAAGTAGATAGACAGATGAACAGGCACAAACTGCACTAACACTGGGGCTACTCGATCAGTTACATACGATCGTATATTAGAAGCGCTGGAATCACGCTATGGAGAGACTCATCTAGAGCATGTGTTTCCAGCACAGGTAAAAGATCGGATTCAGGAATTTGGAAGACAATTGGGACATCATACCACATTAAAAAATGCCTTGACTCATGCGTTGGAGGTAGAGGCAATTGGTCAGGATCCGAGAACGCACCAAGTTAGAGGATTTATGGTCAATGCAGAAAACTGGGCCAGATTAGATCGAACTGCTCGGATACGAAGGAGCCAAACGCAAAGAATCGGGGACTAATAGTTGCGCGTCGCACTAGAGACCCCGCATAGAAGAATCAGGGACCAGGGCAGAGGGGCGTGTGCTGGATGTTATTATAAGAATTTTACAGGCTTATGATGGAAATAGCCTGATAATAGACGGAGATATTGATAAAAGACCGTGTCGATTAACTCTGGATATAGGAGCATCACGAACAGTTATCGGTTCATACCATGGTTGCACGGCTAGCCAAAAGTCATATTCAGGAAAAATTAATAGGAACACAAATCCTTATTGGTTAGCACATAAACGTCCGAGGGGAAAAGGGGTGGAGGTTAGGAATACATACAGCTATAGTGGCAGATATCGTCGATGACTGTATAATCGGGTTGGACTTCATGAGAAGATATTATTTGACAATCGACTTCAAATATGGTGTCTTAAAGAGCGGGTGCGAAAAAATATTCTAGAAGGTCAATTCTGTTCGAGATTGGCCGATACCAAGGAATAAGACTGATGTAACATATACCCTTATTTCTTCTCTCGTACAGAACGGCGATACACGAGAGTACCTCAGTAGCACAGGCAAATGCGAACATTGGTAGAGAACTACGGCTGCCATCGGACCTATTTACTGGAACTCCACAAGAAACACTGGGCATATTATGTGATGTTTCTTCTTCTTCGGTAAAAAGACAGGATAAAAACTCGTTAGAATCACAGGGGTATAAAGGTGGAATTCGAGGAGGGATGTTTGGTTTGATTGTACAACCCCACGCGGCGTAAAGGGAAGTCATCGAAATTTCAGGTCAGTTGGAGTGGTCAATTTTGAGTTGTTGGGATGGTCCCTTTCTAGAAGAGTCAGCGGGAAACACGGAAGATACAGTGTGAAGTGCAATAACAGCGAGAAGATTCAACTAGAGAATTCGACCGTCCTAAATAAACAAAACTATTTGTGAAATACAACTTAACCAAATAAAGAAAATCTTAAATAAACAAAATTCTATCCATCGAATCTACATAAAATCGTAACAATATTTCTCAATAATATTTATATTGTTATGACTGACTCATCTACTCTAAAGCTAGATTCTACTCTAAATAGTAGAAAACAATTTTTTTTATCATTAAAAAGAAAAAACTTAGACCGACAATTTCCAATAATAAAATATTATTTCACTAATGTTTGTAAAAGTTATGTTATTATTATCAGATGGAAAATTACATGAGTACAAATGTCATTTTAATATATTTCGCATAGATAAAAATAAAATATAACAGACGGCAGAGACTTTGTTCAATCGTAGCATTTATTTTCAATTTTACTAAAACAAAAAGGTTTATACAACCATATTGGAATTTGTTTTTATTAAAACTAGTGAAATTGAAAGAAATTATAGAGCAATTCTAGAGTGTCTACTGATAAGAAAATACTGCTCTATTCGTTAAAGTGTTATACGAAAAATGCAATCATTTATTAATAACAATTAATAATTTAATGGGAAATATTTTTTTTATATTGTATTTTTCTTATTAATTTAAATACATATTAAAAAGGATAATTTTATTTTTAATTATATTCTAAAATAAAAATGAATAATTTTGAATTATTCATCTGATTTTGAATTAGTAAATGCTTGTTTGAATTATTAGAAAATAATTTTTTTTCTTTGAAAATAAAAATGGCAATTTTAATTATTAGTCTTATATAGAACAAGTAAAACCTTGTTTTAAATAATAAAAGTAATTTTTTTTTATTGTAGAGTATATTTAAGAAAAATTCAATTTGCCTAAAAAGAGCACAAAAATGACTACGCATTTTTTAAAAACTTTTTCAAAAGTAATAATGGTAATTTTTTTTAATATTTAATAATCAGAAGCTTTTTTTGTAGAATATATTTATGACAAAGAAAAAATTTTCTTTCTTTTTTTACATATTGATTTGTAATTTTTTTTACATAAAAAAAATATTTTTTTTTGCCATATTTCTACCAAAAAAAAAAAAAAATTGAATTGGCTTAAAAAAAATTATGTTAATTTCAAGAAAAGAGAATTAAAAATTTTAATAATGTTTTTATTCTTAATTTTGTTAGTAGAATCTCTTTAATTTCTTTTTTTTCAATTAAAACATTTACTTTTACCTGATTTTATAATTTTTTCCCAATCATAAATAAATAAATTTTCCCAATTATTCTTTAATATTTTCTAAAATCGAATTATTTAAATAATAATTTTTTATTATTAATTTTATAATTGCTTATAATTTTATTTTTACTAAAGTTTTGTATATTTATCAAAAATCTTTCATTTGTTTTTCTTTTTTATGTTAATGTAATATTTTTTAAAAAATAGCCTCATTTATACTTTTGCTATTTTCATATAATATTTTTTGAATTATGCAAAAACTTTTAGTTTACTTTATATCCTTTTAAATGAGAAATTTTAAATAAATAAAACCTTATTTTGAAATTTTTTATTAAAAACTCAATTTTTTATTTAGTAAGAAAAAATAATATTTTACATTTAAAAATTTCGAAAAAATCAACTAACATAGTTTTAATTAATTTTGTTTTGTTTGAAAAAGCTTTTTTTTTTATACAATAGTTTTAATCACAATACACAAAAACTGAACTTTTTTAATATTGGGGAATTTTCCAAAAATACTATTTATTTTACCGAATTACTATTGTGTTATTAGTTAAAAAAATTATAATTTTTCTGGCATTTAGATTTGTAAATAGACGAACATATTTTCAGTGATTTATTTTCATATTCATTAATGTCAAGGTTGCCCGAATAAGCACAATTTACTACTCGTAATTCACTTTAACTTTGATTTATATTTGATTATATTTGAAATATTATTTTTGATTATATAAAATTATTTATTAATTTTTAGTGAATAGTTGAAATATATTCTATGAAAATATTTTACGAAGCGACCAAGTTGGCATACTACGAGTATAATTAATGTAAACAGAAACTACTACTGGTTTCGTTTACTAGGAACACCTCGATTAGTACTGATTTTATGGCTGACTGACTGACTTATGATAACATATTTTAAGCCAAAATATTTTCTCAGTAAATAAATTTAAATATTTTAATTTACACATGTTATTTTTCAACTATAATTTTCAATGTTTGGTTTTTTTTCGCTTTTTTTAAAAAAAAAGAATTTAACTATAATTTTAATGACAATTTTGATGGGTTTTTTTGTTGTGATTTTTAGAAAATCAAAAATATTTTATTGGGCGTACATTGCCTACGTAATTATTTACGTATTTCTACATTCATATATTATATTATTGATACGTCCTCAGTAATATGATTTTAAGATTAGTTTTAATAAAATGCCCCAAAAAGAAGAAGATTTAATCGTGAATACAGTTGTTCTGCATTAAAATGGTATAATCACTTGTAACTTACTATTAATAATCAGTCAACAAAAAACCAACACACTTTGACACTAATCCAATTATTAATATTAAAACAAAAATTTATATTTTATAAGAAATAAAAAATAATGCAATTAACAATTATTCATTGAATGAAAAGGAACAAAAATTATTATTTTTCGAAAGCTTTTTCTGTTTTTGTTGACATATACGATGAAGAAGCATCTTTTGTTGAATATGGAATGTCCGTCATTATCGGATAACTTTTTTTTTTTTTTTTAAATATTATTGCTGATAAAAATGTTTAATTCTCATATTTTAAATTTTATCTACTATCACATAGAAATATGTATAAATATTTTTGTTGAATATAAATTATGTTGTTTAAAACTATATGAAAAAATAGAAATTTTTTTGAAAGCGATTTAGTAGAAATGTAATCAGATGACAGCTGATTTCTGTCATAGCTTTTTGCTAGGCTTTTTGTAGGTTGTTATGTATTCGTTTGTATATGTATGTGTAAGAAAGCGAGCGCCAACCAACTTTTCTGTAAACAACCGCTCCCACATTAACAACTGTAACGACTGGTTGGCAGTTAACCCCTCTTACCCATAACGGGTAAATGGGCTTTGGTTTCGTTTCAAGGCTTCGGCGAGGTTGAAGCTTTGATGAGCTTAAGAGAAGAGCTTATAAATTTGTACCTAAATTTTTATGGTCATTGATATAATTTTATTATAAGTTTTTAAATAAGAATTTTCGCTTTAAAAAAATTTCGTAAAAAAAACTGCGTACATTTTTTTTCAAACGAACCTTTTTAATTTAAAAAAAAAAAAAAACTATTTGGAAATAATAATTTTTTTTTCGGCTTATGAATAAACAACTATTCATAGAAGCTTTTGAATGCTTTTAATATGAAAGCTTTTTCTATAATAAATTTTATCTTGACTGACTGACGACTGTACGTGTATACCAAATAATAGCTTTTTTATTAAAAAAAAAATTCTTGAAAATTACAATTTTTATTTTTTTATAAACCAAAAAATAAAAAAAAAACTTCTTAAATAGAATAAAAATAAAATAAAATTTCACAAATAATTAAAAAAATAACAAAATTGTCACTATAGCGAACAGTTATTATAATAAAAAAAATTTATTTTAATTATTTAATTTAGTTTAAGATCAAACTGAGTGTGGTGACACTTTATAGCACTACAACTTTGAGGCCATTTCACGATATCATTTTAATTTTTAAATTATTAAATAAAATATTTTGAAAATTTTTGCTAAAATTTGACTTTTCACTATTTATTGTATTTATTTTATTATAGTTAAATAATATTAAAATTTTAATAAGTGATCTCACTTGGAATAGTTAAAGAACATGCGATGAATGTGTTGATAGAGCGAGCCAAATATCAGTTAATCTCCCGGAAGTAGATAATAGTTTTCACTAATTTTGATTTACCTTTTCAACATTTTATGCTGAAAAACAAATTTTGTTAATTTTCGTGATAATTTCAAAATTAAATTTTATGCAAATTTTCAATTACAATATATTAAGGCAAATTATTAACATAAAATCCAATTTAATATTGTGTTTTTTTTTAATAATTTGTCCTGTAAAATTGTAGTACATTAAAATCAATTGTTTGAAGAAAAATACCGAAAAATTAGTATTAAATCTCTTATTAAGAATTTGACAAAAAAAAATAATCTCACATAATATATTTGTATATACGAGTATATGATCACAGTTATATATATTAAAAGGGATTTTATTTAATTCTAATATATACTTTAAACTGAATAAATGTTCGATAATTTGATTTATATTTTTAATAATTTGACTTTATAAAAAATGAATGTTTGTCTTGATAAAGTGAATGAATAATTAAAGACTAAACAACGATTGATGGTCACCAACATCCTATAGTTCAGAATAAAATTAGTGTTGAAAAATAGTAAAGACTTTATTTGTCTCGGAATTAATTTCTTTAATATATTGTATGTGCTAGTTTGAGTTTGAAGAAATCGAATCATACAGATATGGTGGGTATAGTATCAAATTACATAGAAAATGCAATAACTAACAAGAAGGAAAATAGGAAATATTATTGCGTCCATTCTTTTACTCTATGAAGAAGAAGAGGAGAAGACGCATTAAGAAGCCACAAAAATTTTGTTTGGATTGACTTATCTAGAGCATGGTGTACAGATACAAGTGTCAATAAACTTAAGTTAACTTCCATAGCATATTTATGGTAGCTTCACGGATACGGTGACCAGGTACGTTAAATGTGTAATAACTGCAAATATGCTTGTAATTATGAAAATTTACTATTGTAAAATCGGAAAAGTAAAGTTTTTAAAGTGAAACATAAAAAATACAAAATAATTTTTATTGCTGGGTATATTTACGATCATATTAATCAATTGTTAATTAATCTAATTTTGTAATTTGACAAACTATTTATTATGTTACAATATAATAAAAAAATTGTTCACTGAGGAGTAGGTGAATCTTCATGTAATTATGTGTTGAAATAAATCAAGGCTAAATGTTCTTCACGGATCAGAAATAAGAATTTGAATATTGTGAAAACATCATAAATCGAATTTGATTATCGTATAAACATCAGAAATCGGCAATTGGCAAGCGCAAATCGAAAATCGAAAACAGAAAATTCGATATCGATAATTGAAAATTGATTATAGGAAATTCTAAATCGGTAATCAGAAATCGAAATCCAGAAAACGAGAACTGAAAATCGAAGATCGGAAATCAATAATTGATTGTTAAAAAATCGAAGATCGGAAATCGATAATTGAAGTTCGAAAACCGAATATTGGAATATCGATAATCAAAAATTGATAATCGAAAATCGAAAATTGCAATTCGAAAATCGGAAGTCAAAAATCGGAAATTAGAAATATAAAATCGATAATTAAAAATCTAAAACCGAATATTGGATATCCAATTTGGAAACCAGAAACCGAAAACTGAAAATCGAAAACTGACAATCGGAAATCGAAAAATGCAAATCGAAAATTAAAAATGTTTTTAATAAAAAATCGAAAATTGAAAAACGGAAATCGAAAATAAAAAATTGCTAATCGATAATTGCAAATCGAAAACCGAATATTGGATATCGATAATCAAAAATTGATAATCGAAAATTGCAATTCGAAAATCGGAAAATCGGTAATCGATGAAAAATCTAAAATTGCAATTCAGAAATCGGAAATCCACCAAAATCACCAAAAGCAGCAACTCTTGACTAGCCTACGTACGAGTACAACGAACACTACACCAATTTTAACATTGTCACGATAGAATTTTTAACTAAAACTCAGCTAGAGTAAATAGTAAAATCCGACAGGTATTGCCACTAGCTTACCACTAACGGAAATGAGAGTTCCTTGCTTAGATGGCTGAGTGGTGGTTACAACCCAACGCATGTATCAGTGGGCTATACTTTTCCTGAGCTCGGCAATCCTTGTTTAAACTTTGTAGGCTCGTCAATTTCCTAAAATAGTGATAGTGAAATTAGTGTCTATTTGTTCAAAAAGTGTACTAGATGTGGAGAGGTTCGGAAACATAAGATCTACCCGATGGTGGCGTTAGCTCTCCACTAATTTGCTGGGAAATTATGAAAATTTGGTCCGCCACGTGGTAAATGTCGGACAAAATGGCGGAATAGTCATAAAATGGCGGGAAAAACTTGGTAGGAAACGGGGCAGTAAATTTGAAGTCGAGGTTGAGGATGAGTGACACAGTAATCCAAAAAAAAAATATCGTCTTCCGACGTAGTTTCGAATAAACGGTGAAAACTCATGCGGCGCCTGCTTTGTGTTCAACATTTCGTGTATTCTTGTCTGTTCTCCGATTTACAATTTTCCGTAGCGCCTATTTTAGTTTAGAGTCGGCATCTGTTAACTTCTTGTTTGTGCTTGGCCTTGAATATTTTGCAGTTAAATAGGCGTTCGGTTTTATAGCATAAACTAATATTATTCTTGATATCGTAAAATTTGCATAACGTGCAGGTATGCATTTTTGACAATAAAACACCCGCAACACAATTCAAAATTTTTTAATTCTTTACAAATTTTTAAATTCTTCACAATTTTCTCGCCGATTTAAGTTTAATTTCTAGTTTTTCGTCCTTATCATAGTGTTTGGTTATTTAGCATTATCGTTTGTTGGCAGTTGAAATTGAAATCGAAATATGGTAAGTGAATACATAATTTTGAGTTAAATAAAAAATTGAGTAAAGTATAATTTATAAATAATAAATTATGATTTTAAAAAAAAAAATAAAGGTATTATGTCTTTAATGGGAAAAACTTGTGGAAACAGTGAGGCAAGAAGAACTCCTCTATAATGTAAAAAATAGAACAGGAAATTAGGCTAGAAAGGACCATATTTCATTGGAATCGCAGAAATGTGCGGTATGACAAGTAGTAAACTTGATTTTTGTGAATTTAATATAACATTGACTTAGATAATATTTTTGTTTTGCTTACGAACAAGGAATATTTAGCTTACATTCATAAAGTGCATTTATTTTATGAATGCCGACTCCGACGGAGAAAATTTATGAGATACTTACAAAATGTAAAAGGGAAAATACCCCTAAAATCGTAAAGTGCGGCCGCAGTTGTTCGGAAATGGAAGTTCTTCGACAACTTAAACCCCTTAGACGATATTCTAAAGACAAATTACTGAAGACTCTATTTAATCAGTTACTGCAGATACAGCATAACTGCTGTAACTGGTCCTAGATCAGCACGACTCATTTGTTTGAGTTGTTTACGGAACCAGTTTAAAATAAACTCGAAAAACAAGTATCAAAAGTTAATTAAAGTGCATTTAAAATTCAGATTTGGATGAAAATTTGTATATATTGTAATAAAATTTCTTGAACCCTGCCATTATGCATGAAATATAACATTATTTAAATGGATGCTATGAGTTTTATTACAGGACTCGATCGTTTTGTGGTAATTTTTGATGACTTTTTCGAACATTTCGGGCAATAATTTTTAAGTGCTCTAACGTTAGAAGATTGTCTGTGCACACACGAGTTTTTATAAAGTCCTACAAGAAAACATCCAACGTCGTCAAATCATACGATCTGAAAGGCCAATTGACAGAACCAAAAGTCGAAATTATGCGCATTAAAACTAAAATCTGTCATGTTGTATGACTTTTGGTACCGTTTTGGTGACATTACATATGGAACAGACTAAGGTGTTCCCCGATTGATATGTTCGAAGACTTCCTGGACACTCTCGCAGAGAACGTGAGAAGACATGACCCGGTCGTAATCGCCGGAGACTTCAATGCCTGGTCTATTGAATGGGGCAGCCGTAAGTCTGATAGAAGGGGTGAAGCACTGCATGAGGCTTTCTTGACACTAAACCTCACTCTCATGAATGAGGGAACTGCGTGCACCTATCGCAAAGGCGCCGCGAACTCCATTATCGACCTGACGTTCATTAGCAGTGTCCTAACAAAAGGGGGCTGCGAATGGAAGATCGATGAAGAGTTCACAAATAGCGACCATCAAGCTATAATCTGGGAAATCAACAACAGTCCCAGAAGCGGGTGGCGCCAGAGACCCACATGGAGGCAGCCAGTGGGCTGGAACAGCAAATGCTTTGATAAGGAGATCTTCAGGTTGATGATGAGCGCATCACCAGCGCCCCGGTCAACAACTGCCGAGGGCATCACAGAAGAGGTAGCAGCGACCCTGGTGGCAGCCAGCGATGCTTCGATGGCAAGGAGTCGCCCGATCAACGGTCGAGCAGCAAACTACTGGTGGAACCAGACCATCGCCCTATACCGGCGAACATGCTTTAAGGCAAGAAGGCAACACCAACGTGCTCGTAAGCGAGACAGGGCCTCGACAGAGGAACTCAGACGGACCTACGAAGAGAAAAGGCGCCTTCTCAGAAACGCCATCAACTCGAGTAAACGAGAATGCTGGAAGGAACTCTGTGCGGAAGTGGACCGGGACCCGTGGGAAAGACCGTATAAGACGGTCATGCATAGGATTAAAAGCCTATCCGCAACAACACCAACCTGTCCTGAAATGCTGCAGTAGAACATCTGTTCCCGGAGAAACCAGAACTCCCCAACTACCACCCGGAGGATGAAGAAGTGGAATTTACTGGAGTGACCATGGAAGAGCTCACGAGGGCCTGCAATAGACTGCAGAATGGCAAGGCACCAGGACCAAGCGGCATACCAAACATTGCACTGAAGAGTGCAATTGCTGCCAGCCCAGACATGTTTATAAGCATGTATGACGCCTGCCTGCGGCAAGGTGTATTTCCGACTCGATGGAAGCAACAAAGATTGGTTCTTATCCCAAAAGGGAAGAAACCACCGGACGAACCAGCTTCCTATTGTCCACTTTGCATGCTAGATTCGGACGGGAAGAACTTGGAGCGGATAGTGGCCGACAGATTGTAGCATTACATCGATCCTCAACTTTCCAAATTCCAATTCGGATTCAGAAAGGGGAGATCGACCATCGATGCGTTGGAACTCGTCACGAACATCGCAAAGGAAGCCATCTCAGGAAAGAGATGGAAAGGCGGTTCCAAAAAGTTTTGCCTTATTGTCACCCTGGCCTGGACATCAAAAATGCTTTTAACTCGGCCCGCTGGGATCGAGTCCTGGAGGCTCTTAAGAACATGGGGGTGCCCTACTACCTACGGAGGATGGTCAGATCATACTTCAGTGATCGACTACTACACTATGAAACGGAGGATGGACCAGTGGAGTATGGGGTCACGGGTGGGGTACCTCAGGGCTCTGTCCTGTCGCCACTCTTGTGGAACGTCATGTACGACGGCCTATTCCATCTGGAATTACCGACGAACACAACGCTCGTGGCTTTCGCGGACGACGTAGCGGTTGTCCTTGTAGCCAAACACCTGGAGGATCTAGAAGCCGCATTCTCCACCAGCATCCGGAGAATAAGACAGTGGATGACATCGGCAGACCTGTCATTGGCGGAACATAAGACCGAAGCACTCCTTGTGAGTAGCCGGAAGAAAATGGAGACCATTACCATAAGAGTGGGCGACCACGATATCCAGTCGCTACCCTACATAAGGTATCTAGGAGTGGTTTTGTATGCCAGACTCAACTACAAGAAGCACATCTCCAGCCCCGGCAGGAAGGCATCAGCAGTACAGGGCGCGCTTTCGCGGATAATGCCCAATAACGGAGGCCCCAGGCAAATTCGAAGACGACTACTGGCAACTGTAGTTACCTCCGTCCTGCTATACGGAGCACCAGTGTGGGCAAAATCGCTAGAGCTAACAACATACCGCAAGACAATGTCATCAGTCCAGCGGCTCTCAGCGATCAGAGTGGCGTCAGCATACCGAACGGTATCACACGGTGCGGTCAACGTTGGGGCATCATGCCCACTCATCGACATCCTGGCAGGAGAGCGAGAATGCCAACATCGTAGGAAGAAGGAAGAGCGGCGAAAGGTCCTCTGTGAAGAGGAGAGACCCGAGAGTCTCTGCCTCTGGCAAGAAAGATGGGACAGCTCGACGAAGGGTCGGTGGACTCATCGACCGATCCCATATGTCACCAAATGGGTCACTCGCCTGCACGGGGAAGTCGGGTATTACATCACCCAACTCTTGACTGGACATGGATGCTATCGGGCATACTTGCACAGATTCAAGAGAACAGACTCCCCAAACTGTCATCGTTGCTACGATGTGCTCGGAGATGCAGAACACGTGTTCTTCTAATGCCCCTTTAACGAGGGGCACGGGCAGAACTGGAGAAAAATGTTGACCGTTCCATCAGTCCAGAAAACATTGTGGAGTGCATGCTGAAGAACCAATCGGCTTGGTTGCAGAGTACGCGGAATCTATCATCAAGGATCTTCACACCACGTACGAAGAATAGGCCTCGAGGCGTCATAATATCGGGACAGCAGTAAAATATTATAAGAAGGCCCCGGCGAAGTAGTATTTACAAAGAGTGCCGCCAGGGAACCATCGTTCCGGGAGCAAGGGTAGAGGTACAGGTTAGGTTTTAGCGAGGTAAAAATACCGCATAACTCGTCTGACAGGTAGAAGGCCTCCCAGTCGAGTACCTTTTGAAGGTTTCCCCCTATACCTCAATAATCTATATATATAAAAAAAAAAATACTAAGGTGTTCAATTTTAGAGCAAAAAATTTGGGTTCTTATATCACCATAGCGCTCAGAATCGACGGTAACGATTTTTTCGTCCCCTTTTTCAAAGGAATACGGGCCAATGGTACCTTTACACCAGACAGTCACTTCCCCAGGATACAATGACTTCTTCATTGTCACTTATGGATTTTTAGAGCCCATATATAGCGCTTTTAATTATTATTGTATCCCCCTATCGAGAAATGAGCCTCATCGCTATAAAAAAATTTGAATGAAACGTCGCTACGGTAATGTCATTGCTTTTGTAGAAAGCTTTTGCAATTTCTACGCATTTTTGATAGGTAATCGATTCATAATATAAAATTGAAAATTCTGTACTAAATAATAAGATAACTGCTAAACCACGTTAAGATCTTTACAGATATTCTGGCGCTCAAAATAAAAGGCAGTAATTTTCAAATCACCGCTTCGATTGATTTTCATAATCTGCACTTCGATTTTATCAAAAACTCTAACTGAACTGATGAGCTAATCAGATAACGTTTCTTTTCTTGTCAAAAAAATTTTATTTTTTTAGTTATAGTCACCAGCCCCTTATCGGAATTGTGTCCGGGTCTATACTCTACCAATCTCGTTAGTTTGAATATTTTGAAATTTCTAACACATAAACTTTTCATATTAGGTTCAAGAAATTTTAATTGTACTTAATTAAATAGATTGAAAGGCGTTCTTTTTATTTTTAAAGACCATACTTAGCATTTAAATGCCGATTAAAGTGTATTTGGAAAATTTCAATCATCAATCAATCATTAAATTTTTTATTATTATAAATCACCTTGTCAAAGGTACATTCTCCCTTATTGATTGATTGAGTGATTATTAGCATAAAAGTTTAAATACCAACAAAAAAAAAAATTATCTACTTAACCACGTTGGTAATTATTGAAACTTTTTTGCTTGCAAAGTTCGGCTAAAGTGGAACTTTTTTCTTAAGTGAACACTCACTTTTATTATGTTTTCAGTTAATTTTATACTAACTTTTACTTTGGTGATTATTAAGAGGGGAAGAGGGGGGGGGGAAGGGATATGACAAAAATGTGCATAATTTTTTTCCCCGCAAAAATCACGCGCCATTTTTATTATGCAAATAGTTTTTTTTTATAATCGTTTTCGAAGAAGATAGAAATAATCAAGTTGCTGGTAATAGTAGCCATTTCATATCATTACACTTATAACTTTTAAGTTAATAGTGGCAATATTATACTAATTGTCTAATATTAAATGAATGTTACCTTACCGAGCTTAATGTTAATGATCGATTCAGTCAACGGGGAATCCCTTACTATCACTGAAGTCGCTTTGGCTCGTGAATGTGCCAGCCAAAGATTGATTGTGCCGTTTAAGTTCCGCTATTTAATCAGGTTCTCCGTACCAATTTTATTTTATTTTTTATTTTTTTTATTTTTATTTGCAACAAATATATTATGTTATTTTCAGTAAGATGAGTCAACAACATTTTGTTTTTATTTGTGCTCTACAAACAAGACGTTTTGTACGAATAAACTAGGATAAGAATAAGATAATTTATTCTAAGTTCAGTTTATTAAATTTAGGAAATCTCACGACCTTTAGTTTTTTTAAGCATCGATGTATTTTTTTCAGGATAATTTCCTTATATGAAGCACCGATAATTATTCGGACAGTTTCCGTTCGGAAGGATTGGATTCGATGGACATTGGAACGCCTGGTTGAATTCTATACCGTAAGTCCAAATGGGCCTTGTTACTACTTAATTATCACAAAGCACCGTCCTTCAAATGATTCCTGTCAAAATTTGACAGCAATCGCTCGATTGGTTCGTGAGATATAGCATTTTGAGTGAAGCAACTTTTGTTATTGAAAAAAAATGGATAAAGACGAATTTCGTGTATTGATAAAGCATTGCTTTTTGATGAGAAAAAGTACAGTGGAAACCAAAGCATGGTTTGACAAACGTTATCCGGACTCTGTTCCAGCTATTTCAACTGTGGAATATTGGTTTCGTCAATTTCGAACTGGTCGTACGAGCACAGTTGATGCAGAACGCAGTGGACGCCCAAAAGAGGTGGTTACGGCAGAAAACATCAAAAAAATCCACAAAATAATTTTAAATGACCGTAAAGTGAAGTTGAGCGAGATAACTGAGACTCTGAAGATATCGAAAGAGCGTGTTGGACATATCGTGCATGAATATTTGGGCATGCGAAAGCTGTGTGCAAAGTGGGTGCCGCGTGAGCTCACTGTGGACCGAAAACAACAACGTGTTGATGATTCTGAGCAGTGTTTGGAGCTGTTCAAGCGCAATAAACCCGAATTTTTGCGTCGATATGTGACAATGGATGAAACATGGCTCCGTCCCTACACTCCAGAGTCCAATCGGCAGTCGGCAGAGTGGAGAGCGAGCGACGGACCGAATCCAAAGCGTGGAAAGACGCAACAGTCGGCTGGGAAGGTGCTGGCGTCTGTATTTTGGGATGCGCATGGTATAATATTCATTGACTATCTCCAGAAGGGACAGACGATCAACAGCGACTATTATATAGCGTTATTGGATCGTTTGAAGAAAGAAATCGCTAAGAAACGGTCTCATTTGAAGAAGAAAAAAGTGTTGTTTCACCAAAACAATGCACCGTGTCACAAGTCGATGAAAACGATGGTCAAACTCAATGAATTGGGCTACGAATTGCTTCCCCATCCACCGTATTCTCCAGATCTGGCCCCCAGCGACTTTTTCCTGTTTGCAGACCTCAAGAGAATGCTCGCTGGCAAGAAATTTAAGACCGATTGCCGAAACTGAGGCCTATTTTGAGGCAAAACCGAAAGAGTACTATAAAAATGGTATCGAAAAGTTGGAAGATCGCTATAATCGCTGTATCGCCCTCGAAGGGCATGTTGAATAATAAAAATGAATTTTGCAAAAAAAAATATTTTTACTGTGTTACCTTATAAACTTTTCAGCCGAACTGTTATTAGTATTACTAAAAAAACGAAAAAGTTTATTCGTTTTAGTTCATTAAAGTTTATGTGTAATTTCTGTGACACCATATTTTGGGGGGATAGAACTTCCGATAAAGTTGCATGTTAAACCAGCTGTCATCTGTTAACATTTTTTTAATGATTTTTACTCATAATAATTTGTAATTTTATTAACGATAATCTCTAGCTAGGATAACGTTTTTTAATTTGTCAAATTTTCTTTGAAATCATCAATTTGCGACATTCCCCGAAGTTCTTTTATTGCAAAAATTATGTTTAGTGATGGAGGGTCATTTTGGGCCCGGTGTTTTTGTTAAAAAGCAAAAATGTTGGTTTTGGAGTGAAACAAATTTGCAAAAGATGTTTTAGATACTAATCTATTCTCAAAAGTATACTGTTTGGTAGGGTCAAAACATTTCGTTTGGAGGATATATTCTGAAATAAAGACGGAGCTCACGTTACGGTCAATGGTCGGCGTTACCGGTAGGCATAGATTCAGATATGAAACTATCGATTTTTTTAAAGACGCAATTTGGCAACAACGTCATTTCCTATCAATTTTTCCAAGTTAGTATGATTCGATATTGCTCGACTATGTCTTATAGAAAAATTCGACTTTATTGGAGTATCCTGCCAAACCATCAATAGTTGACGTCTTGGAAGCTAATATTGAGTGAGTTTATGTGAAAAATCATTTATTATGTGAAAAATCATTTAAAAATTGGGCTGATGAGGTGAGCTTTCTCAAGAGCCATCCTAGCTGTTCGCAAAACCGGAATCATTTTGAACACTTTTTTTTTTTAATTAATTTTTTATTGTATTCATTTCAATTTTTGTTATAAAACGTAATCCGAATCTTTGATGAAACAATACTGACTGTATGGGAACAAATTATCATCAGTGAAGGAGGTTTTCCAGACATTTTCTCTCCACTTGCTGAAACAGTTTTGAAGGAAATAAATATTGTTTTTTAAATGATAGGGGAAGAGTATTCGGATTATAACTAAAAGTTATCTCTTTCAAAGTAGTTCTCCTGGGTAGCTTTACATAGGCGAAGGCTTTTGTTTCCACTCCTCTATGCAGAGCTGAAAGGCTCGCACTGTATTCAGTTTCAGTTCGTTGGCTACACTCCTTTGAAAAGGCACGCCCAAAATATAAAAATTCACATGAATAAATAGTCTGGAAGCCACAGAATCCTTCTTTCTGACAAAAACTCGTTGGTGGAGATGACGATTTAATAGGCCACATAAGCATTGTGGAGCATCCAAGTATCCTTAAGGGCCGATGTGACGCGAACAACTCTCACTTGTTCCACATGTTCATCAGTTTTCGATACTGAAGATATCCATGAGCAAAGCTTCTATTCCACTACTTCTGGGCCCTCCAAAAAGTATTTATGCCACCAAAAAGCTTGTGCTCTTGATACGATATGTTCCCCATAGATTCGTTGCAAATTTGCGTAAGTGAAACCAGCCAATTGACTAAGCTTAACGCAAAATTTAATGGCACATCGTTACTCTATAGGATCGTGTAGTTACCGGACTAGATTGGAACTTGTGCTACAATACACACAGCCAATTACGTGCAATTTTGGTTTTGCCGATGTCGTTCCGGTATTTTCAACATGCAAATAATCGAAGTAGACCGGCACGTTAGCAGTCGAAGCATCGCCCAGGAGCTAAAGATCGCTCACAATCGAGCTGCATAAAGCTGGATTCAAAAAGAAGCTCGATGTTTGGGTGGCACGCAAATTGACGAAAAAAAAACATGATGGATCGAATTTTCATGTTTGAAGCCTTTGCCAAACGGAAGGAAATGGTGACTGGGGATGAGAAATGGGTTACTTACGACTATGGTCAAAGCGTGGTGAAGCGGCCTAAACCAGGAGTAACAGTCAGGAAAATTTTGCTGTGCATTTGATGGGACCGGAAAGGTCCAAGGGCGGAACATGTTTTGAGATCATATTTGGCTCAAAAGCATTCCATAAATTATCAAAATTAGGACCCTAAAAATGTGACTTCTGATTTCTATTTAAAAAAAAAAAAATATAAGCAAAGAGAATGAAAATAAAAAAATTTAAGAAATATTTGACAAAAACAATTTTTTGATAAAAAATCATATAATCAGAGTTGAACCATGTTAAATAAAGGTCTTAAAATAATGGATTTCTTTTTCCGCAAACAGATATTTTTTTTTCTAGATAAACTATTTTAGAAAACTTTTTTCTCATATACAGATTAAGTCAGAACTTTATCAATTAAATGAGTTTATTTTTAATCAATAATTTTATTATTAATTTTATTTCCTATATAAGATATAAAAAAAAGGAAAAACAAAATGAATCCAGATTATGTCTATAATTAAAACGAAATAAGGGGAACGCCTACTGGTGATCAACACCACCTGATCACCTCCATGGCTGGCTATTGCTACCTCTCCATAATACGGCGCCTTCCTTCTTCGTTGGGTCGTCGGTTTTGTTTTTGTCAAACGTTTTTTTTTTAAATTTTTTTTTCTTCCTCAGTTTTATTCTTTCCCAACTGATATTTTTCTCCATTTAATTCTAATAACATGTCCATATTTTCCCTCTTCCTCCGGTATACGTTAATACCCCTTCCTCTTTGGAAACATTTACTCTTCGGAGATTTTCCAAGTAAAATAAAAATCCCATAACAGGCGTGATAAATGCACTTGTTATGTTCGGGTGTGAACGTGATGGTGACAAATTCTGACTGAAAAAATAACCGCCGTGACCTCTACTGCAAATGCTGACATTCAAGCATGCCTGCCACTCCCTCATCTTCTGAGTAGTGAAGCTGATAGTGTGTTCTTCTGTTATTTACGTCTTCGTGTATGATAGGGTGTTCTCCTGTTATTTATGCCTTCGTGTAGGTTTGTAAGACTTAAAATATCTGCCTTTTCTCGACCAAGTTCCATCAAGTCTACAGAGTGTGTGAATAGTTGTAAAAATTTAAGAAATTAAAGAAATCATAGAATTAATTTGGAACTTTTGAAAGTTAGAAATTTGTTTACAATAAATTTTTATTTTTCGAATATTATTGATCTCGATTTTTAATGTAAATGAACATATTTACGATAAGCTAAGTAATATTATGTTTTTTTTTTTTTTATTTATTATTATTAATTGTTTTTTTCTTTCTTTCGGCTCATCGTAAAGAAAGGCTTTTTCAATCGTATTTACTTTTAGATTTTATTCATTTTTTATTTGCAGATAATAACTAAGATAAGTGTCACGATAGAGCTATCTAATGAATAATAAAAGAAACAATCTTTGGTATTGTATGGCATACTCTTATTATCGGAATGGCAAACGGAAAACAACTATTAACTGGAAGCAGAATTGAAAAGTGATCTTTAGCAGATTCCGTGATGGATGGATCGTTTTTGAAAGTGGTCATCAACAGTCTTTCGTCTTTCGCACTGAAAGATCCGATTTATGGCTTGATCAATCAAAATTGCGCAATTCCAAACAATACACATAGGATGCACGGTCCACAATTGAACGCAATACACTATCGGGATTTGTATGACGAGACCAATTTCATTTTGATAATTGCCGATTTGATTGGAAACTAAATACTAAGCACTATTTTTTGTCGGGATCTTAGCAGATTTATTTCCCTTTCAAATTCTGATTATTTATTAAAAATCGAAGTACCGAAAACGAAGATGAGCTGATTCGTCTGCCCCATTCGGTGATGTGGGATTATTGATTCGGTATGATTTTCATTTTCGTTTTTGGACCCATCAAACAAACTTGTTTGTATGCAAGTACTGAGTTCAAATCTTCATAAAAACCGTATTTTTTCACTGAGTTACCAAACCAAATTCAATCTCGTTACCGTGTGAATGTGTACACCTTTAAGATAGTTTTTCACCTGTCAGACGTCTTTTTCCCGTTTTTTTTCTTTAAATTTTATTTGGTCGGTTTCTATTGCTCTTTTTTTTGTAGTCACTCGTATAATGAATATCAAGTTCATGTCTTCAGTCTATAAAATATGTTCGGTTTGGTCCGACAGCTCGAAAAAAGAACTCACAACAACTTATTTCCTTTTCGCGCAGTTTCGTAAATTAATTGCGTGAAAAATATTAAATAGAAAATAAAAATGGATGAAAAAACAGTTGCTCCCATTGGGCAATAATTTTATTTTGTAATTCATGGTGGAAATATAAATGGGGAATAAAACTATTTCGATTGAAAATTTATTTTCCAAACCGTTTTACTTTTCAATTTTCCCCATTGTACCTAAACATCAGCTCATGTAGAAGCAATTATTTTTTTTTTGTCAATTTCAGCAAGAACATAAGTTAATGATGCCGTTTTGAAAATGTTGAATTGAAAATTTGTGGACCATTTTCAAAATTTCTTTCGTAATAAAATTATTATTATTATTATTTTATGCTTACGTGCGGTTTGTCACACAAACAATTTATTATGCATGCTTCCTTAATTGGCTATAATTGTATAATTTCAGTAGAAATCCAACAATATTATTTTATTATTTTGAACATATAACATTTTGACTTTTTTCCTTACCGGATTAATACAAAATAATTAAAACTAGACATAAAAATTTCCCAGCTCGAAGTAGACGTCGATTTGCAGTTCCATATTTCCAATTCCTGATTTCTGATTTCTGATTTCTGATTTCTGATTTCTGATTTCTGATTTCTGATTTCTGATTTCTGATTTCTGATTTCTGATTTCTGATTTCTGATTTCTGATTTAAATTTTCTGGATTTGGTCTGATGTTCTATTGGTAGATATAAAACCATTCATACAATATAGGCGCAAGAATAACGCTACAAGTGAACAAGGAGAAAGCTCATATAGAATTTTTATAATACACGATTTAATTTGATTTTCATGGTTACATTGCTAATATATAAATTTTTGTTATTAACTAAAATTAGTAAAAAAAGGTAATCATCATTTGAAAATGTAATTAAACTTTTGTATATTACGATGAGAGCTTTAATCGATAACAATCAAATTTATATTTTTTATTCTAATAATGAAATTAATTTCAGAAACAAGCTTTGTAGTCAATTATATAATCAAATCGCAATAATCCATTCCTATATAATTAAAACTGAAAAAGAATGGGCGATCCAGTACGCTTGTATCGCTGGCTAGTAACTTGTTAATTTGTTATAAAATTTTTTTCCCTTAGTTTCTCCCAAACAAGAGAACGCCCATTATATATCTTGATAATGAGAAATTTATTTGAATTTAATCCGCCCCCAATCATTAGATACTGAATAGGGTTTAAATTGATCAAAATTACTATTTGTAGATACAATTTGATTTTAGTTGATTTTTCGCATAAGCAAATTAATATTTAATCAAAGCTATTCCCTTTATCTGATATGGCAACATAACATAGAAAGTTTTTGCGGATAAAAATTGTTGATGTTTTTGGAAGAAAGTTGCAAATCAAGGAAGCTCAATTGTGGCATCGTTTCATTGCAGAATAGTTAAATGCAGCTACCTGATTATTATCGCACAGAGATAGGATTATGTAATAAAATGCGGTAAATAAAATAGGAAAAATTACTCATACTTTTGGGCGTATAAGATTTCAGTACTAGTACACGCCATCGTATAACGTTGGTAATAAATTAAAAAATTGCACTGCCAATAATATGCCATTCAGTAGGATTCTTTTAAATATTGTTACCACTTTGAAGAGTGTAGTCTACAGTTTGCAATGTGCATGATGAAAATAACCACAGGAATGCACTACCACTTATGGCCAATTATTAGGATTTTTATTGATGAGCCATCTAAACAGGAAATTTTCACATTGAAGAAAATTAAAAAGAGAAAATAATTAATAATAATAATTTTAGCATGTTTTATATCAAGTGATGCGACATCGGAATTGTGTGAATTATGTTCAAACGACGACAAATTCGTGTATACTTGGTACTATAAATGTGTGCATATTGAAAATGTTGTATTGGAAACTATTCAATAAGCTACGGTTATGTCAATGCATCTATGCATCCAGGGAGAAAGTGCAACTAGTCGCATAAAAACGACTCATACTCACCAATTGTACATTTTCTGATAATTTTCTTGTTTGGTCATCTTATCGTTATCCAAAGATTTTGAGACGATACGATTTGGTAAGGAAGTAAATTCATTAATCGCAAATTACGTAGTAGATAAAAAATCAATTTTATTTTCAGCTTCATTAGAAAGATTCAACTACCGGGTATTATTTTGTTAACTTATTTTGATAGAACAGTAACTAATAAAGACATCAATTTGCATAAAAACAATTCCATTTCTAATAAAATGATGAATTTAAAAAAAAAATTGAAAATTAAAACTATCAAAATTTAAATGAAAAAAATTTTAAAATTTCAAAAAAACCACTTTTTATGTCATTTACTGATAATACTTTTTCGTTTATTAATAGGACCTTTTCTGGGTTTAAATGAGGATTTTGATTATGTGATAATAATTACTTGAATAAAAAAAAAAAAAAACTTTATGCTTTCGCATAGAAATATATATTTTTTCTCATCAATTTAGGAAATTTTATTTAAACGAACTTGGATATATTTTTTTTACTAATTAACAATAAACTGTAAATCATATTAAAAATTCCTTTTTTTTCTACTTCAAAATGAAGTAAGTGTACTGTGTATTCTTCTTGTTTGAAAAAATAAAAATTTCCATAAAATAGAAACAAAAATGAAATGAAAATAGAAAAAAATTAAAGGTCACTTTTACATTTGAGGTTAGGTTAAAGGGTACTTTTGTAATCGGATTTTTTTCCTCTCATCTTTAAACAAAAAAAAAATATTTAATTTCAACGGAAGGAGAAAAACGACATAAAAACATGCAAATAATTAATTTTTAATGCCTTAGAGGTAAATATTCAAAAAAATATTTCCATAAAAAAAAAACGAGCATATTGGATACTTTGCATCACTCATAACTCTTCGGGTACCTTATAAGGTTGATTGATAATTCTCTATTCATAAAAGCTACTCACACGTAAGAAACGAGGCAAAAAGAAATAAATAAAAAACAAATGCCGAACAGATAACAAACAATAAAAAAAATTAAAACCTAGCAACTTACATACAGAATTAACAAATATAAATTTTTTTTTTTTTTTTTTAAATCAAACAAAACTTATTTTTGTGTATTACAAAAATATCTGAGATAATCTCTTCGTTTTTTTTTATGCCAAAAAAAACAAAAAAAAAAATATTGGATGGACCTCTTCAGATTGAATATTTACGCTGACCATCGAAGCAAGCATGGTGCTGGGCTCCGAAATTACATATTAATTGACTTTCTTTACAGGTGGAGACCCCTACTATGTGGTCTTCACAACAGGTGATCAAGCGCAATACGCCGACATCGTCATTCGTCGTCATGGTCAAACCACAGCAAATGCCATAACTTCACATCGATTGACTTGTACTTTAAACATTTTTTTTTGCACAATTTTCCTTTTTACCAAATTTTTTTGTCCTTTTTTTTCAAATCTTATTTTATTTAAAAATAAATTTTGAATTTACGTGCACATATTTTAAAAGTAATTTTTCAGTTTCACCGTTCCACCATCAATTTGTGTCTTCGAAATAAGAAGAGCTTAAAGCTTAATTATTCGTAAAGGGTAATTCGTTTTTATAGTGAATCAATTTAACGTATTCGTAAAAATGCTCATAGAGGCTTATTGAGAAAAATTATTAGTAATTATTTGAAAAGGACTCTCTTTTTTTTTTTTTAGTCTATATAAAAGGCTATCCAATTTATATTTCGGAAAGTAAAGTTTGATAAAATATATTTTAAATTCGAACTTTACTATAATTTTTATTTGATCTAATTACTTTAATTTTACCATTATGTATTTAATATAATTTAATTTTTGAAAAGTAAAATTGGCTGCTACAAGACTTTCTGCAGAATACAATCCTTTCGAGATGAATTTTTAATAACTTTTTTGCATATTTCGGTCTGCAATTCAGTTATTTCTTAATCAATGTTAGTTTTTAAAGATTAAAATATAATTTTTTTAAAAAATGATATCAAATCGAAGGTAATTATAATTGCCATATTATGTGACTTGCGGTATCTTTTGTGACTTTTCGAACAATAAAGGTAAAATTTTTTATATTCTGTGACTTGTGGTATCATTTTATGAAAATTAAATATAATATAGATTTATTTAACCTTTAAGATTATACAAAAAAGAAAAGGTCATCATTATCAAACAAATACATACCGAGAAATACTTTTTCGAAGATACAATGACTTTTTTATAGTCACCTGTAGATAATTTTATTTATTATCATATACATTAAGTAAGAAATAATCGCCATCGTTGAAAAAATTTTATTCGTAAAATCAGCACCCCAAAAACTTTTTTTTTTTGTTTGCATTATTTTGCTAGTTAAAAAATCTATAATATAAAATGGCAAATGTTAATTTAAATAATTTTAAACTATTATAATAAAACATAGATAACATCTTTAAATAATAAATATATACTTTCAAAACTATAAAATGGATAATCTTTCATTATTAATAATAAGAGTAAAAAAATAAATACCATCTTAAGTGTCATACGGTTTTGTCGAAAATGAAAATATTGATTTTATCCTATTTATAGAATAAAAGAAACATATTTTAAGAAAATGCGAAAAAAAAATTGTTTATAGAAAATTTTCGAAAAGATGTAAAAGGAAATTATTTCGAAGAATGGTGTATTCGAAGTAAATTTTGCTCGTATGTACTTCTGTGCATACAAACTATTATACAAAAATTAGCAATATAACAAATACTGTAAAACTATTTAGCTTAGATAATTTATTATCCATTAGTTTTTATATATCGTGCATTTCCCTTTGGTTTAAATAATTTTTTTTTATGTCTATTTTTTCAATGAAAATATTTACTCTAACTGCCGAAGTAGTTTACAAAGTTTAAAGGTAAATGTGTACCGAATTTTCCACTATTTTGCATATACGATAAATAAATTTAACTAACAGTGGGTACTGTATAACTTACGAATTTTGACTATTTGTGGATTGATGCAAAAACTATTCAAAACTGAAAGTTTTCAAGCTCTCTTCCAGCATTGACATAATCGTCTCTGTTGATTAGTGCAGGAGTGAATAATTTTTGTATACAAACTTTATGTGCGTTCAATTATGAAGTTTGTTTTTGCGAAATCGTATAAAATTTTTACACTTTCACATTGACAATATGAAAATCGAAAATTATGTTTAAATTTCCATATTTGATAACTTTGTTTAACAATCTATATCTAATTGATTTGATGAAGTCAGGCATTAGTAGTTATCTTGATCAACTTATGGAGAGTCGCAGCATGTACAATAAAATTGATTCGCAAAAAAAAACTTAACGGTGGGAAAAAAGTGAATATATTTTTTTTAGAACAAAAAAAAAACATTATGGAAAGTTTTCAATTCTAAAGAATGGAAAAAGAACAAGGACTTTGAGAATAATTAACGAATATTCAAATTAAAGACTGGGATTTGTTATAAAAGACTTTCAAAAAAAAAAATTTTTATCGGATATATTTTCTTTTTAAATTATTTTTCTTCGGGGTGAGGGGGCAGGGGGAGTGGTTGTGTATGAAACTAATTAGCTTCATAATTTCTAGCTATTCTGTTAAAAAATAAATCAGCGCTAGGTCCTCATAACAGACTGTACATCTCTAAACAGGGGAAATTATCTTTAAAAAGTTATATACAATATCTTCTGTTCGTAGAGAAACGATGAGTTTCGAAAGGTGTCGAATTCTTATTGTATTAAGGTTCCAAATCTAGAATCTGGTGTTTCCAATGGAACTGTCTTTAAAGTCTTAATATTGGAATCTAAAAAGTATTATAGTTTAGAAATTAGGAATTAATAGGAATGATGTTCGAAAGTTAGGACCCTAAGGGTACCAAAGTATCACTTGAAGTAAGAATCGGAAGGAAAGTCTCCTTAACTTTAGATATAAATTGAAGCCTATAAGGAAATAAAACAGATGCCGAAACTTGAAATCCGAAAAATATTAAGGTCTCAAAGCTAAAACCGTGTGAGAAGTGCTTAGTTCTGAAGAACATTAAAGTCTCCTTAAGGCAAATATTTTGACAATACAAAGCTTCTTAAGTTTTGACCTTAGAAATAATAAGAATCTAAGGAGACTTTCCGAGTAATTAAGGTGTCAAAGTTAAGACCTTAAAAGTGCCATTAACGTTGAATCTTGAGGCTATCAAAGTTCCATTTAATTTATTGAATTGGTGATGCTAAGGTCCTAATTCGATCACTTTTGAAACAATTTAAATCTCAGGAGACTTTGGAATGGAGTTGTTGGCTTCAGATGGTCCATAATGGGAGAAATCCTGCTCACGAAAAAATTCTAGGTTATGTGACATTCATATAGAATATGGATGATAGTGGAATGGATGCCACAGGGTTGGTATAAGGGACGATTTGTGTTGCCCAACAGGAAGTTATGAGTAAGAGCAGAATGTCCAACCAGGATTCTGAAGCGCTTTCGCGGCCAGAATTTCGGTATGAATTTTGAATAGACTGGTTTGTTGGTGGTTATCCAATGAGTCGACAAAAATGTGTCGCTATTGGTTCAGTTATCGTGTCTGCCCAAAATTCCTAAATCTCCCGGCACCCATTGCAACTCGACACTCCTATTGCTAAGTAGGCTATGACGAATTACGCTAAGTATTGGGTCACTCGATAGGCCACAAATGGCTTTAATAGCGGCAAGGGTGTCGCTAAAAATAATAACGCTCCGTTGGCTGGGAATATTGGTCGCAATTTCAATTGCTGTTTTGATGGCCCGCAGCTCCCGTAATATGGAGCTGTCCACATAGTGCGCGGGTGCTGCAGCCAAAAAGTTCGACGAGCAAAAAAGATGTTGTATCGGTGTCAGCGGCGGCATCCGTGAACAAAAGTCGATGATCTTTTAATCCGTTCAACTGTTCAAGGAAAAGTTTCCCATCTGTGGACGGATCAGTACAAACCTTCTTTAATATGTCAAGAGATGTAGACACTTTTAACTTAACTCCAAACCACGGTTTCCAGTCTGGGTGTGGAAGGGAAGTTTGAAAAACGAGTGGGGATGATGGATAAATTGTTTTTAAGGTGGGATATTAATAAGGATAGCGATAATGAATTTATTTTTGAACTGGGGGAGATGATAATGTTTTTGATTAAAGAGTGTAGGGGGTAATTTGGAAGGCATAGGTTCTTATAAATTACATTTAGGCGAGCTTTTTGAAGATAGAAAGAGATTTGTTTTCGATCAGTTTCTATCAGTATGGACTCCAGCGGAGATGTCCGATGTGCTCCACTGGCTAGTCTAATGCAACGGTTTACCGCTGCCTCGACTAGCTTTTTCCCTGCTATTGGCATGCTAACACATATAGTGAAGAAATAGAGTAAGGTTCCGTCCAAAAGGGATTGGTTACTCTAATTGCCTCACTTTGTCTTATCTAACTTTTGCTGCTGATTAAAATTTTAACCATTCGGAAAATGGTGTTAATTTTATCAACAGCATTTTTAATCTGAAGATTCCATTTTCCTCCACGGGCAATTTAGATACCCAGGATTTTTATGGAATTTTTTGGGTGGGTAGGGAAGGGGTCTAGTGGCGATTCAGATACATTAGAATTTTTTTTTCTGTCCCAGTGACGAATCAGATGCACCGTTTATACTCCTCCAAGTATTGATGTTACGGATGGCGTTATTAGTTTCATGTGGAAGATCAACACCAGATACAAGTACAAAAATATTGTCAGCAAAAATATATAATGGTTGAAGGATGATAGAAGATGGGAAAAAAAGTCAATATATACATTGAATAGGATCGTAGATAGACGGGATCCTTGTGGAATGCCGTTTAACATTTAGCATTTTGACGAGAAAATTTCCTTAACTTTATAAGTTTCTTTTGCAATTGTTAAAGTTTTTCAAACGGCAAAATATCTTTCGGAAAATTTGAATGTCGAAGATTTTTGTCTTTTTGTTTTAATTTTTTTTTCCTAAAATAATGAAAATAGATTTTTTTTCGCAAACTTTGGTATTTTAATTAAATTTTTTTTTCCCAATATTTCTTTATGAATTTTCGTTAAGTTTTTAGCCAGCATTCCTAAAATTTTGGCTACCTATAAATTTTCTTATTGATGGCTGGTTCGCTGTACCAATTTGTCTGAATATTTATGTTTAAATGGATAAAGTATAATATAATCCTTGATCGTTGGGGTCAAAATAGCGTAAAGGGCAACGTTTATATCATCCAAAAGCATAATAAATATTTGATGCAGCCAACTTCATGGTTGTGGTGTTGTGTTTCAAAAAAAAAAAAAAAACCAGAATGGTCAAGTACAATGGACTGTGGAGATAACCACAGAATCATGGCAGGGGTTTCCGCTTTTGGTTTTGCTGTGTTCCCAAAAATTTTAACTACTGCAATTGTAAAATTGATTGTCTTCATTTTCACTGCTGCTACTGTTATAAGATCCGACTGCTCGACCACTGGACCCTACCCATACCCACTGTAGTTTTCTGGTTTTGATTTGTGCGGTAGCATGTCTGATGCTTTTGCCATAACAGCCACTGTAGTGGCCGCAACTTCTTTTGTGTAAATCTGCCGATTTCTTTTCACCGCAATATTTAAGTTATTCACAACAAAAGCACTTTCGTGCTCAGTGGCTACCATAACTTCAAATGCAGCCACAACGATTACAGCGATCGCAACATGAACCGGTAATGCAGTTTTGGCACAGCCACAGCCACAATATCGGCTGCAGCCACAACTAAGCTGGATAGTGTCATGAGGTCATTTGGCATGTTCATAATAGGAAGTGATCGTGTCAGCAGCGATGGCTAGTGTGTGGACACTTAATGGCATAAAGTGAAAGTTTTCGCTTAAATGTTAAATGAGAAAAAATAAATCAATTCTTTGGCTTTTCAGTTGTAAATTCGTTTTTGTACGCATTACCTGCACTTCTGATGCTCGTACATTTGCTGGTGTCATTATCGACAGAGGTCGAACAAGCATCGACCATCACCGCCTTAGAGTTGGGTGATGTAAACGAAGATATGTCAGCGGAGATGTTGGAGGAGGAATTTCTTCTTTTCAATAAGATTTTATCTCTTTCGTAGATGATTTTACTAAAATCTTTCATCAATTTTTCATCTTCTATTAATTTGATCGGTTTTTATTAGTTGAATTTTTTTTTCTAACAATTATTGAACATGTTAACTAGTGTGAAAAGGAATTTTCTTTTAGACTTTTTTTTATATAAAGATAACAAAAGACGCTTTAGTGGATAATCACTTTTTGTTGTTGTTGTTGTTGTTGTGTGAAATGTCGAACATTTATAAGTTTGTATCGCAATAAAGGAATTTAAAAGAATTTTCCTATTTTTATTATTATTATTGGATATATTATAAGCGATTAGATTAAAGATGATTAGGAAATTTTTTTTTATTCGAAATACAGCATCATTTATTGACAATTAAATTTATTATTAATGGAATAAGAAAATCGGTGATATTTGGGAAAAAAAATAAATTGGGAAATTTTCATAGTGAAGAATTGTTTTAATTTGTCTAATTCGCTTGTTAGGAAAACATTTATCATGATTATGAGTTTTATATTCATACTCTTTCTTTCTAGTTATTTTCGAGTATATAAATTTATTTCTAACTTTCATAAATTCAAAAGTTCAAATTGCACATTGTTTTTCAAAAATTTACCATTTACAAGTAGTTTTACGAGTATAATACTTATTATTATTTAAAAATAATACTTCTAGTATCTTGATTTGGTGACGCTAGTATTCTGAAATGGTCTAAATTGTCGTGTCATCAAAAATTTACATTTCAGTACAAATTTTATACTTTCAAAAATTTTATATAAATTTTTTTTTTGTAATAAATAAAAATTAAATTATTTTAATACGAAGACAAAACTGTTATATGTAAAATTCATCATCATCAGTGGTATTGCGATAGCCAGAAGTCTGGTCTATGATTATTTACTGAGAAACGTTCCAGTTTTGTGCTGTGGTTTTTATGGTTCACAATCCCAGTACTTTCAAAGCAGGCACCATAAATGATACCAATAGCGACTCTCCGGGAAGGATCTTCCTAATGCATATGGATTAATTATTCAGTTCACCAAACAGCCTATTGAGTTTGATTTAAGTCACAATCGGCAAATTTTGATATTTAAAATTTTTACATTTAGTTAATTTCTCCATTTTACAGTTTGGTAACTGCAGATTTATAATTTAACAGATATTAAATGTACACATTATATAAGATAAAATTTACTCATAATAAAGTTTGCCATTTTATTATTGAAAAAAAAATTAATAAGGAACTAAATTAATTAGGAACTTAAAGTATATGAGACTTTACTATATGGTAAAAATCTAAAAGTAAAAAGTAAAGGTGGAAAAAGCCATTTTGTATGTGTTTATAGTCCAATTTGGGTTTGCAGTTACCCTTAGACCGAATTTCTTTGAAAACCAATGATGAAAATACATTACCGTCAATTTGGAGCACTATGATTGAATGATTACTGATTTTTTTTTGGTCTAAAGTTAAAAATTTTAAGCTGAACTATATGTGATAGTTTTTATTACGCAAAAAATTTCCAGGACAAATAATTTTGAACTTTGATGATGTCAATGGTCATCGAAGATTGTGCGATTTGATGTTGTTGGACTTTTTCTTGTAAAATAACGAAATAAACTATATTTATGCAGATAATTTTTAAACTTTCAATTATTTAAAAATCAATATCCGTCAAGTAATGGCTTAAAGTCTGCAAAAAAATCATCAAAAATTACATCAAAAACTTCGAGTCCTGCAAGATTATTTTTCATATATAATGGCAAAATTTTAAGAAGTATTTTTAATAAAAATTTTAATGCCTTTTTTGAATTT
This sequence comes from Atherix ibis, assembly GCA_958298945.1. NCBI lineage: Eukaryota > Metazoa > Arthropoda > Insecta > Diptera > Athericidae > Atherix > Atherix ibis. The sequence continues at coordinate 35,273,132 of OY282610.1, read as the reverse complement.
CGAATAAGTTTTATTTAATTTTACTTTGCAAAGCGAAAATCGGATAACTCTGTATAAAATAAGAAAGAATTCAAAAATACTTTAAAATTCATAAGAGCTAAAACATTTAGGAAAAAAAACCACATTTTTCCTATTATTTATTTTATTTTCTAATATATTCTAATTTTAATTATTTAAGAAAACAAGATTCAAAACAAATCTAAAATATAAAATTTTTTTTAAAGTTATATTAAAAGTTTCCATTTAATTGAATTTTTAATAAAAATTGTGAAATTGTTTGATTTTTTTTTTTTATGATTTCTATTATTTAAAAATTGAAATTATTTGATTTAAAAAAATTTTTTTTTAGCATAAATAACTGAATTATCTTAAGTTTAAAATTTTTAAAAATATAATTTAATAATTTTCGTGTATAGAAAATTTCTTTTCAAGCTTTTATCCTAAACTATTTTAAGTTTCTTTTTTTGAAATTATTGTATTTTTTTTTGTTTTTAAAATTTTTTTTTATTTGTTTTATATTCTGAAGCTGAAATTTTTTTAAAATTTTGTAAACGGATGTTGGCAAAGTTTTTTTTTTTAAATTTAGAAAAAAAGCACCGAAAATTAAAATGAGAAAAATAAATAATTAATTAATGCTAAAATTATGATAGGAGTAAAAAAAAACTACAATAATAATAAAAGCTTTCCTTTAAAAATTTATTATTTTTGTATTGGTTTTTGTTGTTATTGCCCTTTCCCAATGTATATTACAAAAATATGTATAAGCATTACATCAGTTCACGGAGATCTATTATATATTCGATCAGATAATTAATAATTCAAGAAAATAGAAATTTTGTTGTTAATAATTACCAAAAATGATTGAGTTCTTTTGATGGTGAAATTTTGTAATTTGCTAGTATACGGCCGAGTTTACCATAAATTCGATTACGATTCCAACGTACAGCATTAAAAGCCATAAAACCATTACTGGTCAATACCATTAATTTCATGGGATGCTCGTGTTACTATACGAGTAGGGCCCACTTTGGCATATATTTTGAACAGAATTCACTGAAGCAACTCTCATATTAAGACCATTAAACCAGTTATTTTGAATAGATTTCATCAAAGACGTCTATACAAAAAAAAATTAAATTCAATTAATTTTTTTTATGTTGAAAGCAAACAAAACTACTCCCCAGAGTGTAAACACATACACATACAAACACAAAGTGATGCGTATATAAAAAGTATTTTTTTTTTATAGGACTTACTATAAAATAATAAAATTCCAATTGCATCAAAATGATTTATCAGCAAATTAAACCAAAGAAAAAAATTAAAAATACTTGCGCATAAAAATAGTCATAAAAATGTTACACGACTTTTTGGTGGTTAAGGGGGAATTGGAGTTAATTTTCTTCTTTTTTTTTTAAGTAAAAGTTCATATTTCATAAAGTTGCATGGCATTTTAAATAAATATTAACCATTCGTAATTTACCTCTTGAATAAGTATTAGTTATAATAAAAATTGTTAAAATATTTAAAAATAAAAAATACAAAAAAAATAATAAACCAAAATGAATTATATTTTATGTAAATAAACAAAATATATGAAAATTTTATTGATGATGGAGTGGTAGGGGGAGGGGGGGGGGCGCTGTGTGTGTTGTGATCACCCATAATTTTTTCAGTGATTTAATCGAAAGAAGCGCATAATTTTCTTGAGTAATTTGCCAAGAGAATGAATACACATACTGGGTGGGTTATTTGGATTGACTATCGTCTCATATTCAGTGGACAAAAAGATAAATTGTCGAAAAGATGGACAGATTTGTAATAAGATACACAGATTGGTATGTTTGGATAGAGGCAGGCAGATAAATTGTACAAACATCAACATCATCATCATCAATGGATGAGAAGATGAATGGGGAGCCAAGGATAAGTTGGACAAATATTTTAGGCGGTTGGACGGATGGTTGAAAAGGCTTGGGTGAATGGATAGATGGCTAGTTAGTTGGTCAGTTTAATGGAAAAATATTTATAAAATTTGTATTCCCAACGATCATCACTCCAAAGTTTTGTATGTATGGGCAAATGCTTAAGATTTCGCATGGAAACGCTACGAAATCGCTTGGCAACTATCGTCATCAGATCATATCGTTGTGTAAGATTTACGTGACCAAAAATATTTAACAGCGCAAAGGTCTTGACATGCTGAATTTTTATTAATTTAATTTGTTGGTTAATTTTTTTGTTTTTTTTGTTGCTTCTAACAAGGATAGGCAATTTTTTTTTCAACGAAACCAAATTTGTTTTTTCTTCTTGAAACGTGTAATACTCAATTTCAACTAATACCAAGTCAATTTTACTTTTATAAGCTCAAAAATGTTGGCATTTCTATTTTGGTAATTATTTAAAATCGAAAACTTTGGAATTTTAAAAATAAATATAATTTTTTTTGTCTATTTTAAACAAACTAATCTAGCATGAAAACTAACTCGAAATCTATCATGCTAGATTTCGTGTTAGTTTTTATGCTAGATTTGCTGCTAGTTTTCGTGCTAGACTTGCTCCTTATTTTCGTGCTAGATTTGCTGCTAGTTTTCATGCTAGTTTTCATGCTCGATTTGCTGCTTGTTTTTATGCTAGATTTCGTTCTAGTTTTCATGCTAGATTTGCTGCTAGTTTTCGTGATAGGTTCGCTGCTATATATTTTTTCGATAATTTTTACGAGCTCGATATATTTTTACGAGCTCTATCATTTTTGCAAGCTCGATATATTTTTACGAGTTTTATAATTTTTACGAGCTCGATAAATTTTAATAAGCTTGTTAATTTTTTTAAACTGGATCAATTTTATTTTTACGAGCTTGTTAAATTTTTACGAGCTTGATAATTGTTACCAGCTCGTTATATATTAACGGGCACGATAATTTTTACGAGCTCGATAATTTTTACGAGCTCGATAATTTTTATGAGCTCGATAAATTTTTACGAGCTCCATAATTTTTTCGAGCTTGATAATTTTTACGGACTCGATACATTTTTGCGAGCTTGATTTGCTGCTAATTTTCATGCTAGATTTGCTGCTAGATTTGCTGCTATATTTGCTACTAGTTTTTATGCTTGTTTTGCTGCTAGCTTTCATACTGGATGTACGGCTAGTTTTCCTGCTAGTTTTCATGTTAGTTTTCATGCTACATTAGTTACTTTTAAACGAAATGATAGCCAGTTTAGTTTTATCTTTCAAAATAGCTAGAATAGTCTATATTGTTATTACTCTAAAGATCTTATATTTTAAAATGAGCAATCAAATATTATCGGTAAAAAAAAATTGCATAAAATTTAATAACAAAAGAAATTTTTAAAAAAGAGAGTATAAAAATTAAAATTCTTTAACAGATGTTAGTTTTCGTAAAAAAAAAACGTGAAATCGTAATGGTATTCTATATCATTAAATCTACTTTAATTTAAATAAAAAAATAATTTGGTTTTTCATTGTAGTTTTTTTTTAAAAACTATTATGCGATAAAATGTACCGGCCAGATAGTTTACTGGACTACCATTTAAGAGGTCATGGTCTCGAATCCACGAATTGTCAAAAAACCACTTTACACTCTACTTTCCATTATACTTTGAATTCTTCGTCGCATTATCCTTGCGTTAGGATAATTCCTTGGAAAAGCACATAAAAAAAACATCTGCCATCAGGAACACGGAAATATCTAAAACTGGCTTTCAGAAGGAAAAAGCAATCGTGAAAAAACACCCCAATTAGTCATAGACTATAATATAAAATGGACAAAATAGCCGCCTCTCTTACTGGCCGAAGCATGTGACCGCACCAAAAACTGCACGAAAATAAGCAGTTTTTTGGTTTGAAACGGCAAGCAAAGGCTGTCAAATATAGAGCGTCAAAGTAATATGTTGCCAAAGATTGGACGTATCTATTTAAAAGCCTTTTATATTAGTTTCTCCTAGATATGATGTAAAAGTTTCAGCCTCATCCGGCAATTATGCGACTCTAAAAAATGTGATAAGTGAAGCTGTGAGAAATGTAGCAGCGAAATTTAGATCTATGATGTGTCGTCAAATTTTGTGTTAAGCTTATCGAATCCATGAGTTTGATGTACCAAAAGCAACAAGTCTATGGGTTGCCTACATTATAAAGATCACAAACTTTTTGGTGCCATAAAGCATTTTAGGTATTGAAGCTGTGGAAGATGAACCTTGCTCAGTAATGTCTTCAACATCGAAATTTGATGAATTTCTGACGAATGCGGGGCTCTTGTTGATTAAAATTCAAGCTGGTAAATGAGTCCTTGGAATGCTCAAAATAGGGTTCTTATCTCAGGAAGAGTGGTATTAGCTCAGAAAAGGGTCCTTAGCTCCTGAAAAGAGATCTTATTTCATAAAAAGGGTTCTTAACTCAAAAAGGTTCTTAGGCGAGAAAGTGGTTCTGAGTTCGGAAACAGGGCCGTTGAGCAGAAACAGGGTTATTATTTCTTAAAAAGTTTCTTATCTCGGAAAAAGGGTTTTTCGCACGCCCACAATAAGAACAAAAGTTCTTCTTCGGTTTTGGGATCCAAAGAAGAATTTTTGACTCAAAAATATTTCCAGACAGGAAAAGGTTTCTTGTTTAAAAAAGGGTTCTTCGCTAATAAAAGGTATTTAGCTCACGACAAGTGTTCTTAGCTCATAAAAAGCGTTCTTGACTCATAAGAAGGGTTTTTAACTTAAAAAAATTCTTAACTGCGGGCAAGGTTCTGGGCTCCGAATCAGGTTTTTTACTCCCTGAAAAGGTTTTAGATCAGAAAAAGGAATCTTAGATCGGGAAGATTTAAGAATCATCAAAGGATTATTATTCCAAAAGGTTTCTAACCAAGAAAAGGGTTCTGGGCTCCGAAGAAGGGTTTTCAGCTTAAAAAATGTTGCCAGTCAGGAATCTCCAATAAAAGGTTTTTAGCTCAGAAAAAGGCCCTAGCTAACAAAAAGTGTTCTTATCTCATAAGATCTTCATTCATAATAAGGGTTTTTCACTTAAGAAGATTCTTAACCAAGGGAAGGGTTCTAGGCTCCTTCCTGGAGATGATTACTATTGAACCCTTCCAGTACTACTTCGAAGGGTGCAAACAACTCTGATTTGAATGGGATAACATTGACGGATGAGAATAAAATAAAATTGTTGCAAAAAAAACAAATGAGTATCATTACTTTTCTACCATGCTTCGTACATAAAAAAAAATTTCATTAAATAAAAATTGCCAATATATAAATATTGAAGAGTAAAAAAAAGAAAGTAAAAGAGATTAGTTACTAATATTAGTTAAAATTTATAGTTAAGATTTCAGCAAAGGAAAATGTTGCATAAAAACACTAATCTACTCGAGGTGATTATTAGGGGAGCCTCAACATCCAAATCAATAATCATCGAACAGTTTTTGTATGTTTACAAATTTACACAAAAATAATTATTGAAAAAAAAGTTGAAAAGAAAAACGTGTGATAATAAAACTAAAAGTGAGTAAATCTTTTTCTGCAATATCTAATAATATCTACCGACTATTCAAGATAACTTTTTTTTTTATATCCATTAGCAAAAATGTTTTTTTTCTATTTAGTTTTTCTTTTCTTTGGAATTTATAATAATTTTAAAAGCTCCATAATTGATTGCTAGATAAAAATGAATTTTTTTTTTTACTCCCGCCTTTATAATTTTTTTTTTTTTTTTGTAAAATATTACAAAATATCTTTAAATGAAAGATTAACATTTAAAAAAAAAAGAAAGAAAAAATACTACCTATTATAATGTGAAAAAGAAATTTCGAGAATATAACAATGAATGTGAACGAAATGAAGAACCGGAAAGATAGTGAATGCCTCCCCCACAATAAACACTTTCATATTTCTTCCGGTGAGATACTCGTTTATTGGTGAATTCTAAGCAAATTGAATCCATCATGGTTCATTGGCCAAATGCAGTACTGGAAAAAGCCACTAGAAAAGACATTCTGGCAGACAGTGATGGATGAATGGGCCAAAAGTTTCCACGTGTTCTCATATTATAAGTTTAGGGCTAAACCGACCGTCTACCCCACCCAAAAAAAAAAAAAAAATTTTTTTTCCATACTAACAAGAATACAAATGAACAGAAAAAAATAAGCCTAGAAAAAAATTGATACAAACAAAAAACTATCCCAATAATTATTTTGCTGAAATTTTTGCTTTAAGCACGCACAGTTTTTACTTTTTATTTATGTATATTCGGACCTCTAAACTCTGGTTATGCTTTTATGAACTTTAACACGAAGATGACACTATAAAAAAAAGCACAAGAAATTATATGATGATATGTTGAGTTATTCATTATTTAATCAGTTGTGAACTTTCCACTTTAAGATACCATAGTTGTTCAGGTATTTTCCTCGAACAATAATTATGGATGGTCCAGAAAGAAAAGAAACAAACCCGACACGCACTATAGAATAGCTTGTGAGATTGTAAGATCAGTACGAGAAGATGGATTGTCTTATTATTATGTGAAAATTGATTTACTAGGTATCTGAAATGACAGACACCATGCAATTTATTTCGGTTATTTGAATTTTCCTACTCGTACAATATTGCTACACAAAAGAGTATTGTTCCATAATCAAATTTTATTGCTATCATTATTTTTATAGCTATTATCAAAAGTTTTTTTTTTTTAAGGGGAAATTGATTAATTATCAAAAGCAAATGGTTCAAAAATCCATCAAAGATAGTTTGTATTTGTTACTTGGCTACCGTCATATCGACAAATCCTGTAATGTTCGTTGTTACCTCAGATACCAATCTTACCTGCGAAGATGGTTAAAAGTTACATAATATGACAATCTCTAGATGCACACGTGGAATTTAAGACTTACTATTTAAGTTGCATTCAATTGCGGACTTTCCCTTTATATTTAATAAAACTTACATTATTAATTACAATAGTTTTATAGATTTTACTCATAGAATTACGTTAAAAATAAGCTATCACTAAACGGACATTATTTGTCATCTACGACAAGTGATTGGAATTTTTTTTTTATTATGCATCCTTTTACACATTATTTTAAACAGTCCATAATCGGTCTAATTTTATATGAAATTACGCAAAAACCATGCATATTTTCTTAATTTTTTTTCCATTTTCTTAACAATAAAAACTAAATATTTTATTTAGGTAATTCCTTGTCGTGTGTTAAAAATTTTTCACAATCAAAATTTATATCACTTATTACTATTCATTTTATGTATTGTGCGCTCATAATTTTCTACTCGACTTAAAATGCCAAATTTACATAAAATTGAAATTATCTCCAAAAAAAAAAATCTTTTTATTACTATAGAAACTAAAAAGTTAAATAAAGAAAATATTTAGTAAATTATATTATTCTCATGTTGCTTTTATTTTTATTACATTTATTTATTATTAAGTAAAGTATGTATTGTAGAGAGCTTTCAATTAGATTAGATCTGAAAATTATCAATTTATTATGCATAAGCACGCATTGCATTTATCATAGTTAAAAAAGAATGAAAAACAAAAAAAATTTTAAAATATTTTTTGGAAAAAACATAAATAATTTTTTTTAAAAGACATAAAAATATTTGTGGAAATAAACAAAAATATTTTCGTATTTTGGAAAGTGATTTTTTTTTTTTTTGCAACGAAACATTTGTATTTTTCTTAAATATTGAATAATTATTTTAAACTTTTTGAATTGGAAAAAATGTCAAACCTTTTTTGATTTTTGATAATTTTGCTTATTTAAAAAATAAATATTTTCTTAGAAGAATTTAAATCTGAAATATTTTTGAAAAACACCAAATAGACATTATGTAGTATAAAATTTTCTTTTTGTAAAAATAATTTCAAGGCAGCTGAAAGTACTGATCCGATTGTCCCAATTTTCGCTTCGAGTACCAGGTGTATAAGCTTAAATCCGCTGTTTGGTCATAGATGGCGTGAGTGAGCTTGGTAAGCATGCATTTTTCCTTTGGTAATTATATCTAGTTTTGTATAATTACCAAAGGAAAAATGCATGCGGGAAGCTCTGCTTTTCTGCTTCAATTTGAAGAAATCGGCTGCCGAATCGTATCGAATGCTTATGGAGACATATGGTGGCAGTGCTTTATCGGAAACTACGTGTCGAGATTGGTTTCGTTGGTTCAAAAACGGAAATTTTGGCTTGTGGGACAAGAAGCGTGAAAATCGGCCTAGGAAGGATGAGGAGCATCAATGCAGGCTCTTTTGGACGAAGACGATACCTAATCGCAAAAAATGCTCGCGGAGCAATTGGGTGTTACTCAACCAGCCATTTCTATGCGTCTGCGTGCCATGGGGAAGATTAAAAAGATCGGAAAATGAGTGCCGCATGAATTGAACGATAGGCAGATGGTCCGACGCCAAAACACATGCAAAATCTTGCTCGCCAGACAAAAAAGAAATTCGTTCCTGTATCGGATTGTGCCAGGCGATGAAAAGTGGATATATTTCTAGAATCCTAAACGCAAGAAATCGTGGGTTGATCCCGGCCAACCATCAACATCTTCCCCAAGACCAAATCGCTTTGGACGGAAGACGATGCTGTGCGTTTGGTGGGATCAGCAGGGTATCGTCTACTACGAGATGTTGAAACCTAGTGAAACTGGTAATGCCCACCGCTACCACCAACAACTGATTAAATTGCACCGTGCTCTACGTGAAAAAAAGGCGGATTATCAACAAAGACATGACAAGCTGATTTTCCTCCATGACAACGCACTATCGCACACGTCAAAAATGGTCCGAAACTACTTGGAGACACTCAACTGGGAGGTACTACCCCACCCCGCTTATTTACCAGACCGGGCCCCTTCCGACTACCACCTGTCGATGGGCCACGCGCTCGCTGAGCTTGATGAGTGGTTTGCCTCGAAAGAGAAGTAATTTTTTTTGGCGTTGTATCTACAATTTGCCCCAGAGATGGGAAAAATATGTATCTAGCGAGGGAAAGTGCTTTCAATAAATTTGTGTTTGCTTTCTATGAAAAAAAAACGTGTTTTTTTGACTAAAAAACAGTGGATTTAAGCTTATACACCTGGTAAATTCTACTTTAATTCCGTTATAACTCGCTCAATGTCAGCTTTTGAAATATCAATTATTACTGTTTTGACAGTAAACATCAAGAATTTTATATATCTGCAAAAAAATAATCAAGTACAATAATATTATATCGTATGATTTTAGCGGACAATTGACCTTGGATAACAAATCATTTTACTGTAATGCGTACTCTGATGTCATTTCGGAAGAAATAGACTCACTTTAAAGGTCAGACCTTATTACAGAAATAGAGACCGCCGGCATACAATCCACACCAAATGGTGAATTTTTGTAGAGGTGCAGTATTGTCTTCAACATCTCTTTGAATTTGGCTCATTTGGAAAGGGAGAATTTGGCTAGTTAACAAAACCATTGAGTTAAAAAAACAATTTTGGGATAAAACACTATTTTGCATTTTGCGACTTGATTACTTATTTTTGAAGAAAATTTGGATGATTTAGAAACGGAAATCTGTCCATGACGAAAAAGGAAATTATACTAAGTAAAAATCATCAAAATAAATTTGACAGATGACAGCCGCTTTGACAGCTAATCCTATCAAAAGTTCTATACACTAAAAAACTCTTAAAAAACTTATAGAAAATTCGAAAAGCTCTAGAAAAAACATTTTCGATTTGGAAATTTTTTTCACACTTCTATGAGTTGACATCGAAATTTGACAGCTGCTTTGACAGTTGATTTGTTAGCTAACCTTATCGAAGGATCTATACACTTAAAAAATCTTTTGGAAAATGCAAAAGACTCCAACGGAAGAGACAATTTCGATTTCGGCAACTTTTTTATAATATTATAAATTGACACCAAAATTTAATAGCCGTTTTGATAGCTGCTTTGACAGCTAACCCTATCGCAGATTCTACATACTAAAAAATATTTATAAAAACCTTTTGGAAAATTCAAAAAGCTCTAGGAAAGAATATTTTCGATTTGGGCAAATTTTTTACGGTTTTATGAGTTGACACAAAAATTTGACAGATAACCCTATCGGAAGTTCTACATACTAAAAGAACTCATAAAAATCTTTTGGAAAATCCAAAATGCTCTAACGGAACAAATATTTTCTATTTGGTCAAATTCTTTACAGTTGGCACCAAAATTTGATAGCTGCTTTGACAGTTGATTTAAGAGCTAACCTTATCGGAGGTTCTATACAATAAAAAATTTCTTAAAAATCTTTTGGAAAATCCAAAAAGCTCTAAAGAAAAATATTTTCGACTTGGGAACGTTTTTTCGGTTTTATGAGTTGACCCAAAAGTTTGACAGCCGCTTTGACAGATAACGCTATCGGAAGGTCTATATACTAAAAAAACTCATAAAAATCGTTTGGAAAATCCAAAATGCTCTAACGGAACAAATATTTTTTATTTGGTCAAATTTTTTACAGTTGGCACCAAAATTTGATAGCTGCTTTGACAGTTGATTTTAGAGCTAACCAAAAGTTTGACAGCTGCTTTGACAGCTAACCCTATCGGAGATTCTACATACTAAAAAATATTTATAAAAACCTTTTGGAAAATTCAAAAAGCTCTAGGAAAAAATATTTTCGATTTGGGCAAATTTTTTACGGTTTTATGAGTTGACAGAAAAATTTGACAGATAACCCTATCGGAAGTTCTACATACTAAAAGAACTCATAAAAATCTTTTGGAAAATCCAAAATGCTCTAACGGAACAAATATTTTCTATTTGGTCAAATTCTTTACAGTTGGCACCAAAATTTGATAGCTGCTTTGACAGTTGATTTAAGAGCTAACCTTATCGGAGGTTCTACACAATAAAAAATTTCTTAAAAATCTTTTGGAAAAGCTAAAAATTTTTGGAAAAAAACATTTTCGATTTGAGAACATTTTTCACAGTTTTATGAGTTGACGCAAAAATTTGACAGCCGCAATGACAGATAACCCTATCGGAAGTTCTACGTACTAAAAATATGTTAAAAATCTTTTGGAATATCGAAAAAGCTCAAGGAAAGAATATTTTCGATTTGGGCAAATTTTTCACAGTTTTATTAGTTGACCCAAAAGTTTGACAGCTGCTTTGACAGATAAACCTATCGGCAGTTCTACATACTAAAAAAAACTCATAAAAATCTTTTGGAAAATCCAACATGCTCTAACGGAACAAATATTTTCTATTTGGTCAAATTTTTTACAGTTGGCACCAAAATTTGATAGCTGCTTTGACAGTTGATTTTAGAGCTAACCAAAAGTTTGACAGCTGCTTTGACAGATAAACCTATCGGCAATTCTACATACTAAAAATATATTAAAAATCTCGTGGAATATCAAAAAAGGTCTAACAAAAGGAAAACTTTTGACTAAGACAACTTTTTCATATTTTCATGAGTTGACACGAAAATTTGTATGATTTATGAATTTTTTCTCAACTAAAGTTAATAATTACTATCCCAAAAAGCAGATAAATTATCTAATTTAAAATGGGATGAAAGTGAAAATATTCAGAATATTTATTAACAAAATAATTTGCTCTAGTAAATGTTTTTTTTTGTAGATACATTTCGAACGCTATAAAGATAATATTACTAACGATGTTAACGAAAACTTATTATTGCTATCAATGTCAGGGTACCCACATCACATGTATCTACGTGACAGAAATTTATATAAATAGATACAATCGCCCAAGACAATCTACATCATAATAACATTTGTTTGCACTTGGTACCTGGAATATCCAAAGATGCCAAAACGGAGATGCCTACAGCTTAGGACCCATAACGGAAGTGAGCATTTATAAAATATTCAAGAAATAACATAAAAACAGTGGTTGTTCTTCTTTTTCATCTTTTCAATACTTAAAAGTTTTTTTTTTTAATCGTTTCTAGTTATTTTGGAATTTTATTTATATTATTTTATTTAATTCGATTTGCTTTTTTTTTTTTATAAATATATAATTTTGAGGTGTGTAATATATTTTTGTTATGCACGATGGCACATGAAGAGCTTTTCTTTAAAGAGAGAATTGAAAGAAAAAATAGCATTAATCGTTTTCCAATCAATATATTTCTGTAAGAAGATGAAAAAAAGGGAGGTCTTTATTAAAGAAAAATTGAAAGTATCTTATAGAATGAAAGGAAAACACCACCAATCATATTATCGGCTTTATACTATACTACCTGTAAGTGTGGCTTTTAGAGAAATTTCCGTTTATATGCGAAAAAATATCGATGGACAATGATTAAATGGGAAAAGAAATATTTTTACCGGATCTGGTTGAAAGTCGACATTTTTTTTTGTTGATATTTATCACTAACTACAAGTAATAAATAATTTTTTAGCTTTCTTCTTCTTTTTTCCTGTAAGTTTGCAGGAAAAGTTTTTTTTTTTTGTGGCGTACAGCATCTGCGAGACCGAATCAAAATAAATGGGGGCGAGGCAGCCATCTGATAGTAGATTTTCGGGTGTTTTTTGTACAATTTTTATGATGATTTAAATGGTAGAGTTTTTCAGAATATGATAAATTTGTGAAACTTATCGATAAAATGAATTAAATCTCTTGTAATGCAGGAGAAATTTTTCTGCCACAAAAATGCACTAAATAATCTTATTCAATAATAATAATAATAATAATAATAATTTTTATTATTATCGTTATGAATAAAAAAAAAAGAATTAATTTTAAATAAATTAAGACAGACAAAAAATATACCTGAAAATGGACAAGAAAGTTATTATGATTAAATAAGAGAAAAACCTCATCTTACAAGGAGTACTCCTCACTCATCTTATTCTGGTCCGCCTCTGCCTATTTAGTTAGTGTTTTGAAGACTGGCCTGTCCATTTTTAATTTCATCTCATATACGTGTGGGTTTTTAGCAATATTTTTTATTTCGTCAATTTAATAACTGAACACTTTTTAAAAGAGTTTTTATTTTTTTGCTATTGTTGTTGAAAATTCATTATTATTATTTTTTTTCTGTTAAAGTCCAATTTTTACGATGGTATTAACAGTAGATAGTTAAGGTAGATTTATTTTCTATTAAAACACATATTACCCCAAATAGGATAATTAATATTGTAAGCTTAAAATGGATTTTCATAATATAAAGCTGCATAAAATATGTGCTTTTAAATATTTTTTTAATAATAGTTCATATTTTATGTTTTGCGAGAATTTGGTTATTTTTTATTTTTTTTTTGGTATGATTTAAGATGATAGGATTAAGCTCTTTACTTTACTTTTCTATAATACGTGTGCACTTCTACTTAAGAAACGAAGACTTTTGAGTGATTTTTTATTTTAAAATTGAAATAGTAACGATTTCAACAAAAGAAAAATCAATTTACAGGGTTTTTCAGTAAGAGTGATTGATATGTTCTTTTTTTTTTAAATAAAGCAAAACGGAAATGTGGCAGAATAAAATTTATTATTTTATTTTGAAGTATAGTCGATGCAATTATGTTCTGAAAATAACATCATTCAAAAGGTCAGCTCTGTTCCGTTTACAAAATCGCATACAATGGTTTCAATTTTCGACCACCTTGTGCAACCAAATCTGCGTTCGATATTCAATTTTATTATATGCATGGTTGGTGGTTTATTAACATAGACAAATGATTTTAAATAACCCCACAAGAAGATGTCCAAAGGTATTAAATTACTGCTTTTTGGATGGGTTAACTCACCAACATTTTTCCGCAATAAATCGATTGTGGCATAGGCAGTGTGGCACGTAGTGCCATCTTGCTAAAACCACATATTTCTTAAATCAATATCTTCCAAATCAGATTACAAAAATTTATACGGCTTACCATTGACATTCACGGAAACTCCTTCCTCATTTTGAAAAAAAATATAAGGACCGATAATACTGCCGTGTGATAAACCACATCAAACGATCACTTTTTCAGAATGTAAAGGTTCCTTATAAATAATTTATAGATTGGCTTCAGTCCATTAATGACAATTTTATTTAATATTTTAATTTATTTACATCCTAAGCGTTGTATCTTTTTGCCAAATTTTATTCAATATAATTAATAGTTAAAAAATTATTTTTCCAATTATATTTTGATAAATAACCTCTATTGAAAAAAACGGTTTAACTGGTAGAATGGTCCCAATTTTATATTATTTGTATGTAAGGTCCTTAGGATGATAGAATGTTTTGTGAACCTGTAAGTGTATGAGTAAGTTAAAATTGAAAAAATGTCATGGGAAAGGCATCAGGGAATCTGAAAAATTCTCCAAAGAGAGGGGGCGGGGAAGGGGGTAATCTTATTAGAAAATAATTTTGCTTGAGGTAACATTCAGTTAGAAGATGAACGATAGTGTGTTGAACGTTACCGGGTAGGCATATGAGGCTAGGATGGCGTAATGCTATATGTATGGGGAATATGGAAAATTTCCTGAATTTTTTCCATATTCCCCATACATATAGCATTACAACCATACGCAGAGGGCACACTAGCTTTTTGTGGAGATCGTGTGGAGTGTGTAGTTTGTGCACATCCACCATAACAAAAAAATTATACCTGAACATACAGGGCAAAATGGAGATACCCAAAGACTGAGTGGAAAAGGAAGAGGACGTAGGGAAAGGTATTAAAATTGGGAAGAGGAAAAAAATTAAAAATTCTAATTAATAAAAAAATTGTCTTCCCAATAATCTATATACTCGTATAAATATAAATTTTAGGTAAAGGAAAAGAGTGAAGTTAACCGTTAAATGTGATGGTGGAGACTCAGCGATATGTCTCTCCCTGGCCATTTCCTAAAACCTTCGATCGGTACTTCGTGGCCAAATATTTCTAGAGTGCCCCTTTTAAACTAAACACAACCTCGTGAATGCTGGTTGCCACGCGATTTTTCGCCCGTGCCATGCCGTCTCTGACGTCATGTTTGTCGTCTGACCGGTTTGAAGCGTTATCGAATCATTAAATTTTCTGGCGGTAGTGCTACGAAGGGAACCAAAACCACCCGAAAACTCCATGCATAGACTTGCTGATTTGTGCGCCGCCTTATTAAAATTTTGGCAATTAACAAATCATCAAAACTATCGCCAAGGCTACCATAGCAATGGTTAACGAAAAGGCAATTATGTATCAGGACAGAGAGTTCTATCCAAATTCTGAGCAGTTTTCGTGAGTAAAATTTTGGTAAGGTTCTCGATTAGGCTAGTTGGGCAGTAGTTGGTCAAGGTTTTGAAGGAACAATTTGTTTTCTTGTCCAGCTCGTTTGTCTATTAAAGGCCAAAGGTGTTATTCCATTTTTAGGTTTAGAACTGTTGTGATCATCAGGCGACGCAGACTTTGCAGTGCCAATTAAAATTTCCAAATGACCTGTACTCCAACGCAATTCAATATCCTTGTTGTTCAGAAGGTTATGTTGAATCTTTGTAGCGAACAAGATCACTCGATGGACTATCAATTACTTTTAAGACCACCTGGCTATCACGAAAGATGATCATATTTCGATGATTGGAAGTGTAAATCCCAACCGCCATCCTGATTGCCCTCATCTATTCACAATATGAAGTTGTTTTAAAATAGGAAGATGCCACAATGACGTTCGAGGACGTGGGAGCCATAAAAACAATTATTTATATTGCGCAAAAAAAGAGAAAGAAACAATTTGTTATTAATAAATGGGTTAATTTGTTCCTTTCCAATATGATTAGCTCTTTTTATGTGTATTAATTTTATTTTATTCTATATCTACAACTACAAGCAAATTGATATTACTCTCCCGAGTAAACGTCACAAATTGAGTTCAATGAATATTGAGGCCATCATCTTTTCAGTCTATGGAGAGTGTTTTTAGAGAGGTTCATATAAGAAAATTCTTTTTTTTTATATTATAAATGGATTATAATATAAAGACAATCGGGAATGCAATTTTTGGTACTATTTTCCTTTAGTACAAAAATAATAAATAAACAATTTTGGGAAATTTTTAGATTTTAAAGAAGTTCTTGTTTAATTGCAAAGTTTACTACAAAGTTTAATTCCATAAGTCCAAATGGGTTTTATAATTGCATTGTTTATTAAAAGTTTACTACAATATTATTAACGGGAGTATCCAGTAGTCTAAGTGGTTGTCAATAACGTCTGTTAATCTCTTGTCTAGGTAAAGTGTTAAGTAACGTACACATACTTAATCAGATTGTGGAGTCATATCGCCATTAAAATATAAAGGGGTTAGGTGGCTTTCGGCAGAGAATATAAGTAATGTGAATACCCTTCTGATTATTTACTTTCACTATCAATTAGTTTTTGTATAAAAATTATAGAAAAATACATTAAAAATTATTTTTATAGTGGTTTTTAATCTAGAATTAAAGTGACGAAGATTCTTACCACAATTGTATCTTATCAAAGTTAACCGAAAAAGATATACGAGGGTCGTTCAATAAGTCCTTAGAAAATCCAAGAAATTGCGCTCGTAGTGCCAGTAAAGATTTTTTTTTGTAAGTACCATTATCGACAGGAAAGCTGTCAAAATTTCAGCTCGATCCATAGCGTAGGTCAATTTCTATCGTCGATTAAAGTTAACGACATTTATTTGTACATAACAATGGTAAAAAGCGAGTTTAGGGCTGTCATGAAACATCTCCATTTGAAAGGCTTAAGCCCAAAAGAAATCAAAGCCGAGTTGGATGCAGTTCATGGCACATCTGCACCTGTGTTTGCGATGGTTTACAATTGGGTGAATGAATTTAAACGTGGCCGTTCATCCACAAAAGATGAACATCGTTCAGGACGCCCAGTTGAGGTGTCTACTCCTGAAATCATCGACAAAATCCACGATTTGATTTTGAACGATCAGCGAATTAAAGTGCGCGAATTAGTTGAGGCCACGGGCATATCACAAAGTACAGTCGCTTCAATTTTGCATGAAAAATTGTCTGTGAAAAAAATTTCGGCAAGATGGGTGCCGCGTTTGCTCTCAGAGGAGAATAAGCGTAATCGTGTAGTGGACTCTGAGGCTATGTTGGCACTCTTTCATCGCAATCCTGCCGAATTCCTTCGTCGATATGTCACTGTGGACGAAACCTGGATACACTACTACACTCCAGAAACGAAGAGACAGTCATCACAGTGGATTTTCAAGGTTGAACGGGTTCCGAAGAAGGCAAAAACTGTGCCATCGGCCGGCAAGGTGATGGCCACGGTCTTTTGGGATTCGCAGGGCATCATTTTTATCGACTACTTGGAAAAAGGAAAAACAATAACAGGAGCGTATTACGCGTCGTTATTGCAA
The DNA here is from genome assembly GCA_958298945.1 of Atherix ibis. NCBI lineage: Eukaryota > Metazoa > Arthropoda > Insecta > Diptera > Athericidae > Atherix > Atherix ibis. Next base: position 35,255,785 of record OY282610.1, on the reverse strand, counting down.
CGGTTGAGCGAGGAAATCAAAGAGAAACGCCCCCATCTGAAGAAGAAAAAAATCCTCTTGCATCAGGACAATGCGCGTGTGCACACCTGCACTGTTTCCATGGCCAAAATTGTGGAATTGAGAATGGAATTGTTGCAGCATCCCGCTTATTCACCAGATTTGGCCCCGAGTGGCTATTTTCTTTTCCCCAATCTGAAGAAATGGCTTGGCGGACGACGGTTCACTTCCAACGAGGACGTCATTGCTCAAACGGATGAGTATTTTGCAGAACTTCCGAAATCCTATTTTTTGGACGGGATAAAAATTTTGGAAAAACGGTTGGAAAAGTGTATAGAGCTAAAAAGAGATTATGTTGAAAAATAAAAAATTTTTTTTTTTAAAAACAGTTTTTTTCCATCTTTGTCTAAGGACTTATTGAAAGGCCTTCGTACTACAATATGAAAAAAATTGTTATAATTTTTCCGAAATGAAATTTTTCAAAATTTTCTTTTAAGATTCCAGGACAGAAAATGCAAAATGATGCATAAATATTTACCCACCAAGACAGTATTCTAAATTTTATTTATTTTAAAACAAATTTACTAATCAAAATAATTTTCTTAATAATTATTAGGCAAATAATGAAAAAAATTCTTTGATTTCACGGAAAAATTTCTAGAAATTCCTATTGGGTTTGTTGTACTTTATTTTTTTATTGATTAAAAGTATTTCCTTACTGAGAAATGTATTCAATACCAAGTTTCTGTTAAGTCTCCACTGAGAAAAAGCTGTTGGAATCGTTTCTGTGATGAGTTTATTTGAGGTTTTTATTAACTTGTTAGTAAAGAAACTAAAAACGGAGTTTCCTGCCATCATCTTATTGAGGTTCTTTGGGATTAACTTAACAGGAATGTAAGGAAAATTTGCCTTTCATCCAAAGGAGCACTTATGGTACGTTTCTCAACAGCAATGATTCCAAATATTGGAGTTGGGGATGAAACTCGAAAAACCCACCAGACACATTACACGATAAATTGTGGCTTTAGTGCACGAAAAGTTTTCAGGGCGCATAATTTCGCGATTCGGTGATGTCAAATGGGAGGCTCTAAAATCATTCGATTTAACGCTGTTGAATTTTTCCTTATAAAACTATATAAAAAAAATACCTATTAATATAGATAACTGTTAAACTTTATAGTATATAAAAATGAACATCTATTAAATAATGGCCGAATTACAACCCAAACTGAAAAAATTATCTCAAAAGGATCAACTCCTACAAGAAGTCTTGTGAAAACTATTTAAATTAAATTATATTTTATACATAATGGCAATATTAAAACAATATAATTTAGAAAAAAAATAAAAATTCAAATCTATATGCTAAATATATCTTACTTAACTTAAGTTTCCAAAGCATAAATTGGATAATCATCTTAGTAAAATTGTTAATAATAGTAAAAAAATAATACAATTTCCTGTATTTTTTTTAATTTTTTTTTTTAATAACATTCAATAAAACTTATTGGCAAACGGAAGAAAAAAATTCCAACTTTCACATGAAATATGGAAAAAGGTCAAAATCATTGCTGTCAAAAATCTCATTTTAAGTATTTTTACCCATAAAAAATTTTCACCTTTACAAATACCAAACTAATTCCTCTAGTTAAGTGCAAATGAGAAATAGCAACAACAACAACAAAAAAAAAATTAATAATAAAAAAATATATAAAAAAAATTACCAAAAAAAAAAAAAAAATGAAAGAAAAAATTAGAAAATTTGCTAAGAAAGTTTGTTAAGACGTACACTGATTTGTAGTGGGTGAAAAGTGCATTGTCAGTTCAATTATAGATGCTAGAAAAATACGAAAATAATAATAAATAAAATAAACTATTTCGAAAATTGTATATGAAAAATAGTGAAATTTGAGAAATGTGTTAAATTAAATTGGAAAAATTTCAGCCGGTAAGAAAATAAATTAAACTAAACTAAAGTAAAGAGGATTCATGTGCTCGTACTTTGTGCGAAATTGTATGCTAGTTGGTCGGTTGGTCTGTTGATGTGATAATTGCTAGTCGGATATGCTTAATGCAAGGTAAACACTTAAAAGTGTACCTCACCAAAAGTATACTATATTCGCACATTATGGGAATGGTTTTGCGCGTTCAATCGAAAAATGAATCGCATTCAAATTTATTATTACTAAATAAATTGATGTTAGTCGATAAATAACACTTTCACTATTATTCAAAGTATGTAGTACTTACTCTCTATTCGATGATGCATTTACGATTTTTAGTATAACGATTAGATTAGAAGACAAAAAACCCATCATTACAAATGAAGTACAATAATTATGAATAAAAAAAAAAAATCTATGATGCACTATTTAGTGGGATTATAAAAAAAAATCCCAACGTCTACTTAGCCCCAGAGCATTAATAGTGGGTTAGTTGTAAGGAATAATCAAAGGACTTTTAACATTTGCTTCAGTTTGAAAACTTTTTTTTGTTGATTTTATAAAATGAATAAATTGATTTAAAATTTTTTTAAAAATATTTTTAGTACGTTATTGAGATGCGGTCATAAATTGGATGCTCTCATAAGTACGTAATTGTGGACAGAAGAACAACAATAGTATAGCCTAAACTATAGTCAAAGTGTGTACACTTAGTTAAATTTGGATAAAACTTGAACGCCTACACTTTATACAAAAAGATATTCGTATGGTTTGGTATTTTGTTTTGTTTTGGTAAACAGTTAAGTGTATATATAAGAGTCAGTGGTGATGTCCGAAAAGGCCTCTTCATAATGCCATCCTACCATAATGATACCTGACTGAAGTGTGCCACCTTTTCAAAATGCTTAAATGAATTATTATCATTTCGAACTCATTCATAATACTTGAAAAAAAACAACCTATATTTCGAAATGCGGTTTTAATATCTTCGTTATTTCATTAACTAAATGGACTGGCTTGCTTAGAAAACCACAAATGAATAGATAGATTTATTTTCTTCCATAGACATTTGTGTCGACATTGGAATATCAAAAGTGGCCACCTCACCGTACCCGGAGTTCTTCAAGTATTTATGTACTTCTAAGAAAAAAAGGAATCATACATTTTGTTTTTACTTTTCATATTGAACTAGGTCAAAAGTAATTTAAAAAGTTTTTTTTTTGCAGAGTTATCGTATGATGGGAGCCGTGGGGGAAGGGGTAGTTACAGAGAGGAAGAGATGAAGCATAAAATCTAGTTTTTGTTTTTTGCAAGGTTGACAAAATTATAATACAAAAAAAAAATTGTATGAATAAAGTATCTATATTCTTATAAAGGAAATTCAATTAGATACACTTGTACTATTTTAACGAAATTACCTCGATTTTTTATTGTTGAACATCCTCAATAATAGGCTTCTGATAATTTTAATCTATATTTAAGAGTATATTTTTGATTTGACAGCGAAAAATGAGAGGGTGATGATTTTCCTATGGGTTTTCTTTTAAGGTCATACACTTATTTTTAATAGAGCTATTTTTTAAAAGGTTATATTCTGTATCATCTATTAAATATTTCATAAAATTATCATCGCTTATCATAAGCTAATTATAAATGAAAAATGATTGTAGCAAATAGTCAGTATCCTATAAGGGTTATGAGACCGGTTCATGAAGACCTTTCATATTTAAACATTTTTGTTTTGGTTTTTATCGTATACAATTTTTTCCATCTCGAAATGTCAAAGTGTTTCCGCATTAAAGTTTAGAAAATGATATATGCGCAAATTCAAAATGGCCATCCGGTTTTATTTATTTTAAAATTATTCACTCATCCTGATCGTTTTTATAAAAAATAGCTACCATTTTTAGTATTTAATATTTATTCAACATTATTATATAAATAGTAAAATATTTTTGTAAGTGTTCTTACACATTAAAATGTCAAAAATGACATTTAAAATTAATTCAAAATGGCCGTGCAGATGTTTTGAAATTAATCACTCATCCTGATCGATTTAAAAAAAATTAGTTACCATTTTTAGTATTTAATATTTATTCAAGATTATTATATTAATAGTAAAATGTTTTTGTCAATGTTCTTACACATTAAAATGTCAAACATGACATTTACAATTAATTCAAAATGGCCGTGCAGATGTTTTGAAATTAATCACTCATCCTGATCGATTTAAAAAAAAATAGTTATCATTTTTATTATTTAATATTTATTCAAGATTATTATATTAATAGTAAAATATTTTTGTCAATGTTCTTACACATTAAAATGTCAAAAATGACATTTACAATTAATTCAAAATGGCCGTGCAGATGTTTTTAAATTAATCACTCATCCTGATCGATTTTTAAAAAAAAAGTTACCATATTTAAGTATTTAATATTTATTCAAGATTATTATATTAATAGTAAAATATTTTTGTCAAAGTTCTTACGTATTAAAGTGTCAAGATGACATTTGAAATAGATTCAAAATGACCATCCGAATTTTTTAATCCTAATCGATCATCATTATTAAAATTGCCAACCATTTTAAATATTTAACAGTCATTCAAGATTATTTTATTAAAATTAAAATTCTTATAAGTGTTTCTTTTCTGTATTTTTTTATAATAAATTTACAAAATGTAAATTTCATACATGAAAAAGGGAATATTCTAGAATAATATTCATTTTGCTTCCAAATGTCATAGTTCTTACGCATTAAAGTGTCAAAATAACATTTACAATGAATTCCAAATCGCCGTGCCGCTGTTCTGAATTTATTCACTTATCCTGATCGATTTAAAAAAAAAATAGTTATCATTTTTAGTATTTAATATTAATTGAAGTATATTGTATTAATATTAAAATATTTTTGTCAAAGTTCTTACGCATTAAAGTGTCAAGATGACAGTTGAAATAAATTCAAAATGGCCGTACCTGGTTTTGTTGAAGTTATCCACTCATCCTAATCGGTCATCACTATTATAATGGCCACCATTTTAAATATTTACAGTCATTCTGTTCATCCTAATCAATTTAAAAAAAAATTCCCATCATTTTTATTATTTAAGTTTATTTATAAATTGTTTTTGTAATTTTTTTTTGCAATAATAAAATAACATAATACGAATTACTCGTACTTATACCAAGAAGCAGTAACTTAGAATGATTGAAAAATATATATTAATAATTAATTAACGCTTTAGCTACATATATATGTAGGTAAATCTGTGTGAAAAAGAATTAGTAATTGAAGAAAAACAAAAATACAACAATCGAAAATTAATTTCAAGAAAAAGTTACGCTAAAATATTGTAAGTATAAGGAAATAAAAAAAAAATGCTTTTAGTTTAAGTGAAAATGAATGAGAATTCGGAAAAAAAAATTTGCTATAAATGGTATTCTATTCAATTCGATTATTTTACAACTGAAATTTATTGAGCTTAAAATATACAGAATGGAATAAATACAAAAGAAAAATAATTTCTCCATTTCTCCACATATTTCCAGCCAAAGTTTATATACAGAAAAAGAAGTTAAATGATTTACGGCTGTCACATATGTAAATGGGAAATTGCAATAGTCAAAGCCAGTCATACTCGTATATTCATTGTGAAGAAAAGTTCCCTTCTTTGAAAACAATACAATAAAATGGAAAGTAATAATAATATTTTTATTTATTTATTTATTTATATATTAATAATTATTAGTTGCTTTTATATCTACTGCAATGCTGATTGTTTTAATGGATTTTCTTAGGAAAAAAATACTATTACTCCTACAGTATTCGCATGATGAACAATAAAAACAATAAATGACTCCACACACTGTCTGATTATATTAATCAATTTTTAACTTGTTAAATATGAATACTTTCTAGATAGTATAAGTACTATCAATCTGACAAGGGAATTTATATTAATTGCACATAAGATATTCTCACAGGAATTATTTAATATATTAAATACTATATGAGTTAATGAATTACTTACTACTCGTATTATTAGCGGATGCAAAATTATCTTTTATTCATTTTATTTGAATAATTGAAATAAACTCAATCAATTTTACTATCGATTAGAAAAATTATTTAAAAAAAAAATGCGAATTACAAAAAAACAATCCATCCGCCTTTCTTTTTCTAAGCTTTTTTAAATAATTTTAGAGCTTTTTTTTCATCTTTCGTAATTTTCCTATTTGTACTTTTATTTAAAAAAAAAATCTCTTCTATCTATTTTCAATTCAAATAAGTTTTTGCTAGCAATAATTTTTTATGTAAAAATCATCAACATTTTTAATTATCCTTAAAAATTTATTTATAATGATCAATTATCCAATTTTATCAAAATCCTTTTCAAATATAAAGCTTCCGCCTGTGATCTAAATAACTCCAATATACTTGAACAACTCCATAAAAGAGCAATGGTGGTCCTTAGTATATTATATAATTCTATTTTTTGACGAAAATCTTTACACATTTTCTAAAAAATTATCCCCGAGTTAAATAAACTACTTTCTATAGACCAATAAGTCTCCTTATTCCTTTGCCGCTTTTATCTTCTCTACGAATCCTCAAATTTAACTCCCTATTATCAATTTAGCTTCCATTCCGAACACTCTACTACCCAGCAGTATGTATCGTCGATTTCTTTGCATAAAAATGAAGACTAAGCGACAATTAAGCCAATGTACATTTGAAAAGATTGACCCAGTGAGGCAGAGTGTTGCTGAATGTCCGGGTACCTCTTATCGACGCCATGCACAAGAATTGGGAATATCTTCCCAATCATGTTCGTTAAAAATTCTCAAAGAAAATTTGCTTTTTTACACGCGTAAAATTCAATTGACACAACAGCTGCAAGCAAATGACAATAAACGGTGCCGAAACTGGAATGCTGCAATCTTACAGCTCCGTTAAGACGAAACTGGAATGCTGCAGTCTTATAGCTCCGTTTTTTTTTTTGGAAAAAAAAAATCAAAAATGAGCGTAGAAGCACACTTCGACTTGGGTGGCTTTGTTAATAAACGGAATAACCGCTATTGGGGCACCTCAACTGATACACCTAAGATGACGATACCTTCGTATGGTGCGGAATTTGGGCCGACGGCATCATTGGGCCATATTTCTTTGAGGATGCTGGAGCCCATGCTATACCAGTTACTAATTACCGCTATCGGGATATATTGGAAAACTTTTTTCTTTCCGAATTAGATCAACTAGGCCTATAAAACATGCAGTTCCAACGAGATGGCGCCACATCACACAAAGCTCGTACTACGATGCAAATTTTGAGAGTAATTTTTCCCATCCAAATAATATTAAAAAGTGGTGATATCGACTGGTCCCCACGATCACCTGATTTGAATCCTCCCGATTTCATCGTATGGGAGTACTTAAATGAAAAGGTCACCACAACTAACAAACCAACCACAAACTCGATGCTTAAGAACAACATTCGAAATGAAATTGCTGAAAAAACATCACAATTCTGTGAAAATGTTATGAAAAATATGCTTAAAAGAGATCGCTTTTACGCCGGGGCCAAAGGCAGTCATTTAACCAATATTATATTTTATACCTAATACTGAAGATCATATAATCAATAAATAAATTATAAATTATAAAATTATATTGCATATAAAAGTTATTAAAAAATAATTTCAACCCAGAACAGAAAATGCACCCTGTGAAAAACTCTCCAAACCCAAATTCAAACCCTCTACAGCTGGTCTGTCAAGTGGAGAATAAAAGTTAACGAAGGAAAATGTGCCCACATAACTTTTACACTCTGTCATGAAGCATATCCTACCCTATATCCTAATGATAGTAAAATTCCATAATAAATTAAATTTCGATGCCTAGGACTGAATTTAGACAAAGCTTTGATATGGAATCCACACAAAAGAATTAAAAGACCAGAACTAACTAGATGATATCGGCAAATGCTTCGACTTCTAGACAAAAAGGACATCAATGTACTTTCTTGCAATGCTCTACTCAAACCAATACGAACTTACAGACTGGGGGTCTTACAAGCCGTCCAATTATCGTCTAATACAATTCGCTCAGTCAAAAATGATGTCATTCATCGTGATCTTAAAATCCCGTTTGTTCGTAATTCGACTACGTATCGTTATAAAAAGTTTCATTCTCGTCTTTTCAATCATGCTAATCCCCTTGCTCAAGAGCTATCCTCCACGTTCGTACCTTTGATTATCCATCAAGGACTTAGTCGTCAGAGGTCTGTATTTTTTGTTAATAAAATTTGCAATGGTTTTAGTAAAAAATTTTTTTTCAAATTTTTTGTTTTCATTCTCTTTACTTATAATTTAAAAAAAAAATAGAAATCAGAAGTCACATTGTTAGGGGCCTAATTTTTATAATTTATGGAATGCTTTTGAGTCAAATATGATCGTAAAACAGTTCTTCTTAAATAAGCTAGAAAATATTTCTTTAAGAAAATAAAATTACACTTTGGCTAAAGGAGTACATCGAACTTCACCGGTGGACTTTCTGGTATCAAATTTTGTTTGCAAGCATATTGTTCATTTTTTTCATAACTCTTATACAAATTTATTGTATAAAAAACATGTCTTATTTATTGTATATTACTGAGAGGTGTGTTTAATGAAGATGGCGGTAGAGCTTGAAGTTTGCACTCACAATAATCGAAACATCACAATTTTTCGCGGCAGCCAGGCAGTCCTGGTGATCTTGTTCTCAATAAATTTTCTAGATAATCAGAATCCCGATCAGTTAAGAATTTTGGGAAACTCTTTATCATCCAGTAATCACAGCAGTTCCTAATTGATAGCACCTACTAACCAAATAGCAAATTACACCTTGAATGACTTTTTAAATTTTTTTTAAAATTAATTATAATTGAAAAAAAATTTGTTTTGTCAATGTTTGGAGGGAAATTTTTCTTGTATCTATATTTGAAAATACAATCTTATAATAGAATATAAAATTTTCAGATACTAATCAAATATTTCAAAATTAAGGGATTTTTAACCATTTATTAATAGAAATTATTTAGACATCATCAATTTCTCTTCTAAATTTTTTAAAATCGCATTTCTTATGTATTTTGAGGTATAGTTCGGCCATTACTTGCAGGGTATTGGTTTTTAAATGCAATAAAGTTTGAAGATTATCTGTTCAAATACGATTTTTTATGTTCAAGGGCGTCAAATTTAAGATGCATCAAATCAAAATTTGATTTTAAGAGAAAAAGCCCAACGGCGTCAAATCATCAGATCCTGGAGATCACTTGCAATCACCAAATGTCGAAATTACGCATTCTAGGTACATTTCTAGAATGAAGATCCTGGAGATCACTTCGAGACGACAACAGTTTCACGTTCTCGATTTTCGATAGCAAGACAAGCAAATAATAGCTTCAGATTCAAATTCACACGAAGCTGTAACTTTTTGGTACAACAATTGCATTTCAACAGTTACTTGTGGCTTTTTAAGCCCCCACATTTAGTAATTTTGCTTATTGCCATATCCGCCGAGCAAAAAATGAGCCTGATTACTGAAGAAAATTTCGTTTGAAACGTGGCTACCGAAATATTACTACTTTTATAAAAATAATTTTTAAGTTTTTGTTGAAATGGGAAATTTTAAATAAATAAAATTTTTTATGCATCATTAAAACTTAATATTTCTAACTTTAAATAAAAATTTTTTAGAGCATGACTTCTTATTTAAAAAATTATTTTTCATTGGTTTGGGGCAAAAGAAATCCATTATTTCAAGACCTTTATTTAACATGGTTCGGATTGTTCGATTTGCATCAAATGTGCACCATTTTCTTAAAATAATTTGTTGCCATTTTAAAGGTGGAGAAAAACTCGACTTAGCGATTTTCACAATCTTCTTTTGACGTCAATTTCTTTCTTATTACTAAGAAAGTTTTCCAATGATAAGAAAATATGATAATCGCTTGGTGCCAGGTCCGGACTATAAGGTGTATCCATCAAAACTTCCCAACCAAGCTGCCGGAGTTTCTGGTGAGTTACTATAGATGTGTGTGGTCTGGCGTTGTCCTGATGGAACATAACACCTCTCCTGTTGGTTAATTTTGGCCGACTTTGGTCCGAATTTAATGTTTGGTTATATGTAAGCAACTCATATGTAGTAGATGATTCCTTTCCAGTCCTACCAAATGCACGACAAAATCTTTCTGGCTATTAGTCCTGGTTTGGCCACAGTTTGAGCCGCTTCACCGCGCTTTGACCACAGCTGTATGTGACTCATTTCTCATCCCCAGTCTCCATTTCATTCCATTTGGCCAAGGCTTCGCACATGGAAATTGGTTCCATCACGTTTTTTTGCGTCAATTCATGTGTCATCTAAACATTGAGCTTCTTTTTGAATCCGCAGCTTTATGCAGATCGATTGTGATCGATCTTTAGCTCCGGGGCGATGCTTCGAATGCTAACGTGCCGGTCTACTTCGATTACTTGCATGATTTTATCGACATTTTCGATGAAGGGCCTACCTTTGCGAAGTGTATCGTTAACGTCGAAAATACCGAATTGGAATAGATGTAATTGGCTGTGACAGTACCGTGACCTTAAACATCATTCACTATTTTAGCCACCTGGCTTTTATCTTTTACACCCTATAACTCACAACTGTATCGATAATCAAAAAACTGTAAAAGAATTTTTCTTTGTACGAAATGTCACGTTTCCAATGAGCATAAGTCTTATCTTGTTTGATCAATACTTTAAGAGATCTAGCGAAAAAATAATGGTTTTCTTTTTCCCTAAAACTGAGTAAAAAACTGGTTTTTTTTTATAATTAAAAAAATGGATTTTCTCTTAAAATATTTTTATTATTAGTTAAAATATCCAGAATATAAATTGGTAAAGTTTTTTTTTCTAAATTAAAATTATTCTTAATAATAATATTTATATTTTTTTTGCTATTACTCGTAGATTGGTAGTCGAACTATAAAATGAATAATTCGGTTTCTTATTAATTAAGTTTTTAAAACTTAAAAATGCGGAATTGACAACAGATGGCATAACTTTTACACATGGTTTGTGTTAATAATAACTCATATGGCATTTTGGAGGTTAAACATCTGTCATTCATTCTCGATTTGTCATTAAACGAAATAGTGTAAACAACACAGTTTTTTTTTGCTTCAAAAATGTCGAATTTCGTACCAAAAAAGTCCCATTTGCGGGAAGTGTTGATTTACTTCTTCAATTTGAAAAAAAGTGCAGCTGAAGCACATCGATTGCTCACCGAAGCTTATCCTGAATATGTTCCATCGATTTTAACGTGCGAGAGATGGTTTGTGCGGTTCAGAAGTGGTGATTTTGACACGGAAGACAAAGAACGACCAGGTCAGCCAAAAAAGTTTGAAGATGAAGATTTGGAGGCATTACTCGACGAAGACTGTTGTCGAACTCAAGAAGAAATTGCAAACTCATTGGGAGTCACTCAAGCAGCCATTTCAAAACGTTTGAAAGCAGCATGATTCATCCAAAAGCAAGGAAATTGGGTCCCATATGAATTGAAGCCGAGAGACGTTGAAAGGCGATTTTGCATGTCCGAAATGCTGCTTGAACGGCAGAAAGAGAAGTCGTTTTTGAATCGAATCATTACTGGCGACGAAAAATGGATTCATTACGACAACCCAAAGCGCAAAAAATCGTATGTGAAGCCCGGCCAACCAGCCAAATCACCGCTAAAGCCAAATATCCATGGCGAAAAGGTAATGCTCTGTATTTGGTGGGATCAGAAGGGTGTGATCTATTATGAGCTATTGAAATCGGGCCAGACGATCACAGGCGACCTCTACCGAACACAATTAATCCGTTTGAAGCGAGCATTGGCCGACAAACGCCCGGAATATGCGACCAGACACGAAGCCATAATTTTCCATCATGACAACGCTCGGCCTCATGTTGCAAGACCGGTTAAAAATTATTTAGAAAACAGTGGCTGGGAAGTTTTGCCTCACCCGCCTTATAGCCCAGACCTTGCCCCGTCCGACTACCATTTCACTTCAGAACAGGGCATCAAAAATTGGCTCAATTCATTCTGGGCCTCAAAACCGGAGCAGTTTTTTTTGGTGCGGAATCCATATGTTGCCAGAAAGATGGGAAAAAGTAGTGGCTTCCGATGGACAATACTTTGAATAAAATATATTGTAACAATTTTTCAAAATAAACACTCAAAGTTTGCCAAAAATCCCGCATTTTTAAGTTATACACCCAAAGAAATTATTCCTTTCTGCTTTAAAATATCTAAAATATGAATTTAAAAATAACAAAAAAAAATACAATATTATTAATGAGGATTATTTAGCCAAAAAAAAAATCATAATTACCTAAATATCTCATATAAAAGCCTTGATATTATAAGTATCCTTACGTCGTTATTTGTTAAGATTTTCTGGTTGGTTTTTCTTTTCTTTAAATTTTTTAACATTATATTTTCTTAAGAAATACAAAAAAAAATTTAAATTCGTTTGTATATAAATTATAGTAAAGACCTTTTGAATAAAAAATAATAATTATCACAGCGGCATTAGTGCTCATCAATTTTCTAAAGGTCGCCAAAATTTGATTTATTTTAAATGTTCCACAAACCGAAATTTTTATAAATTTTTACTATTTCAAATAATGGTTTTTTTTCCTCTTAAGTTTATTTATTATTTATTACCATTTTGATAATGTTATTTTTATATGAATTGCTGGAATAGATTTTTCATATATGGTATGAATTCGTAATGAAAATAATTAAAAATTTCACTTTAGATATTGAAATGATAAAACATAAACTTTTATTTGTATTTCATATCTTTTACTAAATGAGTAATTTTTTTTCTTCATTTTAACTATAATTGAATAGGAAAATTTCATTAAATTATGTGAAAATGTAAATTTGTATTTCTTAACACATCAAACATAATTGCTTTTTGACACTTTAGTGTTAAAAAAAAAAAAAAAAGCTAATATCACACGGTTGGCTTAATGAATTTAATTAAAACATTTTATATATAACTAATAATTAATTTAGACTTTCCATAAAATTAAATAATTGTACCCACATTTTATATGTGAAATTAATAGAAATTATACGAGAGTACTTATTGTAACTTTAATGCAAAGCAGGAAGTACGAACAGCTGAGCAAAACTATGAAAATTAATTGTAAAAGTTTATGTTATACTATTGTATGTTTTTTTTAACAGGTAAAAATCTAAAACATTAGTTATTATCTTAATAGGGTTTTCTTCTTCAAAATAGTGTACTTTTTGTTGTTGGAAATTTAAACAAATAACTGTAAAAATAGACATTTAAGGCGTTTTAAAAAAAAAAAAAAATTTAATATTGTATTTTTAATAAATTGTTTAAAAATTATAGTTTTCTATATTTTTTTTATTTATTTTATTAGATTTGATGATGGTTGATAAACCGAAAAAATGTTGTTTTTAGATTTAAATAAAAATGTTTTTTTTTTATTTTAATTTTTAACAATTTTAATATTTTTTTTTTCAGATTTTAATATTTTCATTTATTTTTATTTATTTTTTGCTCAAATTTTTATAAAGGAAATTTATTTCAATTATTTTTGATTTCGAAATAGGTAAGCAATTTTATATTTTAGTTTTTTTTCTTCAAAATATATATTTTTATTTAAATATAGTAAATATTCCGTTTTATAATTAAATTTAATTATTTCTATTTTTACTAGTAAGTTTTTTTTTATAAAAAAAAATTATTTAAAATTTTTAAACAGAAATTAAAATTTTTTTTTTAACTTAAACTTATTAAAAGAATTTTTTTTTTTGGCAAGAATTTAGCATTTTATTTTCTATTATATTTTTCTTTATTTGTTTATAATTTTTAAATTTAATATTTACTTAATAAAGCATAACTACTTATTAAATAATAATACTCGTATTATGGCAAAATATTTTATAAAACATTTTTCTTTTTTTTAAAATATATTTTATTAAAATCTCTTTTATTAACTTTCACTTAAAATTCATTTTTTTGTTTATATTTAAAGACAAATTAAGATTTCATTTTGTAACTTTATTTGAAAAGAACATTTATTCCTTTATATAAGCAGAAATTAAATTTCCCAGAAAAAAGAGTTGAAATTTTAACAAAAGTTATCCTTAATAATTATTTTTGTTAATATTTTTTTTCTTGTTTTTTTTTGGGTTAAAATTTATTAATAGAATTTTTTTTAAATTTATAATGGAAATTTTGAAGATTTTTATTGTATTGGTTTTTTTTTTGAAACATTAAAACTTGATATTTCTGAATTTAAATAAAAAAATTTTGAACATAACTTCTTATTTAATAAAATTTTTTTTGCAAAATATTTTAAGCAAAGAATGTTTTTTTTGTAAAATTTTGTTTTTATATTAAAAAAAAAAACGGAATTTTTCTTAAAATATTTTTATTTATTAAAATCGATATAAAAACTTTGATCAATTTTTTCTTAACAATTTGGTTTTTTCTCTCCTTTTTTATTATTTTTAACAAACATTTTGTATTATTTTTGTGTAACGATTACAGTAAAGTGGATGGGAATTTTTTTTAAACATAAATTGTCCTATTTCTATTTTGTTTTAAATAAATAAATAGTTTTTAATTAACAATCAGTAATCAAGTTTATTTTCGGATTAAGTTTTTTCAACTTTTTCACAACAATCGTCTTGAAAGTTTCCCTTTTTTATTTATTACTGATTTTAATTTAGAATTTATTACTCTCTACCTGTTTTTGTTTGTTATTGTAAATATTTCCTATAAAATATATTATTGTAAATAAATAAATTTAATTATAATAAAAGAGGGGAAAGGAGGGGGGTAAAGAAAATGAAATTTAGAATTTAAATGAGAAAAATTTCATATCTTCACCAATTGAACAGGAAATTTTTTTTTTATGATTACTTGATATTCACCAATTCGTTGCAGTGGATTTTTAAAATTTTTTTTTATTTATCTTTTTGTGTGATGATGGTGTATCTTTTAACGATTCGGCCTAAGAACGGTATCCAAAAAGATAATTGAAAGCTAAATAATGATGATACTGGATTGATCAAGGTGAAGATGTTAACTAAACAAATAAAGACTTATCCAGGGAGATGATGATGATGATGAAGAAATGGTGAACTTTTCCATCCATCCAGTTTGACTGGAAACAATTAGTCTGGGACTGAACCATTGGCAAAAGGTATTGACGATTTCAAAAGAAGACAAAAATGGTATTCGCTTTGAAAAGGGAAACTAAAGTTTTTTTCCGTGGGGTTATTTTATTTGAAAATGTCTGTAGGAAAAATAAAATGCAAAAACAAAAAACAAAACCGATTTAAAAAGAAAATACGCCAGAAATAATGTAGAAAAGAAAAGTGAAAAGAAATGCTTAAAGATATTCAAGATACAGAAGATGGAAAAGAAAGAAAAAATTTATTATAAAGAATATGTTAAAACACTTACCAACAACCAATATGATTGCGTGCATACCTGTAGCTGGGCAGAGGTGTTTGGTGTGTTAAGTCGCGTACCATGTGAACATAATTCGGACGTGCTGTACGTGTTATTTTCTGCAAGGTTAGCCACCGCCAACAACCGGGGTCCGAAGATGCTGAAGATGAGCTAACCAGCCGGGTCAGGTATACCACCGATACATTGAAGCCTCGAGCAAGCTATCGACGACCCATCGACCTGTCAGCCCACCAACCCACCACCAATCTGCCATACCAGAAGACATCGCTTAACGTGTACTCTTGATGGTTTTCTATGTATTTCATCGAAGCAGATTCACACTGAACATCTGGTGGGGCTTTTGGACCTCGACAGTATTTAAAGATTCGCTTAAAATGGATTTTGCATAGTTCAATCAACAGCCTGCACCTACAATCTAGGTACAGTTAAGGGCTACTACTGTCAATTGCCAAAATAATACAATTTGGAATATCAAAAAGGAGTTTCAACTGATAAACTTTAGTTGTGTTTTTATCAACAAGAAAATAAAAAGGATCACCGGAATTTAAAAACGAAAATCCGAATTGAATTCTCTAGTCGTGAAGTTTTAGTGAAATTTCCTATTTCGAAAATGAAAGTTTTTATAGTAAGTGTAAATAATGATAAAAAGAAGTTTTGAAATCATAATTAATTATCAAAATTCAAATTTAAAAAAAAAATATATATAGAAAAAAAACAAAAATACAAAAAAAATTATTAAGAAAAAAATAAAAACCAATCAATAATTTTATTAGAAAAAAAAAAGGATTTTTCTGAAAAAATTTTAAAAGGAATTTTTATAATTTTTTTTTTTTTGGAGAAATTGTTTTTTATTTTTTGAAATTTTTTTAATTGTTAAAAAGTTTTTTTTTTGTTGTTGTTTCCAATTAAAGATGATTGAGGAAATGTTGAGATTTAAACAGGATCTATTCGGAAATGAATGAATTTAATTGTTTTTTTTTTTTTTAATTACGTGTGTTGCAGATCCTTTCAGTCATAGCACTTGCCTATGGAGGACCTGAAGCTGGTTACAATTATCGGCCACCCTTCAGTGGTGGCGGTGGCGGTGGTGGTGGCGGCCACGGTGGCGGCGGCGGCGGTGGTGGACTTATAGGAGGAGGTGGTGGTGGCGGCGGATTGATTAGCGGCACCCATAACGGCCCAATTGGTGGAGGTGGCGGCGGAGGATCCTTCGGTGGAGGTGCTATTGGTGGAGGAGGGTCCTCTTTCGGTAGCAGTTCATCTTTTGGCAGTAGCTTTAGCGGCGGAAGCAGTTCTTCTTTTGGAGGCAATTTCGGCGGTGGTAGTGGATTCGGAGGCGGCGGCGGCGGCGGCGGTGGATTCGGCGGTGGTAGTGGATTTGGCGGTGGCGGCAGCGGTGGCGGTGGTGGATTCGGAGGTGGCAGTGGATTCGGCGGTAGTGCTGGTGGCGGTTTCGTTGGTGGTGGTGCTGGCGGCGGTGCAATTGGCGGTGGTGGCGCTATTGGTGGAGGCGGTGGCGGATTCGCTTCCGGCGGAGGTGTGTATTTAATAATTAATTAATAATTTGCATTTTGCAACATTTCTTGGAAAATATCAGAAAAGTTCTACCAAGAATCCGATGATAGTGTGGTTGACAAAATGCTATGGATTTCTACTCTAGAATTTTCATTGAAATTATTATTTAAAAAAATTATGAATTTCTTTCTTATTTATGACTGACATACATAGGTGGAGGTGGATTCGGTCAAGGAGCAGCTCTAGTTCAGAAGCACATCTACGTCCATGTCCCACCACCAGAGCCAGAGGAACTCCGACCACAGAGACCTACCTCATTAGGCGTTGCTCAGAAACACTACAAGATCATCTTCATCAAGGCTCCATCACCACCATCGATAAGTCAACAACAGATTTCTCTGGCTGCTCAGAATCAAGAAAAGACCATCGTTTACGTTCTTGTTAAGAAACCAGACGATATTGGTGATATTTCTGTACCATCTGTTGCACCAACTCCACCAAGCAAACCAGAGGTTTATTTCATCAAATACAAGACACAGGTAAGCTTAAGCCCTTATGAGATGGGATGAAAATTGTTTTGGGATACTTTTGGAATCTTGAAATTTTTCGGTTTTTTTTTTACAATTCCAAATATTCACTGAGAATGCGTTTTAAATTTTGGATATATTTTATTTTACAGAAACAAAGTGGCGGTGGATCTGCTGGTGGAAGCATAGCAACTGGACCAGGACCCATAATTGGTGGTGGAGGAATCGGTGGCGGTGCGATCGGTGGGGGATCCATCGGTGGTGGTGGAATTGGTGGCGGATCGATCGGTGGTGGAGGTATCGGTGGCGGACATGGTGGAGGTATCGGTGGCGGACATGGTGGACACGGTGGTGGTGTTATAAGTGGTGGTGGAATCAGCTCAGTCGGCGGAAGTTCAATTGGAGGTGGATTCATTAGCGGTGGTAGCTCAGCATCATCATCCTCATCAATAACATCTGGCGGATCGAACGCTATCGGAGGTGAGTAATGGAAAAAGAAATTCCTTTTCTTTAAGAATAGCTCTTTAAAAATAAGTCTCTGCACTTGCGTGATCTGAAAACGAAAGCCACGTAGAATCGAAAGTGAAAATAATAGCATTTCGACACGCGATCGAATAAGAGCGCCGCACATCAAGCAAACCACAAGTTAGGTTATCCACTAAATCATTCTGAATTTAAAGACCCATAAAAAAAGAAAAAACTTTCAGTGGTTTCTTTTGGAATGTTATCGCTGTACAGATGAATCTGTACGTTCTTTGAATTCCGTAAAAGATGAGAAAGTCGACAACGAAAAATATGAAATAATCCCAAAATAAGAAGGGCAAAAAGCCAACGAAAAGAAAATCTTCTTTTCGTACATTATCCGCATTGGCATTTAGTCTGAACAGATTTCCGTCGTCTCGGATCCTATAGACGACGGTGAGGACCCTTCTTCTTCTTTGACAAAACTTACCGATCGGTTGGTGTTGACATTAGTGCTGATGTCGTTAATCATATTGGCAAAAGTTTCTCATGCCGCAGTGTTGGTTGGCTAGTATTGATGATGTTCGTGCCGGAATCGAACTGTTGTTCAGTCTGACGGGTGTGCAACCACTTTGAAAATCCCGAAAACTTTCACTTTAGCCACCGTCGAATCAGTTATCCTCTGATCCAACAAGTCATATTCAACCAACACCAAAGCATAAAATAAAAGAAATTAAAACGAAACGAAGCAATATAAAATATGTCATGCCCTCCAGCCAATCGATCAGACGCGTACCGAATTCTAGAGCTGCGTCCAAATGGAATCTTCGATCAATAAACGGCGAGTCATAACCAAACAACATGTAAAATATAAATAAGCAGAAGAAGATTTCAGCTTTCATGTGATTATCGTGGAAAATGCTAATTGAAATGTTTTCAAATCTCTTTTGCAATTGTGACATCATTTTCCAATCTTTTTTCCTTTTGCTAATCTTTCTTGAACATTTACACTTGTTCAACCGCCAATATTGTACATAGTTAAGCGATAGTGCACTTCCTCGCCCATAAATTCCTACAACAAAACTCTATTAACCATCTTCAAGTGCAAATATTGTTGCATTAGTCTCGTAGTACTTGTGATTAAATACCGGAAATAATTTCAATTTTTGTTTAGTCATCTCTGCGGTTAAATCACTTCTTGTACATTTGATTGGCATTTGCGGAAAGTGCAAGTTGAACAGAGAATTTTTTCCTTTTTTTTTTAAAAAAAAAACATAAAATTTCGTGAAATTCAATTAGCACGTATCGAAAAATATTTACTATTTTATAAACATTACGATTGGTTTTATTTGTTTTAATTCGTTTCGAAATTATTTATTTTATTTTTAAAATTTATTTGAATTGAAATATTTTTTCTCGCTTCTTTTAATGTAAGATTTAACACAACATCACTAAATAGATTGTGAATTTATATAATAGACTATTTAGCAAAGGTGTTATTAATTTGGTTATCTTTTTCTTAGCAACTTTTTTTTTACCTTATTTTTAAATATTTTTTTTTTCAATAATTTTCTATTGATTATAAGTGATCAAAAAAAATTTAATTAATAGATTTTCTTGATAATAAACTAGACAGTTCTTAAGGAACTATATTGTCAATAAAATATAATTTTTCCATAAAGATCATTTTGACTTAAACTAATTGAATTATTTACAAAAATTAAAATTAAAATAAACCATTTGAAATTATGTGTTAATATCGTGTAATAAGTTAGTTTGTCTATACTGCCATCTAGTGACATTTTCATAACATTAATTATTTTCAAAAATAGTTGTTTTTTAACATCCCAAAACAATAATAATAAAAAAAACAATAATAATAAAAGAATTATTTTTAAAATTGATTATCAGGAATTCCATCAACTCAATACGGACCACCAGGAAAATCAGGACCATATTAAATAAGAAAAACACTGTACAATGGAACATGAAATAATGGATTTCGTTAACGAGGCTTGTTATATGTTAAAGTTTTGATTTGGACAAAAGAAGATAAACGCAAACACAAAAAAAAATACTATTGTTGATATTATTATTTTTTTTATATTATAATAATCTTTTTTATATACATATATATTTTATATATCATTATTATTATTATTATTATTATTATTATTATAACTTTTACACTTCTTCATGGAAAATTTTTCTTCAAAATCCAATTAGTATTTTCCTAATAAGAGATAATTTTCTTTTTATTTGAGAAAATTTCCATAAATCCTTTTACTTTTTCTCTTTCAGTAAATTCATAAAATATTCTCGAAAATTGTTTGAATTTTTTTTTGTAAATACTTTCATTTTTTTCTTCTTATTATAAATCATACAAAAAGAAAAAATATTATTCTCATTATAAATTGTTGCAAGTTTAAATTTTTTCTCATTAATTATTTTCCCCTTTTAAGTACTAATTTTAAGTTCCTTTTTTTATACATTTACACATTGTACAATAAAGAACAAAATGAAAATACTCATTATATAATATTTATTCACTTAAAAATTATTATATGAAAACCTCAAATGTATTAGTAGTTATAAATATAAATTATGTATATTTGATTAAATATAGTGAAATATATAAAAAAAACAAAAATAACGACGGTGACAAAATAAAATGCGTTTGTTTTTTTTCATCCATTTTCCTAAAAATATGTTTTCAAAGAATTTTCACTAACTTTTAATAATAAATTGAAATATTTCCATTTTAGTGTATTGAAAAAAAAATATTTTTAATTTATTTTCAGTTAAAAATTATTATTTATCAAAAATCATTAAGTGAAAGTATTTTAAAAATAAATTTGCGTTGCATCGAAAACCAAATTCGATGGCGGCCATTTTATATACTGTTAACATCAACGATTGGATTTCATTTGTTTTTGCTTTAATAAAGAGAATTTATTTTCAGTTAAAAATTATTATTTATCAAAAGTCATTAAGTAAAAGTGTTTTAAAAGTAAATTTGTATTGCATCGAAAACTAAATTAGTTGGCGGCCATTTTGTACACTGTTAATATCAACGGTTGGATTTCATTTGTTTTTGCTTTAATAAAGAGAATTTATTTTCAGTTAAAAATTATTATTTATCAAAAATCATTAAGTAAAAGTATTTTAAAGATAAATTTGCGTTGCATCGAAAACCAAATTAGATGGCGGCCATTTTATATACTGTTAACATCAACGATTGGATTTCATTTGTTTTTGTTTTAATAAAGAGAATTTATTTTCAGTTAAAAATTATTATTTATCAAAAATCATTAAGTAAAAGTGTTTTAAAAGTAAATTTGTATTGCATCGAAAACTAAATTAGTTGGCGGCCATTTTGTACACTGTTAATATCAACGGTTGGATTTCATTTGTTTTGTTTTAATAAAGAAAATTTATTTTCAGTTAAAAATTATTATTTATCAAAAATCATTAAGTGAAAGTGTTTTAAAAATAAATTTGTGTTGCATCGAAAACCAAATTAGATGGCGGCCATTTTATATACTGTTAACATCAACGATTGGATTTCATTTGTTTTTGTTTTAATAAAGAGAATTTATTTTCAGTTAAAAATTATTATTTATCAAAAATCATTAAGTGAAAGTATTTTAAAAATAAATTTGCGTTGCATTGAAAACCAAATTAGATGGCGGCCATTTTATATACTGTTAACATCAACGATTGGATTTCATTTGTTTTTGTTTTAATAAAGAGAATTTATTTTCAGTTAAAAATTATTATTTTTAAAAAATCATTAAGTAAAAGTGTTTTAAAAATAAATTTGCGTTGCTTCGAAAACTAAATTAGATGGCAGCCATTTTATATACTGTTAACATCAAAGATTTGATTTCATTTGTTTTTGTTTTAATAAAGAGAATTTATTTTCAGTTAAAAATTATTATTTATCAAAAATCATTAAGTAAAAGTGTTTTAAAAATAAATTTGCGTTGCATCAAAAACTAAATTAGATGGCGGCCATTTTATATACTGTTAACATCAACGATTGGATTTCATTTGTTTTTGTTTTAATAAAGAGAATTTATTTTCAGTTAAAAATTATTATTTATTAAAAATCATTAAGTGAAAGTGTTTTAAAAATTAATTTTTGTTGCATCAAAAACTAAATTAGATGGCGGCCATTTTATATACTGTTAACATCAACGATTGGATTTCATTTGTTTTTGTTTTAATAAAGAGAATTTATTTTCAGTTAAAAATTATTATTTATCAAAAATCATTAAGTAAAAGTATTTTAAAAATAAATTTGCGTTGCATCAAAAACTAAATTAGATGGCGGCCATTTTATATACTGTTAACATCAACGATTGGATTTCATTTCTCCTTGTTTAAATAAAGAGAATTTATTTTCAGTTAAAAATTATTATTTATCAAAAGACATTAAGTAAAAGTGTTTTAAAAGTAAATTTGTATTGCATCGAAAACTAAATTAGTTGGCGGCCATTTTGCACACTGTTAATATCAACGGTTGGATTTCATTTGTTTTGTTTTAAGAAAGAAAATTTATTTTCAGTTAAAAATTATTATTTATCAAAAATCATTAAGTGAAAGTGTTTTAAAAATAAATTTGTGTTGCATCGAAAACCAAATTAGATGGCGGGCATTTTATATACTGTTAACATCAACGATTGGATTTCATTTGTTTTTGTTTTAATAAAGAGAATTTATTTTCAGTTAAAAATTATTATTTATCAAAAATCATTAAGTGAAAGTATTTTAAAAATAAATTTGCGTTGCTTCGAAAACTAAATTAGATTGCAGCCATTTTATATACTGTTAACATCAAAGATTTGATTTCATTTGTTTTTGTTTTAATAAAGAGAATTTATTTTCAGTTAAAAATTATTATTTATCAAAAACCATTAAGAAAAAGTGTTTTAAAAATAAATTTGCGTTGCATCAAAAACTAAATTAGATGGCGGCCATTTTATATACTGTTAACATCAACGATTGGATTTCATTTGTTTTTGTTTTAATAAAGAGAATTTATTTTCAGTTAAAAATTATTATTTATCAAAAATCATTAAGTAAAAGTGTTTTAAAAGTAAATTTGTATTGCATCGAAAACTAAATTAGTTGGCGGCCATTTTGTACACTGTTAATATCAACGGTTGGATTTCATTTGTTTTTGTTTTAATAAAGAGAATTTATTTTCAGTTAAAAATGTTTATTTATCAAAAATCATTAAGTGAAAGTGTTTTAAAAATAAATTTGTGTTGCATCGAAAACTAAATTAGTTGGCGGCCATTTTGTACACTGTTAACATCAACGATTGGATTTCATTTGTTTTTGTTTTAATTAAGAGAATTTATTTTTAGTTAAAAATTAATTTTTGTCAAAAGTCATTAAGTAAAAGTGTTTTAAAAATAAATTTGTGTTGCATCGAAAACTAAATTAGTTGGCGGCCATTTTGTACACTGTTAATATCAACGGTTGGATTTCATTTGTTTTGTTTTAAGAAAGAAAATTTATTTTCAGTTAAAAATTATTATTTATTAAAAATCATTAAGTGAAAGTGTTTTAAAAAAAACTTTGTGTTGCATCGAAAACCAAATTAGATGGCGGCCATTTTATATACTGTTTACATCAACGATTGGATTTCATTTGTTTTTGTTTTAATAAAGAGAATTTATTTTCAGTTAAAAATTATTATTTATCAAAAATCATTAAGTAAAAGTGTTTTTAAAATAAATTTGTTTTGCATCGAAAACTAAATTAGTTGGCAGCCATTTTGTACACTGTTAATATCAACGATTGGATTTTATTTCTTTTTGTTTTAATAAAGAGAATTTATTTTCAGTTAAAAATTATTATTTATCAAAAATCATTAAGTAAAAGTGTTTTAAAAGTAAATTTGTATTGCATCGAAAACTAAATTAGTTGGCGGCCATTTTGTACACTGTTAATATCAACGGTTGGATTTCATTTGTGTTTGTTTTAATAAAGAGAATTTATTTTCAGTTAAAAATTTTTATTTATCAAAAATCATTAAGTAAAAGTGTTTAAAAAATAAATTTGTGTTGAAAACATCGAAAACTAAATTAGATGGCGGCCATTTTATATACTGTTAACATCAACGATTGTATTTCATTTGTTTTTGTTTTAATAAAGAGAATTTATTTTCAGTTAAAAATTATTATTCATCAAAAATCATTAAGTAAAAGTGGTTTAAAAATAAATTTGTATTGCATCGAAAACTAAATTAGTTGGCGGCCATTTTATGTACTGTTAACATCAACGATTGGATTTCATTTGTTTTGTTTTAATAAAGAGAATTTATTTTCAGTTAAAAATTATTATTTATCAAAAATCATTAAGTAAAAGTGTTTTTAAAATAAATTTGTGTTGCATCGAAAACTAAATTGGTTGGCGGCCATTTTATATACTGTTAACATCAATGATTGGATTTCATTTGTTTTTGTTTAAATAAAGAGAATTTATTTTCAGTTAAAAATTATTATTTATCAAAAATCATTACGTAAAAGTGTTTTAAAAATAAATTTGCGTTGCATCGAAAACCAAATTAGATGGCGGCCATTTTATATACTGTTAACATCAACGATTGGATTTCATTTGTTTTTGTTTTAATAAAGAGAATTTATTTTCAGTTAAAAATTATTATTTATCAAAAATCATTAAGTAAAAGTGTTTTTAAAATAAATTTGTTTTGCATCGAAAACTAAATTAGTTGGCAGCCATTTTGTACACTGTTAATATCAACGATTGGATTTTATTTCTTTTTGTTTTAATAAAGAGAATTTATTTTCAGTTAAAAATTATTATTTATCAAAAATCATTAAGTAAAAGTGTTTTAAAAGTAAATTTGTATTGCATCGAAAACTAAATTAGTTGGCGGCCATTTTGTACACTGTTAATATCAACGGTTGGATTTCATTTGTGTTTGTTTTAATAAAGAGAATTTATTTTCAGTTAAAAATTTTTATTTATCAAAAATCATTAAGTAAAAGTGTTTAAAAAATAAATTTGTGTTGAAAACATCGAAAACTAAATTAGATGGCGGCCATTTTATATACTGTTAACATCAACGATTGTATTTCATTTGTTTTTGTTTTAATAAAGAGAATTTATTTTCAGTTAAAAATTATTATTCATCAAAAATCATTAAGTAAAAGTGGTTTAAAAATAAATTTGTATTGCATCGAAAACTAAATTAGTTGGCGGCCATTTTATGTACTGTTAACATCAACGATTGGATTTCATTTGTTTTGTTTTAATAAAGAGAATTTATTTTCAGTTAAAAATTATTATTTATCAAAAATCATTAAGTAAAAGTGTTTTTAAAATAAATTTGTGTTGCATCGAAAACTAAATTGGTTGGCGGCCATTTTATATACTGTTAACATCAATGATTGGATTTCATTTGTTTTTGTTTAAATAAAGAGAATTTATTTTCAGTTAAAAATTATTATTTATCAAAAATCATTACGTAAAAGTGTTTTAAAAATAAATTTGCGTTGCATCGAAAACCAAATTAGATGGCGGCCATTTTATATACTGTTAACATCAACGATTGGATTTCATTTGTTTTTGTTTTAATAAAGAGAATTTATTTTCAGTTAAAAATTATTATTTATCAAAAATCATTAAGTAAAAGTGTTTTTAAAATAAATTTGTTTTGCATCGAAAACTAAATTAGTTGGCAGCCATTTTGTACACTGTTAATATCAACGATTGGATTTTATTTCTTTTTGTTTTAATAAAGAGAATTTATTTTCAGTTAAAAATTATTATTTATCAAAAATCATTAAGTAAAAGTGTTTTAAAAGTAAATTTGTATTGCATCGAAAACTAAATTAGTTGGCGGCCATTTTGTACACTGTTAATATCAACGGTTGGATTTCATTTGTGTTTGTTTTAATAAAGAGAATTTATTTTCAGTTAAAAATTTTTATTTATCAAAAATCATTAAGTAAAAGTGTTTAAAAAATAAATTTGTGTTGAAAACATCGAAAACTAAATTAGATGGCGGCCATTTTATATACTGTTAACATCAACGATTGGATTTCATTTGTTTTTGTTTTAATAAAGAGAATTTATTTTCAGTTAAAAATTATTATTTATCAAAAATCATTAAGTAAAAGTGTTTTAAAAATAAATTTGTATTGCATCGAAATATAAATTAGTTGGCGGCCATTTTGTACACTGTTAACATCAACGGTTGCATTACATTTGTTTTTGTTTATTGAATAGAATCAAATTAAAAATGTTGATTGCTACAAAAATAGAAAATAAATCACTTACTTATAAAAGGTATTTTTTACAAAATTTTTTAAACCCACTGAAATTAAGACTGCTTCTCTTTCTCTTCGCCTTTTACAATTAAAAAAATACACTCTTCGCCTTTTACAATTAAAAAAATACACTCTAACAGCTCTTATCCTGAAGCTCATTACCAAAAATAAATAAGTTTTCATTACATATATTTTCAAAGTTTTAGTTATTCTTAGATTAAGAAAAAATTATTTCTGATCAACAATTTGGCTTTCGATCCAAATACTTCGCAATCATGTACAGCCATTGCGTTGTTGCTTAAATTGGATGCTTTCTTGAGCGGCAAAATTATTACTAAATATTATATTTACTATGGTTGAGGCTTCTCTGGAAACTCAAGATCTTATTATAAATTCGTATCTTTCCCAATGTCGTATTTCCAAGTAGCAGTTAAATCAGAATTCTTCGATTTATATCCTATTTCCGCTGGAGTTCCACAAGGTAGTCTTTTTGATCCCATGTGATTCTTTCTCTTCAACACTCTCATCCTGCCATATATATTCTAATAAGCAGAAGAATACTCCACTTTCAGTCTTTGCCAAGAACAACCTACCCCTTTAGACATTATTTCTAAATGCAATTAAGTAGGTTACTTAGGGCTGCAGTGGCACAAAATATTAATCTAGAACCCAAATGGTAGACTGAAAAAGGATTTGAAAGTAACAGATGCTTTCGAAACTATCAATAAAAATTGTACAATAACAATATACAACTCAATTATTAGGGAAGAGCTATTGGAGCTCTGGAAACCCTCAAATGACACATCAAAGACCACTTCGTATTGTGCGGCATTTAGGCCGCCGGCATCATTGGGCCATATTTCTTTGAGGATACTGGAAGCAATGGTGTAACAGTTACTGATAACTGCTATCGGAACATATTGGAAAACTTTCTTCTATCCGCATTGGATCTATTAGGCCTATAAAATAGAAATTTTTCTCGGCTGGATAATGTCAATTATCCCACGATCTCCTGATTTGAACCCTCCTGATTTCTTCGTATGGGTGTAGTTGAAGTAGAAGGTCTCCACAAATAATAAACCAACCATAACCTCAGTACTTAAAGATAACATTGCAAACGAAATTGCTCAAATTTGGAAGTCTTCCAAAATATTATGAAAAATGTGCTTAAAAGAGCTCGCCTTTGCGCCGAAGCCAGAGACAGGAATTTGATCCAAATTATAGTTTATATATAATCCTAAAGATCAATCAATAAAATATAAATTATAAAATTATTATTAAAAAACAATTAAACGTTATTAAAAAAAAACATTAACCTGGAACATAAAAAGCACCCTGTAGAAGTGTACTTTGGCAACCGTTTGATGTGGTCAAAACTAGAACTAAATAGACGATATCGACAACTATTTCTACTTCTAGACAAACATTCGAAACATATAATAGACATTAAAGTACTTTTATAAAATGCTGTACTTAGGTCAATATGGACTTACGGACTAGAATTCTGGAGTTCTTCTAAGCCTTCCATTTCCAGCAAATAAAATTCTTTCAGTCAAACACACTTGTTTGAGTCAAGGTTGGTGGATTCACAAGTTTGAGTTACGAAATTAGCTAATGGCGGACATTCTTTATCAATTTTTATGGTGGCATAAAGTATTATTGGAGCTCCGCGAAGCGTTCAGGGAGGAGTTCAACATTGAAAATTGATAAAAATGTGTAACGAGTGAGGTAAGTCTCTCGATTAACATTGAGGCTCATGTGTAGTCTTTGAATTCCTGACGAAACAAAAATTCCATACATAATGCTAAAGACTATATAATCAATTAATAGAATATAAATAATAAAATTGTACTTTATTTAAAAGTGGCCATTCCCGAAATCCGTCTATCGGCACTTCTCGGCCAAATATTTTTGGAGTTTCGCTAAGACGGCGACGATGATCTTTATTACCACATCTTTCAGTTCAAGCTGCTAATATGGGACCAGCTACCTGTGGGGAGGTGATTAGTTCAAATTTATTTTAATATTTATTTTATACGTTCTCCACAGTAATGTCTACAATTTATCGAGGCAGACACTGAAGAAAAAAAGGATTATTCAACTCACATTTTTGGATTCCTCAAACGAGTCGTAAGTGAGCCATAAGCCATCTTCTGCATTCTCGAAGTTGATTCAACCCAGAAACTGCGTACGAATAAAAAAAAATCGAGAGCCAAATTGTACAAATCTTATGTGGTGTAATGCTGAATGAATAGCACAGTCGAGTCAAGTAGCTAGGTTGAAACCAAAAACTCAGTCAGGTATATTTTGACTCGACATCGGGTATTCCGCAATTTCGCCCACACATTGGGCGACATTCTGTTATGGTATAATTCTCTTATATTCCCTTAATATACCATAACACATTTATACCAACCAATTTGGACTTATGGAATTGAACTTTGTAGTTGTGACCAAATATTCACTTTGTTTACGTCGTGTGTAAATTCTGTTATTAAAAATATTATGTCCCTCTAATCCTATCATCATAATCTACTCGTAGAAATAAACATTTCTCCTATTACCCTTACTAAAAATCAATAATCGGAGACTTAAGAGACCTAGATTAATTAGAATCCCCGTTCACTCTGGTTAGGCAGAGGCACCTCGTAAATCTCACTAAATTGCTTCAATTAATTCATGACGTACATCTGTTAGTTAAAATAATCTTGGAATTGATTAAAAATTACAAAAATAATTTTTCTTTTTTCCTTCAAAAAAATTGGTGCTTTTACCTTTCGTCTATTTTTCGGATAATGCCAATATCAGCTAGCAATCGTACGAGCACATTTTCATGGTTATTAAGTGTACTTAAATAATTAATCGTTTTCATTAAATCTAATATTTTAAAAATTATATTTTTTTTCGTAATAATGGCCTTTACTTGTATGTGAATGAATGCTCGACGAAAATTACAATTTTCGTTCCGTTTCCGAGTCAGTATGAAAGAAGGATTAATAATATTTATAACTACACTGCTGGTCAAAAGTTTGAGATCACCTATAATTTTTTTTTTAGCAAAACTAAAATTACGACCGCAGAACGAATTTCGACGATCATTTAATCTCATTTATTTTTTTGGTTTCTGAGACAAAAAAGAAATACTAAATCTGTAGTGCCACAATCATGACGCTATTTTGCGACTTCATATTTAGCATGGAGTGGTGCTGCAACGCTTTCCTAGAAAAACTGATCGATTGTAAATCGAGGGGAGCGGTCAGACATTTTTGATTTTTATAGTCCATGTTAGGAGGTCAAAGAAAAATAAATTAAAAAGGTTTTGGGAAAGGATCTCCACCACAGAAGGGTTTCTATTCTGTTAAAAAATTCTGGATTATATGACATTCATTTAAAATATGATAAAAGATGAGGTGAACGAGATCAGTTATAGAAGTACTATAGATATTATGGGTAAATGTGGTATGGTCATTTGGAATTCTCAGAAGCTTCCTTGCCCAGCAATTCGAAGTGATTGTTGAGTAGACTGGTTTGCTGATGTTTAGAAAAAGTGTGGAAAGAAATATTCTACTGTTGGTCCAGTCTACTTGTCTACGAATAGCCAAAGATAATAAATACTCTTTGGTCTTCACATGAAGCAAATTTGAAACTTTAGTAAGGTTAGGACAGTGGAAAGTCTCCCTTAACAGCTAATCAGCCTGCTCATTCAATATTGTAATTGTTAACAGAAATTAATGTTACTTAAAATTTGCGGCGATTAAGTAAGTAATTTCTCTAATTTTTGACTATTTGTCATGTGTTAACTTAACAAAAACTATTGGGTTGTCGGGAAAGTAATTTCGTTATTTCCCAGCAGAGAATTTAATTGCTTTTTTTCACAATCAACTTCACACTTAAGCCAAATAATCATATCTATTTTGATAGCTGTTATAGCAAGGCTTATTTGTGAAAAAATTCGATTGATTCTGCACTGCAGTTTTTGTTTGATAACCTTTTTAATATGGAAAGTAAAAAACAGCATTTTCGGGATATTTTGCTTTTTTACTATAGAGAAGATAAAAATGCTGTTCAAGCAAGAAAAAAATTATCCGATGATTATGGAAAAGATGTGTTAAGTGATTTCGATCCGGCAAATTTTGATCTCGAAGATGCACCACGTTCTGGAAGGCCAGCTGAAGCTGATGAAGACACAATAAAGGCATTAATTGATGCAAACCGGTGAATAACAACTCGTGAGATCGCTGAGCGATTAAATTTATCGAATACGATCCTTCATGATTATTTGAAATGTCTAGGTTTAATCTCAAAGCTCGACATATGGGTTCCTCATCTTCTCACGGAAACAAAATTTGTGCCGTCGCATTGAAGGTAGTGATTTGCTTCTCAAACGTCAAAAAATATGATCCATTTTTGAAGCGTGTCATCAATGGGGACGAGAAATGGGTTGTCTTCAACAATGTTAAGCGCAAAAGATCCTAGAGTAGAAAAGATGAACCGGCAAAAAGCACTTCGAAAGCCAATATTCATCAAAAAAAGGTTATGCTATCTGTTTAATGGGATTTCAAAGGAATCGTTTCTTTTGAGCTTCTACCGAGCAACATAACGATAAATTCTGAAGTGTACTGTCATCAGTTGCCAGAATCTGAAGTGTACTGTCATCAAAAAGGCCAGAATTTGTCAATAGGAAAGGTATAGTATTCCAACAGGATAATGCGAAACCACATACAAGTTTGACCACTCGGCAAAATCCTTTAGAGCTTGGAAGGGATCTACTGCCACACCATACTCTCCAGACCTGGCACTTTTTTTTTTTTTTTTTTTTTAGATTATTGAGGTACAGGGGGAAACCTTCAAAAGGTACTCGACTGGGAGGCCTTCTACCTGTCAGACGAGTTAATCGGGATTTTACCTCACTAAAACCTAACCTGTACCTCTACCCTTGCTCCCGGAACGATGGTTCCCCGGCGGCACTCTTTGTAAATACTACTTCGCCGGGGCGTTCTTATAATATTTTACTATTTATTATATTTTACTGCTGTCTCGATGTTATGACGCCTCGCGGCCTATTCTTCGTACGTGTTGTGAAGATCCTTGATGATAGATTCCGCGTACTCTGCAACTTTGTTTCAAGCCGATTAGTTCTTCAGCATGCACTCCACTATGTTTGCTGGACTGATGGAACGGTCCACATTTTTCACCAGTTCTGCCCGCATCTCCTCGTAGAGGGGGCACTGGAAGAACACGTGTTCTACATCTTCCACCACATCGTAGCAACGATGACAGTTTGGGGAGTCTGTTCTCTTGAATCTGTGCAAGTATGCCCGAAAGCATCCATTTCCAGTCAAGAGTTGGGTGATGTAATACCCGACTTCCCCGTGCAGGCGAGTGACCCATTTGGTGACATCTGGGATCAGTCAATGGGTCCACCGACCCTTCGTCGAGCTGGCCCATTTTTCTTGCCAGAGGCGAAGACTCTCGGGTCTCTCCTCTTCACAGAGGACCTTTCGCCGCTCTTCCTTCTTCCTATGATATTGGCGTTTTCGCCCTCCTGCCAGGATGTCGATGGGTGGGCATGATGCCACAACGTTGACCGCATCGTGTGATACCGTTCGGTATGCTGACGCCACTCTGATCGCTGAGAGCCGCTGGACTGATGACATTGTCTTGCGGTATGTTGTTATCTCTAGCGATTTCGCCCACTCTGGTGCTCCGTATAGCAGGACGGAAGTAACTACAGTTGTCAGTAGTCGTCTTCGAATTTGCCTGGGGCTCCGATATTGGGCTTATTCCGATTATCATTTGTTCTGGTCTCTACAAAAATTGGTAGATGGTAAAACGTTTAATTCAAATGAGGAGGTCAAAAATCACTTAGATCAGTTTTTTGCCACTAAAGAACAAAAATTTTATAAGCGTGGAATCATGCTACTGCCAGAAAGATGGCAAAGGTTATTTTGGATTAGACTGGATAATATTTGATTGAATAAAATATTAATTCACTATAAGAAAATCGTCTTTCATTTTTATAAAAAAAACCGAAATTACTTTCCGGACCACCCAATAATTGAAAACTGAAAATTATTGAAATTCCGATTACTGTCTATCTCAGACTAATAATTATTGGCTCAATGTTGTCAAGCTGAAAAACAGAATAGAAAAAAATTAAGTTGAAAAAAGGACATGGAAAATATATATCCTTACTTAGCCGAATCTGCCGCTGTTGCCAGATTTTAAAGAAACTACTTTTATTCAGTAATATTTATTTCGAAAAGTACACCACAAAAACTATTATTTTTTATGTGTAAAAAATAGTGAATTTTTATTGTAGGGTCTCAAACTTTTTACCAACTGTGTACACATTCAAATTAACTCGTTTCATGCAAGGAAGTATTTATTTAAAAAAAAAGAAAAAAACAAAATGTTGCATAAAAAATATTTCACCATTGAAAATTGATTGATCCAAGTACAACTGAGGTTAATGTAAATTGGTTTTTAATTGAATTTTTTTTTTGTGTTGAAAAAACTTACAATTGTTAAAAAAATGAAAAGAAAATTAAATTCAATTTCATTGCAAATAAATCCCATGTAAATGTGCACTAATGTATTTTATTGAATTTTTGTTATTATTTTGTTTTTTAAAAAGAAATAATTTTCTTGCGCTCTTCTATGATTTTAGTAATGTTTTAAATTGTTAATTCTTAACTCATATGAATTTTCATTGAATAGTATTTTTATTAATATTTTTTAATTTTTTAATAAGTTTATTGATTTAATTATTATTACAGGAGAAAAATCATAAAAATAGAATGTGGACTTCTTTTTTAATAAAACAAAAGTAGAAAAAATATAATCCATTGGAAAATTATTTTATTTTTATCAATTTATTATTAAACTATTTTTTATCAATCCAGAAGGAAGTATTTTTTTTTAAATTTTACTATAAATTATTGTTGATAAAAGTATTTTTTTGATAGAAAAAATTCCAAAATTCATTAAGGAGATTAAATCGAAAATGGAACAAATACGAGTATTTTTTCATTAAAAATAATAGACGGAATGCAGCTAACCAATTCAGTCGAATAGTGTTTATGGAAAATACGATAAAACGTAGGTGTTCCAGTGAGTCTAAAATGACTTTGTTATATTTTTGTCTCGTATTAATTTTATCGCTTGATTTTGAAGCCTATCTAGTAAGTGCAATGACATTTTAGCAGCACCTGCCCACACCTGGGAATTATATTCCAGCTTGGGACCTTAACATTTTGTAGCATTTTTGGTAATACTAAATAAGTGGTCATTCCATCGGAGCTTATCATTAACACATCTACCAAGAATGGAAAGTTTTTCAGTTTCAGTAATGCAAGTGCCATTCATGGAAAATAGCTGGAAATTTCGGTTTCGCTTTAGAGGCAGAAGATAGCTCTGTGTTTTGGAAGTATTAAATTACACTCTGTTCTTCGAGCCCCACAAATAACATACTATCTATATAGGAATTTAATAACGTTATCGTTCCATCTCCATGGCCAAAGAGCAATGAAATAAATCAGGAAATAAGTATGAAAAACTGAGAGTACTGTCATCAGCGAAAAATTGGATTGGCTTAGAAGTAACAGATCAGAGATCCATTATAAATTAGAAAAAGGGTCGGAGATGGAGCCGAATCCTGGGGAATACCAACATTTATTTGGTGGACTGCAGACTTAAAGCCATCCAAAACAACTTGCATTGAACGGTTCGGTAGCTTCCAATCCATTTGAAGAGGCAATCGTCGATGCACGCATATTCGACAAAAGAGTTTGATGCCAAACTCAGTCAAATGCCTTTGGAATATCAAGCGCAATAGTCCTTCTACACTTTCCGGAGAAATAGAGAGTGTGGCTCCACTTTTCGGCTAGATACGTCCTCAAATCACCAGTGGATCTATTGATATAGAAACTATATTGACTGAGGAGTTTCTTAAATTCGTAATATTTCGCTGATAGTTTATCGGTATTTGTCATAACTTTAGAAAGAAGGGATTTTAGTACAATGGATCGATAATTGGAAGAAGAAGAGGACTTGCTTTTTTTGGAAAAATTCCAGAAGAAAAGAATAGGTGGAAAAGCTTATGCAATGGAAGAACACCTCTTCTGAACTATGGAGGAAATACCATCTGAATCAGCGGATTTGTGTATGATACATCAAAATCTCAAAGGATTTTTCAATTGTACGAGTGTAGAAATTAATTTGACCCATAAAAAATTCAGCATGCTCCAATACAAGCGGAGGTAAGGAAGAGAGGAAGATGCTGCAAAGTTTCATTATGAAATAGCATTTAGAGTACATAAGCAGGTGGGATTTTTTTATTCTTTTGGTAAATGGCCAAAACTATTTACTATCCCTGATATTAAATATTCATCATCAAACCGTAATAAACTATTTGCAAAAGGTTTGGTTAAAAAAAGTCCATATTTGGGTGCCTAATAAATTGACTGACTTAATATGTATGATACGCTGCTGAAGCGCAATAAAATCGAGCCATTTCTGAAGCGAATCATAACAAGTAATGAAAAATGGGTAAAATATGATTATATCGTTTAGAAGAGATAATGGAAAAACGGAGCTGAATGATCACAATGGTAAGGCACAATCTGGAAGAGAGGAAGATGCTGCATAGTGATCCGCTAACAAATTGGCCTTGTCTTTTGCGCTGATAACTGGAGTTTCATTATGAAATAGCATTTGGAGTACATAAGCAGGTGGGATTTTTTTATTCTTTTGGTAAATGGCCAAAACTGTTTACTATTCCTGATATTAAATATTAATCATCAAACCGTAATAAACTATTTGCAAAAGGTTTGGTTAAAAAAAAGTCCATATTTGGGTGCCTAATAAATTGACTGACTTAATATGTATGATACGCTGCTGAAGCGCAATAAAATCGAGCCATTTCTGCAGCGAATCATAACAAGTAATGAAGAATGGGTAAAATATGATTATATCGTTTAGAAGAGATAATGGAAAAAGGGAGCTGAATGATCACAAAGGTAAGGCACAATCTGGAAGAGAGGAAGATGCTGCACAGTGATCCGCTAACAAATTGGCCTTGTCTTTTGAGCTGATAACTGGAGTTTCATTATGAAATAGCATTTGGAGTACATAAGCAGGTGGGATTTTTTTATTCTTTTGGTAAATGGCCAAAACTGTTTACTATCCCTGATATTAAATATTAATCATCAAACCGTAATAAACTATTTGCAAAAGGTTTGGTTAAAAAAAAGTCCATATTTGGGTGCCCTAATAAATTGACTGACTTAATATGTATGATACGCTGCTGAAGCGCAATAAAATCGAGCCATTTCTGAAGCGAATCATAACAAGTAATGAAGAATGGGTAAAATATGATTATATCTTTTAGAAGAGATAATGGAAAAAGGGAGCTGAATGATCACAATGGTAAGGCACAATCTGGAAGAGGGGAAGATGCTGCACAGTGATCCGCTAACAAATTGGCCTTGTCTTTTCAGCTGGAATTTTATTATGAAATAGCGTTTTGATGTATAATAAGGTAGATAAATTATGAGACTATGGATAATATGATTATTTCGAAATAGGCAAAAATTCGAAAAACTATCAAATTCTTAACAAAAAAAAAGACAAAATTTTTGGAATAATACAATATGAATGCAACTTTGTAAACATTTTAATCAAAAATAGTTTTATGAAAAACTAATACAGAAAATTCCTTGAATAAATAATTTTATAGGAAAAAATTATATATTATTTTTTGATTTATTCGGAAGAATAAAATTTTATTGGATAACTTATTGTCAAAAGATTGATTTATCAGAAAAGAGAGAAAATTTTAATTAAAAATATTGAACAATTCCTGGATGAATTGTCTGTAAGGAAGAAATATATTCTTTAACAAAATTGATCAAAAAATATATCTAGTAAAATATTTAATCACAAATGTTTAAGGCTTCATAGATTCATGCAAAACTGAGCAGGACATAATTTGTTAAATTAAATGGTCGAAAACTAAGATATTCGCGACTTTATGGATAAATTATCAGATTATGGATAATATGGAAAAACAATCAAATTTTTAATAAAAAATTATTAAAAATGATTTTAGAAATATTCAACAAAAAATTCTATGCACAAAAAAAGAACCCAGTAAATTGCTTATACAGAAATTTTCCTATTTCGACTAATAATATTATTAATAATTTCCACAACACTGAAATAAAACCAATTTGATTTAGTTATTTTTTTTTTCATTTTTTTAAAAAAAAAACATCTAACTTTATTTATCGATTAGATTTTTTCTATAAAATACATATAAAAGTATTGATAAAAAAATGATAAAAATAAAAATTTACAATATCCACAAAATAAATTGTTCATTTAATGATAATTCAAATAATTAATAGATATATTATTTGAAATAAAAAACAAATAATTATTAATATAATTAAGAGTATTTTCTGTGTTCTCATTTTTTTTTTAAGATTTGTTTTTAAATTTTATTCTGATGTTATGAATCATATTAATTTATCTGAAAATTTCAATCAGAATTAATTAAAAAAAAAAAAACTATTTGTTTTGATAAGTTTTAATTATAAGTTAATTTTTTTCTCTTAATTTTAATATTTTAACAAATATTTTTAGTATCAATGATTCTTTTTGAATAGATGCGCCTACTCACCTTGTACGATTGTATGGAAATTTTCAATTTAGAATTGAATTTAATGAGGTACTCCATATTCGGAACTTGGCGTTTGTGGAATTGATGGAGCTGGTGCACCATAATCTCCAGATGGTGCTGGAGCAATACTGTTGGGATATGGTCCAGCAGATTCTTGTTTCTATAAATTAGAGTAAAGTGATTAGATCAGTACTATTATTATATTATACATATTGAAGTAAATATTATGAAATAATTATAATTTCTCTTCAAAAATTTTACTATTGTATCATTTTCCGGCATCTGATTATTTATTATATAAAGTGACTGACTAACAGACTACGTAATTATTCAGGTTACATTATTATTCGTGTTGTATGAGAAAAAAAAAATGAAAATATGCACTTCGCATATCAGGTAAGTTTCCCATTATTGCCTTTGCATGTAATCTTAAGTGATAATTGAGTAATAGTGAAAATTGTGTTAACTATTCTTATGGGATATTTTTCAAAATAAATTTTATTTTATTTTTTATATTTTACTGTTTGTTTTTTTTTCTCAATAAAAGTTTTAAGTAAAACCAGTCAGTATTGGAATATTGCTGTGCTAAACGAGATTATATTTAAGGTCATTTTATCATAATTATATGAGAGCATATTTAATTTGTTATACGAATATACGATGTAGATTTATAGTTTTGATATTCGTTCGATTTTGCTTTTTATAAGAAATTAAGAAATGTTAAAGACTGAAAGAATACATCAAAAATTTTTTTTTTCCAATAATCATATTTGTTTATTATTTCGATTCCAGAATAAAAAAAAGGACAAAATATCAAATAAGATTTTTTCGCATAGAATTTAAACGTAAAAGTTTTCAAATTTGTAGGGAATATTTTTTTTTTTTGTATCATACAGATTTTTAATACCATATTAAACTCGAAAAAGCCTATTTTAGCAAACAAATAATTTTAAATTGGTACGATATGGACAATTAAGAAAATATTCAAAAGATTGCTGTTGATGACTTTTCGAACAAAATTCTCTTGAGCTATGAGACTTATTTTCTGCTCAGTGGATACGTCAAAGAGCAAAATTGCCATATATGGAAAAAGCCATTGTATCCATGAATGGTGATTGTCTGGTGAGCATTTGTGTCTGAGGTTCCTTTTGGAAAATGAAGAAGAAGGGACCGTTACAGTCAGTACTGAGCGTTGTGCCCGTATATGTGGTTTTAAATAAGACAGCGGCCATATGCTATACAGCATGACAAATTTGGGTTTTATTGCATGAAAAGTTTCCAGAACAAGTGATTATAACATTTGGTAATGTTAAATGGCCGTTCGACTTTAAGTTACATAAAAAATTGTATTCATGCAGACAATACTTAAAGTTTGAAGCATTTAAAAACCAAAATCCGTCAAGTAATTGCCAATTTTTCATTCGAAATGTACAAAAAAGGCATAAAAATAATCTCATGGTAAATGGAAAGTTTCAAGCAATATAATAAAGTAAGCATTTTTATAAAATCTAAATATAAAGTATATTTTATTTAACTATACTTTCAGAAACACAAATTGGATATTAGATATTCTTATTCTTATCCTACCGAAAATTTTATTAATGCTCTTTTATTGTTGTTGTAGTTCGAATCTGATAAATTCAATGCTAGCTACGAAAGTTCATGAAAAGCATTTTGCATACGCATTAGGCGAAAGTATAATTTGCGACAAATAAATTTTCCTATGCAATATGAACTTTTTCGAAAGATTTTCGTTTATTCGTAAACAGCAACGCGATCAAAGCACTACAAACGCTTTGATTTTTTTTTTTTTAAAAACTTAATAAATTTGTATTTATTTTCCATTTTTTTACTTCCATTTAAGATTTAATCTAATTTGTTTTATATAAAGTTATACTTTAAATTTGTTTTAGATTTGAATATTTGCTTTTTAAATTTTGATATTTTCAATTTCGAAACAAAACATTTGTGAGGGAAAAACTTGACGGGAATTAAAGTTTGGATTGTGGGCGTCGGATTTCATGATTTTTGAGCATAATCTTTTTATTATGCAAGGGCCCAAAATCATATACCAGGGGGCATATCTAAGCATTACGATTGTGACGCTATTTGGGACGTTACACAATAAAAAGATACAAGTCATCAAATCAATAGCGTTTTTTAATTTGTTTTTTTTTTTTTTTTGCAAATTTTATCTCTGCTCCTGATTTTTTTAAGAAAAATTCTTCTCATTTTAGAATGATTTAAATTTAT
Source organism: Atherix ibis (assembly GCA_958298945.1). Classification (NCBI taxonomy): domain Eukaryota; kingdom Metazoa; phylum Arthropoda; class Insecta; order Diptera; family Athericidae; genus Atherix; species Atherix ibis. The sequence goes on along the minus strand of OY282610.1, from coordinate 35,216,561 downwards.
TGGAGTTTTTGTAATTTTTAATGTTATTTTTATGATAAATTACTTAAGGACTTACTTGTGTCTTATAGCGGATGAAGTATACTTCCGGTTTGCTTGGCTGTGTTGGTGCTGGTGTAGAAATGACAAGATCTGGTTGCTCATCAGGCTTCTTAACCAAAACGTAAACTAGAGTCTTCTCTTCATTTTGTGGTATCAACGGAATCACTGGTGCTGTTGGTGCTGGTGGTGCTGGAGCCTTTATGAACACGATTTTGTAGTGTTTTTGCGGTGGCGGGAAAGTAATCGGCTTTCTGTGAAGAGAAAAAGACATTTTTTTTTTATTTTTTTTTATTATTAAAACCATTATTAAATTTATTAAAGAAATATTAAATTATTGTGAATATTTGTAAATATTCTTTCTTATATGATTTTGATTAGTTTTCCTATCAGAAAGTTTACTATCAAAATACAAATAATACAAAAATTATGGTCGCACTTGAAATTTGAAACCAATCTCATATCAATTAATTTGTTTAATTTTGCACAAACAGTTAATTAATTTCCTTATTTTGTATATGGAACTAAATTACCATTGAAATCATGAACGTAAACAATAGTTACAATTAAATATAATTAATGTTACGCTCTTTGATCTGAATTATTGTTTTCCTTTGAAAATTTCTTCATTTTCCATTTTACTTTTTCCTCATACACCTACAGTTTGAGTATTAAAAAAAATAAAACGTCACAGGTAAGGTATTATTTGAACTTAAATTTATTGTATTGTATTTTTTTAAGAGGGGGGATAACTTTCAATTCTTATTTTATTTGTACATATGAAGAAAATGGAATGACGATAATTATAGGATAAATAGTAAAATTGATCAAAGAAGAAATGAAAGATGTTCTAGAAAAGTTATGCTTTTTAACATAATTTTTATAAGTGAAAGGGAATTTAAGTAGTAAATTAATACGCGATCTCATGTCCGGTCCCGAAACATTATCCGGTTAAGAACGCCGAGTTATATTCCGGAAGTTAAAATTTTTTTTTTTTTTCATTTCTAAAACTCACCTGGGCTGTGTGTATTCGGGTTCTGGCGGTGGTACATGAACGTAGACATGTTTGTGAATAACTGGAGCTTGTGGTGGTGGACCATATTGAGGAGGTGGACCATAGCTTCCACTTGGTATCGCTGGAGCTGGTGCTGGTGGACTATATTGATACGGTGATGGAGGCTCTGGTCGTGCCAGTGCTGATGCAATCATTGCCATTATCTATAAGCACATAATTATAAAATATATTATCGATATAATATGTGTAAATAAAAGTTGAAATTAAAAAAAAAATTTTTAAATTTTGAAATACAAAAAAAAATTCTCGTCAAAAACGATTTATTAATTATATTTCGAAGAACTTGTTTTTTTATTTATTTGTACAGAAATAATAATCTTCAATAATATATGAAAAAGATTGAAAATTTTTATACAATTTTCTGGTAAGTTTTTGGCCGAGAAAATATTATTTTTTACCGAAAATAAATGTGCTCTGTTTAACAGAAAAAAAACCTAAGCAATTATTATTTTTACATAAAAAATTCATATTAAATCGTTTTTAAGTATTTTTTTGTTCATCTTGTATTTTTTTTATATCAGAAAATTATCATCTAAAAAGCATATCAAAAATTTCATTATTGACGCAATTGGATTGATGGTAGAAAAATTTTCATATTTTTAAAAGTTTTTTGTGGAAAGTTTTTTTTGTATTTTTTTTTGTGGTATTTAATTCTAAAAAATTGATATATTTTTTTAGCTATTAGTTTTTAAAAGAAAAAATTTTCAAAGAAATTAATTGGAAAAAAAACAAAAAAAAAATCAAAAAATTTTATAACAAAAAAAAACATTTTAAGGATTTAAAATGTTTTTTTTGCTGAAAAAATCGTTTACTGTCGTTTTTGTTTTTAAAAATTAGTAAATTTGTATCGGTTTTTTCTGCCATTTTTACAGGCGTATTTTTGGAATTATTGCAATTTTTAAATTCTTGCAATATCTCACAATATAGTTAAAAATTTCTTTATATTCAAATAGTGTTTATTCTGTTTATTTATTTTTTGTTGTTGTTGTTGTTGATAACAACGTATGCGATTAAATTGAAGTTAAGGATATGCAAAATATTCCTTTTAATAATAGTTATAAATATATTTTTTTTTTCAAATAATTTATTTTTAACACTTACCACAAAAAATTTCATTTTTGTCTGTGATTTATTTTTTGTCAAATATTTATTAATATAAATCTCTATTCGGTTGTTCGTATTAATTAGTAATTTTTACTTATTTAAAGTAAAGATTTACCGTTGATATCCTTAATTTCAAAAGAGAAAAAATACTAACGTTAAAAGATAAATAGATATATTAATTAGATAGAAGGATTAAAGTGATTATAACTTTTCACAAAATAAAAAACGAAACAATTTTTTTTTATTAAAACACAAATTTTTTTTTTTTTTTTACAGGATTATATTATTGGTCCTAAAATTTTGTTTTTGGTTTTTTTTGCAAGATTTAAAACACACTTAATCCATAGAAAAAATATAAAAAACAATTTTTTTTTTACTATCACAAAGTTGATCACTAAGTTGTTGTTGCTCTAGTTTAGTAAGTTGGTATATGGTATACTGGGTGCTGTTGGTTGTGTTTATTTGAATGCACTGACGATAAACGATGATGTATCAACGGCTTTATATACACCAGATCATCCAGGTTGGGATGGCTCAGAAGTGAATGAAAATGAAGAAGAAGAAGAAGAAGAAAAAGAAGCCCCCACGAATAGTAGAGCAATTTCAAAAGAGATGGTAGGCTGTGTAGAAAAGTAAAGCTTCAATTTGTACATAGTAGAAAGATGGGGAGGAAATTTTGAATAAAAAAATAAAAATAAACTGAAACAATACAAATAGTAGTAAGGTAATATTATGTAAAAAAAAATTTTTTATACGCTATAGGAGGAAAAGTCAATGTGAAACGAAGAAAAATATTTAATATAAATAAAATATGGTAAAAAAAAAAAAAATACAAACAAATTAATAAAATTTCCAATTGTATGTAGCATTATTATTATTATTATTATTATTATTATTGTCACTGGTTCTCTCTTTTCCACTACCTCATAGCATATTATTGTCTATCATTTGAATAATTTCTTTTCCATTCTTAGTATAGTTATTTATTTTTTAATATCATTTTCATGATATGCTTGTTTTTATTCATTAATTATAATTATAAATTTTTATAATTATTAACACTTTTGTTTTCAGATTTATTGCACTTTTCTCTTTGGAGCTATTTGTTAAGCTTTCTTCATTTTTTCAATAATTATAATTTATTTTCCTGAAAGAGTATTTTTTCCAAATCTTAATTTTTTTGTTGTTGGAATTTTTTATTCAGCTTATTTTATTTTATTTTATTTTTTAGGGAGGGGGGGGGGGGGTTAGGTTCAATTTGTTTATTTTCAATTATTTGTAACAAACAATAAACTACAACTTACAAAAATACTTAAGTAAGTTAAGTGTCATGATTTGGTGACACTGGGTTTTGAGTCCAAATCCAGCTTGTGAAATAAATTGTGAGTACCCTTTAGAGTTTTTAGTGGTAAAAATGTTACTATAAATAAGAATTATTATATTATTTAAAAAAAAACATGATATTTAAGCTTTTATTTGTAATATAATTTTTTATATTTTAAAATATTTTTTTAAAATAACAATTAATACCGAATGTTTTGTCAATAAATTTATGATTATTTAATTAACTTTGTAAACTATTAAACAAAATCAAATAGGAAATATTCAAATAGAAAAAGAATGTAATTTTTTTCAGAATTTATTTCCAATTATTTAGGCTTGAAGGACTTCTGAAAGACCTCACAAGGTCGCCTTGAGTTCGTTTACAAATTTGTATAATAATATTTTTGCTATAAAAAATATTTTGTTGTTTTTTATATATTGTAGTATATTTTTTTTAAATAATGTATGGTAAATTTTATGTCCTTTCTTAATTCTAGATTCTCATCGGGAGCCTTTTCATTTACATGCATGGGTTTTAAAAATGCACAAGTACAACTTTAAAACTTTAAGTTTTCATCTTTTCTTGAAGATTGTGTTATTCTGCAGATTATATAATAATAATAAATATAAAAAATTGTATGGTTTTTGATTATTATTATACTTTTTTAAAGACTGAGGCTTAAAGTTAACCATAATCTAGTAGGAGCTTCTCTTGCTAGAGTGTGGTTTACTTTAAGCTTTAGTATTTTTATAAATCACGCGACAAGTGATGCTTAAGTCTTTGATCTAGGAAGGAATGTAGATGATATTTTTTGCACAAGAGGATTAGTATGAGAGTGTTTCTAGAAAAGGAAGTAGAGAATAGTTTTTGCACAAGAGGATTATTGTGATTGGAGATACGGGAATGGAACTTTTTATAACGAGACACAGTCACATCAAAAACAAAAAGGAACGAAAACATGAAAGGAGTATTTTTGATTGAAGGTATTGAATTCGAAAAGAATTACGAGGCTTAGTAGAGCCTAAGAGTTCTTGTCCGTAAGTCCAGATGGGTTTCAGTAAGTTTAGAACGTTTATACAGAAGTCGAAGTTGTTGTGAGTATCGTCTTTATAGTTCTTGTCTTGTAAGTATTTTCTGTGGTTTCCATGTCAAGTTCAAGGTTTATCTAAAAAACTTCTGAAATGCCTCCTCAAAAGCAAATGCAATTAAAAAAAATTGTTAAATCTACAAATGCCGAACTTTAGTTGTTTTGGTATGTATACCAGTACCATTAAGGTATATGGGAGGAAGGACATGGTTCATGGTACAGAGTAAAAGTTACGAGGTCTGTTCAAAAAGTATCGCGAATTTTGAATTTCCGCGGGTTACGTATATTCGATTTTTTATGGCGTCATATCTCTCACTTATGCCGCCAAGTTCGGCGATTTTGAATTTTCAGTTAATTTTTGACAGCTGCTTTGCTTACACATGTTTTGGCTCGTCTTCGATTTTTGCCCATTCCAAAAAATAGATCAAAGAATCTGTTTCGGGAACAAGAAAAAGTCACAGGGGATCAGATCTGGGAAATACGGTGGCTGCGGCATTAATGAGTTGTTTTTAGTCAAAAATTCGCACACAAGCAATGATGCCTGAGCAGGGGCGTTATCATGGTGCAAAAGCCAATTTCTATTCTTCCACAAATCCGTGCGATTCTGGCGGATTGCTTCGCGCAACTTGCGCATAACTTGCAGGTAATATTTCTTATTGACCGTTCTACCCTGTGGCAAGAACTCATGTTGCACCACGCCCCTGCAATCGAAGCAAACTGTAAGCAAAACCATACATTCGACCGAACTTGTCGCGCTTTTTTCAGTCTTGGCTCGTGCGGCAGCCAAGTGATGATTGAGCTTTGGTTTCCACGTCATAACTCTAAACCCATGATTCGTCACCAGTTATGATCCTCTGCAACAAATTTGGGTCGTCGCGGACAGAGCCTGAGAGAACAGACCTCCTATATGGATAGATCTACGTACAATAATTTTTATTCTCCATTTGGTAAACTAGTTCTGTAGGGTTTGTGTTTGGGATTAGAGAATTTCGGAAGTATGTAGGGGATTTTCCCCCAATGCAAGGCAGGCCGTATCGTCGTTGTATATAGAAAAGAAATTCATTTTCTTTTCGGCGGCGTATATAGAAAAGAAAAGAAAATCATCGGCGTATGTGTATAGAGGATGGGTCTAAGTATACTTTCCTGTGGAACACCAGCCAATACCGGAGACATATTGAAGAGTTCATTGGATTCGTTTTCTTAGTGTCGGTTGGAAAGAAATAATTTTAGGACTAGAAAATACATAAAAGGAAGAATTTTCTTAACTTTCCAGAGTAAATCCGAATGCCAAACTCTATCAAAAGCCTGACTTATATCAAGAAACATATTGGGACAGTACCCTTTTCTTTCTAAAGGGGATGCAATGAAATCAACAACTCGATGACACTGCTGGAGATTGGGAATTAAATTTGAAGATTTGAATATAGGAAGTAAGCGGTGGAGGACAATTTTTGCAAAGATGTTCGAGAGGATTGGAAGGAGACTTATTTGTGTGTAAGAAGTGGGGCAGTGTATTGGTTTATTGGGTTTGGGGATCAGTTTTATAATGGAACATTTTCAGAGGATTGAGAAATATGTTATTCGAAGGATGATGCTATACAGTATAGCAACGAAGACTATTGCTCTTTTAGGGAGTTATTGGAGTATATTAACTTTATTTTTGGAAAGCAGTTTGGTTAAATTAGCAACTTTGGAAGAAGGGATTGCCTTTGGAGAAAAACTCATGGGTAAGGGAATGGATAGATTTTAGTACAATAGGTCTAGTGTAATATGTCCTCATATGGAGGCAATGTTTGTGCAAGATCTGCTTTATGTTTGTCCGTTTTAGTTAAGGTTCAGTCAGTCTTTCGTAAAGGGTGTGTTGTCTTTTCATAAGATAAAATTTTTCTTATAGTAGTCCATGAAGTTCTATTTTTAAGTTTTCTAAATTAGAAAAAATTTATACTAACTAAATCTAAACTATCGAAAGACAATCAATTAAGTCTCATGTTATAAAAATTATCATATTTCGTAGGGTTATAATCAGAGACCACTGGCACATGTTTCAAAGATATGAAAAAACTTAAGGAAGATATCAGGAGAAAATAAGATTTAAAATGAATAAACTGCATTTGAAAATGAGTTCAGAATTAATTTGCACAAAGTCTTAAAAAAGTTTTAAAAAATATCCAAAAAAAAATTAAAGGAAATTTAAATAAAAACAGAAATTTTTTTAGGTAGGAAAAAATCGACCGAGAATAAACTACGGACAATGTGGCGTGTACGAGGGTTATTCAACAAGTACTTAGCCTACAAAAGAAAAACGAAAATTTTGGAAAGGTGGCAATTTATTTTTCCACATAATCTCCTTCAAGCTCGATACACTTGGCCCAGCGATGCTCTAAGTCCAGAAAACGGTGGCCATCACCTTTCCGGCCGATCGAACAGTCTTCGCCTTCTTCGGAGCACGTTCGCCGGGTCAAGTCCACTGTTTCGACTGTTCCTTGGTCTCTGGTGTGTACCAGTGAATCCATGTTTCGTCGACGGTCACGAAATGATGCAAGAACTCCGCTGGATTGCGCTGAAACAGCGCCAAATACGTCGCCGATGTGGTCTCACGGTTGCGCTTGTTTTCCGGTGTGAGCAAACGCGGCACCCATCGCGCCGACAGCTTTCTCATGCCCAGTTCTTCGTGTAGAATATGATGCACCATTCCTACTGCGATGCCCACAGTCTCAGCTATCTCGTGAACCTTCAATCGACGGTCTGCCAACACGAGATCGTGGACTTTTTTAACGTTTTCCTCCGTAGCAGCCGTTTTTGGGGCACCTGGGCGTGGCTCATCAAAAACCGACGTGCGGCCACGAGAAAACTCGTTGAACCAATTCTTGACGGTCACCATCGAAGGAGAAGAGTCACCATACACAGCATCCAAGCGATCTTTGATTTCACTGCGCGTTTTCCCTTCCAAAAACAAGAATCTAATCACCGAACGATATTGTTCTTTTTCCATTTTTGTGCAACCGACCGGCACGCTCGCTTTCAAAGGCTCTCAAAACAAAACTAATGAAGGGAATCGACTGAATTGACAGTAGGTTACTAAAAGAATGTACTGCACGATGGTAAATTTCTTTTGTGACAGCAGTTCCATCGGGCGGTGAGGCTAAGTACTTGTTGAATGACCCTCGTATCCACTGGTTCTCGTTCGATCACCGAAGTTAAACAGGACTAGGGGTGGTGTTAGTACTTAGATGGGTGACTATCCGAGAGCACCACGTATCACAGGGCTATATGTGTAAACAGTCACCCCCAATCAGTTAGTACTAATGTTATTTGAAATTATATTATTGTAAAACAAATCTGCCTAAAAATATCTAAAAACACTTCTTAAATATCTCCTCACAAGTAAAAGCAATTTAAAAAAAAAATTATTTAATCTATAAATTATAGGCAAAAGTATTCATAAATTTTTTTTAAAATAAAAAAAAAAACTATTTTTTCATCTCTACTTGTAAAAAAACCCCCCTCAAACCTCACATAGAATTTGAAATTTTTAAGTTTATTAAAACTTATTGAATCTTTATGAGAAAATTATAAATAAATACTACCAGTTATGATGGAATTTTTATTGAGAGAAAAATCGATAGTTGTTGCCCCATTTTATAATATATCATAGAGTATACTGTCAACTGGTGATTGTGCTGAAGACATCTATAAAATGCTTAAATGCCCCCAGATCAGAGTTATCGATGCTTTCGAAATGAAGTCACATATTCTCATCTGAAGTAATGGTAAATTATACTCTCTGTAACTAAATAAATAAGTATATGCATATATACTACGAGTACTTATTAGTATAAAGAGTGGAGTATAGTAAAAAAAATAAATATACAGTCTGTAGAAGAAGAAGAATCATTTCATAACTAATTAGTTGCAGATAAAATGGAAATAAGCCCACTTCTTTCAGCACCAGCACATTCCGTTCCCTTGTAGGAAATTAGTTTTCCTTTCGATTCTACCAATTATCCGGTGTTTGTGATATAAAATAAATTAAAAAGTCAAATTGTGGTGAATGTTGAAAAATTAAATAAAAATTCTGTGGAAATGTTGAAATTGTAATCGCGTTGCTTTTACGATGGTTTTTTTTTTACGATGGCACTGATGATGGCGACGACAGTTGATGATAATCATGAGAATTGGATAGAAGGTGATACTGTTCATTAAGGCTGATTTGCATATGAAACGATGCTGTGTGAATTTCTGAATTATATGATCGGTTGGCTTTTTTGGGGGCGATAAGTTTATCCGGCGAGTAGAATGGAAATTTGTTTGCAATTGAATCTTTGGGAGTTTTCTCTTCTACCTTTCAACCCTATCACTAATTCTTCACCAACTTTCCACTTCAGTCTCATTAGTCTCTGTACCATCTCGTCAGTCAGATCATCATTATCCATTCTATTAGCATATATGAAAAAATAAATGTAACATCAAATTTCAGTGTGAAAAATTCATAATAATTACTGCATGAATTCTTTGCGTAGTGATATTTTTCTTCTCTATCTCTCATAATATGTACACTACCGTTCATAAGTATTTAGTTATTCAAAATTTTGTTAATTTTATTTATTGAAAGCATAGGCAAGAATTTGCCTATAATTCTTGTCTTTGAATCATTGCTATTTATATTCTACGCCTATCTAGACAAATAATGAAGATAGCTAATTTTTTTTGGTAAACATTTGCAGCAAACTTTTTGATTTTACGGAAAAATTTGCAGTAAATTTTTTGTGTGCACAGAAAAATTTCTACAAATTATTTGATTTCACGGAAAAATTTCTAAAAAGTAATAATTGGGTTAATTGTCTTTTTTTTTATTAATAAGAAATGCTGTCTTACTGACAAATTTATATGCTATCGAGTTTTTGTTAAGCTTCCACTGAGAAGAAGTTGTTCGAATCGTTTCCGTTTAATTGATTTTTTTAAAATAAATTTTTATCAGTTAAGATGCTTTTGAAAAAACTAAGAAACTTTCGATTGAAATGCATTCTTGAATTGTTGGTCATTTTAAAAAATGTGAAAAGTAATTGCCATATTTTATGTGAATTAAATATACCACAAAGAATTATTAATTATAATATAAAAAAAACTGGTCAAGGACGAGCAGATATTTTAGATATAAAAAACGTGTTTGGCCGCCACAAGATCACAATTTTTTCTAAAGATAAAATGTTAGGGATAAAAAGCAAGCAAAAGAGACATCATAGCCCAATTGATATGGTACGCTTCAACCCATGAAAGAAGTCTTCAGGGGGCAGATGTCCATGGTTGCGATAGCTTTTTTTTTTTTTTTTTTTTCCGTTTAGATTAATGAGGTACAGGGGGAAACCTTCAAAAGGTACTCGTCTGGAAGTTATTCCTGCCAGGTGAGTTATGCGGGATTTTTACCTCGCTAAAACCTAACCTGCACCTCTGATCTTGCTCCCGGAACGATGGTTCCCCGGCGGCACTCTTTGTAAATACTACTTCGCCGGGGCGTTCTTGTCTGATGCTACTGCTGCCCCGATGTTATGATGCCTCGCGGCCTATTCTTCGTACGTTGTGTGGAGATCCTTGATAATGGATTCCGCGTACTCTGCAATTCTGTTCCAAGCCGATTGGCTCTTCAGCATGCACTCCACTATATTTTCTGGACTGATGGGACGCTCCAGATTTCTCTCCAGCTCCACCCGCGTCTCCTCATAGAGGGGGCACTGGAAGAACACGTGTTCTGCGTCTTCGATCACATCGCGGCAATGATGACAGTTTGGGGAGTCAGTTTTCTTGAATCTGTGCAAGTATGCCCGAAAGCATCCATGCCCAGTCAAGAGTTGGGTGATGTAATACCCGACTTCCCCGTGCAGGCGAGTGACCCATTTGGTAACATGTGGTATCAGCCGATGAGTCCACCGACCCTTCGTCGAGTTGTCCCATCTCTCTTGCCAGAGGCGAAGGCTCTCGGGTCTCTCCTCTTCACAGAGGACCTTTCGCCGCTCTTCCTTCTTCCTACGATGTTGGCGTTCCCGCTCTCCTGCCAGAATGTCGATGGGTGGGCATGATGCCACGATGTTGACCGCATCGTGCGATACCGTTCGGTATGCTGACGCCACTCTGATCTCAGCGATCAGAATGGTTGCGATAGCTGCTAGGAAACCATTGTAGGGCACTATGAAAATATAATGCTGTCCAGTGGACAAAAAAAAAACACCTAAAAATTGATCACTGAAAAATTGGAAATATGTCCTTTTTATTGAGGAATCAAAATTTGAGGTGCAGAATTTTTTTGTCGCTGATCAACAGGAAAGGGAATATTGCATAAGTGCTTGGTGCCTTTTCTAAGACATGCTGGATATTTCGTCATAATATGGGATTGTTTCGGTGAAGAAAAGGTTGATAAAATTTATAAAATTATGCAAAATATATAAAAGGAGCACCACAGTAATCAGGAATAAGGAATTTTTAGCTTAAATTTATATTCCAGTATGATAGTGATCCAAAATACATGGCGAAGCTTTTCGAAATTATCAGTTAAGAAAAATAGCAGTTTCCTGAACAGAATCCTATTGAACTCTTTTAGTTCAATAGGATTCTGTTCAGGAGACTGCTATTTTTCTTGACTGAATAATAGAAATATATAAAATTTTTATGACTTGAAATAGGGGCTAAAGTAAACCGTAAAAGGTTAAGCTGAAAAGTTCTTATTATTGATCTTAAAATATTGAAAATATTAAATTTTTTTTTTGATGAGCAAATACTTATGATCGGTAGTATATTATGTGTACTTATGCACTTCGAGAAAATTTCATTAGTATAATAGTAATAAAGCTGATTAATTATCATCAACCATAATTACCGGGTGCAAAGATGAGGTCGTATTGTCATCATTTGCCTTATAATTGCTTCGAATAAATTAAAATCGATTTAAGTGAACAACTGCAAAAGCTAACAATAGAAATTGCCTAATCAAAAGTTAAATGTTGAAACCATCTTAAAGTGCATCCTACATTGTTGTATTTATAATTAAACCATATTTTGCCAATGGTGGAGGGAAAAAAATCCTCTCTATAGAAAACTATCCACCAGTCGGCTCCCCGGGGGGGGGGGGGGGGGGTTTGTGTGCAACAATTGACAAGTTGTCTTTGAACTTTTTTACACATTTCTTCGTATTAGAATAAATGGTTCGTGGATACTAAAAATATTATACAAATACTTTGAATACATTTCAAAAAGGGGGGGGGGGGGGTGTTGGTTGTAGAGAAAAATTACAATTATGGAGGGTGTTGATAAAATCGAAAACTTTATGTGGATTATGTCAGATTTTCTACGAAATAATATAATTTCCGTTGCCATTCAAATCTAATAATCTACCAGTGAATCTAAAATTTGAAAAGCCTGCCAAACTACCAGCCAACCAAACCCCAACGACCAACCAACTAACTAACAATGTGCAACAATCTTAGATATTGCGCTTATTAGATATTTGTAGTTAAAAAATTGTTAAAGCTGAGAACGGTAGAGAATATTAAGATGGTCATTGATGAAATCTGAACATTCCGAATTAGTTTTGTAGATGCACAACAGTATTATTAGGTTAGGTTGGGGAGTTTCTAATCATTTCATTTGCAGCTATTGAGTAAAAAATCGACCACAAGATAATAATAAACATCAGAAAATTGATGCACTCATCTTAATAAAATAGAAAGTCCATTTGTCTTGATCATCTACTCTATGTTGGAAGCTAAAAACTTTAATGTTATCCGTATTGGTACGCTTTGCCATCACTAATTCATTAAGAAGATTTGATATCTGATAATAAAGTGTTATTAAATTTTTGTTAATGCAAAATTAACTATCTTTTTCTATATTAAAATTGTCGGTTATTTTTCCCCTACGTCTTTAGGGAAAAGGAAGAACCCCCTACGAGCCTTAATATGATCCTCTAACAAAGTTTTACGATTTCCACAAATACAAATGCATATACTTTGTTGATTGAGGAAAATTGATTCAAAGTATTGAAAAATATTGTTTCACATTCGAGCTCGGTTAATAATACACTAGTAATTATGCAATTCGATGCGCTTTTTCTTGAATCGTTACACGGTCAATTAATTATATTTTTATGTGAACCCGTAAATACGATATATTCGTACAGATACGGATTATAAATAACATAAAATTGTATATATTTGCATCGATTATGTGATGTGCTATTGCAGAAAATACTAGGCAATATTTTGAAAATGGCCATTTGGAAATAAAATTCCCCACTGCCAATGATGGTTGGATCAGTCATTTTCGACACCACAAAGATTTTCATGCTCAGTAAACGCTTTCATGAATAAATCAGTTCAAAGGTGGTTTATCTTTTTATATTTTCAGTTTAAAATAGGTTTTTTTTTCTGTTTCTTATTCAAATCACATTTCTGCGTAAAAAATATTAATACTTTTAAAAATATTCACTTAAAATCAAAATTATAACTTTTTTTGCTAAAATTTTTTTTAAATTGTCTTTTTAATTAATGCAGAAAATACAAAATACCATTTAGGTCCGAAAGTATTAGGACGCCTAACAAATTCAGGATTTATGAGAAATTTAAAAAGTTTAAAATATTTAAGACCACTAAAAATTTTAAGACCTCTAAAAATTTTAAGACCTCTAAAAATTTTGTACCATAATAAATTTATATTTTTATAATCTTTTTATATTTTTTTTTCGGTAATATTTCAGTTTAAAATAGGTTTTTTTCTTCTTTTGGAATTTTTATTTGCATTTTTTTGGCAACCCTTATTTGGGGTACTAAAAATTTTTTAAAATTATCTTTTTAATTAATGCAGAAAATACAAAATACCATTTAGGTCCGAAAGTATTAGGACGCCTAACAAATTAAGGATTCATGACAAATTTAAAAAGTTTAAAATATTTAAGACCACTAAAAATTTTAAGACCTCTAAAAATTTTAATACCTCTAAAAATTTTGTACCTTAATAAATTTATATTTGTATTATCTTTTTATACATTTTTTCGGTAATATTGCAGTTTAAAATAGATTTTTTTCTTCTTTTGGAATGTTTACTTGCATTTTTGGGCAACTCTTATTTGGGGTACCACACATTTTTTTTAAATTGTCTTTTTAATAATTCCATTAAATACGGAAAACGATTTGGGACCGAAAATATTAAGCCGCCTAACAAATATAAAATTTATGACAAATTTGAAAATTCTAAAAATTTAAGCCTTCTGAAAATTTTAAGACCTCTAAAAATGTTAAGACCTCTAAAAAATTTAATAACCTAATAAATTTATATTTTTAATATGTTTTTATATTTTTTTGAGTCTAATATTTCAGTTTAAATAATTTTTTTTCTTTTTTTTGGAATTTTTTACTTGCATTTTTTGACAACCCTTATTTGGGGTACCAGAAATTTTTTAAAATAGTCTTTTTAATAATTGCATAAAATACGAAAAATTATTTAGGTCCAACAATATTAGGACGCCTAACAAATTTCGAATTTAAGACCTCTAAAAAAATTTGGGACCACTAAAAACTTTAAGACCTCTAAAAATTTTAAGACCTCTAATAAAAATTAAGAGCCCTAATATATACGTATAACCCTTGTTTAATTAAGGACCCCTAACGAATCTAGAATTTGTACCAAATTTAAGTATTATAAGAAATTTAGCACCTTTAAAATATATGACCTCTAAAAATGTAAGATTCTAACAAATTTAGGACACACAGCAAATTACGAACTCCTTATAAATTAAGACCCTTTAACAAATTGAAGACCTCTAAAAGTAGATTAAGGGAAAAAAATGTAGAATAAAAAAACCCCTTGACTTTCAGCAGTTTTATAATTTTGTGTGCGGAGGAAGGTGGAGTTGAAAATAAATTTGCTAATAAAAATGTTTTTGTTTTTAACTGTTAACCCGCCTCAAATGATAATAATAAAAAAAACTGTATGATAGTAGTCACGAGTAGTAAAACTCTTTTATTATTTTAAATAAAAATAATTAATTTCATTTAAATAATTTTCGAATATTAAAGATAAAAACAAGGAAAAGTGTATAATTTGAAGTCTTAAAGAGGAAGATTTATTAATGCAAAAATTAACAAAAATTGTACGGATAAAATTTGAAATTTTTTTGTCATCACATGACTTGAAGTAGAAATAATCGTCATGTACAATAATTGTATTATAATCGCGGAAATGAAATTATACTTGTTGTCATTGAAATTGGAGCCAATGTTAAGACCACCTCCACAGACTGCACAGCTTGTGTTTCTGAGGAGGTGCAAATATTGCTTTGAGTTTATTTTTTTTCTCTTCTTTCCAAGAAATCAATACAGTACGACTATACGAATTGGTAAATATTCAAATGAAGGTAGTAAGTACTCAGTTAACATAGATTTTAAGAGATTCCTAATGTTTTTATATTTACTATCAAATCAAAAGTGTTCCATTGGAAATATTTTAATTTCACTTGGAATTGTTTACTTAACATTGTTGAGCTCTTCTTCTTGATTAGTAATATTTTTATCGAAACAGAATGTATTAAAAATTTTAATTATTACAATTTAAACCGAAACTAATTCATCTTCTTTGTTAGATGTCCTTGACCCACATGCCGAACTCAATCAGATTCAGAGCAGTTTTCACACCACGATGAGTGATATAAGCTCGATGATGACAAGCAACAAGGAATTTGACGAGAAACTTTTTTTTTTTTTAATTTTTTTTTATTTAAATATATTTTAACACAATTTGAAGAGGAAATAAAAGATTTTTTTTCGTTGTTGATGCAACCAACCGTGTGATGAAATTTGAATTGTAGAAAAATAATTATTTACCGATTGACGATAGAAAATTATTCCATCTTGATTATCGTTAATCGACCGATGATAGACGATCGATCATCAAGCCTCAATTATTAAATATCGATTATCGATTGTTACGCCAAATTTATACTCATATCCAACACATTTAAATGAATAAATTTCGAATCGTTACAATTAGTATGAATTGCATAATATTGATTTTTTTTCTTTTATTTTATAAAAAAAATACCACCAAAAAATAAAATAGAAAATTTGATCACACAATTTTTTTTTGCTATTTGCAGATAAAAGTAGTTCTTCTCAAGTAGTTTAATTTTTTAAAAATCGTTATTATTTGATTGATTTTTGATTAACTTTTGGTGAAAATATGATTGGTTTATAATTTTTGTAAAACTAAGAAATTGTCCTAAAATATGATTGATGACGTATGTTATATACGAGGTATGGCAAAAAACGAGGTACTCATATCAAGATGATTTCGTTTCAAATGTTTTTTGATCCTGAGATAAATAGCGGTGTTGGAAAAAACCCATTTTCGCCGAAAACCCTTCAACAGGAAATGTCCATGTGACAGGAGGCGTTTCTATGATAGCGCATCAAAATGTCTGCACTGTCCGATCTGATGGAAAAAACCCTATTTCTGGGATTTTCTTCATTATAAAAAAACGTGGTTGACAGTTAATTTGGTGGGTGGACTGCAGAATATTGGAGCTACGGGACTACAGAAATTAATTAATCTAATAAAAAATTATAGGAGACGTAATCATAAAATAACCATTTGACTATAATGTCCAATCTGATACGAAGAACCCTTCTTCTGAGCTTTTCTGAGAATTTGATAAAAACAATACAATTTTTTTGACGTTAAAATTCTCTCAGAAAAAAACTTATTTTCCAATCCTTCTCGGTTGTCCGAAAATGTTTTATGGCATAGAAAATGGTGTGCCCCTGATAAGGAATGTATGCCAGAAGATCGTGAGAGAATTCTTCAAGCTTTGCATAAAAAGTAATGGCACATTTTTGCTATTCCATTTTTTTGTAACGTATTCCAAAAATACAACTTTACTAATCAAGCTATCTTTAGTGTCACGTAGTTATCAGACGAGGTCTTGTACTGCTCGTTTTTGAAGCACTAATACCCCTCTTTACAAAAGGTATTCATCTTCCCTTGTATTAATATTCTGTAACTTTGAAGGATATCCTTTCACTATTTTTCCTAATATCCAAACTTGCTTCTCTTATCCGGACTATGATCCGTATTTGAGAGCAGAATTAATATCGTCTGCACCGCTAGACCAGTACAGAAACCCTAATATTGATATAGGAGGAACAGTTGGTCGATCCTCACTTCTGCGAACTGAATAATGTAATTTTCCATTTTAGGGTAGCTCCACATTATTGTGAGTTGTAGGTAATCACGATGGCAATGGAGCTTGCCAGTTTGCTGTCTTATTTTTTTGAAGAAAATGAAGGTTTAGTTAAATTTAAAAAAAAACATGTCATAGTTAAGAAAATAAATCTTTTCGAAAAAATTTCAAAAAAAAGGTTTTTGTTTTGGAGAAAATTTCGGAATGAAATTATTACAAAATTTTGGTTATTATACAGAATGTTACTCGTAACTGAATAAACTGACTTATGAAAAAAGTATCCATTCAAAATGAGCAGCAATTATAATGAAAATACAGAATTGAACAAAAATTTACCAATTAAATGAAAATTTCCAATATGAAATTACCAACAACGGACGGTATTCGATCTTCCCCATATTATGGAAATAGTTTTTAGACTACTTTTAGCGGAAATCAGATACGGCAACAAGTATTATCCAACATGTTCAACCGAGTTCGAATATTTTTCATGTCAAATATTATCAAACGTAGAATGAACAATTATTCGAAAAATAACAATAATGAAGAAAAATTACATAGTTTTGATTTGGAAAAATTGTTTCATTGTAATTTTATTATTTTTCCAAAAAAAAAAAAAAAACAATAAAAAACACTACATTCCAAACTATCTCTTCACTAGTTTTGTGGATTGAATGGGCAAAAATAAAATCGACTATACGCCTATGAGAATAAAGAAGGGTGTATATTTATAATGGATTATGTAACAAATTAAGAAATCTATACAGGAAAGGAAAATTAAACAAGAAAACAAAGTCAAAAAAAAAAACCACCTAAAATTACTATAGAGCAAAAGGAAAATTGGAAAATTTACTTTATTGTTGCATACTCGTATACTAGGTCAATAATAATCATAGTATGCTCTAGAAATTTTCCATTTATTTAAAACAAAAATTACTTTGGATTTGTATTAATTTTTACATAATATGTTCGTAAATTTTACTAAATATCTAATTTAAATTTTTATAGTGTAGTAGTCGGGTTCTCTTCTTTATGGGATTCCTCTTTTAAAGTTGAGATTGGCATCTTCTCATCAATTGTTTCGATATTTTCTGTAAGCAAAGACAAACAAAAAATAAATTCAATAAAAAACCATTTTTCGATAAAAATAAAAGTGCATAATTTAAAAAAAAAAAACTTTTCCTATTCTTTCATTAAAAATGTTAATAAAACTCTACAATCAAATGTTTCGTTAAATTTTTCGTATAATTTTAGTTAAATTTATAAGTAAAATTTTTATATTAAGTTTAAAAAACTAAAATTTATTTTCATATTTTAATGAACTTTTTAAAAAAGTTTTTATGCCAAGTATTTTTTGTATTTTTTCAAAAAATTCTAATAAATTTGAATGATATTTTTGCCAAAATAATTTTTCAGCAAAAGCGTTCGTTAATTTTCGGTAAATTTTTTATTGATTTTCAGTAAACTTTTGCCAAATTTTTAAGCAAACATATAATATTATAACATTTAAAAAAAAAACTTTTTTATGCCTAATATTTAAAAAAAAAAAAATTTTAAATAAAATTTTAAAAAGAAAACTCAATAAATTAAAAATGAAATTATAGAAAGAAAAAACGAATATTAAAAAATTTAGTTTGATTCGGTAAAACTTTTAAAAAAAAATATAGATTTTTTTTAAAATTTTCATTAAATTATTCAACTGAAGTTTAAAAAACTAAAATTTTTTCATATTTTAATATTTTAAGCAGAATAATAATATTTTTAATAAACTTTTATAAAAAAAATTTACGCCAAATATTTTTTTTGTTCAAAAAATTCAAATAAATTTGAATTATTTCTTTGCCAAAATAAAATTTAAAAAATTAATAATATATTTAAATTAAAATTATTTTTCTATGAAAAAAAACTGCACAAAATTTAAAAAAAATGTGAGTAAAAAATTGTTTAATTATTAATTTTTCTTAATTTTCGTTGAAAATTATTCAACTTAAATTTGTATGTTAAAAAATTTCTATAAAGTTTAAAAAACTAAACATTTTTCATATTTCAATTTTTCAAGCCAAAACATAATATTTTTAATGAATTTTTAAAAAAAAATTTAAATTATTTTGACAATGAAATTAGAATAATTTCTTTGCCAAAATAATTTTATTAAAAAAATAAATAATATATTTAAATTAAAACTATTTTTCTATGAAAAAAAACTGCACAAAATTTCCAAAAAATGTGTGTAAAAAATCGTCAAATTATTAATTTTTCTTAATTTTCGTTAAAAATTATTCAACTTAAATTTGTGAATAAAATTTGTTTGTTAAAAAATTTCTATAAAGTTTAAAAAACTAAACATTTTTCATATTTCAATTTTTCAAGCCAAAACATAATATTGTTGATGAATTTTTAAAAAAAATTTACGCCAAATATTTTTCGTTGAAAAAGTTCTAATAAATTGGAATAATTTCTTTGCCAAAATAAAATTTAAAAAAATAAATAATATATTTAAATAAAAATTATTTTTCTATGAAAAAAAACTGCACAAAATTTCCAAAAAATGTGTGTAAAAAATCGTTAAATAATTAATTTTTCTTAATTTTCGTTAAAAATTATTCAACTTAAATTTGTATGTTAAAAAATGTCTATAAAGTTTAAAAATACTAAACATTTTTCATATTTCAATTTTTCAAGCCAAAACATAATATTTTTAATGAATTTTTAAAAAAAAATTTAAATTATTTTGACAATGAAATTGGAATAATTTCTTTGCCAAAATAATTTTATTAAAAAAATAAATAATATATTTAAATTAATATTATTTTTCTATAAAAGAAAACTGCACAAAACTTCCAAAAAATGTGTGTAAAAAATCGTTAAATTATCAATTTTTCTTAATTTTCCTTAAAAATTATTCAATTTTAATTTATGGGTAAAATTTTTATATTAAAATTTTCGGTAAAGTTTATAAAACAAAATTTTTTCATATTTTAATTTTTTAAGCAGAAATAAAATATTTTTTATAAAAAAAAAAAAAACTTTTTAACGAGTACTTTTTTTCAAAATATTTCAATTAATTTGAATGATTTCTTTACCAAAATAAGATTAAAAAAAAAAACAATAAATTAAAATTAAAATTATTTTTCTATGGAAAAAACTGTGCAAAATTTTCAAAAAATGTCTATAAAAAATCTTTTCTATTCATTCCTTTCAAATATTAGTAAAAATTTACAACAAAATAGTTTTTCAACAAAATTTTCAGTAAAATGTTTTTAAACAAACATATAACTGTAATTATATACAATATTATAATATTAAAAAATAACTTTTTTACGCCTAAAATTTGTTTAAAAATAAATTTCAAATAAAATTTCAAAAAAGAAAATTCGAAAAATTTAAAATAAACAATTTTTTTTTCAAAATTTTCGTTTAATTATTCAACTTAAATTTGTAAGTAAACTTTTTATGTTAAATTAAATTTTTGAGATTTTTCATTTTTATAGACAATTTTTTTATCATATCTTCAATTATTAAAAAAATATATTTACCATAAATTTTTTTCCAGTTTATTAATAAATTAATAAAAAATTTCTAAAAAAATTGTATGCCAAATATTTTTTTTTTGTTAAATTTAAATAATTTGAATTTAAAAAAAATATATTTATAATATAAGCAAATATTTATTGATATTGTAAATTATCGGTAGAAATTTAATAAAATAATTTGTATAGTTCCATTTTTTGTTGTCACTAAAAGATTTTTTTTAAACATCATTTCAGTCTAGTTTTTTTAAAAAAATTATAAATATTAACAAGTTAAATAAAAAATAATAGTTATAAAACGAAGACTTTTGTTAATCATATTTTTTGAGATATCTGCCAAAGTAGAATTTTTAACAAATATACATAATTGGCAGTGTGATTTTCTTAAAAATAAATTTAAAAAAAAAAACATTATTAATTAATATTAGAAAAAAATGTTTTGAAAACCTAAAATATATTCCAAAATAATTGCAGAGAAAACTTACATACCGAAAATATATGATTTTTAATTTTTTTTGTGTATTTTATTAATAATCCATAGTAAATCTAATTAAAATGAATTTCTCTTTAAAATTTCCTCCTTATACGTGTATGTATGTTACTAAAAATATATCATTTTTTTGAAAATATTTTTAATGAATCTGAACTTTTCTTCTCTGCAAAATAAAAAACTATGCAAACTTTTTGATTCGAAATTATAAACTTGTTTTTTTTTTTGCAAATAACAATTGAAATAATTTATTAATATAATAAATAAAATATATTTAAAAAAAATAACAAATAAACAAATTATTTAATTAGGAGCCAAAATTTAAATTTTTTTTTTCTATCAATCAACAATTTTCTCCAAATTTTAAAAAATCTTATAATATTTGCTCATTAGTTACTTAGTTACAGACGAGTATGTACTTTCGAAAATCATAAAATTATGCAAAAATCTTTTATGATACTTTTTATATTTAATTATTTGTTATTTTCTACCCCTCCCTCCCTTTTACCTACCCAATAAAAATATTTATATCATTTAATACAAGAAAGTGTTATGTACTATCAATGTCAAAGAGAGAAAATCATTCATGAAGAATCGTATTCTTAAGAGCAGATTTAAATTATGTTATTTTTAGAAAATATTCCTTAATTATGGCAGTACTAATATTGGCTATTAAAAGTAATTTTAAATTTTCAAAATTAAGAATTTATATTGTAATAAAACCGGCTGAAATAAGTTAGTCTTTTTATAGCATTTTATTTTTAACAATTATTGTTGTAACATTTGACAGGTTTATTAATAAAAGTTTATAACTTGCGAAAGTTAAGTTCAATCAAATATCTTTTTTTATACAAAATTTAATAAAATTTTTATTTAATTATATTTTTTAAATATTTCCATTATATACAAAATATAATCAAATAATTGCTTGAAAATTTCTTCTAGGATTCGATCCTTTTGCGGTAATTTTTGATGACTTTTATATCAAAGTTTAAGGATTGCCTACGTTTTTGTGATCCTATGCAAAATTTTGTAAAACGTGGTTCAACTAGGGACGAAATTATGCGAAATTATGAGTCTTGGGAATTTTTCGAACAATAAATCTGGGATTTTTCATGCTGTGCGGCTTGTGGTGCTATTTTGCTGAAATCACATATAGTCTAGATTAAAATCTTTAAGCTCGATTTAAATATTGCCAGTTTTCTTATGTCATCTATAGTACTAATGTCCACCGATTCTCTTTCCAATATGCGTTAGGCATTTTTAAATTGTACAAAAAGTTCATAGTTCATTGTGGAGAAAATAGTTAATATGTCAAAGAATGAAATTGTCTAACGTTCTAAGTGGCGAATGCAGACAGAATGTCCCCAAATCGCAAACTTCCGGATGCCTTTCTGAATTTCATATTAAGAAGCATTTACGAGTATTGTGCTCAGTCAGATTGAACACTTGTATATGATGACTATACAAAATGAATGCATAATGCTCTTAGATTTTGGGTTTTTTTTTATAACAAAACATTTATCTACGATTCTAGAGAAATATTTCAGAAATTCATGTCAGATTTTTGCACAACGACATATTATGTATGAACGTGCATTCGGAATATTTTCCAAATTAACTAAGATTTGAAATTATAAAAATTCATATTAAATTATATAGTATATTTTCAACCAAAAAAAAATACATTTTTTCTGTATAATTATGTTGAAAAATATTCTGTAAATTAAAAAACCATGTATTCGTATTTTATTAAATATTGCATAAAAGTTTAAAAAAAAAGGATTATATAATTTTTAGTTTGGAAATAAAAGTTAAATCAAATATATAAATTGTTTAGATATTAAAAACTATTTTTTTGTATTATATTAGATAAACTTTGCCATTATGTAAAAAATTTAAATTTATTCCACTAAATACCATAAAACTTTGTAAAAAATACCATCTTTTCAAGATAATTTTTGATAAATTTTTACATATTTTGGGCTGTAATTTGGCCATTATTTGGCAGATTTACATTTCTTGATGCTCTAACATTTGAGAATTATCTATGAAAATTCAATTTTTTTGGTTATTTTACAAGAAAAAATCCAACGGTGTCAATGCGCACAATTTTGACGGTAAATTGACATCACCAAATCTCGAAATTACGCATCTTGGGAATTGTTCATTCAATAAAACGAATTTGATTTTGTCGTGTTATGAGATTTGTTAAAATTACATATAGTCTAGAGTAAAATCTTCAAGTTGAGGTGAAAAAGAAATTCGGATATTATAATTGATGGTAACAGTCTTTCCTAAAATGCACATCAGACAGTAACTTATTATGGCTACAGTGCATTACAATTTGTATTACTTTTTAAATGGCAATTTTGTTTATTGATGTATTTACCATGCAAGATATGAACCTCATCGCTAAAGAAAATTGATAGATAGAAGCATTATGTGTGGGTGCGTATGTGTATTTATCAATACCAGTAGATAGACCTATTAGCCATTTAGAGGTTCTTTTATAGCAACTCCCCGACATACACGTATTCAGCAAATTAGAAGGATCCCAAATTAATTTTTCAAAAACATGTACCAGAACCGGCCTAATCCCAAATACTTACATGAAAAAATAGTCGATCATTATCCAATTTGAACCCATAAGTTGTCGGAGCAAAAACCAATAGTTTTAAGATTAATATCCACACAAAAAATTAAAAAATTACTACTAATAATCTACGACTACCTTAATTTTTAAGGACTTTTATTTTGTATTGAAATAAATATTTTGTTATTATTTTCTTCAAATATATCGAATAGTTTTTTTTTCTTATTTTTAAATTAAAAACAAAATTACAAATTAAAATTAAACACAAACAGTAATTTAAAAAATACACGTATGTGCACATATAAAAATTTCATTAGAAAATTTCTAATCAATTAGACGCCAGCCGCCATAGTGGCTATGAAATTCCTTTCTGACGAGAGTATTATCTATGAAAATATATTTGCTTTTGCAATATTTTTCTCTTAACAAATCAAAAAATACCATATTTATAAAAGTACATTAAAAAAAACTAAAGTAAATATAAAAATACTATTTTCAATTTATTCAGAACTTTTTCCAAAAAAAATGTTTATAAATTTTGAATTTTATTATATCTCAGTTCGGAAATTATGTATCTTTGAACAGAAATTGATTTTATAGAATAACCAATATCTTAATTGAAATTTTCTTTAAAAGCATATAATAAGATAAGATGAAAAACTGAAAATATAAAATAAGCAAAGATATTTTCAACTACGACTATAGTTGAAAATAATTTTGTTTCTTTTTCATTCGCTTATCAATAATTAATTAATGAAAAAGTTTAGGTCAATAAAAATTGGTTATTAGAGAAAATGTTTTAAAAATTCACAAGTTATGAGTTCCCCTGCCCCATTACACATTCACTGAAATTAGTATTCCTCTTAAGGGAAAACAAAAATTCTTCCAAAAATACGCCCAATCAATTCAAAAATGAATGAAAATATTTCTCCACTTAAATACACTCCAGTACAAAAGTACTAGACCTTCAAAAGATCAATCAAACAAAATTATTTAAAATATAATTAATTGGTTTTTTATTTTCCAGCTAAATTTTTATTTTACTACAACTTTTTCAAATAAAATTAAATTTTCTAATCGAAAAGAAAAACGATGCAAATTGCAAAATTTTGTAATTGTTATTTTCTAAGTTCATATTGGTTTTAATTCCAAATTATTATATGAAAAAAATATGTTAAAAATGATGTTTATTTTGCTCAATTCAAACTTTGAATAAAATAATATTAGTAATTACCAAAATATCTAAAATAATACCCCCCAGAAAAAAAAATATATTTTCGATTATGACAGATAGTAAAGTTTACAAGAGTACTTTTCCATGTATCAGTTTTTGGCTTTCAGATTTTAGTAGAAAATTTATTTAAAAAAAATAAATTCTTTCAAAAAGTCGATAAGCTCATAATTTTCGCATAAAAATATCCAAAAAAATTATAATAAATCTTGAATATATTATAATTTTTTTCCGAAGACCATAAAAATACAATGTACTTAAAAGGTTATTCTTCCATTCAAACAAAAATATAAATATTAAAGAGTTTTTAAATGACAGGACTGTACTTTTCCTTTTAATACAACATTTGAAGTAAATTTTCTATTTATGCTGTTATCATGTATATTTTTATATGTAGAAATTCTAAGCAGAAAATTATTTCAATTCATATTTTGTTTGGCGATTCATATTTTTTATCTTTAAAATCAAATTTGCTCCTTCGTTTATAACAATAAAATATTGGGTGGCAGAGTTTAAATTAGTTCGTATGAGCTTGCAGACGAACATCGCAGTGGACGCCCAAATGAGGTAGGTATTTCAAAAAGCGCTATACATAGCATATTAACTGAAAATTTAGACACGAGAAAGCTATGCTCAAGATGGATGCCCCGTTTGCTCACAATAGAACATAAACATCATCGTGAGAATATGTCAATGAAGTGTTTGGCTACGTTTCGCAGAAGTAATGGATGAAACATAGGTTCATTATTTCACACCTGAAGTTAACGAACAGTCAAAACAATGGACTGAAAGGAGAGAATCAGCTCCATAGAAAGCGAAAACAGTTCCACCTGCTGACAAGGCCATGTCGTCATTTTATTGGGATGAACGTGTTATATATTTCTTTGATTATCTTCGAAAAGGAAAAATAATTAACGGCGATTATTATATGAACTTATTGCAACGTTTGAGTGATGTAATCCAGAATAAACGGCTCAATGAGTTCAAGATCAAGCACCCTATTCGCCAAATTTAGCCGCCTTGGATTATTTTCTAATTCCAAACTTGAAAAAATGGCACGGTGGTAAAATATTTGAAGAGAATGAAGTCTGCGATTAGTGGCTATTTTAAAAAGCTCGACAGTTCTTACTATAAACAGGATGTCGAGGCTATTGAACATTGCTAGAAAAAGTGTATTGAGCTAAATAGAGACTGTTGAGAAATGACAATATTTTTTCGTATATTTTTTGTTTTTTTTTTGTTGGTACTTTTGGGACCTTCTTCATTCTTTTAGGGCTTCCCTCGTTCTTTTGGGACTACCCTCGTACTATTCTTTATAATAGAAATGCATCTGCCCTTGGACAAAATTTCCAACATTGCTTCCCTCATCTGGACTGGAAACTACAGTTGAGAGCAGAGTTGAAAGTGTCTGAATAGGTACAGAAAAGCAAATACGACGATCTGGCCTTCTAAAGGATACTTTCTCTGCTTTTTTTTGGGTGGCCTTCAACAACAACCTCATTACTTATACAAGCCACCTATCTTTTTTAGGGCAGCTTCATATTATAGAAGCTCAATATTAACCTCCGCACGCCTATGAGGGACTGAATGTAAAAGCATCATTTGCAATTTTGCCAGATCGTTCTCATTGATAACAATTTTCTTAATTTTCTGCCAGAACCTCTCACAATTTCAAAATACTAAATATTTAAATTTTATATTTTCAATTTCTCTTTCGATTTTTTTTTTTAAATATTTCCGTACACTTTTCGTATTTTTAATAATCACATTTTAATTATTATCATTACAAAACGTGCATTTGTAATTACAATACTTCTGTATATACGTAGGGTTTCTGAGTACTATCCGTAAAAATTACTATTATACTGTTAATGACTTTCATTTCATTACATTTACACGGTGCTGTATTTAAAGTATACATTTTTCCATTTAATATACAAACGAGTAGATTTGAACACCTTCAATACACATTAAATGTCTAAATGTGACGACTACATTTGTTATGATTGCATAATGATATGAAAACTATAAATTCACTAGAAAGTAAATATTCGTATCTTGAATTTAAAAAAAAAACCAAAACTTACAACAATTTTTACACACTATAAAACAATATTTTTAACTTCCGTCTTTCGAAAAAAAAAAATTATTCCAACACTGGCTTGATAATGGGGGATGGCGATGGTGATGGTGATGGCCATAGAAAATGGTCCGTGGAGAATTATATGCTAATTGTACGCTTCTTTATCTTCTGGAATTGTTAATTTACTAGTTTTACCTTCATACTCTTCTCGAAAATAATATGAAACTCTTTAAATTCAAATATGAAAATTATATTGTACGTTCAAAAAAAAAAAAGAAACAAATCTAAAAAGGTGAGAAAAAATAACCAAATCGAAAATCACTAGTTTAGGAGTATTTTTTTTTTGTTTTGTTTTTTAATGGAAAATAAAATTTTTTTTTTGGTGAGAATCTGAAATGAAAATGCACGTAGAAAATGAAATTTCTATCATTTTTACTAAAGCAGATCAAAAGAAGAAGAAAACAACAAAGTGGAGACTTGTAATATCTTCGTAATAATAGAAGAGGCTTACGGAAGTCTCTAGATAGAAAATAGTGGAATATTCGATATTTGC
Source organism: Atherix ibis (assembly GCA_958298945.1). NCBI lineage: Eukaryota > Metazoa > Arthropoda > Insecta > Diptera > Athericidae > Atherix > Atherix ibis. Next base: position 35,189,232 of record OY282610.1, on the reverse strand, counting down.
CAGCGTGTCACTATGAAAGAATAGTACCGAGAGTATAAGAAATTGTGCATCTGAGACCACCGTCCCTCCTCCACAAGTAAACAGTTGCCATAAGGTTCGTAAGATAATAATACGAGCGCACCGACAAATTAGAGCGTGCGATAATGGCACATGGAAAAATTATAATACAATAAAACTCCATTTGTGTGGTCTTAAAGTTTTATTTTTTATTTTTGCCATTACATCGTCATTTGTATGGCATTTTGAAAAATCTAAATTGGTGAATTTCCCTCGGATTGGCAATTTGTTGCGCCTCCTTAATGATTCGATTACATCAGGTAATGGAAGAGAGCCGTCCGCAACCTGCAACCAATTTCATGCCGGAATCAAACTAGTTAATTTTTTTGGTGAAAATCTGTTCAAAATTTTACCAATAATTTTGTTGGTTGTTTTTTTTTCCATCCAGTTATAATTATTCGCTTCGAAATTTTTGAAAAAAATGGTCTGAATTTTTGAAAAGGGGTTTTCGTTCAAAGCCTAAGAAATTAAAAGTTATCCATTTTGTAATTTTAAAAGTTCAGCCATGTCAATTGACAGCTGTCAAATAAATACATCATTAAGAATAAGATTTCTTTAGTTTAAGATATGTCATTTTATGTTATGAATTGTTTAGCTATCCAATAATACGAGGGTCCTTCAATAAGTCCTTAAAAAAAGATGGAAAAAACTGTTTTTAAAAATAAAAAAACTTTATTTTTCAACATAATCTCCTTTTAGCTCTATACACTTTTCCAAAGTCCTTAGAAAATCCGAGAAATTGCGCTCGTAGTGTCGGTAAAGATTTTTTTTTGTAAGTAGCATTATCGACAGGAAAGCTGTCAAAATTTCAGCTTCATCCATAGCGTAGGTCAATTTCTATCGTCGATTAAAGTTAACGACATTTATTTGTGCATAACAATGGAAAAAAGCGAGTTTAGGGCTGTCATCAAACATCTCCATTTGAAAGGCTTAAGCCCGGAAGAGGAAGAAATCAAAGCCGAGTTGGATGCAGTTTATGGCACATCTGCACCTGTGTTTGCGACGGTTTACAATTGGGTGAATGAATTTAAACGTGGCCGTTCATCCACAAACGATGAACATCGTTCAGGACGCCCAGTTGAGGTGTCTACTCCTGAAATCATCGACAAAATCGACGGTCTGATTTTAAACGATCGGCGAATTAAAGTGCGCGAATTAGTTGAGGCCTAATTTGCATGAAAAATTGTCTGTGAAAAAAATTTCGGCAAGATGGGTGCCGGGTTTGCTCTCAGAGGAAAATAAGCGCAATCGTGTAGTGGACTCTGAGGCTATGTTGGCACTCTTTCATCGCAATCCTGCCGAATTCCTTCGTCGATATGTCACTGTGGACGAAACCTGAATACACTACTACACTCCAGAAACGAAGAGACAGTCATCACAGTGGATTTGCAAGGGTGAACGGGCTCCGAAGAAGGCAAAAACTGTTTGGGATTCGCAGGGCTTCATTTTTATCGACTACTTGGAAAAAGGAAAAACAATAACAGGAGCGTATTACGCGTCTTTATTGCAACGGTTGAGCGAGGAAATCAAAGAGAAACGCCCCCATCTGAAGAAGAAAAAAATCCTCTTGCATCAGGACAATGCGCGTGTGCACACCTGCGCTGTTTCCATGGCCAAAATTGTGGAATTGAGAATGGAATTGTTGCAGCATCCCGCTTATTCACCAGATTTGGCCCCGAGTGACTATTTTCTTTTCCCCAATCTCAAGAAATGGCTTGGCGGACGACGGTTCACTTCCAACGAGGACGTCATTGCTCAAACGGATGAGTATTTTGCGGAACTTCCGAAATCCTATTTTTTGGACGGAATAAAAATTTTGGAAAAACGGTTGGGAAAATAAAATTTTTTTAAAAAAAAAAACAGTTTTTTTCCATCTTTTTCTAAGGATTTATTGAACGACCCTCGTAACATACTGCATAAGAAAATTAAAATGGAGTTGGGCAGATCATGTGATGAGGAGTAAACAAGAAAAATGTGCTAAGGATGCAACCGAATGGTGTCCAAGACAAAATAAAAGAAAGAAAGGGAGGCAGCTTCTGAGATAGGAGGACGATATTCGGAAAATAGCCAGTGCTACTTGGAAGAGGACGACTCATGACCGGAAAGTGTGGCAAGCTCTAAGGGAGGCCTTGGAGGAAACGCAAGACAATCTCAAAACAGGTGTTAATTAACATAAGTGATAGTAACTTTCTTCTAAGATTGTTAAATAAAGGCTATTATTATTATTATTATTATTATTATTATTATAAAAGTATATATAATTTTATATAACATTTATATAGATAATAATTTGCCATTTTATGATAAAAATAGATTATATAATAAGCATATTGTTAAGATTATGAAAACTTTCTACAAAAATAGTAATTCTTTTATATCCACGTTTTGCGCTTTAAGGAGAGCTAAATTTTCTTCAGCGATGAGGCTTACTTTTCACATGGTGAATGCGTCAATTAAACAAAATTGCCATTTATAAGGTGACACTGATTATGATCCACTATATTGTTGGATATGTTAATAAGCAAAACTGTCATATATATATAACTGTAAAAATCTACAAGAAATTCCAGGGAAGCCATTGTATCCATAAGAAGTTACTGTCTGGTGTGATTTTAATAAAACGCTACCTGAAAATGCATAATTTCGCGATTTGATATTGTCAATTAGCCTCAAAGATCGTACGATTTGATGCCTATATATTTTTCTTATATATAGGCATCAAATCGTCGCCAGTAATGATTCGATTCAAAAACGACTTCTTTTTCTACTGCTTGAACGGCAGAAAAAGAAGTCGTTTTTGAATCGAATCATTACTGGCAACAAAAAATGGATTTATTACGACAACCCAAAGCGCAAAAAATCGTATGTGAAGCCAGGCCAACCAGCCAAATCAACGCCAAAGCCAAATATCCATGGCGCCAAGGTAATGCTCTGTATTTGGTGGGATCAGAAGGGTGTGATCTATTATGCGCTATTGAAATTGGGCCAGACGATCACAGGCGACCTCTACCGAACACAATTAATCCGTTTGAAGCGAACATTGGCCGAAAAACGCTCGGAATATGCGACCAGACACGAAGCCATAATTTTCCATCATGACAACGCTCGGCCGCATGTTGCAAGACCGGTTAAAAATTATTTAGAAAACAGTGGCTGGGAAGTTTTGCCTCACCCGCCTTATAGCCCAGACCTTCACCGGAATACGCTTCACTTCAGAACAGGGCATCAAAAATTGGCTCGATTCATTCTTGGCCTCAAAACCGGAGCAGTTTTTTTTGGTGCGGAATCCATATGTTGCCAGAAAGATGGGAAAAAGTAGTGGCTTCCGATGGACAATACTTTGAATAAAATATATTGTATCAATTTTTCAAAATAAACACTAACTTAAGTTTAAGAAGTACAAATTGAAAAAGCATATAGATTTTTTGACTTAATTTGTTCGATTTCAAGAAAAAATAAGACAAAAACATTTAATTATAAAAATTTAAATTAAAAAATTCTTTTTTTTTTTTAAATTTCAAAACTAAATAAAACTTTTTCTTAACTATTCTTATTTGAGATTAACAAAAAAAATACTGAAATAATCATAAAAACTCTCTCATAACCTTTTAAGTTGTTCTTCCTTTTTTTTTAATTAAAAATAAACCCTTTATTTATTGTTAAGGATAACTTATCAAAATAAAATAATTTAAATTAATATTCAATAATTTTAATTATAGAAAAATTTAAGATGTAAATTAATGTATTCGAAAAAAAGCTCTGTCTGAGAACGATTATAGTTTGGCTTTTCTTTTGAATATGGGAAAAAATTTTCTTTAAGGAAAACTATTTTTTGGGTAATTTTTAATTCTAAATTTGAAACGAAATTTTTTGCTTCACAGAACTGGGGGTTGTCTTTCCAAAAAAAAAACTAAAAATAATAAATGTTTAATACATTTTCTGTTAAAACGAGAAAAGATATTATAAGTGCACATTTTTATTGCGGTAGTCAAGATGCCAATATTTTTACTGTAAGGTTGTGCGGATAGTAAAGGTAAACATGATACTTTCTTGTATTTATGTTCATTTAAAGAAATATGTTCAACACTAAAGGTAAACGCAATAAATACACTTGTAAATAATAATTTTTTTTTTGCTGTATTCTTCAAGCATAATTTCCAAAGTGTACAAATTATAATGCCAGGTTGAAGTGGAAAATCATTCTCTTGTTTGGATAGGAAAATTGATGGAAAAAATATGTACACGTTCACAATTGTTCGGATGTGCTTACATGCTTTTCATAATACGACAAGACAACATTTCAAAGTTGATGTTTCAAAGCCTTCTGGACAAAATGCAGTCTTGTATTTTTCTTTTGCCGCCAATACGTGTATACGAGTAATATTGTGGCCAGTGGGGAATATGAATGAATTAAAAACAATTATGCTAAACGAGCTAAAATTGAAAGCATATTTACACTGTGATGTACTATTTTGTACTCGTAGTCTGTCTGTTCACTTAATGAAGGCGCCATTGTGAATGCCATTCAATTTTTCTATTTCTTTTTAAGTCCAAAAAGAAGAGAGAAAATTCTGCAATGGAAATTTTCGAAAGTGCTTAGAAAAACCACAAATTCTGAAAATATTTTATCTTTTAATTGATAACTTCTAAAAAATAGAAAATTTCACATAAATTTTTAGCACCCAATTTTATTAATAGGAAAACTTTAAAAACTATTATTTTTTGTCAATAAGAAAAATTAAAAAAAAAATTAAAAACTATAAAAAATCTTTTCTCTCAGAATGGAAAATTTGAAGAATAATTTTAAGTAATTTGCAATTTGATTTTAAAGACAACAAATATGAATCACCAAACAAAATATAAATTGAAATAAAATTTCTGCTTAAATTTTCGACGCAAAAAAATATATATGATAACAGCATAAATATAAAATTTACTTCAAATGTTGTACTTAAAGGAAAAGTACACTAAAGAGTCATTAAAAACTCTTTAATATTTACATTTTTGTTTGAATGGAATAATAGCCTTTTAAGTACATTTTATTTTTATGGTCTAAGCAAAAAATTATAACATATTCAAGATTTATTATAATTTTGTTGGATATTTTTTAATGCGAACATTATAATCTTGTAGACTTTTTGAAAGAATTAATTTTTTTTAAATAACTTTTCTACTAAAATCTGAGAGCCGAAAACTGATGGAAAAGTACTCTTGTAAACTTTACTATCCGTTATAATCGAAAATATATTTTTTTTGGGGGGTATTATTTTAGATATTTCGCTAATTATTAATATTATTTTATTAAAAATTCGAATTGAGCAAAATAAACATAATTTTAACAAATTGTTTTCATATAATAATTTGGAATTAAAACCAATATGAACTTAGAAAACAACAATTACAAAATTTTGCAATTTTCATATTTTTTTTTAATGGAAATTTAAATTTTATTTTAAAAAGTTATAGTAAAATAAAAATGTCGATAAAAAATAAAAACTCCATTAAATTTTCTACTAAAATCTAAAGGCCAAAAGCTGATATATGAAAAAGTACTCTTGTAAGCTTTACTATCTGTCATAATCGAAAATATTTTTTTTTTCTGGGGGGTATTATTTTAGTTATTTTGATAATTATTAATTTTATTTTATTCATAATTTGAATTGAGCAAAATAAATATCATTTTTAACAAATTTTTTTCATATAATAATTTGGAATTAAAACCAATATGAACTTAGAAAACAACAATTACAAAATTTTGCAATTTTCATCGTTTTTTTTTTATTGGAAATTTAAATTTTATTTTAAAAAGTTGTAGTAAAATAAAAATTTAGATAAAAAATAAAAACCCCATTTAATTTTCTATTAAAATCTAAAGGCCAAAAGCTGATATATGAAAAAGTACTCTTGTAAACTTTACTAGCTGTTATAATCGAAAATATTTCTTTTTTCTGGGGGGTATTATTTTAGATATTCTGCTAATTATTAATTTTATTTTATTTATGATTTGAATTGCGCAAAATAAACATCATTTTTAACAAATTTTTTTCATATAATAATTTGGAATTAAAACCAATATGAACTTAGAAAAACCCAATTACAAAATTTTGCAATTTTCATAGTTTTTTTTTATTAGAAAATTTAATTTTATTTGAAAAAGTTGTAGTAAAATAAAAATTTAGCTGTAAAATAAAAACCCAATTAATTATATTTTAAATAATTTTGTTTGATTGATCTTTTGAAGGTCTAGTACTTTTGTACTGGAGTGTATTTAAGTGGCAAAATATTTTCATTCATTTTTGAATTGATTGGGCGTATTTTTGGAAAAATTTTTGTTTTCCCTTAAGAGGAATACTAATTTCAGTGAATGTGTAATGGGGCAGGGGAACTCATAAATTGTGAATAATTAAAACTTTTTCTCTAATGAGCAATTTTTATAGACCTAAAGTTCTTCACCTTTGAAAACTGGAAAATTTCACATTAATTTGGGGCACCCAATTTTTAAAAAATTTAAAAACTATTATTTTGTGAATAGGAAAATTTAAAAAAAAAATTTAAAAAGTATTATTTTTTGCATAGAAAAAAAAATTGTTTCTCCTATCAACGAGCTTGTGAGAATGGAAAATTTAAAGAATTTTTTACCAATTAAAAAACTGATAACAAAAATTAATTAAAAGTTAGAGAAAAAAATGTTTTGATTGTTATTTTTTTTCTTCGTCTAGAAAGTATATTATTGACTAACCTTTATTAAATGTTTCCGTAGACCACAATGTCAATGGTAAGTCAATATCGTCCGGATGCGCTCTGTAGACTTTTCCAGTTGCGTGTGCCTCAAAACCAGAAACTCGACGTGGTTTCGGTCCGAACAAATTGTTTTGTTCATTGCCAGTTGGGAGAGTTAAGACCTTAGTTTCATCAGCGTTCATAGATGGCACATCAGTAGCACGGCTGATTGTTTGTGGTGGCGGCTCGTATGCGACTTGAATCTCCGATGCAGCGACAAAAGCATCTCGGATGGGTATCGGGTTTCCATATGAATCCAATGCTGGATGTTTGCTAGTGGAAAGCCTGTGAGCATCATTGGTGTAATCAAGCGGAAATTTGGCTAGTTGTTGATTGATCGAATTGTAATTGTTTATAGGCGGTGACCTAAAGATCTGCTGAGGAACCCTTTGGACTTGTGAGACTACTTCTGGTTTCTGATTAATTGCCTTGTAAGTATAGCGATTTCCATAAGTTGGTGGCTGCGGCAAATACTGTGCAGGCAAGTGAAAATTAACATGCGGGATGACACCTACGACCGTTGGTAGTTCAGGTGCTGGTGGTAATCGATTCGTGTGGAACACGGCTGTTTGCGGTGGCTGTTCAGATATCTTATGACTGATAGGGCCATGGGGGCCTGCATTACCTGTTTCAAGTGGAGAGAGGTTATTATTTCGTATTTTGAAGTACGACCCCAACGACGATAAGCTATCAAAAAAACCACCGCTCGGTGCTGGCGTTGCCACGACCGTCTTTAATAGGCCCAGATCGGTATGTGTTCGATCTAATACGCTTCCGAACGTTGGGAATACACTTGGTGGCACCAGAATCCTGGCCGTCTGCTCGTGAACAGGTTCTTTTTCCATATGACCGTAATTTTGATGAATATCCACTTCATTGGGCTGTTGAGCGCTTTGAACAAATGATCTTATCATCTCGACACCATCTTCAGTTGATGCAATCTCACGAATAAAATTTATTGTTTCTGCTTCTGAACTGGTGCCCAACCAACTTGAGATCTCCTTAAGGCTTGGAACATTTTGACCATCATTTAATCCTAAACTAGAAGCTAATTTTCGCAAATCACTTGGTAATTGAGCGAAATTGTTTTTTGTCATAGTCTGTTTTTGTAATGGTGAACGTGGATCAATTACAGGAATTTGATTTTGATTTAGAACGCCACGTCCCCCTTTAATTGGTGATAAATGCTGCACTTGTGACGGATGCACTGGACGTAAATTAATTCCATTATATTTATAAACTTTATATACTGGATAATGAGGCGAAATTAGTTTCGAATTCAATGGACGTGGTCGATTTATAGATTCTGTGGATTCTTGAATGGCACTATCACTACTTCCACCGAAAAATGATGGCAGAATCGATATACTCCGTCGTGAACGATAGCCAGTCGTATTTTTTGCTATAGCAGCCGATATTATAAACCAACTAAACACGAATATTATAATAAACTGAATCAAGAAAAAAAAAAAAAAAACGAAATGAGAAAAAAAATTATTAAACATTAGAAAAAAAATATTCTTAGCTCTTTTAGAGAGAGTTTTGGTTCCTAGCTAGTAAACGAACCAAATTTTTTTCCCGTCAAATCCATTTGAATAAAAACATTTTCAAATTTAAAACTTATCGAAAATAATAACAAACCTTTTCTAATTTGCACATATTTATTCCTTTCAACTGTTTCTATTTAAATTCTATTATCTAGAATCTGTTTACTTTCAAAATTCACATTAAACTAACTAGAAGCAAATGACTACAAATTCTATTTATAGACTTCGGAAATTTGCCCTTTCCACAAAAATATTCTTTATAAAAAAAAAAAAACTGCATTTTCAAATTATTTACAAAAATTGTCATTTGCATTAAAATGTCTGCTTTTCCTTTTTACTCAAATTGCCATTAAAGAATTCACCTTACTTTCGAAATAATGAAATTCTACCTGCTCAAAGTGTTATCTTCAATAGTGAAAGAAATTCTGTTAAAGATATTCCCTTTGTTGGAATGTATTTTATTACTTTATTATTACCTCTTAAATAATTTGGCATTTATTGATGGTGCTCGTACCTTACAAAAAAAAAAAATCTTTATAGTATGTTTTCGAGGCTCAAATTTGTATTTATTATAATTAAAATAAAATTCATCTAAATATTCGTATAAGTATGGTTTGAATAAAATTTTCTTAGAATTATAGCGCATAAAATTTTTAGTTATTTTTAATATATGTTAGGGTTTTCCAATAAGAGTGATATGATTTCTAAGTAACGTTTCGGCCATTTGTAATATGTCACGATCTGTCTTTTTTTTTCTCTATTATATTCAGTAATGTTTATAATTTCATCATGGAGAGATATACGTATGAACAACGTTTACAAATTATTCATAAAAAATTATCAAAATAATCGTTCTCCAATTGCAACTTTTCGTGCGCTTTTGCCATTTTATGGTCGTAATAATCGTCCAATTGGGCTCGCTATTTGTCGAATTGTTAAAAATTTCGAGTGTACATTTTCTTTACTTAATGTTCAAGTACCAATAAAATAAAGAACCGCTCGAAGTAATGAAAATATTACTAACGTTCAGGCAAGTGTGGCTGAAGACCGCAATTTGTCGATTCTAAGACGTTCTCAAGAATTGGGACTGTCTCAAACCACAACCTGGCGGATTTTGAGAAGAGATTTAGGCTTGAATCTATATAAAATTGTTATCACTCAAGAACTGAAGCCATTGGACTACCGTAAACGTCGTGAATTTTTTAAAGAAAATCATCTTCTCCGATGAGGCTTACTTTCATCTGAGTGGTGCGGTAAATAAACAAAACTGTCGATTCTGGTGCGAAGAAAATCCACAAATTAACATATTCATGAACACCCATTACATTCACCTAAATTGACAGTTTGGTGTAGTTTTTTGGTCTGGTGAGTACTTCTTTCGAAATGAAGCTAGTAACACCGTTATTGTCAATGGAGAGCGGTATAGATTGATGATAACCAACTTTTTATGGCCGAAATTGGAAGAAGTTGATCTTGACAACATCTGATTCCAACAAGATGGGGCTACGTGCCACACAGCATGTGCAACAACCGAATTATTGCGAGAAAAGTTTGGAGATTCGATTGTTTCAAGAAATTGTGACATTGTATGGCCTCCAAGAAGTTGTGATTTAACACCATTAGACTATTTCTTGTGGGGTTATTTGAAGTCATTGGTCTTTAGCAATAAACTAGACTCTCTTCAAGCTTTAGAAGTTAATATTGAACGTGCTATTCATGACATACGACTTGATTTATTGGAAAAAGTGCTCGAAAATTAGGTTCATCGAATTCGTTCCTGCAAAAGAGGTCGTGGTGGCCATTTGAATGACGTTTTATTCAGAACTTAATTGTATCGATTGTACTTCCCATTAAATAAAAAACATTTAAATTTCCTTAATAATTAGTGTGCTTTTTAAAAAAAAGAAATCATATTACTCTTTATTATCGGTTTATCTATTTTGTAATTCGGAAAATAAAATTTTGTCATTTAAATATTTTTAAAATATTTTCTCATTTAAAATATAAATTATATAGACTAAAGTATGACATTTAATAATAAAATGAAGGTCTGTGAAAATAAAAAAGAAGACCCCTGTTTCTGTCAATTCTGAGCGCTAATACTATATGATAACATACTTTTTTTGTCAATTAATCTAGACTATATGTGATTTTTTTGATTTATTTTGGGCAAATTTTGGATTTATTTCACGAAAAGTTCTAAACAAGGCAATAAAATGAAAACTCGTCAAAGATTACTTCAAAATAATGAAGTCCTACAATATATTTGCAAGAACTTATGTTTGATGCATAACCAAAAAGGTTTAAGTAAGGCAATAATATAAAATTTTTATCAAAATTATAATTAAAAATATGTTTTATTTTGATTTATTTTCCAAAGCACAAATTAGAGAGCCTCTTAAAATTAAACCCTTCAAATGTTACACGATAAAAGGTGGTCGTCAGCTGTTAACGTTCACCGAAATTTTTTTGAAATTATATTTTCTAGTGCTATTTTTTTTTAGTTGCAAATTTTTGAAATTAAAAATATATTATTTAATAAAATTTTTAATATATAATTGCAAGATTTTTTTTTGGTGTTTTTTAGTGTTTTTTTGGCGTTTTTTGGTTTTTTGGTGTTTTCTGGTGTTTTTTTAATGTTTTGTAGTGTTTTTGACATTTTCTGGCGTTTTTGGCGTTTTTTGGCGTTTTTGGTGTTTCTTAGTGTTTTTGGCGGTTTTGGTGTTTTTTGGCGTTTATGGCGTTTTTTGGCGTTTTTGGTGTTTTGTTGGCGTTTTCTGGCGTTTTTTGGTGTTTTTTAGTGTTTTTTAGTGTTTTTGGCGTTTTTGGCGTTTTTTTTGTGCCTTTTTTAGTGTTTTTTGGTGTTTTTTTTAGTGTTTTTTTGGCTTTTTTAGTGTTTTTTTTAGTGTTTGTTGGTGTTTTTTAGTTTTTTTGGCGTTTAGTGTTTTTGGAGTTTTTTGGCTTTGTGGCGTTTTTTTGGCGTTTTTGGTGTTTTTTTTGGCGTTTTTTTGGTGTTTTTTTTGTGTTTTTTGGTGTTTTTGTGTTTTTTGGTGTTTTTGGCATTTTTTTTGGCGTTTTTGGCGTTTTTGGTGTTTTTTTAGTGTTTTTTGGTGTTTTTTTGGCGTTTAGTGTTTTTGGAGTTTTCTGGCGTTTGTGGCATTTTTTTTGGCGTTTTTGGTGTTTTTTGGCTTTTTTTGTGTGTTTTTTTAGTGTTTTTTGGTGTTTTTTTAGTGTTTTTTGGTGTTTTTGGCGTTTTTGGCGTTTTTGGTGTTTTTTTTGGCTTTTTTAGTGTTTTTTTGGTGTTTTTTTTAGTGTTTTTTTGGCTTTTTTAGTGTTTTTTTAGTGTTTGTTGGTGTTTTTTAGTTTTTTGGCGTTTAGTGTTTTTGGAGTTTTTTTGGCTTTGTGGCGTTTTTTTGGCGTTTTTGGTGTTTTTTTGGTGTTTTTTTTAGTGTTTTTTGGTGTTTTTGTGTTTTTTGGTGTTTTTGGCGTTTTTTTTGGCGTTTTGGTGTTTTTTTTTTGCTTTTTTAGTGTTTTTTGGTGTTTTTTTAGTGTTTTTTATTTTTTTTTGGCGTTTTCTGGCGTTTTTGGCGTTTTTTAGTGTTTTTGGAGTTTTCTGGCGTTTGTGGCGTTTTTTTTGGCGTTCTTGGTGTTTATTTTTTTTGGCTTTTTTTATTGTTTTTTGGTGTTTTTTTAGTGTTTTTTGGTGTTTTTTTTAGTTTTTTTTTGGCGTTTAGTGTTTTTGGAGTTTTCTGGCGTTTGTGGCATTTTTTTTGGCGTTTTTGGTGTTTTTTGGCTTTTTTTTGTGTTTTTTTAGTGTTTTTTGGTGTTTTTTTAGTGTTTTTTTGGTGTTTTTTAGTTTTTTTTTGGCGTTTTCTGGCGTTTTTGGTGTTTTTTTTTGGCGTTTTTAGGTGTTTTTGGCGTTTTCTGGCGTTGTTGGCGTTATTTAGTGTTTTTGGAGTTTTCTGGCGTTTTTTTTGGCGTTTTTGGTGTTTTTTTTGGCGTTTTTTGGCGTTTTTTGGTGTTTTTTTAGTGTTTTTTGGTATTTTTGGCGTTTTTTGGCGTTATTGGTGTTTTTTGGCGTTTTTTGGAGTATATTTTATTGATTTTTACTTACTTTTAAGCAGAAATCTTCATAGCAGATATAATTTTTTGGTTAAAAATACAAAAAATACTATTTACACATATAAGTTTATTTAATAAAATTCTTTACAATAAATAATTACATATATATTCAAATAAGAAATAAATTTTGTAAATGAACATATTCGTATATATTATTTATATAGGAGTACACATTATATATGTATGTAGTATATACACATGAATAATAAATCGGATATAATTAGTAGGTATGTTGTATATGCATTTAAAATAATGTACATTTTGCAATTTTAAATAGATTTTAAATAATTATACTAGTAAGTAAATTGCTTTTTGTAGTGATTCCCCTTTTTTCTTTGTTGAAAAAATTAAATCGTTTCCTTTTGAAAACGCTCAATTCATTTCGAATGGACTTTACCTGTCGCAGAAGTTAACATTTATTTAATAACTTTTGTTTTTTTTTCTTTCATTTTTAAATGAAAGGAGCGTTTTTTTTTCTTTCATTTTTAAATGAAATGCATTATTTTCTTCTTATTCTTTAAAAAAATATACTATAACATTGCTTATTTTGTTTTAAATAATTGATTTCTTGTTCGTAATTGTTTGTTCGATTTATGAGAGAAGACTTAAAAATATTTCTGGACAGAAATTTATATAATATCATCGATGGAATCAATCAAATGTGGATGCCTTAAAAGGAATTTAATTTTTGATGAATCATAACGATGACCGTAACGATCTCGAGAATCTTGCAATGACTGGGAAATGTCCGAATCGGCAAGATTTTGTTTATTCCATTGTAATAAAGTTGATGGATTATGGGCATCCTGTACACCATTCTCTCCGCTTGACTCGAGGATCTAAAGAAAAAAGAAAAACAATTATTTATTCATAATTTCTTAATATTTTCGTATGGCAATTATTTTTCTTAAAAGAATTTTTTAGATCCCTTCGAGAACAAATCGCTCTGTTAAAAAATTCTATTCACTTTTTTATGATTTCGAAATCTTTATAAAAATTCTACTATTATCTTTTAAGAATACTGACTATTTATAATATTTTCTAATTATTTTCATAAATATTTTTTTATACAATAAATTTTTGCAAATAATTATTAAGAAAAAAAAAATACTCTAAAGAATCTTATTTACCCAAAAAAGGACTTGGATTCGAGCAAATAATATCATTCTTTTAATTTGTTTTCAATAAAAAAATATATAAAATTTCTTTTTTTTTTAAGAAATAATTTAAGAGAAGAGAAAAAAACCAATTATTTTAATTTAACTCACCTGATACATTAGTTCACGTAATTTTTCCAAATTGTCATTATAATTTCTTGTTGGTAAATATCTGCATTCGCACGATTGTAAAATGAAAAAGCATCCAATTATTGAGCACAATAAATAAATTTTTATCGATTGCTTCATTTTGGGGTCTAAAAATATTTAAAAAAAAAAAAACACACAAATATATTTTTTTAATAATTTATATTGTATTTTTTTCAAATTGTTTTTTTTTTTTGGGTAGTTTTTTTTAAGTTGACGTTTGATACAGAAAATTTCCACTCATAACAAAGCGAACCATTTCAAACTTTATTAAGTATAAATTAAAAGTTATTTTTTATAAATAAGAATTTTGTATTTTACTGTGAAATATAAAATTTATTTAATTTTTAATAGTATTTAAAGTCTGAGAATGATATTCAATTAAAAAAAAAATAAAATTAGTTTTTCTTAATAAGAAGTTTTTTGTTTTTTAGATTTCAAACTTTTCGAACCATAATAAATTTTCTTAATTATTTGAATTTAAAAAAAAATAAATTTATCTATTTATAATTATCATTAGTATATTTTTATTGCGTTCTTCCTCTCAAAATACTTTTTCTTTTAATTTATTTCTTTTTGATTATTTGCTAACAATTTTTGTACCACTTAAAAACTCTTTACAAATTGAGCAAAATTTTGAGCACATTGTTTTAAATTTTTTTTATTTATTTATAAATTATAGCAAAAAATTAGAAGAAAAAAAAACAATTTTACAAAATTTATTTTACCTTTAATTGTATTCTAATAATCCGGCGTAAATTATATTCGAACGTTTTCAATACTTTATTAACAAATTTTGTTTTTGGACAAAAAATGGATTTTTATTTTTTATTTATAGATCAATTTATTAAAAGTTTATATAAATTTAAAAATATTTTCTCTATTCAAAAGTGAGGCAACAGTTCTTAGGGCAGTGCCTATTTTTAAATTGCACTATTATTCTGTTGAAAAATCTAAACTATGATAGATACTCTGCAAGTGTTTATGACGAACTGTTATATTTCACAATTGGCGAATATCCTTTTTATAGCGATTTGCAATGATTTGAGGGCATGCGCATTTTTCTGAAATATTGCGAAATAGCGAAAATTGTACGCAATTACTCAGTTCATTGATAAAATATGTACAGTGAATGGCAAAAAATATATTCCACTTTTTATAAAAATTTAAGGAAAATTTACATTTTTAAACTTAAAAATATTTTTTAAATAAACATTTCTGAAAATGATTTTTTTTTGATAAGTTTTCTACTAAAATCTAAAGGCCAAAAGTTGATGTATGGAAAAGTACTCTTGTAAACTTTACTATCTGTCATAATCGAAAATATATTTTTTTTTCTGAGGGGTATTATTTTAGATATTTTGGTAATTACTAATATTATTTTATTCAAAGTTTGAATTGAGCAAAATAAACATCATTTTTAACAAATTTTTTTCATATAATAATTTGGACTTAAAACCAATATGAACTTAGAAAATAACAATTACAAAATTTTGCAATTTGCATCGTTTTTTTTTCGATTAGAAAATTTAATTTTATTTTAAAAAGTTATAGTAAAATAAAAATGTCGATAAAAAATAAAAACCCAATTAATTATATTTTAAATAATTTTGTTTGATTGATCTTTTGAAGGTCTAGTACTTTTATACTGGAGTGTATTTAAGTGGAGAAATATTTTCATTCATTTTTGAATTGATTGGGCGTATTTTTGGAAGAATTTTTGTTTTCCCTTAAGAGGAATACTAATTTCAGTGAATGTGTAATGGGACAGGGGAACTCATAAATTATGAATTTTTAAAACATTTTCTCTAATAACCAATTTTCATTGACCTAAACTTTTTCATTAATTAATTATTGATAATCGAATGAAAACGAAACAAAATTATTTTCAACTATAGTCGTAGTTGAAAATATCTTTGCTTATTTTATATTTTCAGTTTTTCATCTTTTCTTATTATATGCTTTTTAAGAAAATTTCAATTAAGATATTGGTTATTCTATAAAATCAATTTCTATTCAAAGATACATAATTTCCGAACTGAGATATAGTAAAATTCAAAATTTATAAACATTTTTTTTGGAAAAAGTTCTGAATAAATTTAAAATAGTATTTTTATATTTACGATAGTTTTTTTAAATGTACTTTTATAAATATGTTATTTGTTGATTTGTTAAGAGAAAAATATTGCAATAGTAAATATATTTTCATAGATAATACTCTCGTCAGAAAGGAATTTCATAGCCACTATTTTCTAATGAAATTTTTATATGTGTACATACGTGTATTTTTTAAATTACTGTTTGTGTTTAATTTTAATTTGTAATTTTGTTTTTAATTTAAAAATAAGAAAAAAAACTATTCGAAATATTTCAAGAAAAAAATAATTAAAAAAACATTCATTTTAATACAAAATAAAAGTCCCTAAAAATTGAGGTGCTCGTAGATTATTATTAGTAATTTTTTTAATTTTTTGTGTGTATATTAATCTTAAAACTATCGGTTTTTGCGCCGACAACTTATGGGTTCAAATTGGATAATGATCGACTATTTATCCATGTAAGTATTTGGGATTAGGCCGGTTCTGCTACATGTTTTTGAAAAATTAATTTGGGATCCTTCTAATTTGCTGAATACGGTCTATCTACCTATATAGCTATTATATAATGCTTCTATGTAAATCATTTTTTTTTATTATTTAAATAATACTTCATCTATCAATTATCAAACTCATTAAGGGTTGTTGGAAATATTAATTTTTTGTATGCAGTTGTTATAGAAAATGTATATGTAAAAACCAAATCTGTACAGTTATTTAATTTAAATTTTATAAAAATTATATAGTACAATATTTGAGAATTTTTTTGAAAATTGTTTTTGTGAAAAAGTTGAGCTTGCAGACTTTATAAGTTTTAAGATACATATTCTACTAGCGGATTATCCATTTTATACTTTATGAAGTAAAGTGACTAGTTATTTACTATTTGTTAAAAGTATGTGTAATTTTACATAAAATTTATCTAGATTTTAATTTGCCATTTTATATTATGAATAGTTTAAATAATAAGCATTGTGTTAAAATTATGAAAACTTTCTACAAAAATAGTAATTCTTTCATAGCCACGTTTCGCGCTTTAAGAGAATACAATTTTCTTTAGCGATGAGGTTCATATCTTGCATGGTAAATACATCAATAAACAAAATTGCCATTTAAAAAAAAATACTAATAGTATGAAAATAAATAAGGGAAGACCGTTACCATCAATTATAATATCCGAATTTCTTTTTCACCTCAACTTGAAGATTTTACTCTAGACTATATGTAATTTTAACAAAATGACCCTAACAAATCTCATAACACGACAAAATCAAATTCGTTTTATTGAATGAACAATTCCCAAGATGCGTAATTTCGAGATTTGGTGATGTCAATTTACCGTCGAAATTGTGCGCATTGACACCGTTGGATTTTTTCTTGTAAAATAACCTAAAAAATTGAATTTTCATAGATAATTTTTAAATGTTAGAGCATCAAGAAATGTAAATCTGCCAAATAATGGCCAAATTACAGCCCAAAATATGTAAAAATTTATCTTGAAAAGATGGTATTTTTTACAAAGTTTTATGGTATTTATTGGAATAAATTTAAATTTTTTACATTATTGCAAAGTTCATTTAATATAATACAATAAAATATTTTTTAATATCTAAACAATTTATATATTTGATTTAACTTTTATTTCCAAACTAAAAATTGTATAATACTTTTTTTTTAAACTTTTATGCAATATTTAATAAAATACGAATACATGATTTTTTAATTTACAGAATATTTTTCAATATAACTATACAGAAAATATGTATTTTTTTTTGTTGAAAATATACTATATAATTTAATATGAATTTTGATAGTTTCAAATCTTAGTTAATTTGGAAAATATTCCGAATGCACGTTCATACATAATATGTCGTTGTGCAAAAATCTGACATGAATTTCTGAAATATTTCTCTAGAATCGTTGATAAATGTTTTGTTATAAAAAAAACCCAAAATCTAAGAGCATTATGCATTCATTTCGTATAGTCATCATATACAAGTGTTCAATCTGACTGAGCACAATACTCGTAAATGCTTCTTAATATGAAATTCAGAAAGGCATCCGGAAGTTTGCGACTTGGGGACATTCTGTCTGCATTCGCCACTTAGAACGTTAGACAATTTCATTCTTTGACATATTAACTATTTTCTCCACAATGAACTATGAACTTTTTGTACAATTTAAAAATGCCTAATGCATATTGGAAAGAGAATCGGTGGATATTAGTATTATTAATGCAAAAATACAATAGCTGAGATTAGTGAAAATTGCTTCGATCGCAAAATTTAACGCAGGATGTGCGGGCACATGCTTGATTATAGAAAAATTTAAAAGAAACAGAAATAAAGGAATCTTTTATAAGAATTGGAATTTAAACAAAACTAATTTTTAAGTTATCTTTTGATTCGAATAGCATATTTAAATACACCACATAAGTTATGAATTTCTTTCAACATATTTATGTTGAAATTAGTACACTAAGAAAAGTTCATAAAAATATCATATCTTATAAATATTATTCATCCAAAAATAGAAATAAATTCAGGAAATTATTTATGCATGTAGTACGTACATGCCAAAGGATGAGTATTTTAAATACTGTCATAGCCGAAAGGATGAGCATTGATTTAGTTTGGAGTCGAAAAATTTTGTACGTAAACCTTGACCTTCACATTTGAACTTTTCGATTATGATTCTATGGAGTATATCGTCAGCTTTGCCCCACTTGCCGCCTACAACATAACTTTACAAGTCCTTGTAACATCCTCTCATATCGACTTCTCCGTCGTCTGTACATAATCCTGTGCTCTCATTTGAAATATGAATGGTGATGGAGTCGATAGTATCCTTGATAGATAAGAAAAATATATTTGCACTGTTCTCTTTAACTGCTATTTCATTTTTTCTAGATTTTACTGCCAATATTTATCTACCAAAAGAAAACTTTAAAGATTTTTTTATTAAACCATTCTCCTTTTTCTCTAAGTCTAAATTTTTCTGTTGTTATTTCGTGTGGGACTATTACTATGTACACGCAAATATGTGTCATCGTATAAATGGTATCGTATCAGATAGCCAAAAATGTACATAATCTCCCCAACTATGTTCTGCGAGAGTGTTCTTTTTTTCATTTTTTTAAAGATAATATCATCATCTGTAGAGATTGGGTTTTTCTAATATTTAGAATGTGTGAGAATGAAACTCTTCCAACACACATCCTTATTTGCAATGATAGATTTCTCATAGTTTTTGTCAGTTGATACAAACCCTCTCTTTTTATTACAATATATCAAAATTCTTACCATGTACTTATAGACAATCGTAATCTTTTCAATTTCTGTATAAATATTCTAAATTAAATATGAGAATAGAAATGGGAGATTTTTTTTTTTGTTGGTACATACATTTGACGAATCGTATTAAAGCTTGATTGTCAGTGTCGTATTATTTGGCAAAATAGTTGAAAATGACTTGTGGGCAGACGTCTCCTTCAACAAAGGGGCTGATGTGTCCTTCGAATCGGAAAATGCGTTGCAGTTTCATTCAATGACGTTGAATATGAATTGATATAGAGACGATCTCATACTTATTCAGTGTCGGCGCCAGAACTTGTGGCGCCTTACCACATCTCTTGAACAATTTCACAACAAAATCTGAATTAAAACTTTCACAAATAATGACATAACAAAACCCAGCAGTGACGTAGTTCTGTGCATAATCCTTGATACAATATTTACTTTATTATTCATTCATTCTAAAACGAAAAAAATTATTTTTTTTTTGTTTACAACTTTTCGATGGTATTTTTGTTTTTCTAAAATATGATTTTTGAACTACACATACATAAACAAGTGTTAAATTATCCAAAAACTTTTTATATATTTAAAAAAACCTACTTATTATATAGATTTCAGTTAAGAATTTTATAAATTTTATTTATATATATTTTTTCAAAAAAATTGTTCCTTTTAATTTTTCTGCAAAAATTTTCTTAGATCATATTGAAAAGCCTTTTCTACTTTTGAATTCTACCAAAATAATATCGAATAAAATATTTTTAAATGAATTTATATGAAAAATAGAAAAAAAAGACAAATATTTTTTTTCTCTCGAATTTAATCTAATATCACATGGATTTTTGTTCTAATGAAATAGTAAAAAAAAATTGAAAAAAAGCTTACTAGAACTGAATATATTTTCAAAAAATAAAAAAAAACTATTACATCTGAAAATATTTTAATTGGAAATGTCTCTCTGGAGATATATTTTCTTCGCAATTAAATACAATCAGTATCTTATGTCATATTCTCCTTCATAATACTCAGGAAGAACTTTAACATCGAAAACTGATGGAAATTTTGAATAAGGGGGGGGGGGGGGTTGTTGTTGTTCTAATTAGGTCAGACCGTAAATTAGCATTGAAGCTTGAAACACTCAGAAAAATGGTCCTTCGTGTCAGATCGGACATGTTAGACACGGGGATGCTCCACCCTGAGAACACTCCCTGCCGCACGGTCATCTCCATAAACAGTTTTCGTCAGAAAGAGGGATTCCTTATCTCAGTTCCTGGGACTTATTTTTTTATCCAATATAAAAAAAAGACTTATTTTTTCTGTCGATAACAGTCAAAGAAGTGTAATCGAGGATCTGAAGACGATTCCAGAACAACTACGTTTGAAATAACGCCTTTGCTGCTCAAGTGAAACTATTTTAAAGGGGATAACTTGATCCAACAAAATTATGGTATATTGCGAAAAAGAAAAGCAGTCTCATTAATTTTCTGTCGCACCAGTTATTTTATAGTATTTCAGGATAGAACTTCTAAGTAACGTTAACAAATTACCCCATTAACGACCATTATCAAACATAATTTTTAAAAAAAATTCTAAGGGACATATGGTAGATACGGTCGCGAAACTATCAATTTATTGATATCGTAACACGTGATCGTAAGATCTAACACAATTAAATGACGTATCAATAATAGCCCTGCGCCTTGGAAGATTGTACCGATCTGACGAGTTTCGTCAAGAACAGTCAAGTGGTCATATACAAATAAATATTGTTCGTTTGACAAAATTGAATTTTTTGTTCTATTTAAACAAATGAAAAATTACTGATAATTTTCAACAACAAAAAACACCCTGTGTTAGGCCAGAAGACAAGCTTTGCACTAAGAAGTACATAAATCCAAAGCACAATATACGCCTAAAGATATGCAAATAGAGATTCGTATTGCCTATTGATATGCTAACATTGGAAATGTACGAGCAGAAACGACCAGAAACGAATTGTACAAGCAGAAAACGTGGAGCTTGCTTTCCTAATATGTAAAAGCTGATATATTTTTGCATACAAGTAAAATATTGCGAAAAAAACAACTTTTGAAACATTTTTTTTTTTTTTATAAAACTTTCTTAAAGATATTTACAATATGGGCTGTAGTAATTTCTGATGTTTTTTACCATTCGTAAATTTTCTTATTTATTAGAGTTGATCGGTAAACAACCCAAACTCTGGTTGAGCTTTAACGCTGAGAGAGTAGTCTTTGCCAGTGAAATGCGGCTGTTATTCGGATCCAATATTTTAAGGTACCGGTACGTGTCCAATCAGAAGACAAGATGTTACTTTATTGAATTGAATTTTATTAATGTTTTCTTCTACGAAAAGATTAATAATATTTATACTTTTTTCTTAAGTCTACCTAGTCAAGTACACAACTAATCCTAGTATATGACAAATTGCCATCAATGCACTTGTCTGACGTAATCTCACCAAAAAATTCGATACAAATTCCCATAATTCATACAGAACGAATCACAGTTTCATATGAAAATTTGTCAAGTGTTTGTAAAAATGAATACATTAGAAATTAATTATTCAATTAAAAAAAACATGGCACTTTCAGCATCATGTTGAAGTATTTAGTGAGATAAGACAATTTAAAGAAATAAAGTATATCTGAAATCAGAATCATTTGGTATAATCTCTACTATTTCAAACCAGAGTCATCCCATTCATTAGTCTCATGACAGGCGTGCGTGCACTCATACCATGCAATAGTAGATAGTGAATGAATGCCGTCTTAAGGGTATTCAGTCTGTTATTACTACGGGGTAGTAAACATCCAATGAAGCTTCTTCTGCTAGCATGTGCTTAGTATTTTTTTAAATCTAGCGACCAGTATCGCTTAAATCTTCGCTGCTTGTTTCTGGGAAAGAAAGTGGAGGCTTGTAATGAAACTTTTTATAACGAGACACAGTCGCATCAAAAACAAACGGGACATCAAGATCACGATGAAAACAGTATTTCGAATATGAAAGGAGTATTTTTGAATGAAGGGATTGAATTTAAAGGGAATTGGAAGGCTTAGTAGACCCCCAGAGTTCTAGTCCGTGAGTCCAGAAGGGTTTCAGTAAGTTTAGAACGTTTGTCCAGAAGTATTTGTAGTTCTTGTATTTTAAGTATTTTATGTGGGCTCCATGTCAAGCATTTATCTAAGTTCAATCTAAGGGACCGACTGTGACCTTCAGTGTATTGTGGTATGACAGTGCCATTAAGGTATATGAGAGGGAGGACATGGTTCATGGCAGAGAGTAAAAGTTACGTGTGTTAACCTAATTCGTTGATATCAAAGTTTGTTTCTCGGTGCAAATCACAATGGAAAATGTTATTTGCAGATCGATTCGGCGCAAGCATTCCCAATTTGCCTCATTATACACGTTAGGCATGAATTGATTGTCCGGATTTTGATTCGTTGTACGCAAACGATGTAGGATATCTTTTTAAACGATGTAACTGTTTATATGGTACAACCCAGCTTTTAAAGTGAAGAATTTACCGCCATCTTCAGTTGATCATCGACATTGCCTTCGACCTTTAGTATTTCTGCTGAGATGACTTGATCAATTTGATCTGGTGTGACTTTTTCGATCAAGTCACAGGGAAGTGTCTCAATATCCTTCGTTTTCAAGAAGATTTATAACTTGGCAAGCTTTACGATAAGTGGCACATACTTGACCGTTTACTGTTCTTAATTCTTGGAACAGTACAAGTCGCATTTCCCAGATTCAAACACTGCCATATCGCAGTCCTTTTTTTAAAATAGATTTCATCGAATTGCAATACTCGACATTGATATGTGCTTTAAACGTCTTCGAGAGTAACGGTGAATATGGTACAACCCAGCTTTTAAAGTGAAGAATTTACCGCCATCTTCAGTTGATCGTCGACATTGCCTTCGACCTTTAGTATTTCTGCTGAGATGACTTGATCAATTTGATCTGGTGTTACTTTTTCGATCAACCACATCAAGATGTACGCATGTGGCAATCCTATTTTTTGTTATTCAATGGAATACATCCAACAGCATGTCTTTCCAAAAACATGATGCTTGACAAATAAATCTATCAATTTTTCTTTGAACACAAAAGTTTTTTTTTTCTTTCTTGAACATAAAAGGCGTAGGAGCGCATGTCATTGCATCTTGTGCGTATTCAATTTTCTGTCTAAATTATTGCAATAGCGGCGAGAATTCGTAATGCTTGCATAATTTTGTGTAGATTTTTTTAAGGAGAAATGATACCCACTGACATCTAGTTTTCGTAGTAGAAACTTATTGAATTTAAACAAAAATATAATATAAACACGACAGAAAGCAATATTTATTTTTTACCAATCTTTTTTATTACTTATTTTGTATATCAAGCGACTCAATTTTGTAGACTTTCGGAGAGTTTTAAAATACGCCATTCTCCATGAAAGTGGTAGCATACCGAAATGCTTGCATACTTTTGTTCACATTTAGATACTTATCGTGAATTGAAAGTTTCGGTGCTGTTCTACTAAATTTTAAATAATTTACGAACAAGTCAGTATAAATTAACATACCAGGTGTATAAGCTTAAATCGGCTGTTTTTTAGTCAAAAAAGACATGTTTTTTTCATAGAAAGCAAAAACAAATTTATTCAAAGTAATTGGCAATTTGTGGATACCACCCCAGAAAATTCCTTCTCTTTCGAGGCAAACCACTCATCAAGCCATTTTCAGACGTCTTCGTAAGAATCGAAGTGCTGCTCAGCGAGCGCGTGGCCCATCGACGAAAACAGGTGGTAGTCGGAAGGGGCCAGGTCTGGTGAATAAGTGGGGTGGGGTAGCCCCTCCCAGTTGAGTGTCTCCAAGTAGTTTCGGACCATTTTCGACGCGAGCGATGGTGCGTTCTCGTGGACGAAAATCCGCTTCTCATGTCGTTGTTGATAATCAGTCCTTTTTTCACGAAGAGCACGGTGCAATTTGATCAGTTGTTGGTGGTAGCGGTGGGCATTGACAGTTTCACCAGGTTTCAACATCTCATAGTAGACGATACCCTGCTGATCCCACCAAACGCACAGCATCGTCTTTCGTCCGAAGCGATTTGGTCTTGGGGAGATGTTGATGGTTTGCCGGGATCAATCCACGATTTCTTGCGTTTAGGATTCTCGAAATATATCCACTTTTCATCGCCTGTCACAATCCGATCCAGGAACGACTTTCTTTTTTGTCTGGCGAGCAAGATTTCGCATGTGATTTGGCATCGCTCCATCTGGCTATCGTTCAATTCATACGGCACCCATTTCCCACCTAAAGAGACTGCAATTGATGATCCTCAACCTTCCTAGGACAATTTTCACGCTTCTCTGATGAAACCAATCTCGGCACGTTGTTTCCGATAAAGCACAGTCACCATAGGCTTCCATAAGCATTCGATGCGATTCGGCAGCCAATTTCTTCAAATTGAAGCAGAAAAGCAGAGCTTCTCGCATATGCTGTTTTTCTGGCACAAAACTAGACATGATTACCAAAAGGAAAAATGTA
Organism: Atherix ibis; assembly: GCA_958298945.1. NCBI lineage: Eukaryota > Metazoa > Arthropoda > Insecta > Diptera > Athericidae > Atherix > Atherix ibis. The sequence goes on along the minus strand of OY282610.1, from coordinate 35,164,472 downwards.
TGTTGTTGTACGAAATTACTGCGAATGTGTACTGATTATTGTTGACAGATGTCAAACTCATAAAAAAAAATTATGGCGTGTCCATGGAAGCTTAATACGCTCACTCACGCCATCTATGAACAAACAGCGGATTTAAGCTTATACACCTGGTATTTATGCATAAATAGTTTTATTCTTCACGACAGCAAATAGGAAGTTTCTATTTTAGAATAAGAAGTGTTTCGCGAAATGTTATTTTTGCAAGTATGTGCGTTCTTACAAATGTATTTTTGAAAAAATTTGGACAGCATTTTTGTGTAGAATCCTATCTAGTTCTTCTAAAATCTAACAATATGGGTTGAAAAGCACAGCATATTCCAGATGATTAATTCTTAAATTTGAAAACACTGCAATACACGCATTATTTATCCATTTTTCCAATAACTATACTTGGATGAAGGCTGTTATCATAATGGAATGCACCAAAATTAAAATCAGCATGCAGTTTTTGTCTAGACCGAGCTGGGCATATTCAAATTGTTACCAGCCTTACTTCCCGTTGCTCATCTGTTTCAGGCAAACGGGCTTGAACAGTGCGTACTCGATCGGTTTCCAGTTTTCATTCGCGTTGCACATCTGTTTCTGAAGCTTGTAATGACCTCTTTTACGTGCTTGAGATGTAGATCGACCAATCGCCAGTCGTTTGGGAGGCATACTGAAGCGCACACGGAATGAAATAGTAATATTGATGATACTCCCAAAGGCACTGAAAAAGAAATTAGCATTTGAAAACTTACGAAAACAAAATTCAATTTCACTTACAATAAACTGTATAGAAACTGCTCGGACAATGCTTTGAAACTACGAATTTATGGAACCTCACAGCAACTTTAGTTAGACTGGAAACTCGAAACCGCGTAGGATTTTGCTGACTCTTCGACGTCGCGCTTTGAGCAGCTTGCGCTGGCAAGTTGGTGTTGTTAATCCTCAGTGGTAACCTTATATATATATATGTGTTTGGTTCATCTGCATATATAAAAATTAGTATCATAATAAATTATATGAAATACACTCTTTTGTTTAAAAGACTCGCTTGCCACCTATTGTTAAATGGTTGTACTAAGTCAGAAACCTTTGTGGTTGTGCGAACAACAATTTACCAAAGTTTCATCAGGTAACAATTAAAAATATTTTTTTTGCAAAATTCATTTTTATTATTCAACATAGTTGATCTTCCAAATTTTCGATACCATTTTTATAGTATTCTTTCGGTTTTGCCTCAAAATAGGCCTCAGTTTCGGCAATCACTTCATCGTCGGTCTTAAATTTCTTGCCAGCGAGCATTCTCTTGAGGTCTGCAAACAGGAAAAAGTCGCTGGGGGCCGGATCTGGAGAATACGGTGGATGGGGAAGCAATTCGTAGCCCAATTCATTGAGTTTGACCATCGTTTTCATCGACTTGTGACACGGTGCATTGTCTTGGTGAAACAACACTTTTTTCTTCTTCAAATGAGACCGTTTCTTAGCGATTTCTCTCTTCAAACGATCCAATAACGCTACATAATAGTTGCTGTTGGTCGTCTGTCCCTTCTGGAGATAGTCAATGAATATTATACCATGCGCATCCCAAAATACAGACACCATCACCTTGCCAGCCGACTGTTGCGTCTTTCCACGCTTTGGATACGGTTCGTCGCTCGCTCTCCACTCTGCCGACTGCCGATTGGACTCTGGAGTGTAGTGACGGAGCCATGTTTCATCCATTGTCACATATCGACGCAAAAATTTGGTTTTATTGCGCTTGAACAGCTCCAAACACTGCTCAGAATCATCAACACGTTGTTGTTTTTGGTCCACAGTGAGCTCACGCGGCACCCAATTTGCACACAGCTTTCGCATGCCCAAATATTCATGCACGATATGTCCAACACGCTCTTTCGATATCTTCAGAGTCTCAGCTATCTCGCTCAACTTCACTTTACGGTCATTTGAAATTATTTTGTGGATTTTTTTGATATTTTCTGCCGTAACCACCTCTTTTGAGCGTCCACTGCGTTCTGCATCAACTGTGCTCGTACGACCAGTTCGAAATTGACGAAACCAATATTCCACAGTTGAAATAGCTGGAGCAGAGTCCGGATAACGTTTGTCAAACCATGATTTGGTTTCCACTGTATTTTTTTTCATCAAAAAGCAATGCTTTATCAATACCTGAAAATCGTCTTTATCCATTTTTTTTTCAATAACAAAAGTTGCTTCACTCAAAATGCTATATCTCAGCAAGAGGCGCCATCTAGACGTCAACCTTATAAACTTTTCAGCCGAACAGACAGACAAACATTTATTTTCATATATTTAAAAGAAAACACAAATTTATTTTTTAAGACAGTTATTATAAAATAGATAAACAAAATATTTTTTCAATTATATTAAAAAATAATTGGTTTATTCATTTTATATTAATTGTCTGAAAAAAAAAATTATTTAAAATAAAATTAATTTATTTAAATTTAAAATACTAGTTCACAATTTTAAAGAAAAATCTCGGAATTCAAAATGTTAAATATAAATTTCTTAGCTCAGTCAATTTTTACATTCACTTTTTAAACATGAAGGATTTATTTTTTAATACTCGTACATTAGGAAAATATAGATTTTCAATCATTTATTAAAATTAATTCATGGGGAAAATAGACTCGATTTTTTGTTACGAGTATATGACTTAGAACATTTTTTATAATTCTTAAATAATGGAGTATTGACTGGAAGTATATTGATTATTCGAACGAATTGTAGAAAACTAAACTTTGAAATATTTATTTTAATAATCTGTTATCTAATATGTTGCTTACTATCTACAATGTTTTACGAAATTGCTCTATGCAATCTTATATTATGAATTTTTCGGTTATCCTGTGCATATTGATTTTTGCAAGAAAGCTCATTTTAATGGTTTCAACAATTTCCTTTTCTATTGGCAACATTTTATTGATATCTTCCAATGTAATTGTTTCTGTTCCATGCGAATAGCTTATTTTGTCAGAATTGATATGATTTTTTTGGTTCAATTTCTTCACGAATTATCTCTTCTTCGAGGTCAATTTTTAATGCTTATATTCCGGCATTATATTTATAACAATTTTGATAATATATAAACTGAATCCGCTCTCTCGCCACTTTATGATTATTATTTAAATTTATCGATATCAAATTTTTACAATGTTACATAATATTGATTAGTCGAAAAGGTTTTTTTTTGTTGACTAAAATAGACTCTCTTAAATATTTTTTTTTCGCAATAAAATATAGACGCTTGTATTAGAATGTTAAAAACCAATTTATTCAAACCAAATATTGTCCCTTATTATTGACAATGTTTTGTTATTTTTCAGGCAGTATAGAACTTCTCCAGTTTCTGGTTGAAAAACTGACTGAAAATTTTTAACAGGCACCTCTAGAAACCAGCTTGATTCCATTAAGGGAGTTCTGTAGGGATCGAAACAAGTAGTACACTAAAGTTGCTATGTCTGGGCTATACGGTGGATGCATCAAAACTTCCCAGGCATGCTCTCTTAATTTTTTTCAAGTCATCGTAGTGTGAGACGACAACCTCCTATTGATAAATATTGGCCATTTTACCTCAATCACTTGGCATAATCTAGATTTGCTAACAGTACAGTACCGAGTTAATAGTTTGACCGAACAATAGCAGTTCACCATGAACGACTCCCTTCCAGTCCCATTATACACACAGCATAAACTTATTGGCCGTCAATCCTAGCTTTGAAATTGTTTGTGATCGTTCAGCTTTCTTTTTCTATGATCTATTTTCAATGATATTCTCGTATTTTACCCATTTGCTTTAGAAATGACTCAATTTCATTGCGCTTCAGTAGCGTTTTGCAGATGTTCAGTCGATCCAATTTTATTTTTCACACTCAAATAAATTTTCTCTTTATTCTGGTCTATTTTTGAATTTGAATAACTCTTGATACACTATACCAATTTCAATAAAATTTTACTCCACACAAAGCTTTACGTGTCGCCTTTCAATCGCTCGTCTAGTGTTATCATAATGCGACAACTGGTTATTGAATTATGTGTTTTTAAATCCATCTATCGGAAAATACGAGTACCATAAATTTTTTTAACTAACTAATATTATATATAGTTTATATATCTATTATAAATACTCACAACTACACATATGGTATCACTTATTTCCTCCCATTTATCCTGTTATCATTTACTATTAGGAAATATGGAGCCCTATAATTTAATTATATGAATAAACAATTCGTTTAACATTTCTTCCATTTATAAAATACATTTTCTTAAATTTTCCCTTCACCCTTTACGTACGCCATCACTGAATTATTTTTCAGTAAAAGCTGAATTATCAAAAAATTAAATTGTTTACATATATTTAATTAAAAAAAATATTTAACTTTTTAATAACTTTTCAATTAAATAAATAATTAAGGAGATTTAAAATACATATATCACAAAACTAATATTTGTTAATTTATCTAATAAAAATAAAGATATCTACTTACCGAAAGACAGAAATTCTCGGTTTCCACATTTCGTGGTAGGACCAGTAATCTTTTACAAAACGCTACACGATCTGGAATAAAAAAATTTATATTTAATGTCATCAAGAATAAAACTATTTAGGAAAATGGAAAAAACTTATACTTCCTTGTTTGTAAATTCCACAAAATTAATTCAAATTAAACTTTCTGATAAATGTCAAAATCTCAACTTTAAAAAAAAACCAAATGTATGCAAGTCGTTTGGTATGCTACCATTTCATGAAAAATGGCGTTTTAAAACTTTACGAAAATCTACAAAATTGAGGTCAATTTTCGAGTTTCAGCGACAAATTTTGTCTTTTGCAACTCAAGCTCATTGAAAGTTTCTGTTTTGCTCTCAGATTTTACGAAAGCTCAGAGAGTAAGGAACATTTTTGAACTTTGTTGTAAAGTTCTGGCATTATAGTCATATTAATTAATTTACGTTTGCATACATCGAATTAGAGCTTCACTAGCCTACTTTTAGGGTTCTGAAAAAATCATATTTCAAATTTGGAAGCTCAATTTATGTGAAAATCATCAAACCATATTGACAGTCAATGAAGAGTTTCTTTTATTTAAATTATTTCATTAGCTAATAGTTTAACAGTGTTTCCATGACGCTAGAAATAAGGGTTGTTAGTGCAATGAGACGATAATTGGAAGGGGGAGAGGATAACCTTTTTTTTGGGAATTGGTTGAACGAATACTGTTTTCCATCTATGCGAATAAATTTCAGAAGAAAAGAATAGTTGCAAAAGCTTAAGCAGTAGTTTTGCCAATTTAGTAGAACACCTGCTCAGAACTATGGGGGATTTACCATCTGGATCTAGCGAGAACTCTTCCAACAGTACCAGTTAAGCCTTGTTTCTCATGATGTCGGCTGTAGTTTTGACCTTGTATGTACGTGCATGCAGAATATTCGCAATTAAAAACTACAATTTTGGAGTTGGAAACGTTGCGCACCGTAATGCAATATTTGTTAGAAAGAGTCATTAATTGCCAACAAGAAAATGGAAGTCATTTAGGGGATATTATTTTTCACACTTGGATTAAAAAAAATTTAATAAATTACACTTCATTTAAAAAAAAAACAAATAAAAACATTTAAAAATACAAAAATTATGTGCATATTAAATCAGTCAGTCCAAGTTGGCCCACCCTGTACGTATGTATATGGGTAATTTTCCGGTTTCTTCGTTATTTCAATTAAGCGTCATCACATCATGGAATCTTCTATGAGAATTCCATGCATGTCCTTGCTGATTTGTGCGCCACCTCGTAGGTAACGACCAAATCAACAATTCCATCGATAAGACTACAATAACAGAGTCCTTCTAAGAAGAACGATTTTAAACGACATCCTATTGATCCAAGCAAACTCGTTTTAACCCCAGACTCCAATAAATAAAGTCAAAAAACAAACATCAAAGGGCGAACACAATATTTAGCAATTTTTATGTACATTTTGTAGCCATTTTCAATTTACAAACTTTTTTGTTTTGACAAAAATTTCAAATTTTCTGAATAAAAAGAACAATTTTTTGATAATTTTTAAGAGCGGGTTTTTAATTTAACTATAAAAATACGATTCATGATGATTCTTCGCAAAGGACAGTGCAGTTCGTTGCATTATAAAACAATATTGTGTGGTAGTAATAGACATCCCCATTTAGTAAGAATAAACACAAACTTTTACTGATACTTACACAAGTTCTTCCAAACAAAATTTACTTAAATGTTTTTAAAAGTTTGCCATTTGCAATTAAAAACGGTTAATATTTGGCGCTTTTTTGTGCAGGCAAACCTTAAGACGATAATGCTTTTTAAAAGAAAGTTTATTTTTAGGTTATTGTGTAGGTTTTTCTTATAAATTTCATACTGTTGACCTATATTTAACTTTTAATAAAAAAGATTGGTAATCCGGTCCAAGAACTATCGAATTAAATTATTGTTGTGATATTTGTGCTACGATAAGTTCATGGCACATCTGCGCCTGTGTTTGCGACGGTTTACAATTGGGTGAATGAATTTAAACGTGGCCGTTCATCCACAAAAGATGAACATCGTTCAGGACGCCCAGTTGAGGTGTCTACTCCTGAAATCATCGACAAAATCCACGATCTGATTTTGACCGATCGGCGAATTAAAGTGCCCGAATTTGTTGAGGCCACGGGCATATCACAAGGTACAGTCGCTTTAATTTTGCATGAAAAATTGTCTGTGAAACAATTTTCGGCAAGATGGGTACCGCGTTTGCTTTCAGAGGAGAATAAGCGCAATCGTGCAGTGGACTCTGAGGCTATGTTGGCACTCTTTCATCGCAATCCTGCCGAATTCCTTCGTCGATATGTCGCTGTGGACGAAACCTAGATACACTACTACACTCCAAAAACGAAGAGGCAGTCATCACAGTGGATTTTCAAGGGTGAACGGGCTCCGAAGAAGGCAAAAACTGTGCCATCGGCCGGCAAGGTGATGGCCACGGTCTTTTGGGATTCGCAGGGCATCATTTTTATCGACTACTTGGAAAAAGGAAAAACAATAACAGGAGCGTATTACGCGTCGTTATTGCAACGGTTGAGCGAGGAAATCAAAGAGAAACGCCCCCATCTGAAGAAGAAAAAAATCCTCTTGCATCTGGACAATGCGCGTGTGCCACATCTGCACTGTTTCCATGGCCAAAATTGTGGAATTTAGAATGGAATTCATCCCGCTTATTCACCAGATTTGGCCCCGAGTGACTATTTTCTTTTCCCCAATCTGAAGAAATGGCTTGGCGGACGACGGTTCACTTCCAACGAGGACGTCTCATTGCTCAAACGGATGAGTATTTTGCAGAACTTCCGAAATCCTATTTTTTGGACGGTATAAAAATTTTGAAAACACGGTTGGAAAAGTGTATAGAGCTAAAAGAAGATTATGTTGAAAAATAAAAATTTTTTTTTTTTTAAAAAACAGTTTTTTTTCTATCTTTTTCTAAAGACTTATTGAACGACCCTCGTAACTAAGTTGAAGCGTTACAAAAACTGTCGATCATGGTGCGCTACGAGTACTTATTGAAAATGCCTACAATTTATATTTTGTAGTTTACTTTTTTTTTGTAGCGCCATATAGCGCCATGACCTTGATGCCATATGACGACTCTGTGTTCCGTGTAGGTTGACATTTCCAGGTCCATTTATGAAACTGGTCGAACGTAAATTGAAGGGAGCAATATGTAGTTAAATGTTGTGGAGCATATGTGATTGTTATATTAGGTGGCCACGGAAAAACTAATGGTTTTCAGAAAGTCACAACTTATTCATTTTTACCCTTTCATTTATTTTATTTTTTTGTAGGTTCTATAGTATCGCTTACTATGTTTGGGCCTATCGGCGATTTTCCGGGTAGATGTCCTAAGCGTACTGTACGTATTAACGCAGCGACGGAAGCTGTAAGGCAGAGTTTGTTCCAGGAACCAACTAGAAGATTCTGAAAGTGCACTTAAAATTTTTCCATATAAGATCGAAATGCTCCAAGCTTTTACTACCCTACGATACTCAGCAGTGGCTGCACTATCCCATTCGTTTTCAATATCTACCCAAAGATAAAAATAACTTTTTGAACAATTGATAATGAGTCAACAAACTGGGGATTTTGGATAGCTAGCATTTCAGAAAATTGCATCCCCAAAAATGCACTGTTTGGTGTGGTATTATGGCTGGACTTGTCGGCCCCTACTTCTTTGAAAATGAGGAATCATTTTCAACCAGAAAGAATCTAACGGGGCCTTGTGCAGAACAATGATTGATGGCTTCAATCCTGTTTACTGAATTTAAAATTTACTTAAATAGATTTTGATGAATATGCGTCCACATTAAATTTTAATTGATATTTTAAAAAGTTAAGTGTAAATACAAAAACGATCACTAAAGGAAACCCAAAACCGTGTCACTATAGGCTATAAGCAATAGAAATAAAAACAGGAAAAAAAAACAACAATTTTCATTTCAATTCGAAAGTTTTAGTTTATTTTGGCCCCGCCAAGCTCAACCACAATTATCGGTTTTATTTGTTCATCAGGTCCCGTCATTTAAATACAATTCGGTTCGTATGGCTTAATAATGGTTGTTATGCTCCCGTCCATATCGCAGGAAGATTCTGGTGACATAATTGACGGTGCTGCTATAGCGGATACCACATCAGTTCCATCAACTATTGGTGCAGATGCTGTCTCCACAACAGTTTCTGTTATTTTCACATTTGCATTTTGGTTTGGCTTTTGAGTTGTTATAATTTGTTGTTGCTGTTGTTGAACTTGATGTTGCTGTGTTTGCTTATCCGGATCAGTTACAATATTGGGTCGATTTATCATTTTTGTTATTTTACCCGATTTAAGATTTACAAGTACTTTGTTGTTACACGAAAGTACACCCGGCTCTGTGTCAATTTCAGTGCGTTTTAGAGTAGAGCGACTCAACGAAACGTATTTTCCCATATGCTTTGGTTTCGGTAATCCACTGTTAAGACTAAGCCTATAGGACGGAGACACATTTTGTTCGATTATAACAGGCTTTTCATTCGATTGCTGTGGTATTTGAATTGTTGGTGCCATTTCGTAAAGATTTCCGTTATTGTCAGCAAATAATACTGGCATATCACATATATTTTCGTATGAATTATCCGTGCTCGCTGTAGAGCTTTGTGTAGTTTCTTGAGATTTGTTGGAATTTTTATCAATAGTAGCCGCAGTAGTAGTAGTGCAGGGTTTCAACACAGTTAATTCTTGAGGATTTCGAAGGATTTGGTTCTGATTTATTTTAGTTGTGATAAATTTTGTTCCTGATTTTATAGTTGCGGTCGGATTTGCAGCAGTCGAACAGATAGCGCCAATAAAGCGGATACCACCTTCCATGTTGTAGATATTTTGTGCATTCGGTTGTGCTGGCGGTTTTAACTGGACAACTTGGTTTGGTGGAATCATTTTGATCTTCTGCGTTGTAGGCAATGCCGTTGTGACTGTTCGCTGAATTCGACCACCGACTTTTGAAGTTCCATACGAATCCAATGGTGATTGATTTGGTAATGTATTAAATTGTGATTTTGGCGTCGATGTTTGGAAAGGTTGCTCTTTTATCCGATTCACTTCAATCAAATAAAATAAAAAAAATTTTAATTAAAAAGCATATCCTAATTACAGCACAAACAGAGAGTGATTGAAAAATTACTTACCCATATCGGCGCTAGAGGATTTACTTTTTGGGTATTTCCCAATTTTAATATTCTCAGAGCCATGACAAAGTTTCCGCTTTCGTTGGGAAGTAACCGAACGGGCGATATTTTTCGGTTTTCTAGGTCCAGGTGGATTAATTATACATCGTTGCAAAAAGTCAAATATTTCATCAATAATCATATTGTCAACCATTGACTGAGTAAGGGACTCAAGCTTTTGTTTATTTTTAGGTATACGTAACACATCATCAGCTGATCCCACTATTAAAAGTGTCGTTTCTGAGCACATTCTTTCTCGCAATGCTTCCATTTCTTCTTCGCTAGTTCGTATTGAATTTTGACCAATAACGAACATTATAGGCTGTTTTACTTTTAAAATATGGTCATCTGGTGTTCCGCGAATACCATTAATTGTATTGTATGCAAATCCCATACAAACAATACTATTTATATTTTCGGTAAGGGCTACCTGCAAAGCTGCAGATGCTCCAGCATTGAAACCAACCAAAATTATTTTTCGATGCGAACTCTCAGCTTGCAAATTTCGAATTTGCATTATTGTTCTCGAAACAAGATATTCTGCCACTTGTTCAATAGTTTGATTTTGTACAGTTGAATCTATTTGAATTAGATAATTGTTAATAATTTATGCTTACGTTATTAAAAGTTTAGATGCAAACCTGAAGAATTCAAATTTATTTCATAAACATGCGCCATACTTAAAAATAATTGGTACCATTTTTGTATTCTTCGTGGTGTTGTTGCGAGGGCCGACGGTGAATTTACCATCACAATAGCAACACTTTCTGGCAATTTTCTTTCCTATAAAGAAGAATTCACTAAATCAGCAATACCGTTATATGGTAAATTATTATTAAACTAAAATACTTTTTCAGAAATATTAATATCCCATCGCTCCTTTAAAGCAGAAGCCAAAAGATCCTGATTGTTGGTCATGGGTCCCTCAAATACCATTCTGTTAACCAAAGATGGTATCTTTGGCCTCATAGTTTGTAAAATATCTAAATATATGGCCAAATAAGAGGGCGAAAGATGATTCATCAAAATACCATGTATCCATTGAGTTGAAGATGTATCCCACGATATCGAAGCAAGAACGCGTCGAACTCGCTGTACTGACGTATCAATAATGATTCTTCTTTGGATTGGCTCATGAGGTATTCCGGAAGTGGCTAAACGTGCTAAACGATCGCAGTCAAGAATACGAACTATGCCCGAGAAGAGCTTCTCTTGACCAGCTGTCCAACCCAATCTATATATAATAACATAAGTTTTAAAGTAAGAAACATAACTTTTAAACGATATGCTTAGCTTACTTGTTTACTTTGTTCTCCCAGTTTTCGTTGTCTGAATTCGAATTTGGTACACTCATTGCGATTCGCTCACATTCTGCCATTGATTCTTTTGCTGCTTCTTCATTATACGATACTGAAGGATAATTAGCCATATCTGAATTTTTACTTCTATCAATGGGATGCTTATGACATTTTGCACACTGCCGAGGTCGATGTTCCATCAATTTTCGCGTCGGTAGACGATTGAAGCCTGTCGAAGGTATAATATCCCGCGAATAGATATGCTCCATATTTATTATCTTTACCTTTTTTGAAGTGTTAAAATTTTTTTTTAATTACACTTACACTTTTTCAATATATAAATGCTTTATAAGTTTCCTTTTTGCTTCAAAATAATTTTTTAAACATGTCCACTATTTAAGCACAACTTAATGGTCGCATACTTGTTGTTTGTTCTTTTTAAAATTTCATCTATAAAATATTTTTGTATAAATAAATAATTTTTGTTATAATGAACAAATTATGCAATAATTAAACCAAGCAAATTCCAACAAAAAAATACGATCAGTGAAGCTCACGTCAGAAAACTTCATATTCATTCAAATTGAATGACAATTTTTTTTTTATTTAACGGAAATTCAAAGTTTAGCTTCTATAAAGCACAATTATTACTGCCTGTTCTATAAGCAATTACTACTATTTATAATATACGAATTTAATTGAATCCGTTACACATCAATTAACTTAAAATTAAACTTTGAACACGCTCGTTTTAAATGTATAAACGGTTTTAGATTAAAAAAGGAACTTATTTTTTTTTCTAGAATACGATAAAGAAATTATTTCAAATAATGTAACCATAATTATCAACTTACAATAATAGAGATTTTTATTTATTGTATTATAACGTGCATATAAATAAATGCTCACAAAACTATAAAGACCGTCCCTTACACTACTTTTTCATGCTGAATTTATAACACTACAAATTCCATCAGCGTCTATGATCTGGTCTTAAATACTTAAAAAGCTATTTTCTAGTGTTACCCTATTCGTACAGCGAAAACCATTTCCATTATATTTAAAAAAAAAGCTTATCAAAAAGAAATAATAATATTTAATTCTAAGGAATTAGAAAAAATTAAATTAAATAATTTTCTCGTATAATTAATAATGCCAAAGTCGAATAATTTTCGTTCAATTAGGAAATTTCTAATTTATTATGGATTTGGTTGTTGTCTAAAATGATTTTGTACTGCCATATGTCATGTCACAGTCTCACCATAATTGCAATGTTGATGTCAAATCAGCAAAATAGCTGAATATCCATTTAGAAAATCTAATAAAAATCTTATTGGATTTTTGTGTTATTTTACTATTTTTTGTGGTTGCTTTTTATATTTATATTTACATACATACATATATAAAAATACATCTCCATTTAAATCTATAAGCAAATAACATATTTATATTATTGGACAAAATATTGCATTTTGAAAAGATACTGCATACAAAAAAAATTACTGCTGAATACGAGTACTATCGAACTGCATAACCTACATTCATGATAATCTAAAATGGAGCATAAATTATAGGTAATGCAGTTAAATATTAATTATACACTGTTAAAAATAATAATAATTTTCGAGTCACGAAAATTTAATTGTCAAATTAATTAAATTACAATCGAGAAATCGATTATGACCTATTTTAAAGCATAATAATAATAATATTAATTAAATACAATTAAAAAAATGGAAAATATTTGGAAAAGAAAACTCCATACACAGATACGGAGTGAATAAGATTTGATTCTTATTCTCAAAAAAAAATTTTAAAAAAATTAAAACCAAAAACTAAAATGTAAATTAGAAAATTGATAAAATTTTCATGAAAAATATTTAACAAAAAAAAATTTTAAATTGTATTTATAAAAACAAAAAAAGTTCCTCTAAATAATAAAATTAAAAAAGAAAAACATTGGCCATTGAAAAAACTATTGGGTTGGTGCAAAAGTAATGACGTTTTTTTTACATATACAATTAAACATTTTTATTTTTAATTTGTATTATTTATTTAATCAATTATATAATTTCCATCCGTTCTTATAACCTCCTTCCATCTTTCTATCAACTTATAAATACCATTAGTGTAAAATTCCTTGGATTTTGTTGCGAAATATTTAGAAAGGGATGTTTTTACCTGCTCTATTGTTTGAAATGTTTTATCATTTAAAAAGTTTTGCAGTGATCGGAATAAATGAAGATCGGAAGAAATCGAAAGCTTGATAACATCCCAATTCAACTCATTCAGCTTGTGTTGGGTCATCATAGCCACATGTAGTCGCGCGTTGTCGTTATGAAACACTACCCCTTTTCTGTTTACCAATTCTGGTCTATCCTTTGGAAGGGCGATGTTCAATTTGGATAATTGCTGACAACAAGAGTTCAAAATACACAATACCCTTGCAATCCCACCAAATACAAAGCATAACTTTTTTTTGATGGATTTCGCCTTTCGAAGTTGTTAATGGGGCTTGTCCAGGTATAGCCCAATGTCTTTTTCTTGTCACGTTGTTGTACACGACCCATTTCTCATCTCCCGTTACCAAACGATGCAAAAAAGGTTCATGTTTTTGTCTCGCACTCAAAGCAACGCACGTTGAAACACGATCCAATATATTGGCAGCCGACAATTGATGATGTATCCAAACGTCGGTACCGCGAAACCATCCCCATACGCTTCAAATGCCCTAATACGGTTGTTTGGTTAAATGCCATCATCGATGCGATCTTCCTGGTCGGAGTTAAAAAATTATGACTTTAAACTTGTCGTCATCAGACTTCAATGGCCGCCCGGTACGTGGTTTATCAATTACTGAAAAATCCCCGGATCGGAATTTTGTAAACCATCTTCGTACCTGTCGAACTTTGATGACATCCTACTCCATACACTTCGCAAATGTTTTCGGTTGCCACACTTGCGGTATTGTCTTTACGGAATTCATAAAGTAAACATTGAATAAAAATTTTTAATAAATTTTTAATAATTTATATTCTGAATTTAAGAAAATTTAGATATTTTGTAATATTTTATAATATTGACTAAATTTTGTGCCAGCATTGGTGGTTATACAAAAAATGTAAATTAAAATTTACTAAATATAATTAAATGTAAATTTTATATTTTTTATAATTATATACAATAGTTATTAAGTGAAATTTTAATTATACAAAACGCTTTTGGATCAAGGAAATTTTATAGCGAGCTGAACAGATGATAGTTAGATGGTGCAATATTTGGAGAATGTGCTGGCTGATGTAGAGTTTCCCAACCCAACTCTGCCATTTTTTGTACGGTTTTTCTTGCCACGTGCGGTCCAGCGTTGTCATGGTGAAGAATTACACCCTTTCTGTTGGCCAAATATGGACGTTTACGTTGAATTTCTTTATTTAAATCATCAAATTGCAAACAGTAACGATCAGCATCGACCGCATAATTTTCTTTCAGCAACTCATAGTGGACAATACCCCTTCGATCCCACCAGCAACACAACATAACTTTCTTTTGATGCACGGCAACTTTGGATGTGGTCGGTTGTGTCTCCTCTTTATAAACATATGCCCTTTTTCTTACCACATATTTATAAACTATCCACTTTTCATCATCAGTCACCAAGCGGTTCAAAAATGGTTCCCTTTTGTGGCGAGCAAGATTTGAAGAACATATTGAAATTCGATCAAATTTTTTTCGCTTAATTCGTATGGCATCCAAACAGTGAGTTTGAACAAAAAACTAAGCCTTTTAATGTGCTCTAACGCAGTAGTCTTATACATTCCAAGCTTGAAGGCTACTTCTGTGGAACTTAACATAGGTTTTGTCCTGCTCATACTGGCGAAGTGGTCATTGACATCTGACGGCCTTCCTGATCTGGATTTAGCTTTCAAAGAAAAAAAACACCCGAACGAAATTTCGCAAACCATCTCTGGCATGTTCGCGCTGTTACTGGGTCTTCTCCAAACACGCCACACACGTTTTTTGTTGCCTCTATCGGGTTGTTCCCTTTTTGGAACTCATACAACATAAAATGTCTTAAATGCACTTTTTCTTCTCACATGTTGACTGTTTTACAAGTTTAAAAAAACTGACAAAAATATGAAAAAATGTGTAGAAACCATCAATCATACAGTAATTTAACGGTTTAAGAATCGAGAACGCATACAAGTGCAAGTGCTCAAAAACGACAGAACTTTCCCTTACATCCAATAATTCAAGACCAACTAATATATTTGAATAATTCGATCATTCAATGTTTTCTCAAATATTTTACAAGCTGCGAGAAAATCTTCTAGCAATTTTTAATCTAAATCAGGTGTAATCGTGTAAATTGATGTTTTTATATGAACTGTTTTTTGTGTTAGTTGTGCGTGCGCTTTTTCCTTTACATTCCGTGCTTTTGCAATTTCAGAGCGTATATTAAGAACTTCCGAGCAGAGCTTAATTTATTGGCTGTTAAAACCTTTGGACTCACAATTTTTGTCTCCGAATGGAAATATGTAAAGCTTTATACAATGTACAATATGCCCAATAGATGGCACTGTCATGCTTCAAATTAATTATTCATTTTTCAGTTTGGTTTTTAAAGTGCATTATAACATTTTTTTTTGTAATCGATCAAAATTGGAAAAAATTTAATTATTTTATTTTAAAAAAAAATCGCAATTTTACAATGTTTTAAGAGTAAAAGTTCTTATTTACAGACGACCATGGATGATGTATGGGATTTGATTATGTAGGACACAAATTTTTGAAAATTCATTGCAAATGCTTTCAATAATATTGTAAAATTTTGTAAACATCAAATACTAATTCATGTTAGGAATTGTTGTAGACACCGTTAAAGATACTCGTACCTATTGTAGTAAGTGATAAATCCATGTCCAAGGCAGGGCCCACCTTTTCTTCAGACTATGCCGTGGTCTGTTAAAAAAATATCGCGAATTTTTGTGTTTTTTCAAAAATTATTTATTTATTCATAAATATCTACTTTGTTCCCTTAAAAGTAATCCCCACCAGATATTATACACTTGTGCCAACGTTTTTTCCAATCCTCGAAGTACTTCAAAAAATCATTTTTGTGATCTTATTCAGCTCCTCCTTCGATGCCGTCTTTACCTCATTAATCGTAGCGTAGCATCGTTCTTTCATGGGGCTCTTCAGTTTCGGGACCAAGAAAAAGTCACAGGGGACCAGATCTGGGGAATACGGTGGCTGCGGCATTATTAGTGTATTGTTTTTGACCAAAAATTCGCGCACAAACAACGATGCGTGAGCAGCTAATTTTTGTTTTTCCACAAATCCGGGCGTTTCTGGCGGACTGCTTCTCGCAACTTACGCATAACTAGCAGGTAATATTCCTTATTGACCGTTCTACCCTATGGCAAGAACTCATGATGCACCACGCCTTTGCAATAGAAGAAAACCTGTAAGCAAACCTTCACATTCGACCGAACTTGGCGCGCTTTTTTCGGTCTTGGCTCGTGCGGCAGCTTCCATTGGGATGATTGAACTTTGGTTTCCACGTCATAACCATAAACCCATAATTCTTCACCAGTTATTACCCTTTGGAGCAAATTTGGGTTGCCGCGGACAGAGTCCAACAGCTCCTTAGCAATGTTAATGCGAGGCTGTTTTTGGTCGAAATTGAGCAATTTCGGTACGAATTTGGCGGCAGCCCGTCTCACCTCCAAATCATTGGTAAAAATCGAATGGCACCAGCAACTTCTCTAACGGTGATTCGACGATTGGCCAATACTATTATCTTCACTTCATCAATGTGTTCGTCTGTTGTTGATATGCTCGGGCGTCCGGCACGCTTTTCGTCGTTCGGCCCTCTGAGAACATTTTGTACCACCGATAAACGTTGCTTCGGTCCGAGGTAGCATCACCATATGCCACAGTCAATATTCGGAATGCGTCCGCGCAATTAATTTTGTTTTTCACACAAAATGTGGCAAAAATTGAAGACGAGCCAAAACACGTGCAAGCAAAGCAGCTATCAAAAATTAACTAAACATTCAAAATGGCCGAACTTGTCGGCATAAGTGTGAGACATGAGTACCAACATAACGCCACAAATTCGCGATACTTTTGAACAGACTCGTAAATGGAGTGACTGTAGACTTTCCGGACATGATCTTCCTCATCCATACGGATTGAGTATCCAGACAGCTGGCAACCTATTGAGCTTAATTTGATCCACAACCGGATCTCATGTAAGTTTTCGAAGGGTTCGCAATTGTTTTTGCTGGGAACCCAAGTTTCCGAAGCATGTATGGGGACTGGTGGGAAGACTAGCTTCGATATTATGCTCAGAATTTTTGAGTCGAATAATTTCAACATACCGAAATAGGCTCTATTAGCTGCTAGCGGATTCCTTCCTCCTAATTGTTATCGGCTACAATATTTGAACCCAAATAGAAAAATAATTTAATCCTTTTCGAAGCTATAATCTCCTATTTACGTATGCTGCAATAAAAGTGCTTAGCCAAGCACAAAAGTAAAGTGTCACTAACATTTTGTTGGGCGCATTTTGAGTATGGGACATTTACAATGTGCGACAATTAAAAAAATTTTAAAATTATTATTATTTTTAATGCATTATCTTTGTCACATTATTATTATTAAAATTTTGTAAACAGCAAATATTAATTCATGTTAGGAATTGTTGTAGACAACGTTAAGGATACATATTATAGAAAGTGATAAATCCATGTTAAGTTATATATATCAGGTGTATAAGCTTAATTAACAGTTCATTATATTTTATGAAAATTGTTTTCTTCATTTTTTTCATTGTTTACGATTTTTAACATTTAATTTTATAATCAGAAATTCTATATAAATATGATAAAATGTAATTTTTTGTCTCAAACTCATCAAAAGCTGAAATATTTTTTTTGTTATTTTCATTTTCCAAGAGATGGCGCCGTAGTAAATAAATGTAGTTGATGACATCTCTTCGGTTTGGAATGAGACTGATTTTGTTTTGGCAAACATTTTTTTAAATTTTTATATCTCAATGTTATCTACTTCAAAGTAGTTCTCGTGGACTGGTAACCATCAGCGGGGGCGTCGTAGCAATGATTCAACTGAAATCCGTTACACTTCTTTAGATATTATCGACAGTATAAAAATGACATCCTTTCAAGTGTTTTTTTCATCAGGTATAATTAAAAAAAGATACACCGACTTAGAACAAGTCCTTTTAATAGAAATGGCCTTACGAGAGGGGGTGTTGTCATGGTGGAGAAATGAACTGCCTATAATATCCGATCTGACGGAAAAAATTGTTTTTCGGGATTTTTAAGGGAGCGTCATTGTATTAATCGACGGTCTGACTTCACAAGAACCCTTACTAGTACCAGATTGGCATTTGTTATCAATATTAACGGTCTCCCTGAGTGATTTTCCTCTTCCACTGCTTCTTGGAAATTACAAAATGCTTTACGACACCGAAAAATATTTGGTCTTAAAAAAGAGGGATTCTAATTTTTTTTTTTTTTTAAGTCCTTTATAGTCTCGTCCGATGGCATCTTTATTTCCTATTTTCGTAGACTGATGAGAAATTTTCTTAAGCTTAAGAAAAAAGAATATAAAATTTTTGGCGAACAATTTACTTTTGGAATTTCTCCAAATTCGTTAGGAAAATTTTATCCAATTTACCAGGTGTATAAACTTAAATCCGCTGTTTGGTCATAGATAGCGTGAGTGAGTGTATTAACCTACCATGGGCACGCCATACTTTTTTTCATGAGTTTGACATCTGTCAACATTAATCAGTGTACATTGTCAGCAATTTCGTACAACAAAATACATTTTTCCTTTGGTAATCATGTCTAGTTTTGTGCCAGAAAAAGAGCATATGCGAGAAGCTCTGCTTTTCTGCTTCAATTTGAAGAAATCGGCTGCCGAATCGCATTGAATGCTTATGGAGGCCTATGGTGACAGTGCTTTATCGAAAACAACGTGCCGATATTGTTTTCGTCGGTTCAAAGACGTCAATTTTGACTTGTGGGACAAGAAGCGTAAAAATCGGCCTAGGAAGATTGAGGACCATCAATTGCAGGCTCTTTTGGACGAAGACGATACCCAATCGCAAAAAATGCTCGCGGAGCAATTAGGTGTTACTCAACCAGCCATTTCCATTCGTCTGCGTGCCATGGGGAAGATTGAAAAGATCGTAAAATGGGTGCCACATGAATTGAACGATAGGCAGATGGAGCGACGCCAAAACACATGCGAAATCTTGCTCTCCAGACAAAAAAGAAAGTCGTTCTTGCATCGGATTATGATAGGCGATGAAAAGTGGATGTATTTCGAGAATCCTAAATGCAAGAAATCGTCGGTTGATCCCGGCCAACCATCAACATCTTCCCCAAAACCAAATCGCTTCGGACGGAGCGTTTGGTGGGATCAGCAGGTTCAAACCAGGTGAAACTATCAATGCCCACCGCTACCACCAACAACTGATCAAATTGCTTCGTGCTCTTCGTGAAAAAGGACGGATTATCAACAAAGACATGACAAGCTGATTGTCGTCCTACACGACGACGCACCATCGCACACGTCAAAAATGGTCCGAAACTACTTGGAGACATTCATTTGGGAGGTGCTACCCCATCCCGCTTATTCACCAGACCTGGCTTCTTCCGACTACCACCTGTTTTCTACCTGATGGGCCATGCGCTCGCTGAGCAGCAGTTCGATTCTTACGAAGACGTCCGAAAATGGCTTGATGAGGGGTTTGCCTCGAAAGAAAAGGAATTTTTTTGGGGTGGTATCCAAAAATTGCCCGAGAGATGGGAAAAATATGTAGCTACTGAGGGCAAGTACTTTGAATAAATTTGTTTTTGCTTTCTATGAAAAAAAATGTGTTTTTTTTTGACTAAAAAACAGCGGATTTAAGCTTCTACACCTGGTAATATTAATAATAAAATTAATATTATTTAATCCTTTTTCAAAAAGAGTTTTATAAAAAAATCAAGAATATTTTCTTACATCAAACAAATTTCAATCATCACAACAGTTGGCATTTTACGAACCAATAAACCCTTCATCGTACGAGAGTCATTCAACAAGTACTTAGCCTCATCGCTCGAAAGAACTGCTGTCACAAAAGAAATTTACCATCGTGCAGTACATTTTTCTAGTAGCCTACTGTCAAAGTATCAGTCGATTCCCTTCATTAGTTTTGTTTTGAGAGCCTTTGAAAGCGAGCGTGTCGGTCGGTTGCACAAAAATGGAAAAAGAAAAATATCGTTCGGTGATTAGATTCTTATTTTTGGAAGGGAAAACGCGCAGCGAAATCAAAGATCGCTTGGATGCTGTGTATGGTGACTCTTCTCCTTCGATGGCGACCGTCAAGAATTGGTTCAACGAGTTTGTTCGTGGCCGCACGTCGGTTTTTGATGAGGCACGCCCAGGTGCCCCGAAAACGGCTGCTACGGAGGAAAACGTTAAAAAGTCCACGATCTTGTGTTGGCAGACCGTCGATTGAAGGTTCACGAGATAGCTGAGACTGTGGACATCGCAGTAGGAACGGTGCATCATATTCTACACGAAGAACTGGGCATGAGAAAGCTGTCGGCGCGATGGGTGCCGCGTTTGCTCACACCGGAAAACAAGCGCAACCGTGAGACCACATCGGCGACGTGTTTGGCGCTGTTTCAGCGCAATCCAGCGGAGTTCTTGCGTCGTTTCGTGACCGTCGACGAAACATGGATTCACTGGTACACACCAGAGACCAAGGAGAAGGCGAAGACTGTTCGATCGGTCGGAAAGGTGATGGCTACCGTTTTCTGGGATTCACAAGGTGTGATCCACATCGATTACCTCGAGAAGGGTAAAACAATCACGGGGCGCTACTATGCTGACTTATTGGGCCGATTTGACGTCGAATTGAAGAAAAAGCGGCCCCGCTTTGCGAAGAAAAAAGTGCTGTTCCACCACGACAACGCGCTGGCAGAGGTGTGTCGCCATAGCCAAATTGGTCGAATTGCGCTACGAATTGCTGCCCCATCCACCGTACTCTCCAGATTTGGCCCCCAGTGACTACTTTTTGTTTCTAAACCTGAAAAAATCACTCGCCGGGCATAGATTTGGGTCGAATGAGGAGGTCATCGTCGCCACGGAGGCCTATTTTCCTTCCCTCGAGAAAATGTATGTTTTGGACGGGTTAAAAAAGTAAGAGCATCGCTGGGCCAAGTGTATCGAGCTTGAAGGAGATTATGTGGAAAAATAAATTGCCACCTTTCCAAAATTTTCGTTTTTCTTTTGTAGGCTAAGTACTTGTTGAATGACCCTTGTATATGATGTTTTTGTCTAAGATAATTGCCATTTTGAAAATAGTGTACATGAAAATAAAATTGATTTTGAAGATATTCAAATAGTCAGTTTTATTAACCAATATTTTCTTATTTAATTTGATATTATTTGGAAATTTTATATTTTGAAAATTAATGAAATTCAATAAAATCTTATCAAAAAAAAAATTTATTATTTTATAATAATTTTATTTATAAAAAAATTTGCTCATATTTCGAAGAAGAAAGATAAATTCTTCGATTTTTACCTCAAAAAATTCTGTGGATTATTTTATAAAGATTAGAATATAAAATAAGCCTTTTTATTTAAAAAAAAAAATAATTTTCTGTTTTCACAGTTTCAAGCATTATCTTAGATTTTTTTTCACATCCGAAAAAAAAACGGCAAAACAAGTGAATATATTTAAATTATGGATTTTAGGAGAATTTTCTTTTTCTTTTACAAAAAATCCTTTTTCTCAAAATTATTTCTTTTTCTTAATTTTTTTCTTCTACTTAGTAGATGTAGTTAGTTTTGCCTATTCGAATTTTTCATTATATCTTTGAAGATATTTTCTCATGTTAAACGTTGCAGAAAGCAACAAAACTTTCTCAATTAAACATTTCTTAAAAGTTTAAGTATCTTAAGAAGTACACAAAAGATAAATAACCTCCCAACTCTATAATAAGTGCAATTTATAAAAGAACTTTTTGGTAATTACAATTTTACCTACCCCTTATTCTATATAAATTGTCATTTTTAACTGAAGATAACATCCTTTATGTTATTTTTATAGATTTAAAAATAGCCACTATGAGTATACAAGTTTAAATGAATGGCAGCAAGCATAAATAAATAATTTTCTTTTTATTAAAAGCATTTCAATGGAATTAAGTAGATTTAAATTATTTATTGGAATTTGTTTTTTTTTTGTAAATCTTTAATAAAGATTTTTGAATATTCACTGTAAGAAAAATTCTTTTTTTTAATCTCTTCATAATTTTCAAGAAAATATTATGTCGACTAGTGCACATGGCAAAGTTGCATGTTACGTTTTTCACCCCAACTGACAGATTGTATTTTTTTGATATGAAGAAAAAAATATAAGGAAAATAGTTCAAGTCATTCCCCTTGATTAATTAGGAAGAATATCAACATTTTTATATATGTATGTTATAATAACAAGAACTCAATAAAAAGTGCATGGTTACCAAAAAAAAAAAAAAAAAAACAACAACAGAAAAGATACCAAACGTAGAGACAATTTTAAATAGCGGATGTGTACCTTTACGAAATGCTGAAGGAGGGAAAACCCAACGAAGGAAATTGATGCATATGTAAATTAATGACTACAGCAATTTCCGTTTTCTTAACTGCATTTGCTTTTAAGAGCCTTCGAACAAAGGTAGTCACTATTATTTGGAACTTACTAAGTTTAAAACATCAGTTTGAGGTAAAGGTAAACGTAAAGGCGAATGTTGGTTCAAAAAAAAAAAAAAAAACTGCTGCAAACAATAAACAAAAATAAGAACAGGGAATGCATAAAAATTTCTATTAGGGTAGCTTCTCTGCGGAAAATTCTTCTTCTACCCTTTTTCATTGTTTTTGGAGATAAAATTTTTGAAATTTTAAGCGTTCTATTTTCATCTATTCTTTGTATAAGTAGTTGTATTTGATCCGTTAGTATTTAGGACTTTTTCAAAAATATTAAAAATTATGTAAAATGCTATATTCGAGGACTATAGAAATTACCAAGATTAGACTAGTCCAGTCTCAAATAGTTTAAATGTCATTGTATCATAAGTTTACTCCTTCTAACCATGATCACCTGCAACGTCATCAATGGCGCAACAAACAGAAGTCTAGGTTTGGCCGATTTGCAACCCGAAATATGACAAAATTTATTTGGAAAAAATGCAGTCCTGCAAATAGAATCGTGACCTTCATTTGAATGATATTATTTTATAAGCATATAAATCGTCGAATCACCGTTAGAGAAGTTCCTGAGGACTTAAACATATCGAATGGCTCGTGCCATTCGATTTTTACCAATGATTCAGTCGTGAGACGGGTCGCCGCGAAATTCGTACCAAAATTGCTCAAAATCTATCAAAAAAAGCATCGCATTAAAATTGCTAAGGCGTTTATTTGCTCTAAACGCGACGATCCAAATTTGTTCCAAAGGGTAATAACTGGTGACGAACCAAAGCTCAATCATCCCAATGGAAGATGCCGTACGATCCAAGACCGAAAAAAGCGTGCCAATTTCGGTCGAATGTGAAGGTTTTGCTTACAGTTTTCTTCGATTGAAGGGGCGTGGTGTATCATGAGTTCTTGCCACAGGGTAGAACGGTCAATAAGGAATATTACCTACAAGGTATGCGCAAGTTGCGCGAAGCAATCCGCCAGAAACGCCCGGATTTGTGGAAGAACCAAAATGGGCTTTTACCATTTTTACCCCAAAACAATACACTAATAATGCCGTAGCCACCGTATTCCCCAGATCTGCCCCCCCCTCTGTCACTTTTTCTTGTTCCCGAAACTGCAGAGCCCCATGAAAGGACGACGCTACGCTACGATTGAGGAGATAAAAACGGCATCGAAGGAGAAGCTGAATAAGATCACAAAAATGATTTTTTGAAGTGCTTCGAGGATTGGAAAAAATTTTGGGAATAAAATAGATATTCATGAAAAAATAAATAATTTTTGAAAAAAACATAAAATTCGCGATACTTTTTGAACATACCTCGTTCACATCATCAACGGAGTGACAACCGGGACTCCTCTCTAGGCCTGCTGATTCAAAGAACTCCAAACATCCTGACTTCGCGTCGCGGTGTTTCAGTTTGATATTCTGCACATGTTTTTGACGTTCTGGTTAATACCGTTGCTCCTTCGAAGACAGGGCCAACCTATTCTTCTGACCATAAATGGAGTGCCTATAAACTCTCCGGATAGAATTTTCCTCATCCATATGGATTGAGTTTCCAGACTGCTGGAAACCTAACAGTTCGGCTGAAAAGTTTATAAGGTAACACAGTAAAAATATTTTTTTTTGCAAAATTCATTTTTATTATTCAACATAGTTGCCTTCGACTGCCGATTGGACTCTGGAGTGAAGTGACGGAGCCATGTTTCATCCATTGTCACATATCGACGAAAAAATTCGGGTTTATTGCGCTTGAACAGCTCCAAACACTGCTCAGAATCATCAACACGTTGCTGTTTTTGGTCCACAGTGAGCTCACGCGGCACCCACTTTGCACACAGCTTTCGCATGCCCAAATATTCATGCACGATATGTCCAACACGCTCTTTCGATATCTTCAGAGTCTCAGCTATCTCGCTCAACTTCACTTTACGGTCATTTAAAATTATTTTGTGGATTTTTTTGATGATTTCTGCCGTAACCACCTCTTTTGGGCGTCCACTGCATTCTGCATCAACTGTGCTCGTACGATCAGTTTGAAATTGACGAAACCAATATTCCACAGTTGAAATAGCTGGAGCAGAGTCCGGATAACGTTTGTCAAACCATACTTTGGTTTCCACTGTATTTTTTTTCATCAAAAAGCAATGCTTTATCAACACACGAAATTCGTCTATATCCATTTTTTTTTCAATAACAAAAGTTGCTTCACTCAAAATGCTATATCTCACGAACCAATCGACCGATTCCTGTCAAATTTTGACACGAATCATTTGAAGCATGCTGATTGCTGTCAATTAAGTAGATTTTTGCAAGAGACGCCATCTAGACGTCAACCTTATAAACTTTTCAGCCGAACTGTTATTGAGCTTAATTTTATCCACAACCGGATCTCATCGTTAAATAAGCTCCAAAATCGTCTATGCTCATGTAATGGGCCAAAATTTTTTCAAAAGATCTTACTCTCAAACGTGGACAAGAGAACCTAAGTTTTTATTGGGAACCCATATTCCTTGGGGATTGGTGACAAGACTAGTGTCGATAATCAATCGTAAACAAAGCATTATTATTAATTTTTTCTGATGTTATTAGTGACAACGACAATCAATAGAATATTGAACACCAGTTGCGCTTTATACCACTTCTCCCCTCCCCCCAACCGTACGAATCGAATTATATCATATTCGTTGTATGGAAATGTGTGCGTCCGCACACAATTTACCTGCAGAGACTTTTTATCTGCTGAACTCACCATTAATATTTTGACAGGCAACAGTTTAGTTTTCATGAATTTA
Source organism: Atherix ibis (assembly GCA_958298945.1). Lineage (NCBI taxonomy): Eukaryota > Metazoa > Arthropoda > Insecta > Diptera > Athericidae > Atherix > Atherix ibis. The sequence continues at coordinate 35,138,800 of OY282610.1, read as the reverse complement.
TATCCCTTTTTTCTGGGTTGTTTTTTATTATATTTTTCCCTTAATGAAGGTAATCTACAAAATTCCATTTTAATTAGTAGAAAAAAAATAATACAATAGAAAAATTATTAATTATTCGCTAACTTCGCTATGACTAATAATATTGAAGGTGAATCAATGTAAAGTGCATCTTCAAATTTTCATATTTAAAATATTATATGTGCATTATATTTTGTTAGTATAATTATACTGGAGTAAAATATTATTAACGAAAAAACCTCTTATATGCGCGCGTTGATATCAATAAATCTACCTGCCATATACCTGCTGTAGAGACCACTCTCCGCTATAAAACATATATTATAATATATGATGACACATGGCTATGTATGTAAGCGTGGTTAAAGGAAAAACGATGCCATATTAGACCACAATATACTACAATATATTGGTACGAACTTTGAGAGGTCCATTGCCCCCACACCTCACCAAATCGGAAAAAAATTTGTGCGTACCTGTTGACGGTGCGCGGTGTGCGATGTACACCGTTTTATAGAGTTTTTGTTTTGTAAGTTAATTTTAATTCAGTTGCTGTGTATTTCTGTTATTTTTCGGTCACTGTTGGCTAGTAGAGCATTTCGATTCATCGCAAAAATTATACTCAATTATAATTCATAAACTTCCGTTGGTTACTTGGAAATATGTACATACATAACCTGAAAATTCATTTCTCTTCTTCATTTTCTTCTTCTTCTTTCCATTAGTTTACTTTTTAGTTTTTTTTTTTTTGTTTTTTTTTGCTATTTATTTACTGCTTATTTTTTAAATATTCCAAAAAAAAAAACGTTTTTTTTCTCCATATCGTGTCTGAATGAATAGTGACGATATGACGATGGTGGTGATTATGAAGATGATGGCAGACAACAGTAGCGACAACAACGGCAACAATAAGAATAACACGATAAAAATGGCGGCACCGTTGTTGGCATTTGGTGGCTGTACCAGAAATTGAACAAAATATCAGCTAAGCTATAGCAAAGATCCTTTAGAGACTATAGCAGAAAAGTAACAATTAATTTTCTTAATTGAATAAATCCAATTATTTTCTAATCTGATTTGATAAAAAGTATTTCAAAATGTATCTTATCTAATTAAAATTCATAATTAAATAAAGTAGGCGTTATTATTTACAATTTATTTTCGAACACACTTTAAAGTTCGCATCTATTTGAGCAGCATCTAGCGGCATTATGTAGAAACCAGAACCCGCCTGTGATCACTTTACGAGTACAACCGCTTCAGTAATTGTGCAATTTCATGATTGCATATGTATTTTGGTTGTAAAGGGTTTTCGAATAAGAGTGATATGATTTCTTTCCAAAAAAAAAAAAACACACACTAATTGTTAAGGAAATTCAAATGTTTTTTATTTAATGTTCTGAATAAAACGTCTTTTGCCGGAACGAATTCGATGAACCCAATTTTTGAGCACTTTTTCCACTAAATCAAGTCGTATGTCATGAATATAGCACGTTCAATATTGACTTCTAAAGCTTGAAGAGAGTCTGGTTTATTGCTAAAGACCAATGACTTCAAATAACCCCACAAGATATAGTCTAATGGTGTTAAATCACAACTTCTTGGAGGCCATTCAATGTCACAATTTTTTGAAATAATCGAATCTCCAACAAATTCCATTGTTGCACGTGCTGTGTGGCACGTAGCCCCATCTTGTTGGAACCAGATGTTGTCAAAATCAACTTCTTCCAATTTCGGCTGTAAAAAGTTGGTTATCTTTGATCTATACCGCTCTCCATTGACAGTAACGGTGTCACCAGCTTCAGTTCGAATGAAGTACGGACCGATGATTCCACTGTCAATTTAGGTGAATGTAATGGGTGTTCATGAATATGTTAATTTGTGGATTTTCTTCGCACCAGAATCGCCATTTTTGTTTATTTACCGCACCACTCAGATGAAAGTAAGCCTCATCGGAGAAGATGATTTTCTTTAAAAAATTCACGACGTTTACGGTGGTCCAATGGCTTCAGTTCTTGAGTGATAACAATTTTATATGGATTCAAGCCCAAATCTCTTCTCAAAATTCGCCAGGTTGTGGTTTGAGACAGTCCCAATTCTTGAGAACGTCTTGGAATCGACAAATTGCGGTCTTCAGCAACATTTGCCTGTACGGCAGCAATATTTTCATTACTTCGAGTCTTATTGGCCCTTGAACATTATGTAAAGAAAATGTACGCTCAAAATTTCAAACGAGCACGGTTGGACGATTATTACGACCATAAAATGGCAAAAGCGCACGAAAAGTTGCAATTGGAGAACGATTATGTTGATAATCAAATTAAATAATTTGTAAATGTTACTCTTACGTATATCTCTCCATGATAAAATTGTAAACATTACTGAATACAACAAAAAAAAACAGATCATGACATATTACAAATGGCCAAAACATCACTTAGAAATCATATCACTCCTATTGGAAAACCCTTTACATCTTGGATTATGAAAGTGTTAGCGATTATACAATATATATTTTTTAAGGGAGTACATTAAAAAATATAAATCTGAAATTAAAAAAGATGTTAAATTTAAAAGTACATCAATAATAATAATAATGTGACAAAAAAATTTTATAGCTTCGAAAAGGATTAAATTATTTTCCTATTTGGGTTCAAATGTTGCAGCCAATAACAATTAGAAGGAAGAAATCTGCAGGCAGTTAATAGAGCCTATTTCGATATGTTGAAATTATTCGACTCGAAAATTCTGAGCATAATATCGAAGCTAGTCTTGCCACCACTCCCCATGCATGCTTCGGAAACTTGGGTTCCCACCAAAAAAAAATTGCGACCTCTTGTCCGCATTTGAGAGTAAGATCCTTCGAACAAATTTTGGCCCACTATAATATGAGCATGGACGATTTTGGAGCTTATTTAACGATGAGATTCGGTTGTGGATAAAATTAAGCTCAATAGGCTGCCAGCAGTCTTGATACTCAATCCGTATGGATGAGGAAGATCCTGTCCGGAAAGTCTACAGTCACTTCATTTATAGTCAGAAGAAGAGGTGGGTTCTGCCTTCGGTGGAGCAATGGTGTTAACCAGAACGTCAGCATATCTGGAGTGCTCCGATTCGGTAGGTCTGGAGAGGAGTCGCGGTTTTTGCTCCGTTGATGATATGTAAATGTCACTTCAACAGGGCCAGTGCTTCAATAATCTATTGGCAGTAATAATGGCTCTCATGGTAGAGAAGCCTCTCGCGCTGTTTTTCTTTTTTGCCATTTTTTCTGTCATGCTTTTTCCTATTCCTTGAGGCGATCTCAAAGTTTTCCTTTTCTTCGAGGATATATTTTCGTAGAAGAGAAATTTCTATAACATTGTTTGGATCTTGAAAATAATATCATTCAAATGACCGTCACGATACTGTTTGCAGGGCACAATTTTTGTTGATGAATTTTTTTTTGTATATTTGGGGATAAAATTCGACCATTGATAGACAGATTATGATTTTTTAATACTCTAAAAGTTTAAAGATTATCTGTGTAAATACTATTTTTCCCCAAAAACACTATACGAAAAATCGCACAACTTTGGAGACCAATTGACATCACCCAAATTCAAAATTACGCATCTTCAGAACTTGTCGTCCGTAAAGCTAGAATTTCTTGTATTGTGTAGTTTTCCGAAACCACAACATATGGTTGAGATCTAGTATTAGACGGCCATAGCGCTCAGAATGAAAGGCAAAGGTTTCTGCTTCTTTATTTTCTGGATCACAACATTCGCAGATACAATGGCTTTTGCTTTATCACTTGTGGGTTTTCAGAGCCTCACATATTATTGATGAATCTACCAAGCGATAAATGAGGAATTTTCTCCCCTTAAAATAGGGGAGGCGGCTACGGAAGACCCACAACTTTTGTAGAAAGTTTTTACAATTTTAAATGTGTTTTTTAATAGTTTAACACATAATATAAAATAGTATACGAGGTCTGTTCAAAAAGTATCGCGAATTTTGATTTTCCGCGGGTTATGTGTATTCGATTTTCGATTTTTTTATAACGTCATGTTGGTACTCATGTCTCTCACTTATGCCGACATGTTCGACCATTTTGAATGTTCAGTCAATTTTTGGCTCGTCTACGATTTTTGCTCATTTTCGACCAAAAACAGCTTCGCATTAACATTGCTAAGGAGATGTTGGACTATATCCGGGACGACCCAAATTTGCTCCAGAGGGTTATAACTAGTGACAAATCATGGGTTTATGGTTATGGAAGCTGCTGCATGAGCCAAGACCGAAAAAAGCGCGCCAATTTCGGTCGAATGTGAAGGTTTTGCTTACAGTTTTCTTCGATTGCAGGGGCGTGGTGCTTCATGAGTTCTTACCATAGGGTAGAACGGTCAATAGGAATATTACCTGCAAGTTATTCGCAAATTGCGCGGAGCAATCCGCCAGAAATGCCCGGATTTGTGAAAGAAAAAAATTGGCTTTTGCACAATGATAACACCCCTGCTCACGCATCGTTGCTTGTGCGCGAATTTTTGGCCAAAAACAACACACTAATAATGCCGCAGCCACCGTATTCCCCAGATCTGGCCGCCTGTGACTTTTTCTTATTTCCGAAACAGATTCTTTGATCCATTTTTTGAAATGGGCAAAAATCAAAGACGAGCCAAAACACGTGCAAGCAAAGCAGCTGCCAAAAATTAACTGAAAAATCAAAATGGCCGAACTTATCGGCATAAGTGAGAGACATGAGTACCAACATGACGCTATAAAAAAATCGAAAATCGAATATCCGCGGAAATTCAAAATTCACGATACTTTTTGAATAGACATGGTATATTGGTTTAAATAAATTTCAATATTTTCCTTAAATATTTAATAACTGTTTAGAGATAGAGCTACAACTTCTAAACTACAAAATGGATAATCTGATAGAATAACAAATAAAAAAAATATTGGACACAACTTTGGAATTATTTTTCTGTGTAAGATTGTTAAGATAAATTGTTAAGAGGCGATTATTTTCCAAATAAGATCATTTAATAAAAAATAAGAAAGAAATTTTTTATAAGCAAATTTTTAAAAAAAAAATTTAATGTTAATTTTCTACTATTTGGAGTTGGTGTGGTTGCTAAAAAATATGAGTAGTTTTTTTTTATCTAGCTGATATTTTTTTTAAATCAAAAATTAAAGAAATTTTTAATAATTCTTTCAAATTTTTTGTTTACACTATTGAAAATGTACTCCCTTATAAATTTTTTGTTTACACTATTTTTATTTACTACCTTATAAATTTACATTGATATTAATAATATTAATTAATAATTTATAAAAAAAAATATAACAAAAAATTTATTTACTATATTTTACCTGAAAATATATTTCACAGGAGAATTTTTGTTATCTGACGAATCGCATTTTATATTGTGTGTGAATTTTTTTTTTGTTGTCTCGCAACTAGAATGCATTCGGACTGTACAGAATAAATGTGAACTTTGAAAATGTCTCTTAATTTGCATAAAATGGTAAAATTTATTCAAATTTATACTGTAGAATTGACTTAGTGGTAGTTGGGCAATGCCAAACCATTTTATCGGAATACCCCAAATTGTTAAACATACGCGAATGGTAGCATTCTGAGAACAGAAAATTATTTTGTTGTTACGAGTAGTAACGCAACTAACAACGAATAGAACACATTGCGGCCAGAACAGAACAATAAGTGGTACCAATGAGCATATTCGAATGTCCTCCGTAATGAATAATTCATTGGCTTCCTGATGTGGGAGATGTCTATGAATAGGGTGCTGATGGCGGCAAATATGATGCCAATGGTGTCCATGTGGGATTATTTTTATTTAAATAGATACGAATAGTTACGGGATAGAAGGACTACTATGAAAAAGAGATAAATAAATCGAAAAAATTACTATAGACAAGTGCTCATAACGAATCGGAGACCTGCACACTATCAAAAAGTACAAAAAATAGTCTTTAAGAGGAACTACAATAAATAAAAACAACACAGCCAACTTGTACAATGTCCTTATAGTCGCCGTTGTTCTTATTCAAAAATAACAAAGTTTGTCTTTTTTTCTTTTAAAAATTATCTAAATTCAAATATGGAAAAATATTTATGCTCGAATATAATTTATTCATATGAGAATATATTCATTTTTGGTTATTTTATTTTCGTAAAACAAAAAAATATGTCCACGAACACCCTTTTTTTAACAAGGAAATTTCCTATCAGAATTGAAGTTTATTATTTTTTTAGATTTTATGAATTTATTCTCACATAATTATTTAAATGAAATTTTTAGCTATCACAGGTTTGATATATGAGGAATGCGTTTGAAGACAAAAAAAGAAAGGATTGTCTCCAAACGCATCCAGCCAGAATGATATTGGAACTGTGAAAATAGTGAAAAATTATATTTATTTTAGTTGATTTCACTGTCAGGATGATAGAAATTTTGATTACGTTCGCTATAAAACTGATTTGGTTGTCAATTTAAAGTTTTTCCTTCTTAAACTCAAACAGTAAAAAATTAACATATAAACTTAACAAGGCAAGTCATACAATATAGTAAAATAGAAAAAGTGAGAAGCTTTACGCTCTTAAAGCTTCTAACACTTGCGTCTAGTACGCAACTAGTGACATAGCCGAGACGCCTTTTATATGTTACCAAAATGGGCAAAGTTGTAGTATTACTTGATTATTAAAATACCCTTAAAAACTTATTTGAATAAACAACAAATAACAATGTATAAGCTTAAATCCGCTGTTTTTTAAGTTAAAAAAACACATGTTTTTTTTCATAGAAAGCAAAAACAAATTTATTCAAAGTACTTGCCCTGTGGATACCAAAGTGGATACCACCCCAAAAAAATTCCTTCTATTTCGAGGCCAACCACTCATCAAGCCATTTTCCGACGTTATCGTAAGAATCGACATGCTGCTCAGCGAGCGCGTGGCCCATCGACGAAAATAGGTGGTAGTCGAAAGGGGCCTGGTTTGGTGAATAAGCGGGGTGGGGTAGCATCTCCCAGTTGAGTGTCTCCAAGTAGTTTCGGACCATTTTTGACGTGTGCGATGATGCGTTGTCGTGGAGGAAAATCAGCTTGCAATGTCTTTGTTGTTAATCCGCCCTTTTTTCACGCAGAGCACGGTGCAATTTGATTAGTTGTTGGTGGTAGCGGTGGGCATTGACAGTTTCACCAGGTTTCAACATCTCATAGTAGACGATACCCTGCTGTTCCCACCAAACGCACAGCATCGTTTTCCGTCCGAAGCGATTTGGTCTTGGGGAAGATGTTGATGGTTGGCCGGAATCAACCCACGATTTCTTGCGTTTAGGCACCGCACCATCTGCCTATTGTTGAATTCATGCGGCACCCATTTTCCAATCTTTTCAATCTTCTTCATGGCACGCATACGTATGGAAATGGCTGATTGAGTAACAACCAATTGTTCCGCGAGCATTTTTTTTGATTGGGTATCGTCTTCGGTCAAAAGAGCCTGCAAATGATAGTCCTCAATCTTCCTAGGCCGATTTCCACGCTTCTTGTCCCACAAGTCAAAATTGCCGTTCTTGAACGAACGAAACCAATCTCGGCATGTATTTTCCGATAAAGCACTATCACCATAGGTCTCCATAAGAATTCAATGCGATTCGGCAGCCGATTTCTTCTTTTTTTGGCACAAAACTACACATGATTACCAAAGGAAAAGTGTATTTTGTTGTACGAAATTGCTGACAATGTACACTGATTAATGTTGACAGATGTCAAACTCATAAAAAAAAGTATGGCGTGCCCATGGTAGGTAAACAAACTCACTCACGCCATCTATTACCAAACAGCGGATTTAAGCTTATGTACCTGGTAAATTGGATAAAATTCTCCTAACGAATTTGGAGAAATTCCAAAAGTAAATTGTTCACCAAAAATTTTATATTTTAATTTTGTTTGATTATAGTTATTCTTTTTTATTTAGCTTAAGAAAATTTCTAAAGAATAGATGCCATCGGACGAGACTATAAAGGACTTAAAAAAAATATATATAATTAACTCTCTTTTTTAAGGCCAAGTGTTTTTCGGTGTTGTAAAGCATTTTAGAATTGCCAAGAAGCAATGGAAGAAGAAAATCACTCAGGGAGGCCTTCAATATTGAAAACAAATGCCAATCTGGAACTAGTAAGGGTTGTTGTGAGGTCAGACCGTCGATTAATACAATGACGCTCCCTTAAATGCCCCGAAAAATAATTTTTCCCGTCAGATCGGATATTATAGGCAGTTGGTTTCCCCACTATGACAACACCTACTCTCGTAAGGTCATTTCTATTAAAAGGACCTGTTCTAACTCGGTGAGACTTTTTTTTGTTATACCGGATGAAAAAAACACTTGAAAGGATGTCATTTTTATACTGTCGATAATATCTAAAGAAGTGTAACCGATTTCAGTTGAATCATTGCTACGACGCCCCCGAGAACTACTTTGAAGTAGATAACATTGAGATATAAAAATAAAATAAAAATTTTGCCAAAACAATATCAGTCTCATTCCAAACCGAAGAGATGTCATCAACTACAATTATTAACTACAGCGCCATCTCTTGGAAAATGAAAATAACAAAAAAAATTCTTTGAGCTTTTGATGAGTTTGAGACAAAAAATTACATTTTATCATAGTTATATAGAATTTCTGATTATAAAATTAAATGTTAAAAATCGTAAACAATGAAAAAAATGAAGAAAACCATTTTCATAAAATATAATTAACTGTTTAGAGTTAAAGTAATTTTCTTTTTGTCAATACAATCCGGAAAAAAATGCATTTTTTCTATAACCTTCATCTTACCTATCCTTTTCGTCTAGCCTTTTCGTAAGCCTATCTCCTTCGATTTAGTTTTTTATTTCCTTATAAAATCCTTCCTGGTCAACAACTATATTTATATATTTTGTTCATAGCTTACTATTAGCCTTTATTTGTGAGTATGTGTGTAAGTAATTGTGGCGTACAATACACAGTATTTTCTTGAGTTTCTTTTCATATTAAATAAATAAAAAGAATTTTAGAAAAAAATTAACATGACCGAATAACGCACGAGAATATTTTTATCTTGGCACACGTTGTCCCATCGATCAGATACAAAATCGATAATGTTCTTGAGTTGGTAGTACTTTTTCCCACTGCCTATGCAACATATAGGAAAAATTGTCACTAAGTCAAGTCTTCCAATAATGCTAAATTCTTATGGAGATATTGTTAGAATTATATAAAAGACGTTGTCAGTATTTAATTCTTGTATGCGTTGAACAGAATCATGTCGTCCGATGTGTTCAATTTGCAGCACATCAGTTTCTTGTAGAACAGAATGTCACGTAAACCTGGCAATGTTATACGAGGTAGTCAAAATAAAGAATTGTCTTCGCAGCTGAATGGTAAAAATTCGCTACATCGAACGGAACTGGTAAGAAAATAACGAACATCAGAAATTGGAGGGAACCAAGTGCTGATCAACGGTCAGCAAATCGGGCGAAGACGTTGCGTTGCGTTGTTGGATTCGTGATTGTAGACGCTCGCCTCTTCTGGAAGGTCTGTATAACACGTGCTCACCTACCTTATCGCGCTCAATCAACATTACACCTGTTATAATACGAACACAACGAAAATACAATGTGCACTATTTTCTTCCCTTTAGTCTCTTCCTGTTCACAAGTCTACATTTTGATGGTCTGTTCCGCACTGTAGGTACTAATGCAGTACCCTCACCATATTAACGATCTAGCCAAGTCCATTTCCACTACTGAAGATCTATCGCGCGGTTAACAGATCCATTGGAGCAGTCTGTCTATATGTGATGATGTTCGTATTCCTGTGCAGGTATTCATCTAATTTTTTTGTTGTTTTACTGAACAATCCTTGGTCTTCGGAATCCTCAAGTGTTCGGAATTACCTACGAAGATAGCCAGCCGTTCTTGGTGTTTCGCACCGCCCTTAGACCGTTTCTTCTTGTCCATCAATTGTCTGCATTTCAAATTATTCTAGCAGAATTTTACAAAAAAAAAAAAAAAATACTGCTTTCCTTTAGTTCTTATTTATTTATTTTCTATTAAAAAAATATATCCCCATTGTAGTCAATCTCTTATATATACACTATACAAAAGCCTCTACCTGTGGTATCTTTACACCATTAACTGAATGTGTACGACGGTTTTAAATTGAATTCACAGCTGACCGTTCAAGGAAATATTTTCCTCGATCTCGATTAGTACTGTTGTTATTATTATTATTGTTGTTGTTGTTATTGTTGCCAGTCTTCGTCTGATCGTGGCCGTGGTACTTATTCAACTCCCTCTTTTTCTTATCATTATTATTACAATATTACGAGAAGAAGGTAATTATTTTTCCCTTTGCCATCATATTTTGTGTATGTCTTTGAGAATATATTTTGTGTATACCCTCTTCAACAGGAAATTTAGTTCTGGAAACAGAAGAAAACTGCCACTATCTAGAAGCTATTTAGTTTCCTGTATTGTTATTTAGTTTTAAATAAACCTTAGGACCTTTAAAGTTTTTTTTGTTTTTTTTTTTTTTGAAAAAGATATTACGAGAAAAAATTATAATTTTTTAGTCTGCAAAGTTTTTCTTTTGAAAAAAAAAATATATTTACCAAAAAAGGGTTCAGAGTTCTCAGTCGTTTCTTGAGTGAACATATTCTTTCCAGAAATTTACAAAAATAATTATTTTTCAAATAAAATAAAAGAAAATTAAAATTTTTCAATATCCTAAAATATGTAAGGGTCTTAGAAGATTATTCTAAGTAATTGGCTATAAAATTGCTTGAACTGAGGGAGTTAATGATTTTCTGTTATATTTAAATTATATTTTTAACCGTAAAATATTTAAATTAGGATAAAAATAGGCAAAATTCTAAGTAGGATTTTAATGCAAAAAGGCGAAATAGTATTGTAATTTGTTTTTAGGGGGTGGATGTGGGGGTGAATTTGGAAAAATATTTAAAAAAAATACATACCGATTGAAGATGGTATGTATATACTTATATGATTTCGATCAGTTAATGAAGAAAAAAATATATTTGCTTGAAAATAAAAAGTAAAATGAATAATAAGAGAATTGACTCGAAAGAAATGCCAAATATATTAAGTTGAAATAAAAAAAAAAACGGATATATATCTATATGTACATATGCAGATATAAAAAAAAATAAGTTTAGGAGCAAAAAAAAATATATATATTTTAGCTGGCTACTTCCTTCCGATAACCGACACACCGTGACCATTTTATGTTCCTCTCGAGTGACCATCGTACATAGAAATTCTTTCATTTCTCTTCCCTTATACATTTATACAAATTAAAATACACATACACTTATACATGTTATGTATATTTGCATTAAAATACATTTTTAAGAAAATTTCTTGAAGTCAAATATTTAGTCAAACTCTATTTCCTTGGATACATTTAGATTGTTTGGACGTCTTAGAAAAAAAACGAACACGCCAAATAAGAAGAAAAGGAAAAAAAAATAGTTTTTACCACTTCCTCTTCTATTATTTTAGTATACTTTAAGATATTGGTGCATTTTTTTTTTGCTCAAATATATTAAAGTGACTAAGATTGTTAAACAAAAAAATAATAAATCAATTTAATTGCCTCAAAATGTAAGCAACATAAATATGGTAAAGTTTTTTTTGTCTTCTATTTATTTTTGGTCGCCATTTTGTTGAAAGTTTTTTTTTCTCAAAATATTTTTATTCATTTATTAAAAATATAAGAAAAGCCTGCAGTAATAATCAAACCATTTTACAGTTTTTCGTAAATGTCAATAGATGGCGGCACAGATGTTTTTTCGTGGTCCATTTCCATTAATTTCTCATAAATTAAAAATCTTCTTACTTTTCTTTAAAATAGTTTTTTTTTAAAAATATTTTTATTCATTTATTAAAAATATAAGAAAAGCTATCAGTAATAAGAAAATCATTTTACAGTTTTTAGTAAATGTCAATAGATGGCAGCACAGATGTTTTTTCGTGGTCCATTTCCATTAATTTCTCATAAATTAAAAGTCTTCTTACTTTTCTTTAAAATAGTTTTTTTTTTAAAATATTTTTATTCATTTATTAAAAATATAGGAAAAGCTATAAGAAAAATAGCTGGTATGTCTGTGTACTACGGTAACAACATTTTAGTTCAATTCTGAGAGTCTGTCTTTAACTGATAAGTGCTTAATACAAAATGCTCGCTGTGTTTAGAGCCAAAAAAGGAATATAAAATTTTATAAGCAAATATTTGCGGATATTTGTTGATAGTTCTTATACCGATATGATAGGAAACGTTGGGATTAACGGGATAGACTTATAGAAAGATTAAAAGAATTCGGAAAAATTTAAATGTCCAACAATAAAAAAGGAAGAAAATTATGTAATTACATGCATTCAAGATCTATGACTACTCAGCACCAACAATGCCATCTTATCGCTTCATTAGTAATAAGCAAACCATTTTGCAGTTTTTGGTAAATGCCAATAGATGGCGTTACAAATGTTCCTTTGTGGTCCCCTTTCCATTAATTTCTAACAAATTAAAAGTCTTCTTACTTTACTCTAAAATAGTTTTTTTTTTAAATATTTTTATTCATTTATTAAAAATATAAGAAAAGCTATAAGAAAAATAGCTGGTATGTCTGTGTGTACTACGTTAGCGACATCTCTTGCGATCATACTTAGTTCAATTATGTGAGTGTGTCTTTAATTGATTAGTGGTTAATACAAAATGCTCGCTGTTTTCGGAGCCAAAAAAATAATTAAAAATTTTATAAGCAAATATTTGCGGATATTTGTTGATAGTTCTTATACCGATATGATAGGAAACGTTGGGATAAACGGGATAGACTTATAGAAAGATTGAAAGAATTCGGAAAAATTTAAATGTCCAACAAAAAAAAAAAGAAAATTATGTAATTACATGCATTCAAGATCTATGACTACTCAGCACCAACAATGCCATCTTATCGCTTCATTAGTAATAAGCAAACTATTTTACAGTTTTTGGTAAATGTCAATAGATGGCGTTACAAATGTTTCTTTGTGGTCCCCTTTCCATTAATGTCTAACAAATTAAAAGTCTTCTTACTTTACTCTAAAATAGTTTTTTTAAATATATTTTTATTCATTTATTAAAAATATAAGAAAAACTATAAGAAAAATAGCTGGGATGTCTGTGTACTAAGGTAGCAACATCTTAGTTCAATTCTGAGAGTCTGTCTTTAACTGATAAGTGCTTAATACAAAATGCTCGCTGTGTTTAAAGCCAAAAAAGGAATATAAAATTTTATAAGCGCATATCTACGGATTGTTCTTGTACTGACATGATAGGAAGAGTTGGGATAAACGGGATAGACTAGTAGAAAGATTAAAAGAATTCGGAAAAATTTAAATGTTCAACAAAAAAAAAAAAAAATTATATAATTACATGCATTCAAGATCAGTGACTACTCAACACCAACTTATCGCTTCATTAGCAATAAGCAAACCATTTGGCAGTTTTTGGTAAATGTCAATAGATGGCGTTACAAATGTTTCTTTGTGGTCCCCTTTCCATTAATTTTGAACAAATTAAAAGTCTTCTACGTTAGTTAGTTTTTAAAAATAGTTTTGCTTTATTTCCATAAAAGTCTTACCCAAAAATATTAAAAAAAAGTAGTTTTGCTGTTGGCAAATTTATGAAGATTTCAGTTTTCTTTTTATTGGTTTAAAAAAAAAATGTTTCAAGTAAATTTAATTTATTTTTATAACTTTTTTTTTAGAAAAGAAAAGGTCTTTATAAAATTTTTGAAAAATGCTTTTAATATGATTTTAAAATAAAAGTAGTCAATTCTAAAAAAAAAAATACATTTTATTTATTAAAGGTGAAAAAGATATTTTTAAAGTTTAAAAATTTGAAATAATAATACGGAATTTTTGTGATGTTTAAATATTAACAAAAAAAAAAACACCTTACATTTCTTATTTATTGGTTATTTTATTATAAATATGATAATTGCGATTAGTAAAAAAATATACCATATATTTTTCCTTTAAATAAATGGCTTTTATACCCAAAAAAAAAAAATGTATAAAAATATTTACTTGTACACGTATTCTACTAAGCAAATAGAAAGCAAAATTCACGTAAATTTATTATTTTCATTTTATAATATTATTGCCATCATGGGGTATCACCATTATCATCATCATCATCATCATCATCACCACACCATCACAATCGCTTCCTTTGCTATTACTACAATTTTTATATATGTAAATATGAGTATAAATATGTTCGTTCTTCAAAAAGGACGGTTAAAAAAAATAATATTCATTGCCGTTCTTAAAATGTTTTCAAGAATATTTTCCATTAAAAAATTAGAACAAAAGTTTTAGCTGAAGTTGACTATTATTAAAGGCAAAAAAAAAAATTCTCTTCTTTTAATATTAAATTTATGTAAAAGCCAAATATGTTATTTACTTTCTTGCTGGTATCTCTGTAAATTTAGGCTAAGCTTAAACTAGGAATAGCTAACGAACGAATGTAGGCTATTAAGAGTATCGTTTCTACAGGATAGTATACCACGAACAATGGTTATACTATACACTTGATCTCAAGTTAGTACAAGATACTCTCTAAGCCGTCTCTATTCTATCGGGTATGGAATATGGGACATTAAAAGTTTATTTGCTATTAAAGGGCGTATAGGATAGATACCAAGGATACTAAGAGTATGTATATTGTTGAAAAGGCAAAAGTAAATTACTTTCCACAGAGTATGGGTGATATTGCTTTGAATGCTTTCAGTATTTTCTCACAATCATCTTGGATTATACGACCTCAATGTGTACATAAATTCCTTTAAATTGTTAACATTTACATATAAATTTGTTAACGTTCATTTCTGTCCATATATACTATACATACGTAACCATTATAGATGCCAGTTTGTTGTGTATATATATATAGATCCTTATATATTGTCAATGAAATTTTAAGTTAACTTTTCGGATTGGTTTCATTGGTGTTGTTGTTGTTGTTGTTGTATAGCTCGCACAATTGCTGCTTTTGCTGCTGATGTCCTTTGCCCGGCCATGCCACGTCAAAGATTACACGAATTCACATCCATTTATATACCAGCGTACAAATTTAATCATGTAGATCTATTTAGCTACGTACGGACGAACATAAAGATATATCCTATCTGAACGTTCCTATCGAGTGGGTGTATATGAATATAGAAAAAGTTTGTATGTATTTAAGTAATTGAGATTTCTGTTCAGATGCGATGTCGCTTAAATTTACATACAAAAACAAGAAGCAAATATCATACACGACCCTACAATCTCTGTACAAAGCAATAGATGGACTCATTATCAAGCACAACGACTGGATAAAGATACAAAGGCATACAGAAAATTGCAGGGATTCGCCAGGATTCGCAGAAATACAAAACGCCAAAGCCAAAATGGCAGGACATCAGAATGTCAGAATACGAGCGCACAGCATTTTGGGTTTCGGTTAGTTAACGAATATTTTGTATAATATCTAAAGTCTGCGGCATACCCTCAATTTTCGTATTCTCATTTCATTTCCACTTTCTCTTTCGCTCCTACCCGAATCCGTTTCACCACCCACAAATTCTCATTCCATTTATTAAAACTCGAACAGTGCCATTTCATAAAATCACCTTGTCCCTTACATACCAGCCCATACATATTTCTGGCTATATATACTAGAAGGACTTGTTAGCATATGGATTTGGAATGTTTTGCAATTTTCGGTTATTGCTATAGTAAAACAGAAATAAACCGAAAATTAGGGGATGGATCTAAGTGTCACCGACTGGATGGTTCCAGTTCCATTAATGATAGAAGAGGTTGTGCACTTGTAATCGGTAAAATGAACAAAATCAAAGACTGTCTAGAGGATGAGAGTGTGCTTGTAGAGCAATTCGTAAATTTATTCCCAAATATTCACTATGCTTTTTACTATAGTGAAATGTTATTAGCTCTTTTTACTATTTACTGTTTACTCACTTACTTACTTATTGTTAGTAAAATATCGAAATTTGCTTATACGTTAGATAAGAGTACGATCCTAATAAGTAAACATATTGTCAGTAAGTGACACTCTACTTACCCACTCATCTTATAATTTGCCTTCTACTTTAAAATTCGTTAAGATCTTTGGATAAAATTATTTCTAGCTATCGTATCTATCTATCAAATTATCTAATCAAATTATTTTTCATAATCAAAATTATTTTGCATTAAAAATGTTGAATAAAAATTTCATTAGAAAATTTTAAATTTATTAAAAATTTATTGGTTTATTTTTTTTTTTAAATTACGAAACTTGTTAAACGCAATGAAAATTTGTTAAACTGTAGATAAATTGAGTACTTTCTAAAATAAAAAAAAATAAAAAATCTATAAAAAAGTTTTTTTTTAAATTAATTAAAAAACAATTTTTTCCTGAATTTAATTGTTCTGAAAATTTTTAAGGAAGAGCACATTTTTTTTTCGGAAAAGGAAAATATATTTTTTTTAGAAAAAGGATCCTCTAAGTTCGTTTTTAAAATCAATTTTCACATGTTATAACCAATTGTCAAATTTTATAATTTGCCTTCTACTTTAAAATTCGTTAAGATCTTTGCATAAAATTATTTCTAGCTATCGTATCTATCTATCAAATTATCTAATCAAATTATTTTTGATAATCAAAATTATTTTGCATTAAAAATGTTGAATAAAAATTTCATTAGAAAATTTTAAATTTATTAAAAATTTATTGGTTTACTATTTTTTTTAAATTACGAAACTTGCTAAACGCAATGAAAATTTGTTAAACTGTAGAAAAATTGAGTACTTTCTAAAATAAAAATAAAAAAAAATCTATAAAAAAGTTTTTTTTTAAATTATTTAAAAACAATTTTTTCTTGAATTTAATTGTTCCGAAAATTTTTAAGGAAGAGCATTTACTTTTTTTTTTAAATTACGAAACTTGCTAAACGCAATGAAAATTTGTAAAACTGTAGAGAAAATGAGTACTTCCTAAAATAAAATTAAAAAAAAAAAAACACCAAAAATCTATGAAATAGTTTTTTTTTAAATTATTAAAAAATTGTTCTTTTTTTCAAATTGGATTACTCTGAACATTTTTAAGGAAGAGCACATTTCTTTCTAAAAAGGAAAATATAATTTATCTTCAAAAAGAATAATTTTTTATAAAAAAACTCTCTAAGTTCGTTTTTAAAAAAAAATTAATTCTCATATTTTTTAAAATTATATTGCGAATCTTTTACAAGAATTCTAATTTTAATAAATTTACTCAACATCTTGCGTTAAGATAATCGTTTCTAACGTAACGATTTATCTGTCCATTAATTTTTATTCTTAAGAAATAATTAAAAAATTCAATTTTCTCTATAATGTGTTTTTTTTTTATATAAATTATTTCAAATAATATTACAATAATACCGAAATGAGAATTGTAAGCTTGTAGGCTTTGAGCTTGAAACTTTTCTTGGTGTTTTAAGGCAATTAATTTTCTTATTAGTAAACTTAGAAAAAAAATACAAATAAATATTGAAAATTTTACGAAAAGACCTTAGTACCATTTCTTTCCGCCTACCTCTGCGTCTAGCCTATCCAGAAAAAAATTATTGTTTCAATTTGAATAAATAGATTATATTTCTTTGATGATAATTAAAAAAAAAAAATTTGTGAAAATTCATCCCTAAAGTTGGGAATATATAATATTTCATGAGAAAAATCAAATTGCTTCCTTGATGCAAATATAAGTGCGGTAAAAGTGTTCAGAGGATCTATGATTTTCACAAAGGGTGGCAGGACCACACACAAGAATGCCATTATAGATAAGTTTGGTAGTGGTACTATTGCATAAACTCAATTGTGGTCAGGATGATAAGCACTCCTTGATGTGCACTAAGAGCATATGGCACACCAAAAGTAGCGTAAATTGATTTTGTGGTTACCCTCAGCGGGGAAAAACCTTTGTCGGAACATTTTCCTTTAATCTCTTTTAATATTTTCCATTTGTATATGTGGTATCGCCCTTAATCTTCAACAACATCAGATAAATCCTTAGTGAAATTATTAAAACAATTACGGCAATAAGTGTATTCACAGTTGTTATTTGAAATTCTATATCAGCCAAATGGGAAGAAGCAAACTTTATCCTTGCTCTTGGGTTTTATTCAATCAATTCGGTACTTTTAGCATATTAAAATTTAAAGAAGCTTGGGTGGTTTTATTTATTTATTTTTAATGATCTAACCATCAATTCTTATCGAATTGTCATATTTAATATTAATTTTCAATAATAATCACGATAATAATGTTGAAATTTTTGATTTAAGTTTTTATAAGTATCGAAAAAATATAACAGATCAAACTCTATTAAATTAATTTTTACTATTTAAATTATTAAATAGTAAAAATTCGGGAACAAGAAAAAGTCACAGGGGCCCAGATATGGGTAATACGGTGGTAGTGTCTTGTTTTTGGCCAAAAATTCGCGCACAAGCAACGATACGTGATCAGGAGCGTTATCATCGTGCAAAAGCCGATTTTTGTTCTTCCACGAATCCGGGCGTTTCTAGCGGATTGCTTTGCGTAACTTGCGCATAACTTGCCGGTAATATTCCTTATTTACCGTTCTACCCTGTGCCAAGAACTCATGATGCACCACACCCCTGCAATCGAAGAAAACTGTAAGCAAAACCTTCACATTCAACCGAACTTGACGCTTTTCGTCGTTCACATCTTCTCGACCCTCTGAGAACATTTTGTACCACCGATAAACGTTGCTTCGGTCCAATGTAGCTTCACCATATGCTACAGTCAACATTCGGAATGCGTCCGTGTAATTAATTTTGTTTTTCACACAAAATTTGATACAGATTCTTTGATCCATTTTTTGGAATGAGCAAAAATCTAAGACGAGCTAAAACACTTGCAAGCAAAGCAGCTGTCAAAAATTAACTGGACATTCAAAATGGCCGAACTTGTTGGCATAAGTGAGAGACATGAGTACCAACATAATGCCACAAAAAATCGAAAATCAAATATACGTAACCTGCGGAAATTCAAAATTCGCGATACTTTTTGAACAGAACTCATATTGGCTAGCATTAAAATCACTCTATTAATTGCTAGATGATGAAAATATTATTCATGATCACTAATTTGGAAAGAGTATTCTTAGATATCTTCGACCAGTATTATTTTCAAATAGAAGTTGATGCTTAATCCTCAGAAATATACCCTTTTTCTTCTGGTATTCCACAAGGCAAAATTCTTGGTCCCATTTTACACTGATTTTAAGCCTGTGATTACCAATCCAGATTTACGGGATAAAAAGTGAAAATAATTTTAACTAAAGAATGTTAATATAACTTTTATGTCCATTTATCCCTTATAACTTTAATGACAATATGATTTCATTGCCCTCAGCTAAGCAAAGGATTAACCTAGCACTTTATATACAACTACTTAAACTAGTCGAGGAACATGTTCGAAACTAACAATAAATAGTAAAATTTTAATATAAAAATATCAATTTTAAAACCAATTTGAACTTATGTAATTTAACTTTAGGATTAAGTTAAACGTTTAATTGGCTATCGCATGCAGTCTTTACAATTCAAGATTATCCAAAAAATTGTTAATGCCTCTTATTATATTCTTAATAATGTATTTTTTCATGATCTAAAATTCATTCGTCATAACAGCATTGATTTGTATGCGATGAGGAGAAGTTATTGTTAAATGGCCAACAGACAGACGTCTTAGCGATTAGACTAACTCCTTTTTGTACTAATAAATAGAATAATAAATTTATATGAATGAGTAAACATTGCAAGACGGTTAATTTTGATACAAATTCTTTTCTGAATCAGTTCTTTTTTTTTTATATTAAATATATTAAGAATAAAAATAATAATTTTGATATAAAAAAAAAAAATGTCGACAGTTTTAAAAATCATATAAAAATGATCACTTAACAAAATTCTACATTTTCTGTCTTTTCCTAAATTTAAGTGACTTTACTTAATATTTTTTTTGGGATAAAACTATTATGCTTCTAAGGTGAGGGATGATGATACTAAGTTCACGTGCCACCTGATTGAAATTACTACATCAACATGCCATCGGCAACGATCGAACTGATATAAACCAACGGAATTCAAGTATCTATAGCAGACGGGTTCAAAAGCCTAATCTACACGTGACTCGTACCACAATCTCAATTAAGGATCGATTATTCCGATGGTAGAGAGAAGAGGTAGTAGAAAGGTAGATGTACCAATTATACTGCTGCCAAAACATCAAACAGCAGCCCTAAACAGAAACAAAACGGAAGAACAATCTTGTAATTGTGTAATAAAAAAAAAACTGATGGTAAAAAATGGGAAATAATTGTTTTTTTTTTTCAAATATTTTTTACATCGGATATAGACGATGGAAATGGTTTTGAGAATAAGGGATGAAACTACAAGAACTACTTATGTACACATACAATAAAAATACGATAAAATACCCATTCAGGACAGGCTTAAGTACCTGGCACAGCTGATATTCCTTAACAACGGCGATGCCGTCAGGGATGGTGTCGGAGTCGATGGTAGAGTGCCGATACCACGGTTACTGCTGCCCCTACCGATTCCTGCGGCTGTTGCACTTGTTGTTCGACCATTAAAGTCATGAAATTCGAAAAATGACAATTTGAAACGCGAACAGGTGCTTCTTGGCGGGAAAAATTGAACACAGTTAGACGCTCTGGACCTACGACAAGGACACGAACATCAGCTCATCATTAAAACTGTACACTTTGAACTTTAAATATTTCAAATTAGAAAAGGTAAAAAAAAAAAAACTGCTATTAATTATAATAAAATGCATTGACCCTAAAATAAGGTATAAGAATATAAATTTTGGGGATTGAATAACGATTGTAAGGGCAGTAAATTAGTTCGCTTAAGAAATGAAATAAAAGAAAAAGAAAAAGAAAACTAAACGTTTACAGAAAGATAGAAAAATATAATTTTTATAGAATAATTTATATCTGAATATGTGAAGGTAAAAATATAAATTATGTTAGAGGTTTTTACGAAATACTCTAAATTTTCACGATTTTTATATCACAAATAGAGCCTTTGAGAATCGAAAATAAAATAAATTTCTCTGTATTTGCCTTAAAAAAAAAAAATTAATTAAGAGAATAAATTATATAAAATATAAATCTGCTGTAACTGCAATATTGGCAGCACTGTATGTATGATGAAATTTATCTTGTTTTACAAATAATTACCATCGTCGTAAAAGATTCTACTAACAAAAGGAATTGTGTTCTTTTCTGCTTTTAAGGACGAGAAAAAATATATATTTCGATATAGAAAATTTTTATACAAATATTAAATGCTACTGACAAGTTGGAAATGTTTGAAAAATATTGTTAAATTTTTTAAAAGCGTTTTTTTTTTGTTGAAATTTTTTTAATATTACAAAAAAATGCTTTTAAAGCATAAATTTTTGTCATTCAATAAAATTATCTGCTCAGAAAAATTTATCATCAAATTAACGATTTTAGTTGATTTTTATAATCAAAAATTAATATTTTTTTAAAGACTATCTTAATTTTTTTTTCATCACTAGTTTGTATTTAAAAAAAAAAAAATATTTCAAATTTTTTGTAAAAAAAAAAACACAAACCGTGACAAATTATACCAACCATTGCAAAAAATATATATAATTTTTTATTTAGAAAAAAAAAATATAAATAAACAAAATTTAATAAAAATCTACCTTCTAAAAGCGAATAAATTTTCATAGAAAATATAAAAGAAACCTTTTTGGTGAATGGCTCGTGCTGAATATTATCATAAATTATGGCAGTTAATTTTTCTTTTAATCTTTTTAATAGTAGATTTTCTGTCTTCATTTTATTTTGTTTTTTTTTTTTTCTTTTTTTTTTTTTAATGAAAATATATTGTATAAGAAACCGTTAACTTTAGTTAGTGACCAATAGATGGTGTTAGTGTGTAATACCTCTTTTTTATATCAATAGAAAGCTTCCCTTTCTCTCGTTGTTTATACCATACATTTCGTTGGATATATAAAAATACTGTTAATAAATTAATGCAAAAAAGCATAACTATATACAATATATATATATATATATATAGATATTTATGAAATTAGTGTTAATTGGGTTATTAATTATTAAATGAACATTTCGAAATAGACATTTTCCATGACGTTTAAGGTATACGACCGACCGTACTTGATTGTGTTGTACAATAAAATTCAGCACACGCTAGCTCATAATTAAAATGTTGTGTCTTATTTTATAGTTTCTTGTACATTAAACACGGAAAAGTTATTTTTAATATAAATTTATTTATTTGTTAAATTATCGAGGTTTATGTTGTTTTTTTTTTGTTCTTTTCATTTTGTTTCGCTTATTTTTTGTAGTTTTTTTTTTTCATTTTGCAAAAATGCACATAGATGGCGAATTTTATGATAAACCAAGTGCATCATAGATGGCAGTATCGTAAGCTTTTAGAATATTTTTCTACAAAATTTTGCAAAAATACAAACTTTATTAACGTAATTTGATAAACAAATTCTTAATGTTGGCTTAGAAAAATTTTCTTTTCCATTGGAAGAGAAATTGAAAAAAAAATGACAGCCCTCTTTTCGAAGCACTTATTATTTTTGGTATTCAAAAATACTATTAAATATATTAAAATTATTTTAAATGAATAGTGAACTTTTAATGTAGTTTATTTATATGTTAATTATTTTCTTAAAAGGATTTTTTTTCTAATAAAAACAGTTGCTCTTATTTATCTGTAGGTGCTTTAAAAAATAATTAATTTAGGACCCGCAAAAGACACTAAAGAAAATAAACGTGGACCCAGGTTAATAGAATTTTCATTAATATAATTACACAGACTATATTGCCCCAGTGAGCTTACAGACTATATTAAACCAACGTACACCTGAAAAGGTTGATGCTGTGAAGCAGAGAAGGTCCGGGTACCTTTCATCGTCGAGAGAGGTCTACAATAATTAGGAATATCTCTATCATATTTGTTAAATATTCTCAAGGAAAATAACCACTGAAAACTCTCGACCGATAAACCAAAGACCAATAGACCCTCGCAGAGTAACTGTATGGTAGGGAATTTGGGCCGGCAACATCATTGAGACATACGAGGTCTGTTCAAAAAGAATCGCGATTTTTTTTTGAATTTGCGCGGGTTACGTGTATATTCGATTTTTGTAGCATTATGTTGATACTCATGTCTCTCACTTATGCGTACAAGTTCGGCCATTTTGAATGTTCAGTTAATTTTTGACAGCGGCTTTGCTTGCACGTGTTTTGGATCGTCTTCGATTTTTGCCCATTTCAAAAAATGGATCAAAGAATCTATTATGGGGGCCAGATCTGGGGAATACGGTAGCTGCGGTATTATTAATGTGTTGTTTTTGGCCAAAAATTCGCGCATTAGCAATGGTGCGTGTTCAGGGGCGTTCTCATCGGGCAAAAGCCAATTTTTGTTCTTCCACAAATCCGGGCGTTTCTGGCGGATTGCTTCGCGCAACTTACGAATAACTTGCAGGTAAGATTCCTTATTGACCATTCTACCCTGTGGCAAGAACTCATGATTCACCATGCCCCTGCAATCGAAGAAAACTGTAAGCAAATTCTTCACATTAAACCGAACTTTTTTCGGTCTTGGCTCATGCGGCAACTTCCATTGGGATGATTGAGCTTTGGTTTCCACGTCATAACCATAAACCCATGATTCGTCACCAGTTATGACCCTCTGGAGCAAATTTGGGTCATCGCGGACAGAGTCCAACAGCTCCTTAGCAATATTAATGCGATGCTGTTTTTGCTCCTTAACAATATTAATGCGATGCAAAGCAACTGTCAAAACTTAACTGAACATTCAAAATGGCCGACTTGTTGGCATAAGTGAGTGACATGTGAAATTTTCACAGTATCTTATAGAAAATTGCATACATTAATTTATATTTTGAATTTTGAAAGAACAAAAATTTGTGCTTAAAATTTTTTTTATAATTCTAGGAAGTTCCATATTTCCGATCACGAAAACCATAGTCCACGCAGCTCGAATAATTTCGTAATCCTACTTAGTGTTCACGGTATGCCTGGTAATTGTTGTAAATTACTTTCTGTACATCACATGCAAGGAATATTTTCTCAATTTTTTTTTGCAAGTGAACACCATCGAAAGAGGTAGATTTAGTAACAAGTCCTTAGATATATATCTTCATAGAGCCATATCCGCATACGCACTGTTGAAAGCGTAGAAATTTTTTTACAAGATTTTAAAGAGACAACCAAGTTGATCGTCGCACTGATAATACGAATACGACTATTTATGTTGTAAACATAGTAAATCCAAAGAATGAAAAAGTAAAAACTATATTTTATATTAATTATAGGGAAAATATCGAAACTTACGCATATATACGAATTGTAGAAAACATTAGAATTAATTGGGGAAAAAAATCGTTTTCATCGTCCATAGTTGTCGTTTTCGTAGAAGAAAAAATATACATGCATTTAGCCAACTTACTCGTATATGTAGAGCTAAAAAGACTACAAAATAGACAAGATCTACGAGCATCTAAAATAGTAAAATGTAAGGCAAAAAAAAAAAAAAAACTGAAGAATTTCCACGATGTGAGGTGTAGAAAAACAATGGCGTATGGCACGCGAGCATAATTAGAAGTGTACTTTGGTGTTTTTAATAGATTGCGCTAGCTTGGCACATGCTGATCGGTTGGCTGGTCCGAACGGGCAGTTTTCCCGGTAAATCGCTGCTGAAACTGCTTCTACTTCATGGTTGATGGCGAAAATAAAAGCCAATAACAACAACATAAATAACATTAAATTACAGCTCAAGAAACGAAAAAAAAAAAAATTAAATAAAATGCATAATGTAAAGAAAAAAAATTTGCTAAAATAGGGAAAAAAGCAGACCACATACGCTCGAACGCCCATCAACCTAGAGATAGAAGAGTAAATTCTATTTATCTATAACTATAATAAATTAACAGATGAAATTACAGATATACTACTATATATGTAAAAAAGAAACTATATGCTTACGTTCATAAATAAAGCATAATTTTTCTAAACTCCTCAAAAAATCTTGATTTTTCTAAATTTTTTAAGTTTTCAATGTTAATTTTTTCCATAAACTTTTTAATTATAGTTATTTGCCTGTTTTCGTTTTCTTTAAAAAAAAATCCCAAAATAAAAAATAGTATCTATTAAAAAAATTGAGTTTCAATTTCGTCTGTAATTTCTTTAAAAAATTTTTGGGACGATGAAGTGTTAGGAAAAAATTATAAAATTTCTTTCTCCAGTATGCAAATTAATTAATTCAGTAACAGGTAAGGTTATTTATTAAATGTAACGATTTTTTCATCAGTAAACAAGTTTAAAATGAAAACAGATTTAACAGGAGGAAAGGGTCTCCGACTCTATTAAATTTAATGGATTATTTTGATTTTATTTTTTCTTCTTCATAAGGATTGTAAAAGATTTTCAACATTACAATTGAAGGATTATTTTTAAAAAAATTCCTAATACACTATGACACATACCCTGCGTCATGATATTATATTTTATTAGCAATATTTTAAATGAGTTAACGAACAAAATTAATTGTGTGAAATTTTTTTTGCAAATAATAACTTTTAGAAAACATTTAATTTAAAGCACAAATCATTGCTAAGTTCATAAGTTCAAAATGTCTCAACAGGAAATAAAATATGAAATAAAATAGAAGATTTTGATGGTTTGATTTTTTTTTTCAATTATTTTTTCAATTTATAAAACGAACAAATAATAAGTTTAGAATTTTTTTTTGTATTTGCAAAAATATAATTTTTTTTTAAAAAAAAACCTTTTATTTTTAGGATTTAATATTTATTGAAAATTTTATTAAAAAAAAGAAGAAAAAAAAACCAGATTTAAGCATAAATATTTGCTAATAAAATCATATATAAAATGAAAACTAAGAACAATAAAGAAAATCAGAGTACAGGAAATAATAATGGAGCATTGTAAAATTAGCATTTAGATAAAAATAGAATTCACAATACAAGTTTTAGTTATATACGTTAATCCATAAAGATTGTATAGGTATACGAAAAGTAGATTTTCTAAGCCTAAGAATAATAATAAACTTAAGGTGAACACAGAATAGAAAGATGAAAGTTTAAGACTGTGGTATAAAAGAATATGTTTAATTCGTATTATAGTTGTAAGTATTCGCATATGTATAATATAAATAAATACGACTATGTGGATATGAAGATATTGTTAGATTGGCTAAGAGCATCTATTTTATAGGCCAGATGAAACAGGTAAGGTATGAGTACAGTGACTTTACTGGAGCATCCACGCATCGTAAACTTAAGTAATGCCCGTTTCACTTGCTTGAGCACATATGTTCGGCATATACTCTTTGGAATAGTACCAGCATCGATAGGATTGCGGAATAGTATACCGAAAATGCTAAAAACAGAAAATATAAAGTAGCAAAAAGCCAAAAGTAAACTAAACAACCGACGGTTGGTCGGTAAATAATCCGCATATGCTTGTACATAAAAAGAAAGTTAAATAAAGTGGACTTTACTCATCTTCCACTCGTTAATGCTATCGAGACCATACGATAAATGGTAAACATATCCACGTAGACTAATTCGTAAAAGCTTTGTTGAAATGATCACGTTCGCAATATTAAAGGATATCGCAGATGATAAAAATTTACTCATTCTTTACTTGATTAGAATATAAGAAGGCATACTACACAAATATTTATCAGAACAAGATATACACAAATAAATAGTAAATATCCTAAATAAAATTAATTAAATATAATCTCTTAAGTATAGATACTCGTAATAAAAATTGATATTTTTTGTTGTTGAAATTTTAGCCAAAAATCTTGTTCAAAAATAACAATTCCAGTCTATAAGTCCAAAATGGCATTTTATTTTCAATTTCAAAATTTCTTTATATAAGTTCAAATATTCTAAGATCTGAATATTATTGTATATTATTTATTAATAGTATAATTTTAAACTCGAAAATTCTAGTCTGTAAGTGCACTGGGGTTTTAGTAATTAATTAATGAAAATTCCATTAATCTAGGTTATTATCAAAAGTATCATGTTTTTCCTATAGAATACTATGAAAATTTAGTCTGACAAATAATAAAAATAGTGAAATTTTTAAATGGTTTCATTATAATTCAAAACAGTTTAAATTTCTTGGGTTCTTTTAGAATGATTATATAGGGTGGCCAGTGAGATTCTAATCCACTAAAAACGCCATCCTACAATGTGCCCATATCAATTTTATTTCTTAATTTAATCATATTAAGACTTGCTTAGGATCAACACTTAAGAAAGTAAATTGGCTTCGCGATTACTACTCTTCTGGGAGCGTTTACTATACCACGTAGAGCTTTATTTTGGAACGTTTATACAACCCCAAAGCTGGATACCATACTACCAAATAGACTTAAGTCAATATAAGTACGCTTTTTTTTCCGTCTTCACATATTTCTTTCACTCAAGTTTGATATTAAGGATAATATCTAAATACTTAGCTTTATTGGCATAAGATACGATTTTTCCATTCGAATTTTTTTAAAACTAACTTTTAAATAAAATACATTTTTATAATTTATTTTTTATTAATTGATTATATGATCTTTAGCATAAAAACGATGTCAGTCAAATGCCCGGTTCTGGCCGCGGCGCAAAGGTGGGCTTTTTTAAGCACAATTTTCATAACATTTTTTTCGCAGACTTCTGGTGTTATTTCAGCAATTTCGTTTCGAATGTTATTCTTAAACATCAATTTTATGGTTGGTTTCTAAGTGTATATCGTTTCCTTCAAGTACCCTTCATACGAAAAAAATCAGAAGGGCTCAAATCAGGTGATCGTGGGAGCCACTCGATATCACCACATTTTGACATTATTCGGCCGGGAAAAATTTCTCTCAAAATTTGTATCGTAGCACGAGTTGTATATGATGTGATATGATTTTGTAGAACCACATGTTCTGCCGGCCTAATTGATCTAATTCGGATAAAAGGAACTTTTCCAACATGTCCCGATAGCGGTCACCAGTAACTGTAACAGCGTTGCCTCCAGTATCCTCGAGGGTGAAGTGGTCTTTGGTATATCAGTTGAGGGTTTTCAGAGCACCAATAGTATCTTTTCTGTTTATCAACAAATACGGGTAAAAAATCATATCTTCTTTAAGGATTTTTAACAAATAGGATGTATTGTAGATATTCCTAATTCTTATGCACGGTGTCGATGAGAGGTACCCGGACATTCAGCAACAGTTTGCATCAATCTTTTCAGGTGTACGTTGTCTTAATTGTTGTCCAGTCTTCACCTTATTTTCCAGTGTATGCATATTTTCAAAATTATTCATTACACGCCGAATGGTGTTGACTAGCTCGGTATATTATTAACTACAAAAATATCACGTAATTTTCTTCGCATATTCACAATTGAACAATTATTTAAATAAAATATTTTAACAATTTTGACACGTTAATATGGTGTCAAATGCTTCATAATAAATTACTGTCAGCCACTCTCTACGACTGTCAAATTTCAGTAGACAAATGTCATCCAAACCAAAATGGCGGCCAAACAAAATCGAGTTGGCACATAAAAACCACCCTGTATTAATATATGCAGGATCAAATTTCCCGTAGACAAACATATTTAGGCGCTGATTTTGCTTCATTTAGCTTAATGCGTAATAGGTTCTTCTACTTGTTAACATTATTTATTAATAGATAAATCTACCGCCATTATTTCGGTTTCATCTGCAAAAGTAGCCATTAATGTTTCATCATTTTTTGGGATGTCTCTTATATTTAAGATATACAGGAGAGCGTTCAACACGCTCCCTTGAGATATTCTTGTTTCAATTTCTTTTAGGTTAAGGAATGAACTACTTCAAGCTTGAAGCATTTGGCTCTTGTATGCAAAAATTTGTTAATCCCCAGCGTCAGAATCTTCTGAAGCAATGTTCTGGCCATGCTAAGTTGAATAGAAGAAAGGGTAGGGGCAGATGAATGTGGAAGGATGCCCTGCCGTATAGCTTCTCCTTTTGCGTTAGTGCACCCAGTATGCTTAGGATCTCTTCGACCAATCCAATTCTTTTAAACCTGCCAATATTAAAATGTTGCCAATATTTTCTCCGAGTTTGAATAATTGATTTTTTATTGGAATTAAAAAGCTCACTGAGTTTTTTGCTCAATACTTTTCTAATCTATCCATCTAAATAACTAATTTTGAAGCATCTTATTAGGTATTTTTTTATTTCTTATAAAAATGGTAAGTAACAAACTTAAAAAAAAATAGAAAAATGTATATTTTCATTGAAAGAAATTATGGCAAATGCATTTTTTTAAAAAATATAACGGATGATATTTTAAGTGTTTGGTTTTTAAATTTTCAAAAAAAAAACTATAAAAGAACTATAAAAATGTATAAAAGTTTTATTTAATTTAATAAATCAATATATGACATTTATTTTATAAAGATTATTTTTTATAAATATTATCTACGACTATATTTTACGTGATCTATAGGAGAGGTCTAATTTTGAACAATTTTTTCGAGCATCTGGGCTGGTATCTCGTTAATAACACGTATGAGGCTGCAAGTTACTCTGCTTTATCAGCATAGATGAGTAGTCCCATAAAAAATAGTCTAGAGGCGTCAAATCGTACAACCTAGGCGGCCAACAAACCGGTCGGAAAACGAGTGCTTGCAAATTTTGATTATTATATTTTACATTCTATCCATTCTGGTGTTCCGCAGGGTAGTATTCTTCGTCTCATTTTGTATACTATTTATGCCTATAATATTCCAATATTTTTTAAATTATTTTTAGCTACATATGCGGATGATACAGGGGTACTAATATATCATAAAAAATTAATTACTACTTTCAATAAACTAGAAAAATTCTCCAAAGAAATTATTTTAATTGGTAGAGAGTCATGGTCCTTATTCTTCGTTGGAAATTAAGTCACTTTTATTCAGATCAATATTAGATTGATCACTATTTTGATAAAATATTAACTTTAAATCCTTATACAAGACTTAAAAGGTTTGCACTAAACATTACGCTATTAAATCCTTTTAATAAATATTCTAAAATTTTGCAACATAATAAATAATTTATGGAAAATAAAATTTTAAAACTAATCTAGATGTACGCACTAGAATTGTATTGCTCAATTAAGCCTTCTAATTTAGGTCGTATCTAATCCCTTCAATCCGAAATTCTCTAGAAAATAACTGATACCCATTTT
This sequence comes from Atherix ibis, assembly GCA_958298945.1. Classification (NCBI taxonomy): domain Eukaryota; kingdom Metazoa; phylum Arthropoda; class Insecta; order Diptera; family Athericidae; genus Atherix; species Atherix ibis. The sequence continues at coordinate 35,108,299 of OY282610.1, read as the reverse complement.
TTATATGGTACAATTATGTGTTGCTCGTTATAAAAAGTTTTGTTATCGTATACGTTAATTTCAACAGGTTTTCTTATCAAATTATCTCAAAAAAAGAACTCCCCAGTATTTTAGCAGATATTAGACAAGAGCTCTTTTAAGAATATAAATGTAATTTTTACATGTAAGGAAAGGAAGCTACTATTTTGTAAGTTATTTATTTTTTTTCAAGTTTTTTAGAAAAATTTCTGCATAATTTTACATAAACAATTATATTAAAAAGTTCAAAATAAATCGATTTATTTGAGGTAATATCAAATTTTAAGGAAACAAAAAATAAAAATAAAAAATAACCTTATTCGTGGTGATGCTGTATTATTATCCCTAGCTCATATCCTCAAGACCTTACATTAAAACAAATAAAACAAACAAAAAGACTATAGAATTTTTCTTAATTTGTCAGGCAAAAAACTTATAGAATTTTTGTGATAAAGTACAATATTTTTTAAGATACTCGTAAATCAAAATTTCATGACTTCTGATTCTGAAAAATAATTTTGAATACTAATTGTCCTTACAAGAAATTTATCATATTTGGAAGAATTCTGATAATACAGTTTTTAAGGATTATTTTAAATAATTTGTAGTGTATGAGTAGAATATTTTATTTGTATTTGAGGTTCCTAGGGTTAGTTGGATAGACTAGTTATAAGAGGTTAAATTTTGTTCGGCATGTTAATATGTTTTGAGAAATTATTCAAATTACAGAAAAAAAGGACTTGGAAAAAGCTATTGAGGGATTTTAAAACTCGACATGAAAATGAATCTCATTTGAAAAGGAAAAAAATCTGTTGCTTAAGGTGACATTCCGTTAGAAGATGAGGAATAGTAAATTGTGTATAATACAGGAAAGGCAAATGAGAAAAGGATAGTTTCCGAATAAAAACTTATTATTTGAGAATATATTCATAAGAAACTAATACGAAATAAATCAGACATTTTTGATAGTAGATTTTCTATCTACTATTAAAAAAATGTAAATTTATTAAAAAAAAAAAAGACGAAGAAAAAATCTACTACATTCGCATATTGTACGTTTTTCTAATTGAAATTAAATTATTGTACAAAAGGAAAATACGTAAAAGAAGAGGAAAAATTGAGATGAAAAAAAAACTGGAATGAAATCGGCAAAAAAATATTTAAAAGAAAAATGCACAATGTTCGAAAAAATAATAATAATAATAATAATAATAATAGAGAAACTGGCTTAGGAGAGGGGAGGGGGTTGGAGTTGGAGAAGGTATAAACGTAATATACTTATAGACAGTGTAAGAAAAAGATTTATTTTTGTTTTACTGAATGAGCTGTGATCGTGGCTCGTGGCTTCATGCTCTAAAGATTTTTCTAGCCAACGGAGCGTCTCCATGTACATACATTAAATAATTTTTCGATATACGAAGAACGTCAGTCTAAAAAGTATGAAAAGGCAGAAGAGCAGCTCCTCTCATACTGATACATTATAATGGCTACAAATATTCACACAAATACACACCATCCCAAATATCTAGAAATGACTAAAAATTTGTGCCAAAGATACACCTCGAGATACCGAGTTAAGCATTCGTATCTGAAGCTTAAAAAAAAAAATGCACATAACAAAATGTGTATATTCATAAAAATCTGTATGTATGCATATACTGTAAGTACATATGGACTAACAGGAAAAATAATTATAATAATAATAATAATAATAATTATAGTAGAAATGTGACTGCTGCTAGAAGTACGAGCATACCCATCAAGATAACGACCAGTAGAAGTGGTAGTAATTGTGGGCGAAAGGTACCATATGAGAATACGCTTCATATTCAGAAATAACGATTGTCATCATTTTTGGGCAAAAAAAAACAAAAAAACAAAACACTTCCCCCATTTTAATAACACCATACTCGTATGCAAGAGGAGCACAAAGATAGATATTTTATTAGAATATTTCTGATAAACCTACACATTTATGCGGGGCGATGTATCTCATGAAAAGGAGGCTGTATGTGGGGAGACTCCATTTAAAAGAGAAATTTTTTGATCGTTTTGTTACTTTACGAAAACCAAATTTAAAATTTATTATAAAAATTTTTTGTTGTTTGTTTTTGTAACAAGATTTCAACTTAGTGTAAGGGATTATTTTGATAAATCCGCATTTGGGAAATTATCAAAGAATATCTTTGATAAAGGGAACTTTTCCATTCTGTAAATATTAAAGCTTTTTTTGGTAAATTTATTTTTAAAATAATAATTTTTACTTATTTCGCATTCTAATTTTTTTGATAATAGAAAATTTTAACAAATTTGGATATTTTTAATAAAAGAATTTTTGTTAAAATAGTTCAGTTTTCATAAAATCTAATTTGGTCTAATATATTGTAATACGCTCTCGTTTAGTAGAAGCTACCCTTTATAAAGTTCAAAGACTGACATGCTTGGGTATTAAAATTACAACAGCTCTTGAAGCAATTTTAGATCTGCTACCTTTACATGTAATTTTTAAAAAGGAAGTGGCTAAAGGGGCACTCAGGTTAAGATATTGCTTAGGGTTGTATCAGATCTTTAATAATTTCAGGAAGCCGAGGAAACCTAATTTACACTAGTCCTTAAAAGTAGTTGTTACGAAGGGCTTAACTTAAAAGGAGGGAGGACCTTCATTCAAAGGAGGGACCCTCATCTTTTGTACAGACGGTTTTAAAATGAATGTGGATATTGGGGCCTTATTACCGTCTATCTGAGGACCTTGGTAAATCCCCATACATTTTTCAGACAGATATACATGACATATGTTAGCTACGAAGGTCGTTCAATAAGCCCTTAGAAAAAAATGGAAGCAAACTGTTTTAAAAAAAAAAAAATTATTTTTTAACATAATCTCCTTTAAGACGAAAACTGTTTTAAAAAAAAAAATTTTTATTTTTCCAAAATTTTTATCCCGTCCAAAAAATAGGATTTCGGAAGTTCTGCAAAATACTCATCCGTTTGCGCAATGACGTCCTCGTTGGAAGTGAACCGTCGTCCGCCAAGCCATTTCTTCAGATTGGGGAAAAGAAAATAGTCACCCGGGGCCAAATCTGGCGAATAAGCGGGATGCTGCAACAATTCCATTCTCAATTCCACAATTTTGGCCATGGAAACAGCGCAGGTGTGCACACGCGCATTGTCCTGATGCAAGAGGATTTTTTTTTTCTTCAGATAGGGAGCGTTTCTCTTTGATTTCCTCGCTCAACCGTTGCAATAACGACGCGTAATACGCTCCTGTTATTGTTTTTCCTTTTTCCAAGTAGTCGATAAAAATGATGCCCTGCGAATCCCAAAAGTTTTTTGGGATTCGCAGGGCATCATTTTGGCACAGTTTTTGCCTTCTTCGGAGCCCGTTCACCCTTGCAAATCCACTGTGATGACTGTCTCTTCGTTTCTGGAGTGTAGTAGTGTATTCAGGTTTCGTCCACAGTGACATATCGACGAAGGAATTCGGCAGGATTGCGATGAAAGAGTGCCAACATAGCCTCAGAGTCCACTACACGATTGCGCTTATTCTCCTCTGAGAGCAAACGCGGCACCCATCTTGCCGAAATTTTTTTCACAGACAATTTTTCATGCAAAATTGAAGCGACTGTACCTTGTGATATGCTCGTGGCCTCAACTAATTCGCGCACTTTAATTCGCCGATCGTTCAAAATCAGATCGTGGATTTTGTCGATGATTTCAGGAGTAGACACCTTAACTGGGTGTCCTGAACGATGTTCATCTTTTGTGGATGAACGGCCACGTTTAAATTCATTCACCCAATTGTAAACCGTCGCAAACACAGGTGCAGATGTGCCATGAAGTGCATCCAACTCGGCTTTGATTTCTTTCGGGCATAAGCCTTTCAAATGGAGATGTTTGATGACATAAAACTCACTTTTTTCCATTGTTATGAACAAATAAATGTCGTTAACTTTAATCGACGATAGAAATTGACCTACGCTATGGATCGAGCTGAAATTTTACCAGCTTTCCTGTCGATAATGCTACTTACAAAAAAAATCTTTACCGACACTGCGAGCGCAATTTCTCGTATTTTCTAAGGTCTTATTGAATGACCCTCGTATCTACATCATCTCAGACAGCCAAGTTGTATTGAAAGCTCTTGTCTCATATGGTGTCCTCATTTTGTTGTTAGGGCGAGGTAATGACGGTATTGAGGGTAATGAACTAGCACACAAACTTGCCAAAAGAGGAGCAAACATTTTGTTCATTGGATCAGAATCCTTTTGTAGTTAACCAAATGGCCATCTGGGGTCCATCACAGAGTCCTGAGAATTCAGGATTAAAAACTCACACTGGGGTAATTTCCTGGGCATGAATCATCGCCTTTTCTAAAAAAAAGCATGGCAGAGGTGTCCACAAATTTAACAAAACTAGACCTAAGGCTACTCATCTCTAATGAGATGGCATATCTGGCACCAAAATCTCTTGTATTTGGTCCGAAAAGGATCTACTCTGTATTTGCTCCGAAAAGGATTGTAATGTCATTGCTCACCAGAAACTTCAGCATCTTGGATAGGATTCCCTGATTCCTAGAAGATTTTTCGACTACCAATAAATATGATATTGAGGTTCGCTAAAAGCCTCAATATTACTATTATCTAAGTTAGGATTATTTACCATAAAAGATCTTATTGGTCATCTTTATAATTGCGAAGAAAAAAAACCAAATAAGATAAAATGTGTGACTAATTTTGAATTGTGAATAATTTTATTGTACTGTAAAATATGCAATTTTTCTGTATTTTTAAGGAGAAAAGTAAAAACAGGATCCTAGTGAGAGTTGATGAAAAAATATTTTCAGTGAATATAATCCTTGTTATGGAAATAATTGAAGCTCTTGGAGAATATTTTTATTTAAAAAAAAAACAATTTCTAATTAGATCAAGTCTTCCAATTGATAAAATTTTTATTAAATCTAAAAAAAATTAAATAAATACATTTAAAAAAGAATTCTTTTATCAAAAATAAAAAATTTAAGGGAAAAAAAACAAAATAATTTGTTTTTTTTCCCTTAAATAACTATTAAGAAATACTAAAATATTGATTTTAATAATTAAATTTTAACAAAATTTACTCTTTTAACTGCAAATAAAATTGTTTATGATTTTTTTTTTTTTTTAAATTTTTCTGTATAAATATTTCTGTTCAGTTATTACCAATATTCGAATAATTCTAATTGTTTAGTTGTTTTTTATTTAGATATTATTTTAGAAAATTCTGCAAGGAAATAAATATTAAAATTATATCGAAAAATAATTAAAAATCAATGTTGATCAGTTGAGTATTTATTCAAAGTTGATGACACCGCTATTTGTACTGTAGGATCTAAGTTTTCTACTATAAAATTATTTAAAATTTTTTTAAAAATTGCATCTTATTTGGAGAAGTTAATAAAAAATTAAGGGTTTTTTCAATATTTTTAGCAAATTGATTAATGGGAAGTTTTAGGAAATTTTGTGAATTTTAAAAGTTTTCAAAGGTCAACAAAATTACAGTCCATTTGAGCTTAAGTTGCAACGAGTCTATGGGGAAAATTTCTTATTATGATTTCGGTGGAAAATGAACCTTATTCAGGAAGGCCTTTAACATTGAAAATTGATAAAAACTCAGTACGATTGAGTGTTCTTAAGAAATCAGACCGTCGATTAACATTGAAACTCCTTGAAAAGGTCGGAAAAAAGCTTCGTCATATCAGATCGGACATTGCAGACACTTGGATGGTCCACAATGCATGGTAATGACTCCTGTCATAGAGCCTCCTCCATCAACTGCTGAAGTTTCACAGACCCCCCACCCCCTTAAGATCAAAAGACACTTGAAACGATGTCATTTTGATACTCTTAACCGAGGAAGTATCATTTTGATACTCTCAACATTCAAACGAGTGTAACCGAGGAAGGCGATTTAAGTTGAAACATTACAGGGAACTACTATAGTACAAATAGTGGAAACAACGCCTCCGTTCATGTAACATACCAAATAAACTTATTCCGGTCTAGGCCTGCGGAATCAAAGAAGTCTATCACTATATTTTTAGCGTCCTGGCTAACGCCATCGCTTCACCGAAAGGAAGGCCTACCTCATCACCTTGGACTATAAATGGAGCCACTGTAGAATTGCTCATCCATAACGATGAAGTGTCCAGTCCACCATAACCTGTTGATTGTATTTTTATCCACAACTGGGCGGTGTCGGTAATGCTCCAGGATCTCGTCATTAAACAGGCTCTGGAGTTGTTTATTCTCTTGTAGGGGGTCAAAAATTCTTCGACCGAACCTCCTCTCGTACGCGGACAAGAGTTTGTAAGGGTTTTTGTTGAGAACCCAAGTTTTCAAAGTATACATTAAGACTGGCAGGATTAGTATCCTGTAACATTAATGTATAAAAATAAAATTAATTTGTTTGCAAAAAGTTATGGTCTCATTACTTTTATTTTGTTGTTGTCATACCTCCTAAATAAGTCGAGTTATCAGTAATAAAATAATTAAAGCCTTCTTTTTATTATCAAATATATTTTTTTATATTATTCTACTCGAAATAGTTTAAATAAAGAATCTTAATTAAATAATTTTAATAAGAGTTAAAATGTATTGGGGAGCACAAATGTAAAACCGTAATTTTTTTCTTCAAAAATTTGAGACTTTATTGGCGAAAAATGGTCATTGTCCATCGCTAGCCATAACTTTTTATGGTGATCCACGAATTGACCCAATTTTTGGTCTCTTCGTAAGATCGGAAATGCTGCTCAGCTAAGCCACGCGTCATCGATCGGAAGAGGTAGTAGTCGGAAGGGGGGATATCGAGAGAAAACGGCGGGTAGGGCAGGGTGTCCCATATAGGTTTTAACCACCTTAGCATAATGTGGCCGAAAGTTGTCGCGTCTTTGCTCGTATTGTGGCCACTTTTCCTTCAATGCTCGATTCAAACGCATCAGTTGTGTTCGGTGACGAGCTCCTGGAATGGTTTTACCCATTTGCAAAAACTCATAATTACCACGCCGAGCTGGTCCTACCAAATACATAGAATGAGCTTCGAGCCATGGATATTTGGCTTGGCCCTCGAAGTTGATGCATGGCCACGGCGCGTCGACGATTTTCTACGGTTTGAATTATGCTCCACGATTTTTCTTCACCAATCACAATACGATACAGAAAACCTTTCCTTTTTTGTCGTTGGAGTAGCTGTTCGTACGTGAAAAAACGCTATTTTTTCCTTGGCACCCAATTTCCTTGATTTTGGAGTATTCCCAAAGCTTTAAAATGATGCAAAATGGCTTGTTAAGTCATACCCAATAAATCTGCAAGTACTTATTATGTTTGCCATGGATCTTCATCCAGTAATGATTCCCATCCTGCGTCTTCATGCTTTTGGGATGCTCTTCTCATCCACGTCGAAATCACCACTTTTATAGCGTTGGAACCCTCACTAATATAAGCCTTACCATAAGTTTTTACAATCATTTGATGCGCCTTGACTGCAAATTTTTTCGAATTGAAGGCAAAAAACAAAACTTCCCGCAAATGACGCTTATTTGACTCAAATTTCGACATTTTTACGCACAAAAAATATATAACGCCGATAAAAAGTCATAAATATAATGATGTGAAGTTATTGACAGATGCCTAAGCTTACAATTTGACATTTCTGATCTGATATTTTAGATCAGCATTTACAACTGGCGCCATCTATTGGAAAACGGCGGTTTCCCATTTTTACTACAAATATTTTTTCATAGAAAAAAAAATAATACTGAAAGGAGTGTAACCGAGTGTGTGAAGGTGATTTTAGTGGAAGCCTTCGAGCACTTTTACGAAAAGTAGTAAAAACGCCTCTTCCGATGTATAGCTGCCGAAAGGAATTACTTAAAAAGGATTTTATTTAAGTAAATTTTCATTTAAATATCATAATTTTGAGGGCATTTTTCTACAGTTTTTATTCTTTTTTGAAATTTCATTTTTAATCTACAACTAGTAACAGTCACATTGATAGTTAGTTAAAAAATTTACTCAATAAACACCCTTTTTCGATAGTTCTGCATCTGATATGACGATTCTTAAACTGAAATTTTTTTTTCGAATTGAAGGCAAAAAACAAAACTTCCCGCAAATGACGCTTATTTGACTCAAATTTCGATATTTTTACGCACAAAAAATATATAACGCCGATAAAAAGTCATAAATATAATAATGTGAAGTTGTTGACAGATGCCTAACCTTAGAATTTGACATTTCTGATCTAATATTTTAGATCAGCATTTACTACTGGCGCCATCTATTGGAAAACGGCGGTTTCCCATTTTTACTACAAATATTTTTTCATAGAAAAAACAAAATACTGAAAGGAGTGTAACCGAGTGTCTGAAGGTGATTTTAGTGGAAGCCTTCGAGCACTTTTACGAAAAGTAGTAAAAACGCATCTTTCGATGTATAGCTGCCGAAGGGAATTACCTAAAAAGGATTTTATTTAAGTAAATTTTCATTTAAATATCATAATTTTGAGGGCATTTTTCTACAAAAAAATATATAACGTTATTGACAGATGCCTAAGCTTAAAACTTGGCGTTTCGGATCCGATATTTTGAACCATCGTTTACTGCTGACGACATCTATTAGAAAACGGTGGTTTCCCATTTATACTCCTAATATTTTTTGATAAAAAAAATAATATTTGAATAAAAGTAATCGAATATTTTTATTAACTTTAGAAGAAGAAATTCTGAAAATTTAGTCGTTTTTATTTTAATAACCATCATCTAGAAACGCATTCCTACTCAGCTCGCACCCACCCCTATTTATGAAAACATTCCGTTGCAAAAAATAAATATTTATGTAAATAAAATTAACCAAAATATTTATAAATCTGGAAAAATAATACAAAATACCAAATAATTTTAAATCGATCGGATTGTGAGCAAAAAATACTCATACTCATATAGAAATAAATACTATTATTTTGAAATTATATATGATTTTTTTTCCACACTTCCTTCCAATTATTATTCCAATACTGACAGAAGATTTTTACTATAAATTTTGTCTTTTTTTTTTTTTTTTTACAAATATTTGTATAAATATTTTCAGTTTTTGAGTTAGAATTTTAATTATAAACGACAAAAAATAAAGGTTTTTTTTTTTTTTTTGTACTGTGTATTTTTAGAATTTCGTGTAAATGGCTTTATGAGACCACCTTTTGATAGTCTCGTACCCCTTCTGGGTAGTGTTGTTCATCGTTATTTTTTTGATATGCTTGGACTGAAAATTGACTTGATTCGAATTTGGTAGGTTTGGTTATTATTATTATTGTTATTATGATTATTATTACTTTTATTATCATATATATATTTTTTTATTCATTATTAAACATGTTCGTATATATATTTCGGCATTATTAGTTAGTATTCGAATCCTCCCTCCAGATTGTGTGCGCATTACTGTCGAATTGCAGACACTGAAGAGATTCATCGGACCATGGTTCCTCGAAGAGCAGTACACTCTATACTCTAGCGGCACAGGTAAACAATTTCAAGACAAAAGTTGAATGTCGTTCGAAGCTGGCTTTTCCACATAATATTACTTTATTCGTATAGCCATTGCATTATAGTTTATTAAAAATTTCAAAGAGTCAAACCACTACACTGCAAAATTACCTCTAAGCTCCACCATCAAATCATGTACTCTGGTGTCGAGTCGATGGAATTTTTAGAGGTCTTCTCTTACAACTTCCAATCGCGGTTAGCCTTTTTACACACACCAGCCTATTATATGTACATTCAAGATAGAAATGACGTCAATTGTCTATAATTTTATATTACATATGTGCCCATAGTTTTATGATTATTATTTATTTTTTTCCACTTTTTCACTTTTTCATTTGAAGCGTTGGCATTTGTTTCTTTCCACACAATATTGTTGTACATAGTAGAATGGGCATTTCTATAGAAAACTTTATGGATAATCATACCTATATAGGTGAAAATATAGTAATTTAGTAGGCGTTATTTTAAAAAAAAACAAAAAAAAAAACTACTAACAAAATGAGCTATGATGATTTTCCATAAGACTAAAGGCACTCTTCAGGATATTTTATTACTGACTTTTATGTTTTAAATTTATAGATTTTTTTTTTAAATTTTTAAAATAAAAATCCCTTATTTATAAAGAAATTTTTTTTTTCAATATATAAAAAAATTGCATTCTTACTTTTTCACAATTCAAACATTTTTAGCAGGTTTGTAGAACAAAAGATTTATCCAATTTATACTTTGCAAAGTGAAGCTTACTAAAATATTTATTATTAATTATGATTTGGTTAAAGTTTCATTTTTATATAATTAAAATTTTTGAAATTATATTAAATATATAATAATATAAAAATAATTATAACAAAACTTCTTGCAGAACTCGATACTTTTGAGGTATCCATTTTTATGGATTTTTCGTATACTTTCGGGCTGTAATTCGGTTATTATTTGGTAGATGTTGATTATTAAATACTCTAAAGTTGGATAAATTTTTTTTATAAATTTACAAAAAAAAAACAGTCAAATGATGTCAAACGACATCAAATCGCATGATCTTAGAGGGCAGTTGACATCACCAAATCTCGTAATTTCGTGTCCTGAAAAATTTCGGCACAATAAAACCAAAATTTGTCGTTTTGGGTGACTTATAGTACAGTTTTATTAAAATTAAATATATTTTAGATAAATATCTTTAAGTTTGGGCTAAAAAAGTTGGTTATTATTAGGCCTTAGTAGTCAGAATTGATGGTATGGTACATTTTCAAAGAAATACCGGACAATAACAACTTTCAAACCAGAATGCACATCAAACAGTCACTATTCTCAGATATAATAATTTATCCTTAGTCATTTATGGGTTTTAACAGCATAATAAATGGCAATTTTGCTTATTTATGTATTCACTGAATGAAAAATGACCCTTTTTATAAAGACTTGAAGCACAAAAAATGTAGTGATTCTACGGCAGAACTTCTACATTTTTAAAAATTCTTTACCACTATTAGTATTTTTTTGGAAGCTCAAAAATTTTTAATATTTGTTTAAAAGTGAGAATATTGTTTTTAAAAAAGAGTAAAATTTAAAACATTTTTCGGAAAAAATTAACTTCAAATTGTAAGTTTTGAAAAAGGATTTCCTAAAATTGATTTTTATATAACAATAATTCGAGAAAAAAACTATAATTTTCAACAACAAAAATAATCAAAGAAGCAAATTCAAAATGACAACCTTTTTTTTTGTTGAAATTATTGTCTTTAAGAAATATAATATAATCTAAAAATATCCTTTTTAAATATTAAATAGAAAGTTATTATTCGGATGATTAAGAATCGGACACTCAAAAAACTAGCTGTGTCTGCTAGCCGTTCTGGCCTGCTCTGCTAGTTTAAGAAATTACTTTCGCAATCATCAAATACGAATATTTCCTTACTGATTATTAAATTTTATTTGCAATATAAAATAGATATTTTCAAATAGTTGCAAATGGTATTCGCACAGATGTTCCTCAGGGCTGCATCCTTGGACCAATAGCAATATTCTGATAAGACAGCTATCCTAGCACATCACAAAGATCCTATCCGATTTCCTTCTGTTCTATAGAATTATATTAATTCCATAGAAAATTGGTTCAATTGTATCCAGATCAACTTTAGCCTTCATCGAAAATCATCCACCTTTATAGTCCCAAATGGCAGTATCATCCCCGAATAAAATAAAATGTAAATTAGCCAATATACACAAAAATAGGACGACTTTTGATAGATGATCAAAACTGAAACCCATTTAGACTTACGGAATCAAATTTTTTAGCCTATCGCATGTTGTTGGTATTTAATTTTATGTTTGCAATAATGTCATCGTTTTTAAAAGTTTATGTATTTCCTTTTATATCCGATCACTATAATCCTCTTCTAAAAAATCGATCATCTCTAAGCCTACCATTGACGTATAATATTTATTTTCATAATGTAAGAGTAGTCATATCAAATGCAGAACCATCGAACGGGGTTGTTTATTGATTAATTTTTTGTTAAGTTACTATGAATGTCCCTGTTACATATTCTGCTTGTTACAATTGCATATTACTAGTTGTAGATTAAAAATAAAATCTCAAAAACTAATAAAAATTCTTAAAATTATGATATTTAAATGAAAAGTAAAGAAGCTGATTTGTATACATCAATAAAATCCTATTTAAGTAGTTCCCTTCGGCAGCTCTACATCGGAGGAGGCGTTTTTACCACTTTTCGTAGAAGTGCTCAAAGCCTGCCACTAAAATCACCTTCAACAACTCGGTTACACTCCTTTCAGTATTATTTTTTATCTATAAAAAAATATTTGGAGTAAAAATGGGTTACCACCGTTTTCCAATAGATGGCGCCAGTTGTAGATGCTGGTTCAAAATATCAGATCAGAAATGTCAAATTGTAAGCTTAGGCATAAGTCAACAACTTCACATTATTATATTTATGACTTTTTATCGGCGTTATATATTTTTTTGTTTGTGAATATGTCGAAATTTGAGTCAAATAAGCGTCATTTGTGGGAAGTTTTACTTTCTGCCTTCTATTTGAAAAAAAATTGCAGTTAAGGCGCGTCAAATGATCGTAGAAACTTCTGGTGAGGCTTTTATTAGTGTAGTTCCAACGCTATAAAAGTGGTGATTTCGACGTGGATGAGAAGAGCATCCCGAAAGTTTGAAGACGCAGAATTGAAGGCATTACTGGATGAATATTCATAACAAACGCAACAAGAATCCTTGCAGATTCATTGGGCGTGACGCAATAAGCCATTTTACATCATTTTAAAGCCTTGGGAATAATCAAAAAGCAAGGAAATTGGGTGCCACTCAATAAGAGTTGAAGCCGAGAGACGTTTAAAGCGAAGAAAATTATCGAGGCGCCGTGGCCTAGCATCAACATCGACGGCCAAGCCAAACATCCATGGCTCGAATCTCATGCTATGAATTTGGTAGGACCAGCTCGGAGTGGTATATTATGGGTTTTTGCAATCGGGTAATACCATCCCAGGAGCTCGTCACCGAATACAACTGACGCGTTTGAGCCGATCATTGAAGGAAAAACGGTCACAATATGAGCAAAGATACGAAACACAGATTTTGTAGCATGACAACGCTTGGCCACGTCTGGCTAAGGTGGTTGAAACCTATCTGGAAACACTAATGGATGTCCTGCCCCACCCGCCGTATTCTTTAGACATCGCACCTTACGACTACTACCTTTTCTGTTCGATGATGTGTAGCGTGACCGATCTTACGAAGAGACCAAAAATTGGTTCAATTTGTGGATCGCCTCAAAAGGCGAGCAGTTTTTTCGGCATGGAATCCGTATGCTCCCAGAAAGATGGGGAAAAGTTGTGCCGTGCAATGGGCAATGCTTTGAAGTCTCCAATTTTGAAGAAAAACGCTGCGATTTTCCATTTGTACTACCAATACTTAAAAAGATATGAGTGAAAAAGAAACCGGAAGAATTCCTTTTTTCAACCAAATTTTTTTATGGAGATGGTCGTGTAACTACGAGTATAAGCGAAGTTGAGATAAAGTCCGCAAATAAAAAATCATTAATTTTATTGTTCGAGAAGAAAATGCCAAATTATTGTTTAAAAAAAAAAATAATCACAGATTATAGTTTCCTAAAAATAAATTCTCAAGGATGAATGTATAAAAAAAAAGTTAATTTTATTACAATTGATAAGATTTTGAGCATCTGTATTTGAAGAAGCGATTCTGAAATTTTACTATTCACGAATCGAATGTCAAATAATTGCTTTTAGTGAGCAAAATTTTTAAAAAACTTATGTTTTCAAATTTTTATAGTTCCATGAATTTAAAAAAAAAAATATAATGCAAATTACATAGAACAAAATCACAAATTTTTAGTACATTTTAATAAACAGGATATATAAATATTAATAAATCAACGAGCATTTTTTGGTAACAATTATCATTTGTGTCAATGTTTTAATTATTTACGTATAGTTTCTGCTTCTTCTTTTTTTTTTTATACGGAAACTAAAATTTTGCATAATTCATTTATGGATAAAAGCAAATTTTTCAACCACATTGAAATTTTGTCATTTATTTACTTTGGAAAATTAAAATTACAGACTGGCTCATTAAATAGATTTTTCTATAATTCATTTGATTTTTTTTTCAAATAACTTTTTCATTTTAAATATAAATAAAATATTTATTGTTTTTATAGTAAAAGTTATTATTGTTGAATATTTTTTATTTTTTTTTTGAATTTTAGTTAATTATTAATGACATTGAAACTACATCAGAACTTTCCGTTTCTATTCATGTCTTCCGTTCAAATAGTATATAAATTAATTTTACGAGTATATTGTGCCGTTTTTTATATGTATTATTATTATTATTAAAATTAGTAGTAGTAGTAGTAGTTGTATTTTTTCCGGATTTTAAGTTTTAGCAAAGCTCTTTTTTTTTTAAAATAGCATTAATACTATTTGATTGTGTTTATATTATTCTATATTCTAATGACATTGACAAATGATTGATTCTTTTTGCTTTGTTATGAAATAAAAATTATTTTTAATTTTTTTATTTGATTTATTTAATAATTATTCTTAAAATTAAAATTGAAATTAATTCTTTAATGATATTGTTTATTTTTATTAAGAATTTTTTTTGTATAAATTTTATGCGACCAGATAAAAAAAGTTCAGTTTTTTTCTTAATTTATTTTTCATTCATTCGGAAAATATTGATAATTAACATTAACGTCAATGCCAATTCTTCTAATAGCCAAATACTAAACGATAAAAAAAATATTTTTAGCTACGCTTTTTTTCAAACCCATTGGGTAGTCTCTTATAAACCAGTCTCCTCCAAGTCATTGGCAAAATTTTGTGCTCATATTCGTCTCATAGATCAGATTAAACATTCTGCGCTCAATCAAAGTTATCTCTTTGGTAACAGCAACGGTCCTATCTGCTAAAAACATACCATTTTTCATATATTAGCTAGTCGAAAAAGTTCGTGGCGTTGTTTTAATTAAGTAGCGTTACTTAAATCAGAGTGTTTAAATCAATTTATTCAAACAAAATATTAACTATTATTATTAAAAATGTTTTGTTTTATTTTTCTGGTAATTTCATAGTCCCCTCTTGAAACCAATTTCGTTCCATTAAGACAGTTCTGTAGAGATCGAAACTAGCGGTACACTAAGGACGGAATATCTGGGCTATACGGTGGATGCATGAAAGCTTCCATGGCAAGCTCTCTTAATTTTTTGGCTAGTTATGGTAGTGGGAAACGACATCCTCCTATTGATCAATGCTGGGAAAAATCCCATGGGCCCTAGAGGTGCTCCGTAGACGTATTCTCTATCGGATGCGGCGTGGTATTGTATTGGCGGCTGGATGCCCTGTTCTGAATGAGAAAATTCAAGGGCGTGGAGACCGCCAACGACGGGCTCTAGTTCTGGAAAGAATGTATGAGATTTGGTAACAGCGTTGGGATAAGAGTGAGAATGGGAGATAGACCCAAAGGTTAATGTCAAGTATCAGGTTTGCTTCAGCGAACAAGTTTGAATGTGGCCTATTCCTGGGTTTTTTGATAACCGGCCATATCAGTATGAATGCGTTCTTGTATAAGAGACGATTGAGTGAAAGAGAAGTGTGTCTGTGCGGTGTACCACAGCAGAGTGTATTTCACCTCCTCGTGGAGTGTTATTTATATGAGGATCTCCGGGTTTTATATGCTTGTGTTATTAGAGTGAATGAAGGTCGATTGGATCTGAGCCGTACACTTAATACACCTGAGAAAAGGAAATGTCTGGCTAAATTTGCCATGGCACTGTTCGAAAGATGATAAAGATTAATGAATGGGTAATGAATGTGCTGCGAGTGAAACGCAACGTGGCTACAACCGGGTGAAAGACCAAGGTCAATTCCGGTTGTGCTTTCGGGTGTTGGCGAACCCGCATACCTGAGCTGGCTTAGCGGTGCCTAGAAATTTACAATATTCATAACTGTAGCTCAATGAGCGGAGTACAAACCGAAGTACTCTTAAAACATAAATTAGTACCACGGGAATCAGGATGTCCCATGGTGTGAAAACACACTGTGCCCGATTATGGTGAGGTGCTTTAGGCAGCAACGTGGTAGCTGTGGTTAATACTCATATCACTGGTACGGTCTCCGGATCGCAGATGGGAGGTAACTGGCAATAACTTGCAATTATCTCGGGGCACTATCACTCCTTATGACAGTAGAGGTTTAGATAGTCCTCGCCACTAACAGTTGGAGTAACCAGCTTGTAATTGGTTACTGACTGTAAACTGCCAGTAATGGTGGTGCATTGATTGAGCGTAACTTAATCCCTATGGTCGTAGGCTACTCGTGTCATAGGTATCTAACGATTGGTTTGGCACGTTAAATAAAATAATAAATCTGATCAATGCTAGCTGTTTTATCTCAATCGTTTGGCATAATCTCAATTTCCTTACAATACAGTACCGATTTAACAGTTTGACCGAAAAATAGCAGTTTATAATGAACGATTCCCTTCCAGTCCCATTATACACATAGCATAATCTTATTGGCCGTCAATTCTGGATTTGAAATTGTCTGTTATCGTTAAGCTCTCTTTTTCTATGATCTCTTTCGGATAATATTCTAGCATTTGATTCGCTTAAAAATAATGGCTCGATTTCATTGCGCTTCAGCAGCGTATCGCGGATGTTAATTTGGTCCATTTTGTTTTTCACATTCATTTTATGAGGTACCCAAAGATCGACGCCAGCCTTCTGCAAATGGTTTAAAACGATTTCATAATGAATGCTTAATTCATAAGCTATGTTATGACTGCTGATATGACGATTCTGCTCATTTTTTTTGAGAATTGCATCACTTTTTTCGACGAGAATAGGGCTCATATTGTACAACGAAATTTCTAAATTTTTTTGCAAGTCATCAAAGATGTGTGTGCTCGATCATTTATGGCCGTTTTCTATCAATCACTTGGCGTAATCTCTGGAGTTGCTAACAGTACAGTACCGAATTAACACTTTGAACGAAAAATAGCAGTTCATAATGAACGATTCCCTTCCAGTCCCACTATACATACAGTAGAACCTTATTGACCATCAATCCTGTATCTGTAATTGTTTGTGATCGCTCATCTATCTTTTTCCATAATCTCTTTCGGATAATATTCTAGCATTTTATTCGCTTAAAGAAAATAGCTCGATTTCATTGCGCTTCAGCAGCGTACCGCGGATGTTAAGTCGGTCCATTTTGTTTTTCACACTCATTTTATGAGTGTGCTGGTCCTGCTCATTTTTTTCGGGCATTCCATCACTTTTTTTAAAATGAAAATGGAGCTCACATTTTACATAGAAATTTCTATCCATTTTCTATCAATTGCTTGGCGTAATCTCTGAAGTTACCCACAGTACAGTACCAAATTAACAGTTTGACCGAAAAATAGCAGTTCATAATGAACGATTCCCTTCCAGTCCCACTATACATACAGTATAACCTTATTGACCATCAATCCTGAGTCTGTAATTGTTTGTGATCGCTCATATATATTTTTCCATAATCTCGTTCGGATAATATTCTAGCATTTTATTCGCTTAAAAAAAATAGCTCGATTTCATTGCGCTTCAGCAGCGTCCATTTTGTTTTTCACACTCATTTTATGAGTGTGCTGGTCTTGCTCATTTTTTTCGGGCATTTCATCACTTTTTTTTTAATGAAAATGGAGCTCACATTTTACATCAAAATTTCTTAATTTTTTGCAAGTCATCAAAGATGTGTGTGCTCTATCAATTCTATCCATTTTCTATCAATTGCTTGGCGTAATCTCTGAAGTTGCTCACAGTACAGTACCAAATTAACAGTTTGACCGAAAAATAGCAGTTCATAATGAACGATTCCCTTCTAGTCTCACTATATACACAGTCCCACTATATATACCTTATTGTCCATTAATCCTGAATTTGTAATTGTTTGTGATCGCTCATCCATCATTCGAATAATATTTTAGCATTTTATTCGCTTAAAAAATGGCTCGATTTCATTATGCTTCAGCAGCATATTGCAAATGTTAAGTCGGTTCATCGTGTTTTTTACACTCAATTCATGAACAACCCAAATATCAAGGTTCTTTTTGAACACAGCCCTTTGCAAATGGTTTAAAACTATTTGATAATGAATGTCTTATTCGTAAGCTACTTGTATGTATGTCATGACTACTTATGTGCCAAGGCCTGATTTTAGTATAGAATCTTCATCATAAACACCATACATTTTTTAATAAGCCTGCGATGCGTTGTCTCTTTTGTCGACGTGGCATTGTAAAATATAGGAAATTTTTCATTTTATGCTGATCAATGTTTAAACTTAAATAATTTTTAATATACTAAACTGATTTCAAAAAAATTTTACGCTACGCAAAACTTTTCAAATGCGTCTCTAGTATTATTACAATGCAACTAGTGGCTACTGAGTTATTTAATTTTAACGCAATGTGTCGGAATTTCTTCGACTAACTAATATTTTGTCCATAATGGCAAAGTTTAAACAATATAAAAGAATAAAATTTTTATCAAAATCTTAATTTTAAAAGTTCAAACTGGATAATATTTTAGATATTTTTTGACAATCTTATTTGGAAAGTAATTGAAAATAAAATTTAATTCCTAAAAAAGAAATCAACAAAATATAGCCAATCATAATATAATGTATATTTTGAGATTAAAATATGCTTGAAAGCAAATAACAAATAGATCTTATCGAAATGGATTAAGAAAAGTGACTTCCTCGATGCAGGTCACTTAATACAGTTTACGATAGTGTCATATTCTGACTGTTCAATATCTTTTTGAATAGTCAGAACATGACACTATCGTAATGGATGAACATATATTTTGATATTATATTTAAAAGATTTTTTTTATTTTTGGGCCTTTTAAAAGGTTCATATTTGAATGAGTATATATCGGAGGATTATTTGAAAGGTGTTTCTACAAATCGATTAAAAATCCGTTCAGGCTGGAAAAGATACAATCAAAATTTTTATTTTGATTTTTGTTTATTCTTGTATTTTTCTTTTGCATTAAGAACAGATCCTTAAATATTCTAAAGAGAAAATAATGAATTTTATTTATAATAGACAAATGGTTAACCCGGAAACCTTAAACGACACTAAAAAGAAGTAAACTTAATGGACGATATAAACAACTACTACAGCTCTTACGAATATGGTTAAAACTGACAATTAATAGTAAATTAATAATAATATCGATATACATAGTCGAACTTTTGGCATTCGACCAAATATTCTCCTACCCACCGAATGCCAACTTTAAAATCTAGAATCTTCTGAAATATTATCAATGATCCCTTTTATATACGAAAGAGTCTTTATTACTGTCATCCTTCTATTATGAAATATTGCAAAATTTGTGCATCGGAAAGTAAAGCTAAATAAGGTACAGTTGAAATTCAGATTTTTATGTTGGTATTATGGGCACTGAGGAAACTGATCAATTGGTGTGGGGAAAATTCAGAACTTACCGCTTCTACTGACCAAAAGGCATATAACATCCTCTGCTATGTGTAGAGAAACAGACTGGATAAACAGTAGAAAGCTCAGCTTAGCAAACTAGTCTACTCATTAATTATTCCGCAATTTTAGATAATGAAACTTTTCAGAAACCGAATTGGTCCTATCCATTTTTTTTGGTAATAAATGCGGTGTTCACATTTCTAATCCAGGATTTCTTTTTGAAAACGCGCTGTTTTTAACATTTTAATTTGCTCCACAAAATTTAACAAACTCTGAATTTTCTCTCCAAATTACCCTCGACCACGTTTCATTAGGGAAGTTGGCAGTGCCATGAAGTTGCCAAAGGGCCTCATGGTTGTATTGCTAAAAAATGATATCTGGCACTTATCACAGATACCTTACAACAACAATACCAAAAACAAATTCAGATTTTGATAAAATTTTTATTTATTATATTTTTTAAAGCTCTCCATTATCCAGACTTGATTGTTTCGTGATAATTTTTGGATCATTTTAAACTGTAGTTCGGTCATTATTTGACGGATGTTAATTTTTCAACTCTAAAAGTTGAGGATTGTCTACGTAAACACTATACGAAAATGTCAAATTGCGTCAAATAGCACGATTTTGGTGGCCAATTGACATCACAAAAGTTTTGGGAAGTTTTCGCATAATAAAGTCAGAATTTGTAATGTTGTTGGGGCATGTTCCAAATTAAAAGCTAAAATTTATGATGTTATATAGCTTATGGCGCCATCTTGTTAAAGCCATATATTAATCAGATTGATATCTTCAACTTTAAGCCAAAAAGGAAGATTTCCCAAATCGACGGTAACTGTCTGTCCTTATTCATTTTTAAGGAAATACAGGCTAATGAAATCTTCAGATAAGTATTCAGAATGAATTGTTTACAGTCACTTATTATTTTAAAAAAAATCCCATATAGGACAATTTTGTTTATTAACGTATCTACTGAATGAATAATGAACCTTTATTACTTAAGATCGTAATTTTCTGGCTACTGTAAAAAATAAATTTAAGCCTGACCAATTTTTATAATCAATTATAATTTCCTTTAAAATTTGTTTTTAACAAAAAAAAAATGTTTAAAACTATTTATTCCATTGGGATTTAAAGAGGCTATGGAGCTTCCAGATTTTTTTTAAAATCATAAAATTAGTTGTGCCTTTTTAAAATAGAAAAAAATTCATGGAACTAAATTTTTATTTATTTTTATTATTTCTCAATTCAAAAAAAATTTTTAAATATTAAAAAAAAAGGAAAATAGTTAAAATTTTAAAAATCATTATTTGATAATATTTCTGAGTGAATAATTCTCATAATAAAAATGAGAATTAATTTTCAAATTTATTTAATATTTTGCAATGTTTTGCGATGTTTTTGCGATGTTTTGCGATGTTTTGCGATATTTTACGATATTATGCGATGTTCTGCGATATTCTGTGATATTCTATGATATTATGCGATATTCTATGATATTCTGCGATATTTTACAATATTCTATGATGTTTTGTTTAATATATTAATTTCAATCTTAAATGTTATTTTTTTCGAGTCTGTTTTATTTTTCAAATTTATTTAATATTATTTCTGAAAATAAAACTGAAAATTTTATTTAAAGCTCTTTGTATTAAAGTTCCTTTTAAAATCATTTCCAAAAATCGCAAAAATAAAGAGAAAATTCCAAACATACAATATATTTTCTTTTAAAAAAAAAAAAAAAAAAAAACTTATTATATAAGAAACTCGATTGAAAAATGTACTAATCGAAAATAATAAAAGTACAAGTACACAAAGAAAAGTAATTTCTATTCCATTATTTCATATTTTATTTAAAGTTAAAAATTTTTTACAATATTTATTGTACTTTTTGTGTAAAAGTTTTGCAATAATTTAATAGAATTATTTTCAGTTGTAGAACTGTTATTGGTGGTTGCCACTGTTTTCATGGTGTGGTCACGCTTTTTAAGCAGGTGTTCAAAAAGTAGCTCGAAGAAGTCATTCTGTTTGTCTGATTTCAAGTCTTTCATATCTAAATGCCTCTAAATGAGGTGAACTATAGAAAAATCAATGGAAAAGTAAATAAAATGAACGAACCATAACACGTCAGCTTGCTCTGTTTTTGAGCTTTTTTTTCAGTTTTAATATTTCAATTTTATATTTTTATGCTTACATCTTTTACCTTTTTTTTTAATACCATAAACAGCAGGCTTTCACGAATTTTCTTTTTCGTTTATATATGTATAAAAAAATAATATAAAGAAAATAATCATTTTATGAAAAAGTAATTTTTAAAAATTGTCTAAAGCGAATGGAAGAAAAAAAATGATTGCAATTATTATTAAAGATGGGATGAGAGTGAGGGAGAAAGCGGGCGAAATGGAAAGAATATATTCAGGAAATGTTGGGAAAAGTTAGTAAAGTTTTTTTTGAATAATTTATTAATAATTACTGAAAATTTATATGAGGAAAGTTTTCGAATAAGAAAGTTATAATAAAATAAAAATTAAATTAAATTTAAAGTTATGAAAATCAGCAGCCACTAAAAATTGTGCAAAAAAAAAAATTAATAAATAATTGAAATTGAAAGATTTTGAAAAGGCGGACATAGTAAATTTATTATATACGAAAGGATGTAATGATTTGTTATGTTATGTGATTATTTTAGGGTAGAATGGTATGTTAAGTGACATTAAAAATTCCATCTGATGCCATTTTTTAAGTAAATATGTGCTGCGATGATATGACTATAGGATGCTATGTGATATCTTTAAATATTTTGAAATCAATATGATATTCATGTGATATTTTGATTCCTTGCAATAGTTAATGATGTTATGCGATATTTTGCAATGTTTTGCGATGTTTTGCGATGTTTTGCAATATTTTACGATATTCTGCGATATTCTGCGATATTATATGATATTCTGCGATATTCTGTAATATTGTGCGATATTCTGCGATATTCTACAATATTCTGCGATATTCTGCGATATTCTGCGATATTCGACGATATTCTACGATATTCTACGATATTCTGCGATATTCTGCGATATTCTGCGATATTCTACGATATTCTGCGATATTCTGCGATATTCTGCGATGTTTTACGATGTTTTGCGATGTTGTTCGATATTTTGCGTTGTTTTGCGATGTTGTTCGATAATTTACATCGAACAACATCGCATTTTTATTTAGCACGGCTGCTTTACCATTTTATACAATTTCATACTGTTATAGGATGCTATACCGTGTTAAATCGATATTATACGATGTTATAAAATGTTTAAGGATTAGATACGATGATATTGCATGACGATCGATGGTATAAGATAATCTGAGGTAATATTTAATAATATGCAATTTTATAAGATGACGATATTAGAGATTATGCAATGATATTCGATATTTTCCATGTTTCTCCATAATTTGATGTTAAATGCATATCACCTGAAATTCTTCAATATCATCGTATAAAATATTTTTCATGTTATACGATGTTATTTCAAAATTTTGGGTATTCTGTGATATTTTCAAATGGTTTAGGATGCTATATGAATGAAGTTTCTATTTTATTTATGAAAAATCCAAGAAAGATTATGGAAAAAGCAAAAAAGTAACAATAATTATTTACTAACATATTCTCTCTTGACTTAAATCAATAAAAAAAAATCAATTAAACAAAATTATATTTTCATGAAATATTCTTTATATAAAAATAAAAAATCAAACTTTGCAGTTTTTTTTTTCAGTTATACAATTTTGTAAGTGATTTAAGTATTTTATTGTTAAAAATCCTCTGGAAATTAAAGTATACCTTAAGTGGCTGTTCTAACTTAAATTTTAGACTATATTATTCGAGGTGAAAAAATATTTTCCAAAAAAAAATATAAACAAATTTATTCACTTTATTGAGTTGATGAGATTTTGTTTTTTTCAATAACATTTCCTTCTTTTCTGATTATACTTTTAACTATAAATAGTAAGAAGAAAAGATTGAAAAAATTAATATAGAGAATTTTTTTTGTACTATCTATAATATTATGAACTTTTAACAAAATTTTATGCTTTTTTTCAGTGAACGCGCTACGCTCATTTGATTTTTTCTCTTTAACCAACATCTTTTCATAGAATATGTTCCACGTTCTAGCTAACCATCATTGCGTGGCTGTTGAGTCTCGGAAAGCGGGCACGCGACTTTAAAATACTGCCACGTGCCGTTATGAATGCTTGAGTGCTGCCATAACTTCTTGGATATTTCTTCATTTTTTTTTCTATTTTGTTGTTAAGAAGTGAAGCGGAGAGAAAAAAATATACCAGAATATTATCCATACTGATTTGAATAAAAGAAAACTATTTTTTATGAAAATACAATTTCATATTCATTTCTTCGTCTGATCTTCATTAAAAGTGGTTTATTGTCTTTTTTACGTTTCCCTTAACTTTGAAAATGATAAAGAGAAATAGCAAAATCATAAATGTGTAGGAGTGTCTGTACTTATTTGCCTTTATAGTCAGAAGAAGATATATGAGAATCGCCATTTTGTTTTTCAGTTATTATTGAGTGCATATATTTAGATTGGTTTTAAGTGGGTAATAAATAGAAGAGAACGAGACAACTATTTAAATTTTTAATATGAAATACTTAAAGAACAAGTAAGAGAAACAATGTTATAAGAAAATCATTTGCTGCTGAAAAGTAATTCCCCATCCGTTATCGTAGTAGTCATCATCATCTTTGCCACATTGTCATTGGTGGCGTCGTTATCGTTTTATAGAATTCACTCTACCGTGATTCGTTAAGTTGGATTTATTGGATTTTTTTTTTTAGCCCATCTCGGAAACTTTTTTTTCTCTCATTTCATTGTCTTATTAGTAGAAGAGGGATTTTTCTTCAATTTAACAACTTACTTGACATATGTGTGTATATATGTGCACGTCAATTAAATGTTAACAAAGTTTTTTTTTTTTTAACAGAAATATCCAACCACATTGTTGCTTTTAAGGTTTCCTCTTATATGAAAGAACAGATAAAATAATAAATAAAAAATCCAGGAAAAGTATAAATAAAAAAAAATAATAACATAATGGAAGACCTCCAAATATATATGAATTTTTTTAGCTAAATTTTTGTATGTTTGGTAGTTAGATAGTTTTGCAAGTCATCTTAACAATAGATCATCAATGGTACACTACCGAATCGAAGTTATATTTTGTATATATGATTTTTGGAAGGTTTTAACAACAGGAAAATTGCTATTATTTTAACATATATATATATATATATGTGTATATATTCTATAAGTTTGAAATGAAAAAATGGCTGATTTTTTCCCATTAAATCGTAGATACAAAAAACTTAAGATCTCTGAAATAAACAGAATATAAAGAAAAAAAGGAATAAACTATTTTATTAAGGTTAGAGTAAATTAAGGAAAAAAATTAAGAATTATTTTTATGAGAAAAATACAATAAAATGCAGTTCTTAAAAAGAATTTTAAAAAATCCCACAGAATAAAAATAATATTTCTTTAAATTAATAAATTTACTGATATTCAAAATAAAAATATTTTGGGGCAGTGGGAGGGGGTTAGGTGGTATATAGAAATTTAAATGAAATCAAAATGAAAATTTTAATATCAGTTGATTATTGTAACAATCAAAAGGCAGGAAAAGGGTGCGTACATTGATGGCAGATTAATTAAGTACATTTTCATAAACGATATTGAACAATACCAAATGTTAGCTGGCATTGCATTTTCCCAATCAAGGGCAATAATTTAAGAAAAAGAATCCAATTGGAAAGGGGACAAAATAACTAGAAGCAAAACTGTAGGGAGTGAATGGCAAAACAATATAGGGAAAATTTTCGTTCAGTTCTAAAAGAATGCAGTAACATCAATGGTAATACCGAGCTACCAATCAATATTCACCTAACCGATTACATGTTCCAAATTGAAAATTTCTCAACACAATAGTAAGTATTAGTAATAATAAAGAAAATGCAATAAATTTTTACCTATAAAAATATAAAGCACAGTTGAATAAAAAAAAAATATTCCAATACATTAACGTATTCAGATCTAAAAAGAAAATCACAAAATAATGTCACCCATTTTGTATTTTGTGTGCCACACCCTTTCTATTTTGTCAAAATGGCTGCTTGATGAGAATTGTTTTTTCTCGAAATTGTCACATATTTTTTTTTTTACAAAAAATTTCATTTTGTTATATGAAATATAAAAAAGACTTTCTGATTTTAACATTAATTTGAAAAAATTAAAAGCCAAAAGTCAAAAGCATTTCGAAATTGGGGGTCATTTCAAGGTATTTATTTATGTTTTCGTATTTTCTTTTATCTCATGTTCACCTTTTTTTTTTCTTTTTTTTTTTGTTGAGATTTATAATGATGGAAATTGTATAAATGAATTGAAAGTGACAAAAGAGTATGTATACTAAAATTGAAACTATTCTATTTGCATTTTTGTACCAATGTTGTCATGTACATAAATATAATATCACTGGGGGCTACTAAAAAACAGACAAGGTACAATATGATGAAAAGTACTTCCATGGGAAAATTCGGAAAAAGTAAACAGTAAAATCCCGAAGCTGGAATGAGTGTTAGTGAATAATTATTTACAAGGTACTCAGAGAACTGGATGCGTACTTGTTGCACTTAATAGATTTACAGGCATGGTCAGTGCAATATGCTCACCATACTCTAGCCTATAATATATTCACTCTCCACTAGAGTGGCTAAACTATCAAACCCTCCTCCTTCTATCCAATACTGGACGCTTCAGCGAATGAGAAAACAAAATACAAAGTAGGGTATTGACCGGCGACCAGGCCTAATAATTAGTAAGACCTTAGCCGCCCTGCCATTGACTGTGATCTTTATTGGAAAATATGAGCTGCTGCATTTGTAATATTCTATTTTTCATCGAGAAATACGTATTTCTATGGACGGAAGAATAGAGAGCGTCAATAGTGAATAGTTGAACAGAACTTCAATCAGTGCTGTGAGTAATAATGAAAGGAAACAATGAAAAATTGAAAAAAGTACAAATTACTGGTGTAATGTATACTTTACAACCGGTAGAATAATTCGAGCATGGCAAAGTTCGTCGGACCTCACCCTCGGCGGGCGATGCGGCACGGTACGAATTACAATTAATGGTACCGGTAGGTAAAAAGATTTCCATCCGACATACTCTGTTCATATATGTACACGGAGACGATCGAAGTGATATTGTTCCAGACTTGTCGTAAAATAGGGATTTCGATAGGTCCCCTTTATAACCTAACAAGCAGAAGTGCCTCCATAAAAAAGTTGTACAATCAAATATAGATTCGGGCTGGGAAGCTCTCGTATTCCCTTCAATCCCGATCAGGCAATCAGCTTCGGGGACAATAAAAGGGAAAACACCCCATCCACACTGTATGCAAATGTGACGCTCTCACCGCCGCTAAATCAACTTCCTTGGTGTGATCCACAGCCACTGGACTTAATATAATAATGGGCCCATGCAGTCAAATTACCAGTCACTATTGATCGTCGCGTCGTCCGTTCATATAAAAGCTATAAAAGAGGCGGTGCGTGCTGCCATAGAACCTAACTATACGATCACTATGGAAATGGTCACTATTTGGAAATGGTGTTTGCTTACTTCTCGTCCAGACTCTGGGCGCGAGACTCTGGCTTAAGTGACGTCATATCCGCAAAATGATCATCAGACCAAATCTCTGCCTTGTTGCTTGACTTGTGCAACGGAATGGTCCTAACAGTCCGTCTCCCCTCGCCATCAACAATATGACCATTCACCATCGGAAATGATATACTTTAACCAAAAAGTGTGGTGGTATATTTACGTTTCGAAATCATCAGTCTTTCAATGCATTGAACAAAAATCAACTGGTAAACCGGGACATGCCATCAATGTCTACTACCATTCATCATACATTACTCTTATAGTTACTAATGGTTTAGGTAAGCAAAAAAATTAAGTTTTTTTTTTAAATTTTTTTTCAAAAAAAGAAGAAAAATATCCAATTTTTTTTTAAATATTCATAAATTTACTCATTCACTTTTGAACTAATCAAAATTGTAAAATTAATATATAGAAGCTCATTAATCCTAAAACTATTAAATTTTTTGTCTTAAAATTAAGACAATTTCTAATCACAATAAATTATTAAACTTACAATAAATAAATAAAAAAATTAAAATAAAAAAACTGTTGACATTCCATATAACCTTCAAAAACATATTAACAAATAATCTTAATTGTTACAATATATCTAAAAATGTGATCTAATAATGCTCTTGAAAATTCCGAAATATGTCAGCATAATAATCTACGAGTATTTATTTATGGTAACATTTATGTACGTACCTGCTATTCATGGTTACCGGTTTTTTTTTTCCTTCTCTACTTTATATTGAAATCGATTGGCTGGCATTAGGAAGAATTAGTAAATCAACGCAAGAAGAAAAAAAAATTTCGAAATGAATTAAAGAACAAATTTTTTTTTTCGTTAATTTTATGCAATACATTCTGTGATGTCCTCAACACCTGAGTTACTCTACAATCGATCCACTAGCTTACACCACATAAATAGAAGAATCACCTTGAAAACTTAATTCATTTTCACCTCTAAAACATAAGCTAATTTTGGTTATTCATTTTTTGACAAATACGAAAAATTTAACAATAATAATAATAATAAAAATTCTCTATGGCAAACAAAAGCTTAAATTTGTCACTAATACAACCAAAAAAACAAAACTTTCGTATTCATTTATTCATTATTATTATAAGTTTTTTTTTGGTTATAGAATTTTTCAAAATAAACTTCTTTTTTTAAATTTTTCGATAAATATTGTATTCAATAAGTCCTTAGAAAATCCAAGAAATTGCGCTTGCAGTGTCGGTAAAGATTTTTTTTTTGTAAGTAGCATTATCGACAGGAGAGCTGTCAAAATTTCAGCTCGATCCATAGCGTAGGTCAATTTCTATCGTCGATTAAAGTTAACGACATTTATTTGTGCATAACAATGGAAAAAAGCGAGTTTAGGGCTGTCATCAAACATCTCCATTTGAAAGGCTTAAGCCCGAAAGAAATCAAATCCGAGTTGGATGCAGTTCATGGCACATCTGCACCTGTGTTTGCGACGGTTTACAATTGGGTGAATGAATTTAAACGTAGCCGTTCATCCACAAAAGATGAACATCGTTCAGGACGCCCAGTTGAGGTGTCTACTCCTGAAATCATCGACAAAATTCACGATCTGATTTTGAACGATCGGCGAATTAAAGTACGCGAATTAGTTGAGGCCACGGGCATATCACAAGGTACAGTCGCTTCAATTGTGCATGAAAAATTGTCTGTGAAAAAAATTTCGGCAAGATGGGTTTTTTCGGCAAGATGGGTTTGCTCTCAGAGGAGAATAAGCGCAATCGTGTAGTGGACTCTGAGGCTACTTTGGCACTCTTTCATCGCAATCCTGCCGAATTCCTTCGTCGATATGTCACTGTGGACGAAACCTGGATACACTACTACACTCCAGAAACGAAGAGACAGTCATCACAGTGGATTTTCAAGGGTGAACGGGCTTCGAAGAAGGTAAAAACTGTGCCATCGGCCGGCAAGGTGATGGCCACGGTCTTTTGGGATTCGCAGAGCATCATTTTTATCGACTACTTGGAAAAAGGAAAAACAATAACAGGAGCGTATTACGCGTCGTTATTGCAACGGTTGAGCGAGGAAATCAAAGAGAAATGCCCCCATCTGAAGAAGAAAAAAATCCTCTTGCATCAGGACAATGCGCGTGTGCACACCTGCGCTGTTTCCATGGCCAAAATTGTGGAATTGAGAATGGAATTGTTGCAGCATCCCGCTTATTCACCAGATTTGGCCCCGAGTGACTACTTTCTCGTATGATATAAAAATGATTTTATTTAAATTTTTAAAGATGCAAACCTCCTTGAAATCCTTAATTTTGTTGTTGTTTTTTTTGTGTTTATAAAAAGCTTTTTTTTTTTATCTGCAACTACAATTTTATTATAACAAGCAGATTTTCATAACATTTTAATTAACAATCTTGTGCATCATAAAGTAGGAGTAAACACCCATTGGCATTTCTCCAACAAACGGAAGCTAGATTCGTCCAGAAAATCTCTGGGCCATTGTCTCTTAAGTCTCCGATGAGTGTTTCCAGGCACGGCAGTATAGGATAATTCTCTCCAACAAGTGGATTATGATGATAGGATAAACGGAAGTGAACTTTTTGAAAGCGGGAAATGCACAGGTCCTGAACAAAGGCAACACTTAGATCACGATGTATTATGGTGTTACGAACATAAAAGGGGGCACCAACAGTTTTACGGTGGGTTTTGGATTGTAATGCCTGGGGACGGGATAGTAATTGGAACGTTTCGTTGAACCCCAAAGTTCAATTCCATATGTCCAAATAGATTTTATAATTGTATTGTATATTAAAAGTAGTTGAGCATTTGTCCAGTAGTCTTAGGAGTTGTAGGTAACGTCTAGTAGATCCAAGTTTTTTTAGTCCTAGCATGAGGGTTTCCTGTCAATCTCTTGTCCATGTAAAGTCCCAAATAACGTACCTTATCATATTCTGAAGTCATGTTGCTCTTAAGATATAAAGGAATAGGATTTCCTTGAAAAAGTGTGAAAATAATGTGAGCACTCTTCTGTTCATTTACCCTCACTCTCCATCTCTTAAACCAGGATTGAAGGTTGTGGATGTGGTATTGTAAATTGTTGGAAGCTATGTCAGGATTTGTATGGGTAGCAAGTATGGCCGTATCGTCTGCATAAGTAGCAGTGATAGTATTAGGATCAGCTGGAATATCATGGGTATAAATATTATATCAAATGGGACCAAGGATACTGCCTTGTGGCACTTCAGCTAAAATAGGATGTATTTCCCAGGATTCTGAGTTAATTGCAATTTGGAAAATGACGTTGGAAGAGATATGAATTTATCGTAAGGTCTTGAGAGGAGTCCAGGATGTCACACACGATCAAAAGTTTGGGAAATATCTAAAAATGCTCCTGGGCAATGCTCTTTTCTACCAAGAGTGGATGGAATATGATCAATAAGGCGATGGCATTGCTGGATTTTGGAGTTTTCAGATCGGAAGCTAAATTTGTGATGAGGAATAATTTTTTCATTAACAAGGACTGGGGAGAGTCGTTTTAATAGAAGTTTTTCAAACATTTTATCAATAATTGGTAGGAAAGAGGCTGATAGGTCTACAGTCAGAAGTAAAATTAATGGGTTTATTTGGTTTAGGAGTCATTTTACTAAAACTTTTCAGGAAATTTGTTTCAAAATAGGAACTGTTAGTAGCTCATAACCAGGAGTTTTTTTATTGGGCAGGCGCAGAATAGAAGATTAAATTTCCGAGGGCTTAAAAATTTTTGGAAGGCAGACTCATAGGGGTTGGGGAACATTAGTTCTTCGATGATTTTGTTAGTATTCGATTTATCTTCTATATCACTAAATGTTTCGCAAATAATTCAGCTTTTTCTTTGTCTGCTTTTGCCCAATTACCGTCATTTTGTTTCAGTAGGTCTGATGTTATTTTGTACGAAAGTATTCGTCTAGTGGACTCCCATAAAGAAATATGGTCACTAATCGATTTTGTGTAAATTTCATTTCGTTCATTATTTTTAAAAACTAATTAATTTATCTCAAATATTTCGATTTATTTATATGTGAAATATAAGAAAATGATTTAATTGATATAATTTTGAAGTATTCTTAGTTTTTTGTTTTTGTAAGGTATCTGTAGCCATACGACCATGAGGCTATTTGGTGTCTATATAGCTTTCCTAAAGTAATTTGTTCGATGGCAATTCGGAGGGAAACGTCAGAGTTTGTTAAATTTTGTGTAGCGAATTAAGATGATTAAGAGGGTTTCGAAAAATAATGGAAGGAGCTCTATTCAAATAGAAATTCTGAGTTCAGTGGAGTTCTTTTAAAATATTGGGAATGACATTATGGACAAGCTTGGTTACCGAAGAGGAAATCATGGGTGAGTGCGGTATGCTCAATACGAATTCTAAAAAGTTTCCTTGCCCAGAATTTTTTCGGTGTTTGGCCAATGTCCTTAGAACATTTTACAATATAAAAAATTTTATAGAGACCGGAACAGATGATAATTGGAAGGTGCTAGGTCTTTTTTTTATGTTTAGATTAATGAGGTACAGGGGGAAACATTCAAAAGGTACTCGCCGGGAAATTTTCCTCCCAGGCGAGTTATGCGGGATTTTTACCTCGCTAAAACCTAACCTGCACCTCTAACCTTGCTCCCGGAACGATGGTTTCTCGGCGGCACTCTTTGTAAAAACTACTTCGCCGGGGCGTTCTTATTTGATGCTACTGCTGTCCCGATGTTATGACGCCTCGCGGCCTATTCTTCGTACGTTGTGTGGATATCCTTGATAATGGATTCCGCGTACTCTGCAATTCTGTTCCAAGCCGATTGGCTCTTCAGCATGCACTCCACTATATTTTCTGGACTGATGGAACGGTCCAGATTTCTCTCCAGCTCCGCCCGCGTCCCCTCGTACAGGGGGCACAGGAAGAATACGTGTTCCGCGTCTTCGATCACATCGCGGCAATGATGACAGTTTGGGGAGTCAGTTCTCTTGAATCTGTGCAAGTATGCCCGAAAGCATCCATGCCCAGTCAAGAGTTGGGTGATGTAATACCCGACTTCCTTGAGTAGGCGAGTGACCCATTTGGTAACATCTGGGATAAGCCGATAAGTCCACCGACCCTTCGTCGAGCTGTCCCATCTCTCTTGCCAGAGGCGAAGACTCTCGGGTGTCTCCTCTTCACAGAGGACCTTTCGCCGTTCTACCTTCTTCCTACGATGTTGGCGTTCACGCTCTCCTGCCAGGATGTCGATTGGTGGGCATGATGCTACGACGTTGACCGCATCAGGTGATACCGTTCGGTATGCTGACGCTACTCTGATCGCTGAGAGCCGCTGGACTGATGACATTGTCTTGCGGTATGTTGTTAGCTCTAGCGATTTCGCCCACACTGGTGCTCCGTAGAGCAGGACGGAGGTAACTACAGTTGCCAGTAGTCGTCTTCGGATTTGCCTGGGGCCTCCGATATTGGGCATTATCCGCGAAAGCGCGCCCTGTACTGCTGATGCCTTCCTGCTAACGCTAGAGATGTGCTCTTTGTAGTTGAGTCTGGCATCCAAGACCACTCCTACATACCAGATGTAGGATAGCGACCGAATGTCGTGGTCGCCTACTCTTATGGTGATGGTCTCCATTTTCTTCCGGCTACTCACAAGGAGTGCCTCGGTCTTATGTTCCGCCAAAGACAGGTCTGCCAATGTCATCCACTGTCTTATGCTCCGGATGGTGGTGGAGAATGCGGCTTCCAGTTCGTCCAGGTGTTTGGCTACAAGGACAACCGCTACGTCGTCCGCGAAAGCCACGAGTGTTGTGTTCGTCGGTAATTCTAGTTGGAGTAGGCCGTCGTACATGACGTTCCACAAGAGTGGCCAGGACAGAGCCCTGTGGTACCCCTCCCGTGACCCCATACCCCGCTGGTCCATCCTCGGTCTCGTAGTGCAGTAGTCGATCACTGAAGTATGATCTGACCATCCTCCGTAGGGAGTAGGGCACCCCCATTTTCTCAAGAGCCTCCAAGATTCGATCCCAGCGGGCCGAGTTAAATGCATTCTTTATGTCCAGGGCGACCTAGCAAGGTGCTAGGTCTGGAGAGTCTGGGTAGGTATGGCAGTATATCCCACCGGGAAGCCAATGCAATTCGACATTTCGAGAGCAGATAGGCTATCAGTAAAAAAAAGCTATTCTGCTGTTGACTGAGAGATTAATGGCATTCTCCACAGCCATCTTAATCACTCACAACTCCTATAGGTAAAAAAATTTCACTATATAGTTCGCGGTGCGTATTAACATCAACCTGAATGAACAGCTACATCCGTGGTCATTAGAACTGAATTACCAAGTCCATCCAGCAGTTCTAGGATCAGTTTCCCGTAGCTAGACGGATCGGTGTTTACCTTAGAGTACCTGCTGAGTAAGTCAGATACCCTAAACTTCGCCCCCAATCACGATTTCTATTTTCTGCGTGCAAGAGGGAATTTTGGAAAACCGAAAGTAAGGGTGGTAAAAAGGAAATATTTTAATAAAATTGTTGCATTCTTTTTGAGGATATTTTAATTAAAAATGATTACAGTCATTTTGCGCTGTGCTCTTTAAAAGGATTCTCTAATTTTTTTTTACTATTCGTTTTGTTAATTTAAAAGTAGATCGTTGTCATTTTGCCATTTTATATTCTTGATTTTTTAACTATATTAAAATTACAAAAACTTTCTAAAAAGTGGTAGTTTCGTCGTAGCCACCTTTGGGGTTGAAGAGAATATGTCAATAAGGAAAATTTCTGTATAAAAAGCTGTAAAAGTACCAGTCTGGGGTGCATTTTACTGTTATTTCTGAGTATTTTACTGTTAGTCTGAATTTGAGAATTTTAATCTGGATTGTATTTATTTTTTTTTTTTAAAAAGAGCACCATTAGTCATACAACAAAATCGTATAATTTGACACATCATACAAAGTTTAGCTTTATTACATAAAAAAATCCCAGAATAGGGCATTATTCCGAGATTTGATGATATGAATTGTACTCGAAGATCGTCCGATTTGACACTGTTAGACTTTTTCTTATAAATATTATATTTATATAAATAATTTTAAATTTTATAGTATTCAAATACCAACATCTATTGAGAAATGGCCAAATTACAACCAAAAAGGTTACCTTGTCAAATCGGACGATCTTGGAGTACAATTCATATCATCAAATCTCGGGATTATAACCTATTCTGGGATTTTTTTATTTAATAAAGCTAAACTTTATATGATGTGTCAAATTACACACACATCATACAAGTATAAAATTACTTTAATCAAAGTTAGTTTTCAAAGTGCAAATCTAAAAATCGACTTCTGTTGACGTTCAATTTTTTGAACTATGCTCAAATTTAGCCGAAAAATGTCTATTTTTTTTACACTTTCGGTAATGGAGTATAAGAAAATCTTTTTGAAATTTTCAAATCCGAAATTTTTAAAAGCAAATTAAGATTAGAAAAGAAGTGGTTTGTTTTAAGCAACAAATATGAACTTCTCAGTTTTTATAGGTCTTCTTGTCAACCATAAGGTGAGCCTGCCAAGGTAAGTTATCGTGTTATAGTAGAAGCCAATGGTGATTTTTGGAGAAATAGCCAGGAAGGAGTAAATAACATTTAGGTTTCTTTCAAAACCGAGGAGAGACGCTTTCTCTCTCCTCGATTCTTATCAGATGTATTTTTTTTCTTTTCCATCAATTTTTTTCATCCGCACGTTAAGTTGTTATGTGTGGGTGCGAAGGTGAAAATTACCCGTTAAAGAACATCTCCTACAATTCCTAGAGTATCGGACTAATCACGTCCGTATTAAAATAGAAAAAAAATCTTTTCTTTTAATTTTTTCCCACCACCCAACAGCCTGAAAACTAAGCCATAACAAATGACGCCAACGTTGGGCGTGAAGGATATGAGAGTGGCGTTTGATTCGAGAGTATGAGAGTTTTTTTGAGTCAACTACTCGCGCCTCGACCAATCGTAGCGCTCAACATAGCTGATAGTATTCGTGATGAACGGTAGAAGGCGCTTTGAGAATACAAGATTTGTTTTTTGGAAGCTTTTACATCTAAACTGAGATAACTGGAAGATAACATATCGAATGTTGCTGTTTTTTCTTAAATTCTTACAGATATCTACTCTAATAATACGAAAATAAGAATATCCATATTTTATGGGGAGTTATGGGGGAGTTAAAATTGTACAAAATTTTTTCTGTTTGCATGTACTTATGTGAATCAGAGTGAAAATTTAATATTTAAAAAAATTCTTAGAGAATAAAGATTTAAGTCATCGATGGGTGTTTATATGGAAGGAAGTTGAGGATAGCTTCAAAGCAGGAGGAGTACTATGCGTGAATAGGTGAACAAATGGGAGTTTAGGCTTACGATGAACATAAAAAGGATTATCAAAAATTTTACCAAGTTTTTGGAATTTAATTCGACGGAAGATGAAAGGCTTAAAGAAAATCCAAATTTCTATGTTCTAAGTCCATATTGGTTTTAATATGGTTTTAATACGGTCTATTGTGACGTGTGTCTAGAAGTCGATATGATTTGTTTAGTTTTTCTTTCTGAGTCTTATTTTTGGATTTCTTGTCAAATCGGTCTTAAATTCGAATTCACCTAGCGACTTAAATATGGGTTTGACCCTTTTGCTAGTGTCAAATTGGGCTGAATGGTCGTATCGCTTAAGTAAAAATATTACAACAAATGATCATTAATTTATTTGTTAACACTTTTTCTAGCTTTTTATTTTAGAGTTTAATAACCAAATGCATCCATCCACACATGATTCTTAGCTATAAATTACATATTCAAAAAAACAGGTGTGAAATTCAATTTGAGTATAAAATTGATCGAAAGTGTAATAAAGTTATTCTTTTATTAGTACAAAAAGGCACTGTCCGGTTGTGACATTTCATTACAACATAATTTTCTTATCTTGGGGACTAAAAAAATCAAAATCAGACTCTAGTGAAGGTGTTTTTTTTTTTTTTTTGTTGATGAAAAATAAAAAATGAAAAAAGCGGGAACGCTGTATTGGCCATGGTCAACTCTCATGTTTCGCTTTTACGTGTATTACGAAAAATTCTCGTCTTCCCATGGACAATATCCGTTCACGGCTAATTAAAATAATTCTTCTCTACCTGTGGTCTTAGCATCGACAATAGCAGGCCATCAGGCACTGGTGTATCCGAGGGCAAATCGTAGTCATATAGATCTGGTAAGTGTACGTCCAGATTGCGGTCTACCGTAGCTGTTCCGATTTAGCCCTCACAATCTTTTACAGCGTCATCATTGTCTCCACCTGATTTTTCAGTTTTATTTTTACCCTTTTCCAACAAATATTCGTACAGTTCAAGAATGTCGACTTCTTTACTTCACTACAAATTACATTCAGAAATGATTCTTTCAATGGAAACTGTTTTTCTTTTTATTTCTATTATTGTATTATTATTACAATTTTTCTTTAGCATTAGCAGATGATCTTAAGGTGGGTTTTTATTTTCTTTAATTTCATTTGTATTGATTTGATTTGATTTGTTTAGCGGTTTTTATTAATTTCATTCGAATTACAAGCATATCGCATTCTCTTACCATAGCAAATTAGATTTCATTGCGAAAAGTAATCACTTCCGATATTCTTAGTTTAATGGTAAATTTTAGTCCATTTCTCTTTTCTATTAAGTTCAGATTCGTTTAAATATGGCGACGATGATAGTGATGATGCAGCCAAAAAAGAGGGAAAGGATCGAATATTTTTTAATGAGTTAGTTTGATAAAATTATTATGGAAAGATTATATGAGGTGTGGCAGAAAATAATGTATCTGGTACCATTGAAAACCACACTACGGAATGCCCCTCCAAACAGCTAGTATGTGAGTCTCTTCTAGACGTGCGCTACAAGACCTTATATGATAACTACGTGGCTTCATAGAGTTTGATTAGTGAAATTGTATTTTTATATTGCGTTACTAATAATGTAACAGCGATATTTGAAAGTGCCATCAAATTTTGCATTAAAATAGGTGAATATATGAGTTTGACTGAAAAAATGTTCCAACGAGCACGTGTTTTTCGGTGGTATTACGGGATTTTTGAGGACCGAAAAGTAGTGGACGATGAGCCTTGCCCGAGGAAAGGTATCTAATATTGAAAAATTATGAAAATGTGGAACGAGTGGTCAGACCGTTTATTAATATTTAAGTTGATAAAAAAGTCCTTAAAGGAATCGGAAAGAGGATTCTTCGCGTCAGATCGGACATTTCAGATACATCCAATTTTTATCAACGAGTTTTTATCAGAAAGAAGGATACTTGAAATGACATCATATAAAAGAATGGAAACAACGCCTTCGCCGATGTATAGCTGCCCGAAAAAATTGGACCAAAACTGAATCAGTCCCATTCCAAACGGCAGATAAGCCATAAATTATACAGAAAATAATATGACCATACTAAGGAATGCCCCTTCAAAAATCTTGTATGTGAATCTGTCTCTTCTAGTCGTGCGGTACAAGACCTCATATGGTAACTACGTGGCTTTATAGAGTTTGATTAGTGAAATTGTATTTTTATATTGCGTTACGAATAATGTAACAGCGATATTTGAAAGTGCCATCAAATTTTGCATTAAAATAGGTGAATATATGAGTTTGACTGAAGAAATGTTCCAACGAGCACGTGTTTTTCGGTGGTATTACGGGATTTTTGAGGACCGAAAAGTAGTGGACGATGAGCCTTGCCCGAGGAAAGGTATCTAATATTGAAAAATTATGAAAATGTGGAACGAGTGGTCAGACCGTTTATTAATATTTAAGTTGATAAAAAAGTCCTTAAAGGAATTGGAAAGAGGATTCTTCGCGTCATATCGGACATTTCAGATACATCCAATTTTTATCAACGAGTTTTTATCAGAAAGAAGGATTTCTGTGGTTCTCCTGATAAAACAATAGTTTTCGTAACCAAAGATCAGAAAATACTTGAAATGACATCATATAAAAGAATGGAAACAACGCCTTCGCCGATGTATAGCTGCCCGAAAAAATTGGACCAAAACTGAATCAGTCCCATTCCAAATGTCAGATAAGCCATAAATTATACAGAAAATAATATGACCATACTAAGGAATGCCCCTTCAAAAATCTTGTATGTGAATCTGTCTC
The DNA here is from genome assembly GCA_958298945.1 of Atherix ibis. Classification (NCBI taxonomy): domain Eukaryota; kingdom Metazoa; phylum Arthropoda; class Insecta; order Diptera; family Athericidae; genus Atherix; species Atherix ibis. Next base: position 35,069,762 of record OY282610.1, on the reverse strand, counting down.
TTCTAGTCGTGCGGTACAAGACCTCATATGGTAACTACGTAGCTTTATAGAGTTTTATTAATGAAATTGTATTTCTATATTACGTTATGAATAATCGAACAGCAAAATTTGGATGTGCCATCAAATTTTGCATTAAAATAGGTGAATATGTGAGTTTGACTGAAGAAATGTTCCAACGAGCACGTGTTTTTCAGTGGTATTACGGGATTTTTGAGGGCTGAAAAGTAGTGGACGATAAGCCTCGCCCGAGTAGTGACCTCTAATATTGAAAAATGATGAAAATGTTTTTAATAATTCGAAAACAGATTATAAGTGGAAGCTCGCATCCTAATTGAATCTTTTCGCTGTGTATCCACTTAAGACAGTCTTTCCATGGTCTAATTTTATCCACCGATCAGTCAATTAGTTTACATTTCTCAAATTTATTGTTAGATCCTGAAAAAACAGTCTGAAGTTGAAATACAACGAACTTTATCCACCGTTTAGTACCCTACCTTAACCAGTTGTCCTTGAATCGCTGTTCAGACTAAAATCACGCTCGTATTTATACTGCTCCGGTATGCTTTTAGAACATTTCGGAATCGAACATTCTGGAATACTCTGAAACTTTCTGAAAACGTTCTTCTAGAATCATCCAGAACACGCCAGGAGTCATCTTACATCGCAGCAGTATTTATTAACTACAGCGCCATCTCTTGGAAAAATGGTGATGTTAAAAAAAATCGTTCGTTTTTTTTTGAGGTTAAGACAAAATTACGTTCTGTCATAGTCAATTGAAAATACTTATTGTATTATAATAGCAAATATTAAAAATGGTAGAAACAACATTTTTTCAGAAAATGAAAAAAAAAAAAACAATTTTCAATTTTGTCATTCTTGTAAAATTGGAAATTTTATTTCATTTCAATTCTGCTCTTTTATTTATGTAAATTGAGTTTAAATAAATATTTATGAATTTCTGTATTTCTTGATTGAATATTCGGAAAATGTTCGTGTCAATTTTTGTTGCAGTTTCTTCAAAAAGGAAATGAAGGAGCTTTAAGAGTTCAAGTAATTTTCCATATTCAATACAATCGAAATAAATGCATTATCACAGGTGGAAAAATGGCAATAAAACATGCATTTTTTTTCTTCTTCTATTAACCTTTTAATACTTCCTTTTCTCGCCCCTCCACTTTATAATCTATCTCCTTAGCCATTTTCCATATTTTAGTAACTTAAAACGGTTTAGTTTTTTTTCCACATTCTAAGCACTTACCATTTTGTAATTTTATTTGTTTTAAGTTTTTTTTTTTAAAACCTTTTTTGAGACAAATTCAATCTAACTTAGTGACTGATAGTTTTTTATTCCTAGCGGAAGTGCATGGAAATCTTTCTTAGATGGTGTCCAGCCATTATTCTTCTCCTTTAACATCAATGCAACTCATACCTTTACCGTTCGATTACTTTTTAAACAATCAACATAAACGACAACAACAACGACAACAACAACAAAAAAATAACTGACCGGAAATAGTAGCATTTCCGTCACACTCGATGCGCTTTTCCAAACAGAAAATGGAAAAGGTTTTGTTTTTTTTTGTTAATTTTTTTATATATCGTTGTTACTAGTTAAGTTTGATTGTTCAAGAAACTTTATATTATTTTTTGAGGATAGGGTATATTTTTTAAAGTTTTCAAATCATGGCTGTTATCGACAAGCATTCTTTTATTTATTATATTTGAATAAATTTTTCTCCATTTATTTGCTGCACCTTAAAGAATATTCATATTTGAATTTTTACAAAAATTTATGATTTTCTGCACTTTACTTTTGAAGTAAAAAGAAAATTCTACCATATTTTTTTTTTGGAATGAAATGTTATTTAACGAAAGAAAAAAATAAATAATGAAAAATAAAACTTTTATCAAATTATCATTAATTTAATAGAAATCATTATAAAAATGCAGGTGTATTGAAGAAATTAGAAAGTTGAAATTTTTTTCTAAGATTTCTTTGACTAGAAATTTGAAATAAATATAAAATAAAATGTTTAAGAAAGAATATCGAAGAAAATCGATAATAATATTTTTTTATAAATTTTATAGAGAAAATATTTGCAATTTATTTCAAAAATAAAAATTATGAACTACTTAATTTCTCAAGGCAATGGAACAAAAAAAAAAACAGTACGGATTTACTCTTTACACAAATTGATTATTATTGATTTTATAGTGTTAATCAAATGAAAATTCAATATTTGTTATAAGAAGTACAATAATTATGATGGTCAGTAAAGATTTGATTGAGTTTTTGCGCTTTAATAGTTTCGTTTAGATCTTTCGATACGACCCCATTTTGCTGTGTCATTTGAAACGGTTGATTTTGTTTTTCTCATGAAATGTTGCCGTGTGACAATTTCTTCACTTTTCATCTTAAAAACAGTCCTTTATTTTCATTTTAAACTAATTTTTAAGTTATCAGATTTTTTTTTTGTAACAAAAATTCATCCAATTTATGTTTCGGAAAGTAAAGTTTTTCATTTGATTACATTCCTAAAAAGAATTCTTTAATTTAAATGAAAATAGTGTATTTTGTTAACAATTTTTCCATCTTATTTACTGAAGATGGTATTGGTTGGTCATGGCTGGGAATAATTTCGGTTAAATGTAAAATTTACATCAAGTCCAAAGTATTTAAAAAAAAGGAATTCAAGTCAAACACTTTTTTTTAAGCATATAAAATAATTAAAAATATAAAAATATGCTTTTTTGAAACACATTCTTATATTTTAGTTATTTTATGTAATTAAAAAATTTGTTTAAAAAAATATATGTATTCTTTTCCGTTGTTTTTGTTGATAAAACTAAAACAACGGAATAGAATACATATACTGATTTTAATGTATGTTAATTAAATTTAGTCAATTCGGGATATTATACGTTGACTCAAATTGAAAGTCGAAGACTGCTTAAATTTTGATAAAAAGTATTTTAGTCATCAATCAAGGTACAGTGTTTTTGCGATTGCAGTAGTTTTTATTTTTATTTATGGAAATAAAACATTTTTTTATTTAGTAAAAATTATCAGTAGAAAATATTTTTATTCGGGAAAGTAAAGAACAACTCTGAATTGAATAAAAAAAAAGATATTCATTTAAGAAAGGGTTAAGTGAGCGCTTTTTCAGATTACCTTAATTGGTAATTTTGTATTTTTCTATGGTGCTGAAAAATAGTTTGAAGAAAAAATCATCCATTGTGATTAGTCAGATGAAACCAGGTAATAAACACACGTTTAGTAAGAATATTTTTCATTTTAATAACATTTGATTTGTTTCCAATGCTAGTTTTTTCTGAATTAACTCAATAACACCGGGGTTGACAATCGTAAAACTATAATTCGAACTTTATTAAATACGGCAGTGTCAATCGATTCATGTGTCATCCGATATATGTAATAAGGATTTCAGAAATGACAAAATATCGTTTTTTTTAAAATAATTTCCTTTTAATTGAGTAAATTTACAGGTCTTTGGTAATTTGAACAAAATAAATCGGAAAATATGGACGCTAAAATAATTTCACATATGCAATAGGGTCCTTAAAATTTTAAGTCTCTTTTTATTCTTATAAAAACTTATTGATGGGCTTTTTTCCCACAATTTGGGTAAAAATTTTGTCATAATTACAAGGATTTTATGGTTAAACTATAATATTTTCTGTATTATTATAAGAAAAAGTCCAATGACGTCAAATCGGACGATCTTGGAGACCAATTGACATTACTTGACAGATTTTTATCCAATAAAGTCGTAATTTGTCGTGTTGTGTGGTTTATGGTACCGTTTTGTTAAAACCACATATAGTACAGTTTAAAATCTTCAAGTTTAACTCAAAAAACGTTAATTTTTGTACGCTCAATTATCACTTCTTCTGTGTTTAAATCTTCAAGTTTAACTCAAAAAACGTGAAGAAGGTCATTCCTTCTTAATTTTCAAAGAAATTAGGCTCAATTACACCTTCGGATAGGAATATATGCTAAACAGTATAATAGTTTTTTGAGGTCACTTGTAGGTTTTGACAGCCTCATATTTGGCTATATTACTCATAAGTGTATGCACCGAACCTCGGCGCTGAAGACAATTTTGTTCGAATAATTATCATCCAAATCCTCTAGTTTCAGGATCGAGTTGGCGCATATTCTGCGCATTCTATATTGTAAAATGACAAACCTTATTTTAATAAATGTTATCTTAAATGAAATATATTTTTTGCAGTTGTCCTTTCATAATCCTTAAGTAAAGGTTATAGCTAAAAATTTCATTTCGAGATCAGATCCGACAGTGAAGCGAATCACAGATATTTTCAACTTGTCCTCGAATATTTTAGCCGCAAAATAATTTTCCAGTGTCGTCATTCCATTAATGGATTTAAAAAAAAAAACAACTTTAAAATTTAATAAATATATTATATTTTATCCGAACCTTTCGTATTAACTTATTACTCCATAAAATATAATTATTACTTCTCCTCTATCCGAATAAAAAGGAAAAAATAACAAAACCGATTTAAATCGTCATATCTGAGACGCCAAATGGTCCTACGGTCGTGATGCTTAGATGTGGTCACTACTGGGCACATGGCTTTGGGACCAAAAACAAAACGGTAATTTTTGGCAGATTTTTCGGGATTTTCTTACAATGGCACTCTTTCCACATTTTCCATATAACAAATGTGAATAATTAATTTAAAAAAAAATACTACAAAAAATTCGAGTTGTTTAAAAAGAAATTCTTAACGTTCTTTGCTGTTGCAGGGTTTAAAATGGTAACCGCATCAATTTTGTCCGAATGAATTTGGTAAAAGATTGTTTTTTGTTTTTTTGTATTATTAAAAGCAATTTAATTTTCTGCTTTTTTTAATAAAATAGTTTTTTGAACTTTTTCTATTTTTTTTTTTTGTAAATACAGATGATTTTTTTCCAGGATGTTTATTTAAAAAAAAAAATGAAAATAATAAAAATCACCAATTTTGCTATTTGCAATGTTCATTGATGGCCATATTGCGGTATTTTTCGTAGTTTATGTAAAATTTACATGTGAATTATAGTGACTAGTTTGTACTCGTAAAGGTGTTTAGTGGACGTCGTCTTTATTCGCGTTCTATATGCGTTTGCATTTCTATTTTGCCGCCAAACTACCATAATTGTGTCTGCTCTAACTCTCGATGGAGTTATTTGCATTAATTTGTTTCCGACGATCACGAGGGCCTAGTGTATCTTAGGTCTCTCCTCCTCTTGACTGGGAATATTTGTGTTCAGTTGTTTCCGCAGCACTCCACTTTCTTCTTTCTGTTCGTCGTTGGCCATGATTCATGTTATCTGGACATGCTGTGCGAGATTCCAAACAAGGACATCGTATCACCGGCGTGCGCAAATACCTTTTCACAATCCCACCTTGGCAACTTGCTGCAACGCGACGCGACGTTTTGTTTAGCAAATTTAAAGGTCCATATTCGCACCTACACCGTGGGTAGCTCGTGTTAAGACCCAGCGTTCGTTTTGTTCTGTAACTGTACAATCTCTTCGGAGTAATTCCCTGCATTTTTGTTTCTGCCACCTTTACTCCCCATTCCAAAGTCTGACATAACAAAACTCACCGTGTTCACCATGTTCACCGTGTTGCTTGTCCACGACGTGTATCCGAAACACATGTTGATCGGAGGACATTTTCGTAACAGACGCACATTCTAACACTGCTGTTCCTACACACTGAGTACCTGTCCAATTTGTTATTCATAAACGTAGAACATACTCGTTGTCACAACATGGACAACACAATTTCCAATACGAACAAAAATTAGCACAAATACAACCATAATTTTCAGCTTTCTTAACTTATGGAGTTATGATATTGATTTATGGCTCTATTATTTTCCAAACGAAACTGAAAATTCCAGTTGAACATTTTGGCCAAACCCCAATTTGAGTTCGAAATTCGACTTTAACAATAGTGTATGTGTATACCTCCAGTTACGCATAAATAATAAAATACTTATTATTCATTTATTTGCTATTTGAGAATATTAACCAAATAATATTTATTGTAAATAGTGGAGAGGATTTTACCTTGAATTTTTTTCTTTTTTGGAGAAATAACTCTGGAAACTGTATGCAAATTAAAATTTTTAAATATAATCGAAGTAGAATAGATGATATATTCTTGATTGTGCGCTTATGTGGATATATTTATATGAAAAAATTAAATACCGCCTTATCCATTTTGTGGTTCGGCGAGTACAGCTCCGTCCTTTGACAACACATATTATTTAAGGTAATAATTATTAAAATAAACTATCTCATTTTATATTATGAATAGCTTAATAGACCATAGAATGCGCAGAATATGTTACCCGCCGACTGGATACTAAAATTACAGGATTTGAATGGTAATTATTCGAACAAAATTTTCCTCAGCGTCGAGGTTCGGTGCATACACTTATGAGTAATATAGCCAAATATGAGGCTCTCAAAACCTACAAGTGACCTCAAAAAACTATTATACTCTATAGTAACAGTTCGGCTGAAAAGTTTAGAACGTTGACGTTTAGATGGCGCCTCTTGCAAAAATCTACTTAATTATCACAAAGCATCATCCTTCAAATGATTCCTGTCAAAATCGGTCGATTGGTTCGTGAGATATAGCATTTTGAGTGGAGCAACTTTTGTTATTGAAAAAAAATGGATAAAGACGAATTTCGTGTATTGATAAAGCATTGCTTTTTGATGAAAAAAAATACAGTGGAAACCAAAGCATGGTTTGACAAACGTTATCCGGACTCTGCTCCAGCTTTTTCAACTGTGGAATATTGGTTTCAGTGGACGCCCAAAAGAGGTGGTTACGGCAGAAAACATCAAAAAAATCCACAAAATAATTTTAAATGAACGTAAAGTGAAGTTGAGCGAGATAGCTGAGACTCTGAAGATATCGAAAGAGCGTGTTGGACATATCGTGCATGAATATTTGGGCATGCGAAAGCTGTGTACAAAGTGGGTGCCGCGTTAGCTCACTGTGGACCAAAAACAACAACGTGTTGATGATTCTGAGCAGTGTTTGGAGCTGTTAAAGCGCAATAAACCCGAATTTTTGCGTCGATATGTGACAATGGATGAAACATGGCTCCGTCTCTACACTCCAGAGTCCAATCGGCAGTCGGCAGAGTGGAGAGCGAGCGACGGACCGAATCCAAAGCGTGGAAAGACGCAACAGTCGGCTGGGAAGGTGCTGGCGTCTGTATTTTGGGATGCGCATGGTATAATATTCATTGACTATCTCCAGAAGGGACAGACGATCAACAGCGACTATTATATAGCGTTATTGGATCGTTTGAAGAAAGAAATCGCTAAGAAACGGTCTCATTTGAAGAAGAAAAAAGTGTTGTTTCGCCAAGACAATGCACCGTGTCACAAGTCGATGAAAACGATGGTCAAACTGAATGAATTGGGCTACGAATTGCTTCCCCATCCACCGTATTCTCCAAATCTGGCCCCCAGCGACTTTTTCCTGTTTGCGGACCTCAAGAGAATGCTCGCTGGCAAGAAATTTAAGACCGATGATGAAGTGATTGCCGAAACTGAGGCCTATTTTGAGGCAAAACCGAAAGAGTACTATAAAAATGGTATCGAAAAGTTGGAAGATCGCTATAATCGCTGTATCGCCCTCGAAGGCAACTATGTTGAATAATAAAAATGAATTTTGCAAAAAAAAATATTTCTACTGTGTTACGTTCTAAACTTTTCAGCCGAACTTTTATATAATCTTATCCAAAGGTGTAATTGAGACTAATTTCTTTGAAAATTAAGAAGGAATGACCTTCTTCACATTTTTTGAGTTAAACTTGAAGATTTTAAACTGTACTATATGCGGTTTTAACAAAACGGTACCATAAACCACACAATACGACCAATTACGACTTTATTGGACAAAAATTTCTCAAGTAATATCAATTGGTCTCCAAGATCGTCCGATTTGACGTTATTGGACTTTTTCTTATAATAATACGGAAAATATTATAGTTTAACCATAAAATCCTTGTAATGATGGCAAAATTTTTATCCAAATTGTGGGAAAAAAGTCCATCAATAAGTTTTTATAAGAATAAAAAGAGACTTAAAATTTTAAGGACCCTATTGCATATGTGAAATTATTTTAGCGTCCATATTTTCCGATTTATTTTGTTCAAATTACCAAAGACCTGTAAATTTACTCAATTAAAAGGAAATTATTTAAAAAAAAACGATATTTTGTCATTTCTGAAATCCTTATTACATATATCGGGTGACACAGGAATCGTTTGATACTGCCGTATATAATTAAGTTCGAATTATAGTTTTACGATTGTCAACCCCGGTGTTATTGAGTTAATTCAGAAAAAACTAGCATTGGAAACAAATCAAATGTTATTAAAATGAAAAATACTCTTACTTAACGTGTGTTTATTACCTGGTTTCATCTGACTAATCACAATGGATGATTTTTTCTTCAAACTATTTTTCAGCACCATAGAAAAATACAAAATTACCTATTAAGGTAATCTGAAAAAGCGCTCACTTAACCCTTTCTTAAATGAATATCTTTTTTTTTATTCAATTCAGAGTTGTTCCTTACTTTCTCGAATAAAAATATTTTCTATTGATAATTTTTACTAAATAAGAAAATGTTTTATTTCCAAAAATAAAAATAAAAACTACTGCAATCGCAAAAACACTGTACCTTGATTGATGACTAAAATACTTTTTATCAAAATTGAAGCAGGCTTCGACTTTCAATTTGAGTCAACATATAATATCCCGAATCGACTAAATTTAATTAACATACATTAAAATCAGTATATGTATTCTATTCCGTTGTTTTAGTTTTATCAACAAAAACAACGGAAAAGAATACATATATTTTTTTAAACAAATTTTTTAATTACATAAAATAACTAAAATATAAGAATGTGTTTCAAAAAAGCATATTTTTATATTTTTAATTATTTTATATGCTTAAAAAAAGGAGTTTGACTTAAATTCCTTTTTTTTTAAATACTTTGGACTTGATGTAAATTTTACATTTAACCGAATTCTTAGCCATGACCAACCAATACCATCTTCAGTAAATAAGATGGAAAAATTGTATACAAAATACACTAATTTCATCTAAATTAAAGAATTCTTCTTAGGAATGTAATAAAAAATGACATTAGGTATTTAAAAGGACTTTACTGCAGTTAATTTTGTTTTTAAGAGGATTGAATAATTCTTCTTATCGAATTTTTGATTCTGATTGCCCCCCCCCCCCCCTCCTTAGATCCAATATTTTATAACATTATCCATCCATCCACCTGCCGTTACAAATGAAACCTCAACCGCACTTTTACTTGTACGCAGATTGATACAAAACTAAAATAAAATCTGCTCCTTTCCTTCGTTTATTCTTTCATTAATTTTTTATTTTACATTTCGATAAGATCAATACATAGTTATGAGTGGTAAAAGAAAAAGAAGAAGAACAAGTTGAAACGCAAAGTGACCGATGAAAAGGGCTAAAACCGTAATGGACACTGTATATGAGAGTGGAACAACAACAAAAAATACCCCCAAAAGAGAAACGGAACCTTTCTCCGTTAAAAATTTTACACAAAAACAATACAGGACAAAAACGTTCGTTTCCAATATTGCATTCTTCTATAATGCAATTATAATTGCATGTTTGCACAACGAAGACGCAATTATTGAAGAAAATCAATTGAAAAATCTCATCTCATTTGAGGTTTTTGGTTTTTATAATAACAGAAGGTAAATTTCTTTTCAGCTTTTTTTTTAAATAGTATTTTTTTCATTGATCATATTGAGTAGCAGGTAAGTGAATAAAATAGAAGGACTACCGTTGAAAATTTACAGTAAAATCGATTATAATGAGAGAAAAAAAGCCGAAGAATTTATTGAATGCTGAGAGCTTCTTTGTGAGGTTCTAAATTTATGTTGTCATTACTTTTGAATACAATATAAAAAATATTGATAAGAAATTTGCCATTTTCTTTGGCATAAATTTGATAATAAAATATTTCTGACTTCTTATTTTATTAGATCAGTTTTCTTTGTAAATTGTTTATCTAATTGGCGCTTAGTGAAGTAAGGTTAAAAAAATAACACATTTAAAATTCAGATATGTACAAATTTTTTATTTTAATATATTTGGTAGCTCTTGCCAATATATAAGAAAAACTATAACATTATTCAAATAGATGCCATTAAACTGCTTCCAAGACTCGCCCCTTTTCAGTAATTGTTCATCACCTTTTAGATCATTTTGAGCTATAATTCGGCCATTAATTAATGTATGTTAATTTTTAAATGCTTGAAATTATAAAAATTGTCAATTATTTAGCTAGATTTATAAGAAAAATTCTAACAGCATCAAATCGTACAATCTTATAGGCCAATAGACGTTGCCAAAACTCGAAATTATGCATCCTGAGTATTTTTTTCCATAATAAATCTAAATTTTCCGTATTATTTTTACTTTGAAAAACACATATTGTCCTTGAAAAATTGGTTATTATACGTCACTGCTTCTTCAGTTTCAAAGAAATACGGGCCAATTAAAGCTTGTGGATTTTCAAAGCTTTATATTTTGACAATATTGCTTATTGACATCATTACCGTCCGAAAAATAAGTCTTTTTGTTGAAGATAATTTCGTTCCTAAAATTACAAATCATGGCTATGCCAAATATAATATCTTTTTCAGAAATTCCCTATAATTTTAATTATTTATTTTACTATTAAATATAATATAAAATGGTAATTATTTTATAATGTATATTTTTTCAAAACTTTTAAATGATATTGGGCTTTACTTGTTATACTATAAAATGGATTTTTCAATAATTATTAACAAAATTTTATTCAAATTTGTATCTTATATCTATCATTTACCATTTAATTAAAGGCAATAGACTCAAATAGACTCAAAAGTAAATTATTCTTTTATAACAATAGGAAAAATAATTTCAAATTTATAATTAATGCCTTCAAAATAATTTAATAATCGAAAAAAAAGTAATTTTTTTCTCCAGAAAACCTTGATTTAGGCTGTAAATATTAAATTTAACTTGTAATTGAAGATTTTTCAAATTTATTTAATGCAATTTTTAATAGTATAAAAACTATACTTGCACACACCATCAGTATATCACCATACTTCAGTTTATTATCGCCAGATGGACTTAGTTGACATGTTGTCGATTACTTTAAAAATGATCGCTTACGCTTTATGATTTTTTTTTTACTCGTTGGTCTCGTATTTTCTTATATAAACTGTATTTAATGATTAGACTTAAATAGTAGCTACCCCTCATTAGGGATATTTCACAAAATAGCCCAAAGAATATTCTAGAAAACGATTAAATTTTAAATAAGTAAGGTGAAAAAGAAAATTACCAAAAAACAAAAAAAAAACCTTTGTTTTGTTGCTATTTGTCAGCAGGTCTTAAATCTAGATTTTAGTTAAAGTGAAGCAACGAGTAGTATTCGTTAAAGAAGCACTTCTAACAAGAAAATCTCGACTTCTAGACGAATCTTCTATCGTGTACGATAGATAATAGGGAGAAGAAGGTGTATATAAAATTGGAAAAAGAAAATTCATATACACTTTTATTATCCGCTTGTTGACTTCGTTAATATAAATGAGCTGTGGGGCTGATGCCGTTGCCATCAATTGGCCACCTCTATCCTCGCAAACATTGCCGATCCGTTCATTCCCGGCATTATCAGCATCGTCAGGTATGGTCGTTAGTATATAAAATGCCATGATGTTCAAGCATTTCGTCTAGGTTGGTCGGAGTTAGCCTACATTAAGTTGGGTTAGACTTCTTCGCTTGGATAAAGGGGCTCAGTTGGATTTGGCACGAGCCAATATTAGATGGAAGAGCACACAACAAGAAAAGACATCACCACTAGACAATCCGATGCTCCACAGCACAATACACACTCCCGGAACTGAAATCATACAAATACTTATGCTGCAGCATATTTCTTCCAAATCTCCAAATAATCACAACAAAATACATACAATCAAAACCTGAACGTATATTTTCTTTTTCAATTTTAATATGTTTCTTATAAATTGCTCAATTTTTATTTTTATTTTTTATAAATCAAGAAAAGTATCGAAATTTTCCTATTTTTAATCGTTTTTCGCAACAACAAAAAATTCACAAAACGAAATCTGAATAAAAATTTAGAAGAAAAAAAAATAATAAAGTTAAATGAAAATATTGCACAAAGAAATAACTATAAATAAAAGCTCAGAAATGGAAGGATTTTCTTATAAAAGAAAGGATAATCAAAATATATTTTTCATAAGATTTATGTTGTGCTTTTCTTTTACAATACCAAAGAAGGGTATTTGTATCCTTAAAAACTTAAGAAATATTATGAAATTTTTTATGATATCAGAAATTAGGGTAGCTCCTGTATCGTAAGTGGTATGAATGTTGAAATCTGCCACTTGACTGTATTGCCCGACTGCCATTTATCATTACATTATTTTCCTTTGGTTCTGTCTTCTTGTTGTTGTTGTTGCTATTTTTTATTTAAGAGCAATCATAGCCTCGCATGTAAATTATGACCGTAAATTATATAAACTGCCAAGAGGTCTATCTAATAGGATTAGACTAGATATAAACAAATGAATCTACTTGAATATACTTTGAAATTATTTATTATAAAAAGAAAATTTTATTTTAAAAACGTTTTAAATTTGTTTTACAAAAAAGAAAAAACTATATTTAAAAATATTCTTAGTTAAACTTTATTTTTTTATATTTTGTATATGTTTTTTTTTCTATTCTCAATCGAATTGAAAATATAAATTATTTTATGACTAAACCGATTAAATAAGTTCAAAGTTGGTTTTCGGTAAAAGTTTTCCTTACTTTAGGATATTTAATTAAAAATTCCATATTTGAAAGAGTAAGCTTTCCTTTTTTTATATACCAAAATATTTTCTTTATTCAACACGAGTTTTGAAGTCAATTTACGAGAATATCTTTATAATACCAGGGGTATAAACTTCAATCCGCTGTCTGTTCATAGATGGCGTGAGTGAGCGTATTAAGCTACCATGTACAAGCCATACTTTTTTTTATGAGTTTGCCATCTGTCAACATTAATCAGTGCACCTTGTTAGCAATTTCGTACAACAACATACATTTTTCCTTTGGTACTAATGTCTAGTTTTGTGCCAGAAAAAGAGCACATGCGGGAAGCGCTGTTTTTCTGCTTCAATTTGAAGAAATCGGTTGCCGAATCGTATCGAATGCTTATGTAGGCCTATAGTGACAGTGCTTTTTCGGAAACAACGTGTCGAGATTGGTTTCGTCGGTGCAAAGACGGCATTTTTGACTTGTGGGACAAGAAGCGTAAAAATCGGCCTAGGAAGGTTGAGGAGCATCAATTGCAGGCTCTTTTGGACGAAGACGATACCCAATTGCAAAAAATGCTCGCTGAGCAATTCGATGTTACTCAACCAGCCATTTCCATCTATCTGCGTGGCATGGGGAATATTGAAAAGATCGGAAAATGGGTGTCGCATGAATTGAACGATAGGAAGATGGGGCGACGCCAAAACACATGCGAAATCTTGCTCCCAGAAAAAAAAGAAAGTCGTTCCTGCATCGGATTGTGACAGGCGATGAAAAATGGATATATTTTGAGAATCCTAAACGCAATAAATCGAGGGTTGATCCCGGCCAACCATCAACATCTTCCCCAAGACCAAATCGTTTCCGACGGAAGACGATGCTGTGCGTTTGGTGAGATCAGCAGGTTCAAACCAGGTGAAACTATCAATGCCCACCGCTACCGCTAACAACTAATCAAATTGCACCGTGCTCTGCGTGAAAAAAGATCGGATTATCAACAAAGACATGACAAGCTGATTTTCCTCCACGACAACGCACCATCGCACACGTCAAAAATGGTCCGAAACTACTTGGAGACACTCAACTGGGAGGTGCTTCCCCACTCCGCTTACTCACCAGACCTGGCTCCTTCCTAATATCGATAGGCCACGCGCTCGATAGGCCACGCGCTCGCTGAGCAGCACTTCGATTCTTACGAAGACGTCCGAAAATGGCTTGATGAGTGGTTTGCCTCGAAAGAGAAGGAATTTTTTTGGGGTGGTATCCAAAAATTGCCCGAGAGATGGGAAACATGTATAGCTAGCGAGGGCAAGTACTTTGAATAAATTTGTTTTTGCTTTCTATGAAAAAAACATGTGTTTTTTTTAATAAAAAACAGCGGATTTAAGCTTGTACACCTGGTGATATGTAGCGGATTTATTATTTTCTTGGAAATATTGTTAAGATTCTTCAAATTACCAGCAATTCTTCAAATTCTTTTTATTTTTTTAAAGAAATTTAAGTAACTACAGACAAAATAGTTTTTCACTTACTTTTTCAAAATATTGGGTTGTTTGGAAAGTAATTTCGTTTGATGATGAAGACACAATAAAGCCATTTATTGATGCAAACGGGCGAATAACAGCTCGTGAGATCGCTGAGGGATTAAATTTATCAAATTCGACCATTCTGGATCATTTGAAACGGCTAGGTTCAATCTCAAAGCTTGACATATGGGTTCCTCATCTTCTTACGGAAAAAAATTTGTGCCGTCGAATTGACGTTTCTGATTTGCTTCTCAAACGCCAAGAAAATTATCCATTTTTGAAGCGTATCATCACTGGGGACGAGAAATGGGTTGTCTACAACAATGTTAAGCGCAAAAAATCCTGAAGTGGAAAAGATGAACCCGCTCAAAGCACTTCGAAAGCCAATATTCATCAAAAAAAAGGTTATGCTATCTGTTTGGTGGGGTTTCAACGGAATCGTTTATTTTGAGCTTCTATCGAGCAACACAGCGATCAATTCTGAAGTGTACTGTCATCAGTTGGACTAATTGAATGACGCAATTAAAGGAAAAAGGCCAGAATTGGTCAATAGGAAAGGTGTAGTGTTCCAACAGGACAAAGCGAAACCACATACAAGTTTGGCCACTCAGCAAAAGCTTTTAGAGCTTAGAAGGGATATACTGCCATACCCATCCAGACTCTCCAGACCTAGCACCTTCCGATTATCATTTGTTCTGGTCTCTACAAAATATTTTTGACGGTAAAACGTTTAATTCAACTGAGGAGGTCAAAAATCACTTGGATCAGTTTTTTACCAGCAAAGAACAAACATTTTATGAGCGTGCTACTGCCAGAAAGATGGCAAAGGGTATTTTTTGGATCAGACTGGACAATATTTAATTGAAGAAAATATTAATTCACTATAAGAAAATCGTCTTTCATGCTTATAAAAAAAAACGAAATTACTTTCCGAACAACCCAATAAAATTTAACCTAATAATTTATTAAATCAATTTTATTTTACATTTTCTATATATTTATATTTAAATACAGATAATTAAATATGGAATAAAATAATTGCGTACTCTTTATATTGAAGAAAGTAAGCATTTTATTGAATCTTGAAGACCAGATAATATGCTTTCTAAAAATTCTACAATAGATCCTTATAAAAAATTAGTCAACACGGCCCCGGTAGCACAGTTTACCCTCTAGGTAGCACAGTCAATAGCGTGCTGGGCTACCAAGCAGAGGGACGTGGGTTCGATTCCCATTTGCAGCAACAGGGTCCTCTCCTTCCTACGCTAATTACCTACCGCTTTCTATTTATTCTTCTTTCATTTCCTTATCCCTTACCCTTCCACCATCAGACCGCCTGAGCAGATGGATGCAAAATAGCGTCTGGCGAGGTCTGCTGGCCCGTTAACAAAATAAACAAACAAACAAACAAAAACGGTAGCACAGTCAATAGCGTACTGAGACTACCAGCCAAAGGGTCGTGGGTTCGAATCCCACTGTAGCAGCATGGTCTTACGCTTATTACCTCACCGCTTTACTTTCTAAATCTTCTTTCATATCCTTATCCTTTATCCTTCCCTCTAAGCGCCCTATGGCCAAGCAGCTGCGTGCGCCAATACCAGACTGCCCAGATTTATTCTGGGACAAAATCTGCCTTTAAAAAAAAAAAAAAAAAATTAGTCAATTTGAATTTTGAAAAGTGACGTTAAATAAAATAAATATTTTTCTTTTATTATATTGCTTTAATTTTACTATTATCCTTTTGAGATAATTTTTGATGACTTTTTCGTTCATTTCAAGCTATAATTCCGGAATATTTTTTTAAACGTAATTATTTACGTTAACATAATTTTTGCTCAGTAAAAATTCCAACGACCGTTCTAATCGAACGATCTTGGAGGCCAATTGGCTTCACCAAATCTCGAACTTATGCATCCTGGGAATTTTTTATGTAATATACCCAGAATTTGTAAGGTTGTCTTGCTTAGAGCCGCATATGTGTATGTTCAAAATTAATATTTTCAAGTTCAAGGCTAGGAAAGTGGGCAATTGCAACTGCAATTCTATTGTAATAACCAATAAATTTTAATTAACAATCTTATAAATCATGAAGTGGGAATAAACACCAATTGGCGTTTCTCCAACTAACGGAAGTTAGATTCCTCTAGAAAATCTATGAGCCATTGTCTTTTAAGCCTCCGATGAGTGTTTTCGGGAATGGCAGTATAGGACAATTCTCTCCAACAAGTGGATTATGATGATAGGATAAACAGAAATGAAATTTTTGATAGCGGGAAATGCACAGGTCCTGAACAAAGGGAAGATTTAGATCACGATATATTACAGTGTTACGGATATAAAAGGGGCCATCAACAATTTTACGGAGGGTTTTGGATTGTCAGGTTTGGGGACGCGATAGGAATTGGAACGCTTCGTTGAACCCCAAAAGTTCAATTCCATATGTCCAAATAGGTTTTATAATTGCTAGTGTCGAGCAATTGTCCAGTAGTCTAAGACGTTGGCGGTCACGTCTAGTGGATCCAAGTTTTTTTAGTCCTAGAATATGTGTTCCATGTTATTTTTTTGTCCAGGTAAAGTCCCAAATAACTTATTTTATCATATTGTGGAATCGGGTTGCTATTAAGATATAAAGATGTAGGCGTTCCTTGACAAAGACTGAAAGTAATGTGAGCACTCTTCTGTTCATTTACCCTCACTCTCCATCTCATAAACTAGGATTGAAGGTTGTGGATATGGGATTGTAAATTATTGGAAGCTATGTCAAGATTTGTATAAGTAACAAGTATGGCCGTATCGTCTGCTTAAATAGCAATGATAGTATTAGGATCAGCTGGAATATCATGGGTATAAATATTATATCAAATGGGACCAAGGATACTGCCTTGTGGGACTTCAGCTAAAATAGGATGTATTTCCCAGGATTCTGAGTTAATTGCAATTTGGAAAATGACGTTGGGAGAGATATGAATTTATCATAAGGTCTTGAGAGGAGTCCAGGATGTCACACACGATCAAAAGCTTGGGAAATATCTAAAAATGCTCCTGGGCAATACTCTTTCCTACCAAGAGTGGATGGAATATGATCAATAAGGCGATGGCATTACTGGATTTTGGAGTGTTCAGACCGGAAGCTAAATTGGTGATCAGGAATAATTTTTTTCATTAACTAGGACTGGGTAGAGTCGTTTAAATAGAAGTTTTTCAAACATTTTACCAAGAATTGGTAAGAAAGAGGAGGAAGTAGAATTAATGGGTTTAGTTGGCTTAGGAGTAATTTTAATCACAGAAAATTTCCAGAGTAAGGGAAAATATAGTTTGTGCACAAGGATACCATTGAAAATATATGTTATTAAAACTAAAGCTGTTATTAGATCATAACCAGGAGCTTTTTTATTGGGAAGGCGCAAAATAGTAAATTTAATTTTTGAGGGTTTCGAATTTTTGGGATGAAGACTTATATGGGATTAGGTATGCAATTTATTTTCTATATCACTAAATGTTTAGCAAATACTTCGGCTTTTTCTTTGTTTGTTTTTGCCCAGTTACTGTCATTGTGTTTCAGTGAGTGTGATGTTTTTTTGTACGAGAGTATTCGTCTAATGGCTTCCCATAAATATAATATTATTAATAATCGTTCTTGTGTAGTATTTTGGTTTTGTTCTTTTACATTTTCAGGGATAGTAATGACACGTTTAGACCAAATTATATATTAGAAATTTCTATTTTTCGCGAATAGATTGGCTTTTTTACAGTTTTTGTCAGATTTAAAAAGATGCACTTATTTTGCTTCTTCACGAGTTGAGGAAATTTTGTTCGAAAGATTAGCATCCACAGTCTGTTGTTACTGCGCCTATTTGGTTATGATTTTATCGCCTAGTAATGTAAACTTTGCTGTTAAATGCCAAACCATAATCTAAATAATTACTATCTTAACTAATAATTATATGACAAACTACTTTCAAAATAATGTAAAAAATAAAAGCTGGATTTACCAATAAGAACTTGTTTTTGCAACAAGGTTGAAAGTGGCTTTGTTCACTGTTCTGTCATTAAGATTTTTTCTTCAATTTTGCTCAAGAGACATATTGAAATAATTAAAATGAATTTACAGGAAAAATTATCTTTTTGGATAAAGCTCATTTACACATAGAAGGCTATGTTAACAATCCAAATTATTTCATTTGGGCATATGAAAATTCAAGAGCTGTTATGAGCAACCATTAAATTCATCACTTTAATGGTTGTTAAATTACTGATCTTTATGTACCGAAGGCATGATTAGTCCATATTTCTTCGAAAATAAGGCAAGTTCCTCAGTTACTCTCAATAGAGTGTGCTATAGAGACATGATAACCAATTTTCGATAACTGCAAATTGTGTTGTCAACAGAACGGCGCTATGTGCCACACTACCCAAGAAACAATCTATTTTTTGAAAAGTAAATTCAATGGGCGTCAAATTTCGTGAAAAGACAATATTAATTAGCCATCAAGAATATGTGATTTACCACCGTTGGACTCTGTCTTTTGGGGATCTGTGAGAAAAAAGTTATTCAAGAGCTCAAAACCAATATTAACCGCGTTATTCGTGAAATAGAACCACAATTATGCAAAAATTTGATCGAAAGGATCGATGTCTGTAAACGTAGTCGTGGTAAAGTTTCTATAACATATCTCAATAAATTACATTCATTTAAAATTAAATAAAATAAGTTCTATTGGGTTGTCGGAAAACCTGAGTCAAGCTTGTGAAAAGTTGCGTAAAGTTAACGGTGAAAATATTGTACAAAAGCGTCAGTACCAACGATGGTTCAGGAAATTTCGTGCTATTGATTTTGATCTCAATGACGGTCCTTGATCAGGAAGGTTAACCTAGGTTGATGACGACTAAAATAAAGGCTTCAATTGAGTCAAACCCAATGTGAGATTGAACATCCATCATTCAACCATTCACGACCACCTGAAGAAGCTGGTACACATAAGCAACCTCGATATGTGTGTTCGTCAATGGACTCAAAGAAGTTCATTTGACGGCATGCATAAACATCTGCAATATACTCAATAAACTTGAAGAAAACTATCCTTTTTTGAAGCGATTGGTACCTGGTGATGAGAAGTGGATCGCTAACAATAATGTGGCGTGGAAAAGGAGAGAGAAGTTACCTTTAAAATGGCAACAAATTATAAAATAAAACGCCGCAAATTTGACACAATTTGGACAATCCGAACAATTTTTTCGCCCCAAAACAATATAAATAAATACACTTTTTAAAACCATCATGATCTTGCGCCCGACACCCCAATAATTGGTATATCCTACATCAAAATTTTAGCAACTTTTCCCGTTTTGCCTAATTAAGAAGGTAGTAAAAAAATACGCTGTGGTAGCAAAATTTAAAATTTTATCATCTTTGTATTAAATTGAATTGCAATCAAATTAATTTCATTAAAAATGAATAAATTTTCAAAAAATCCATAAATAAAAATGATAAATGTTTAAAAACTAGTCTAAATCCACTGGAATTTTAGAATAATTTGATTAAAATGGTAAAAAGTTACGATTAGTTTTTATGATAATATAAATTTTTATTTACTGAATATGTATTTTTTGTTACTTTTAGCATGTGTCAATTTGAGCATGAATGCGTTCGAATGTAAATTTTATGCAATTTTTAATAATTTAATTCATTAACTACTTTAAGATTTAATTCAAGTTTTTACTAAATATTTGTAATTTTAGACCCTCACCAGATATTTACTTTAAAAATTTTTGCACTCTGCCGATCTAGATTTTTTTTTAAAAATTTGACACTGCCAACTGATCATTTTTACTTTTGAAAATAACGAAACTATGCTTTCTTATTTTTAAGTCCAAAAATTTTGGACCTCATCGTCTTATATTTTTATGTTTGTAAAATTTGGAATGTGCAGATTTCTTTTTGAGTTAACAAATTTTGGACTCAATTTTTTGAAAAATTTTGGACATTGCTGATTGATGATGTTGATTATTATAGAATTTTTTCCATGCTACCCTAGTTTTGAGGTAACAGAATTGAGTTGATGATTTTTACTGTTGAAAATTACGATCCATTCTGACTTTTTTTGGGCTAAAAATATTTTAGACCCCGTCGTCTGGTATTTTTGAATTTTAAAATTTTCGAGTCATGCTGGTCGAGTTTTTAGTGAAACTATTTTAGATCCTATCGTCTGGTATTTTTCAATTTAAAAAATTTCGGACTATGCTGACCTTCTTTTTAAGTCCACAAACTTTCGACCTCATCGTCTGTTATTTTTGAGTTTGGAAAATTTTTTGAATGTGCAGACCCCTCTATTTGAATTGACAAATTTTGGACTTCATTGTCTGAAAAATTTTAGAACCTCCTGTCTGGTTATTTTGGCTATTATAAATTTTGTTCCACGCTACCCTAATTTTGATATAACAGAATTTGAGACCTCAAAATTTTGGAAATTTCAGACTATGCTATACAAGTTTTGAGCAAAAACTTTGAGATCCTGTTGTCTGGTGATTTTTACTTTAAACAATTATGCACTATGCTGATCTAGATTTTTTTTTAAAAATTCGACCCTGCCAATTGATGATTTTTATTGTTGAAAATTACAATTCATGCTGACTTTTTTTTAAGGGTAAAAATATTTTAGTCCCCGTCGTCTGGTATTTTCGAATTTTGAAATTTTCGAGTCATGCTGATCTATTTTGAATTTCACAGATTTTCGACCTCATCGTCTGGTATTTTTCAATTTGATAAATTTTGGAATTGCAGACCTCTTTTTAAGCTAATAAATTTTGGACTTCATTGTCTGAAAAATTTTAGACCCTGCTGTCTGGTGATGTTGTCTATTACAGATTTTGTTCCATGCTGCCCTAATTTTGAGTTAACAGAATTTTAGACCTCCAAATTTTGGAAATTCCAGACTAGTTTTGAGTAAACAATTTGAGACGCTGCTGTCTGGTGATTTTTACTTTGAAAAATGTTACACCATGCCGATCTAGATTAAAAAAAATTCTACTACGCCGACTCATGATTTTGACTGTTGAAAATTACGATTCATTCTGACTTTTTCTGGGCTAAAAATATTTTAGGCCGCGTCGTCTGGTATTTTTGATTTTTCAAATTTTCGAGTCATGCTGATCCAGCTTTGAGTAAAACTACTTTAGATCCTATCGTCTGGTATTTTACAATTTCAAAAATTTCGGACTATGGTGATCTTCTTTTTAAGTCCACAAACGTTGTACCTCATCATCTGGTATTTTTGAGTTTGGAAATTTTTTTGAATGTGCAGACCTCTATTTGAGTTGACAAATTTTGGACTTCATTGTCTGAAATTTTTTAGACCCTGCTGTGTGGTTGACTATTATAGATTTTGTTCCATCTTGCTCTAATTTTGAGTTAAGAGAATTTTAGACCTCCAAATTTTGGAAATTCCAGACTAGTTTTGAGTAAACAATTTCAGACCCTGTGTTTGGTGATTTTCACTTTAGAAAATTTTGCACCATGTCAATCTAGATTTTTAAAAAATTCTATGATTTTTACTGTTGAAAATTACGATCATGAATTTTACTCTTGAAAATTACTATCAATGCGAAACTTTTTTGGTCTAAAAATATTTTAAATCCTATCGTCTGGTATTTTTCAAATTTGAAAATTTCGGTCTATGCTTACCTAATTTTAGGTCTACAAATTTTGGACCTCATCGTTTGGTATTTTTGAGTTTGGAAAATGCAAATTTAATTCAATTTTTAACTAAATATATGTAATTTTATTGTCATTTCTATGTGCATTTTCATTATTTTTTTAATAGTTCTTTAAGTGTTTTATTTTTTATCTATTGTGAATTTTCATTTACCATTTTCTATTCTGTCATCACTCAACAAACTGTCACTCAATTTCGGTTGTGAACGTCTGGCTGTCAATTAGCCGAGAGAGATTCTCTATTCTTTTCTCGTTCGTTTCGAAATTGTTCATATTTCAATGTTTCGCCGCGATTTTCTCTTTATGATATTTTCGTATTAATAAATTTCAACACAAAAAAAAACACAAAATGAAAAAAACAAAATGGTGGTAAACTTAAACGAAGTTTACAAAGAAAAGAAAATGGACGACGGCAAATTAACGTTTCTGTTCCAATTTTCGTTTCGTTCACATAAATTTCAATACTACGGCAGATATATGGGGTCACATATGTGTGCGTCCGAAGGAATATGAATCCATGTTCACAGATTCTATTATAATTATTATTAAAACCACTACTCCTGTCCGACTATGATTTTATTATTAATATTATTATAATTTTTCTATTGTATTTTATGTCTATGCGTACATGTGTATTTGTGGTCTGTTAAGTTGTTTGTTTTTTCTTCTTCTTACATTTCATTTCATTTCCTTCTAAGTCGTCTTCCGTTTTTATTTCAAATTTTTTACCCTTTACTTTTTATTCGCTTATGAATGCGTGTGTCTGTTTATGTGTGCGTATTTTATATTTTCCTATAAATTAGCTTGTATAGTAGCAACAGCTATTATACTTAAAACTATTTCTTGCTCTGGTTTCGTTTGTTATTTCTATTTTGTTTTTAGTTTCTACTTATTATTATAATTTTTATATTGGGTTATTTTCATTTTGCTCGTTTCCTCTTTCACTCTGTCTTAGCTGTTTCCCTCTCCTTTTATAACTATTTCCATTTTTTTTTTTATAAAATTCTTTTATGTGTTGTCTTTCTTGGAGATTTACCTGTAATTGTTATTTTAATTTCTGCATTTTTTGGATACGGTTGGACAATAGAGCGTTACAATATGTGATATATTCTCTTCCATATTATTTTACCAATACACCGATTGGTACGAATAAATACAATCCCATACAGATATAATACAGTAAAAAAAAATTTTAATAAAATTTCAAGACAATAGAATTTTTTATTATTATTAACGTTTATTTTTTTTCTTTTCTTATTCAGTTTACTTGTCTTATTATTGTTGTTGTTATTTTTGCATTTTTTTTTTGCTGTTGTTGTTTGCGTGTGCCTTAATTTTTAAATACTAACGAATAGAATCTGTTTAAAAGAGGCGATACTATAAATCACCCAATAAATACACAGATTGGGGAAAATATTTTAAAACCGAATCAGTTACACATTCTAATTAAATTTCATTTTGATTATTTCAATTTTAATTTTAAAAATGTTCAAATTTTTTTTAGAAACATTTTGCAATATTTAAATTTATAAGAAAATAAACCAAAAATATATACAAAAGAAAGCAATTGTATAATATGCGATTGTAAAATCATTTAAAAAAAACTGTTTTAAAAAAATTTCAAATAAAAATATCGAAAAAGTTTATTACAATTTTTTATTTTTTGTAAAATCACTAAACAATTTTGCTTGTTACTTTAAAAAAATCTTTTGAAATTTTATTAATTTTCTAATGAAATTATTAAAAAAATTACTTAACGTTTCTTACCAATAATCGTCTAAAATTATTTTAAAATTTTCTTTAAGAAATCGAAAATAATTTAAAATTATTTAAAGAAATTCTGTTTCTACCTTCAAAATACTTTCTTTTATTTCAAATAACACCTTATATTTAAATTAAAGAGTAAAAAATAGTTTTTTTTTTTAAATTATATTTTGAAATATTATTTCAAAAAAAAAAATATTTTTGCCAAAAATTTCGAACATTTTTTAACAGGAATTTTTTTTTTTGCAATCATTTCGAAATAAAATAAATTTTATAATTTATAAATTTTCTTTCTGATATTGCTAAAAGGATACGAAATTGCTGAAAATTTTTTTACACTAATTTTCAAATCAACTTAAATTAATGAAAAATTTATTTATGTTAATTTGCATATAAAAATTACCTTAAAAATATAAATGCAATATTTTTATCGAATAAATAATCGGAATTCATTTGAAAGTTTTCTTATTTTTTGACAATTTTCAATTTTTTTTTACAAATAAAATATTATTTAAATAGATTATTAATGTTTTAATAAAAATATTTCATTTCCACATGTAAGTGTATAGAATATCTTCAAGTTTTTATATTGTTAGTTTGAGGCGTAATTTAAAAAAAAAATTAATACATAAAAATTATATTATAATAAAAACAATAAAAATGAAATTACAATAAAATAAATCATTTGATATGAAAAGGTAATTAGTTGACCTTAGACACTTTTTTTTTTTTTGGTAGTATTTACATTATTTGAGGATATTAGGTCATATAGGCGAATATGTACAATAGGCGGTGGTGTATTTTTGTAGATTTTCCATTAAAACATCATCCAAAATGAAGGCTAAACTTTAATTTAATGACAAAAGCATATTTTCTATTTTTTTATTATTATTATTATTATTATTATTATTGTTTTTATTTAGTTAAAGATGAAAGAAATACGAAAAATTTTTAAATTTGACAATAAAGAGTTTTTGGTAAAAATTCAGATTGAAAAATAAGAGGAAAAGTCGAACAGGTAAAATGTTTGTTGTCATATGCCTAAAGAATGAGGTTGGATGGAAAAGTATTGAATTTATTTTCGTATGTGTTCGACACCTTGAAAAGAGTATGTATGGATTTCGAAATATTTGTCATTGTTAGTAAAATTTTTGATTCTTTGACACGCTAGGTAATAATTTATCGACAAAACCAAGCAATCAAGCAACCAACCAACCAACCTAACCAACCAACCACCTAACTAGATGACTAGTCAACTAACTAACAAACTAACTAACTAACCTACGAACTAACCGACCAATCATCTTCGAGCAGAATTCAATTCAATTGACGATTTTTATAAAATACTATAAAAAATTCTCAAAAAATGGATAATAGCAGTTATGGCAATAATAATTTTATAGAAAGAAGCAGTTTTTGTAGTTTTCGATTTGCGCAATTTTAGTTTTCTTTGTTGGAAAAAATCTTTTTGGGGCTTCTTTTCCTGTCATCATCAAATTAAAATTAAAAAGATGATTTCATGATATTAAAAACCATTTTTGATTATTATTATTATTATTATTATTATTGTCATTATTATTATTATTTTTTTATTTTTTTTTTTTTGGTAATAGGAATTTTTTTAAAGAATTTTTCGTACAATATTATTACCAAAGTCAAATTAAAGGACAAAATGAACGTCAATAGTTTAAAATTATAATTGCCATTAATTTACTTTTCAAATAAAATATTTAATATGAAAAAATTACCTTCAAAATCTAGGTCGTAATTATTAATTTTCCGAAATTTTCTTTTACTTATAAAATTAATAAAGAATCGCCATTTTAGGTTAGGAAAAAAAAAACTATCGCCACCATTTTGAAAGTAAAGCACTTCAATTTAGAGTTTTTATTAAAATTTATTGAAACAATTTTATGAGGATTTTTAAACGTTTCTTTTTATTTAGTTGAGGTATATAATAAAAATAATTTTTTAAAAGCTTAAATTATCACAGAATTAATAATAAATTTTGGTTTTGTTGGTAGAAGACTTTTTGGCATTGTTTACTTTTGAAAATCTTAGTCCATGGTTTTGAGTAAAGAATATTTTAGGATCTCGTCATTAATCAATAACAACTTTTGAGAACCACAGTCTATACAGGCTTAATTTTAATCAAAACAATTTATTGAACCATGTCGACATAGATTTAAAAAAATATGATTTGGATAATTTTTACTTTTAAAGATTATGATCCATGCTGGCCTGGTTTTGAATTACAAATTTCGGACCCTGTGGTCAGGTATTATTTAAGTTAGAGGATTCATGTCCGTTTAGTTTTGAGTTAACAACATTTTAAGATCTTGTCGCTTGTTGTTGGTTATTTTTTGGAACAACACTCTATGCTGTACTAGATATAAGCAAAAAATTTGAGACCCTGCTGTCTGGTGATTTTTATTTTCGAAAACATTTAAAAAAATTCAACCCTGCTGAGTAATAATTTTTACTGCTGAAAATTACTTTTCATTCTAACCTTTTTTGGGCTAATATTTTAGGGCCCGTCGTCTGGTATTTTTTGAATTTTAAAATTTTCGAGTCATGCTGATCTAGCTTTGAGTAAAACTATTCTAGGTTCTATCGTCTGGTATTTTTCAATTTTCAAAATTTCCGGCTATGCTTACCTATTTTTAAGTTCATCAATTTTGGACCTCATCGTCTGTTTTTTTTTGAGTTTGGAAAATTTTGGAATATGCAGACCTCTTTTTGAGTGAACAAATGTTGTACCTCATTGTTTGAAAATTCTTAGAACCTCCTGTCTGGTTATTTTGGCTATTATAGATTTTGTTCCACGCTACCATAGTTTTGATATAACAGAATTTTAGACCCCAAAATTTTGGAAATTTCAGACTATGCTATACAAGTTTTGAGCAAAAAATTTGAGACCCTGTTGTCTGGTGGTTTTTACTTTAGATAATTATGCACTATGCTGATATAAACTTTTTTTAAAAATTCGACCCCGCCAATGTTGAAAATTTTCATGAATTGATGCTGATTTTTTTTTAGGCTAAAAATATTTAAGTCCCCGTCGTCAGATATTTTCGAATTTTGAAATTTTTTAGTCATGCTGATCTATTTTGAAATTCACAGATTTTGGACCTCATCGTTTGGTATTTTTCAATTTGAAAAATTTTGGAATTGCAGACCTCTTTTTAAGCTAATAAATTTTGGACTTCATTGTCGGAAAATTTTTAGACCCTGCTCTCTGGTGATGTTAACTATTATAGATTACACTCCATGGTGCCCTAGTTTTGAGTTAACCGAATTTTATTCCTTAAAATTTTGGAAATTTCAGACCATGCTGTCTGGTTATTTTTTCTTAGAAAAATTTTGCACTCTGCCGATCTAGATTTCTAAAAAAAATTCGACCCCCAACTGATAATTTTTGCTATTGAAAATTACGATCCATACTGACCTTTTTTGGGCTAAAAATATTTTAGGGCCCGTCGTCTGGTATTTTTGAATTTTAAAATTTTCGAGTCATGCTGATCTAGCTTTAAATAAAACTGTTATAAATTCTATCGTCTGGTATTTTTTAATTACTGTTATTACGTTCCATGCTACCCTAGTTATGAGGTAACCGAATTTTAGAACTCAAAATTTTGGAAATTGCGGGCTATGCTGACCTTCATTTAATTCCACAAACTTTAGACCTCAACGTTTGTACAACATATTTTTTTATTTTATTATTTAGAGCTCTTTGATTTTTATTATTTAGGGCCTACCCTCTAAAAATATTATATATATGAAAATTTTAGTTCATGATAACATAGTTTAAACTAAAAACTATTTCAGAGACTGCAATTTGATATTGTTTTGCCTTTAAAAATCGTCCATATCATCTTAGTTTTGAATTCGGAATATTCTCAGTTCACTTATTTTTAAGCCATAAAAATATTTATGAAATCGGAAAGTTTATATTCTTAAGCAATCAATTATAAGCATACAAAAATTTCATATTACTTTTGATAATTATTTTTAATGTTAAATTGGATAAATTTAAGTTATTTTCGCTGCCATTTACTTACGGAAAATAATATTTTGTAGACAGTTTGTGTTGAAAAGCTTTAGAAAATCAATTGTGACATATTCTTAGTTATATTTTAAAGGATTTTTATTTATTTTATGCTTTTAATTAAATGTTTTTTAATATTATGCAAAAAAAAATTGATACTCTCCAAATAAGGTAAGTATTTCCACCGACTTTCAAAATGCAAATTTGCTCTGATAAAATTCACCAGAAATTTCTTCATTCCAAACAATAAAATATATTTGAATTTTGATATAAATCAATTTAGAATAAATGGAAAAATATATAAATAAATAAGAATATACCATTCATTATTGAATAATTTATATTCTATTCGAAATTAGAATAAGTAAATTTTATATGCAAAGTAGAATTTTTTGAAAATTCTAAGATTTTGATAAACTCTGTCCGGAATATTAGGTTTGCTGATAAGTAGGTGCGCATAAATAAATTCATAAATGGCCAAAGATTGAAATTATAAAAGGATGAGAATAATATGTACAAAAGGATTCTTGACAGGGAATACCTAATCAGAACGACGATTGTGGCTGATATTTTTGCTTGTAATTTTGTCGAATAATTCGAAATTACCTGCGCCGATATAGACGTGATCGTTGACCACGAATTTTAGTCACGAGCATCATCCTGCCATACCGATTCAGTCCTATCTCTAAGCTGCTGCTCTACATGAATGCCAACATATTCCAAAAACTTGAATCAATATTAAATGGTCAAGCGTCTATTCAGCTTAATAATCTTCAGGTTAGATACCAAATCCAGTTGAGTTTGGAGGCTTTTTCGAGTACGGTACGAGTATGTCCTCATTGCAAAAAGCCAGTGTTTATGGCTTTAAATATCTCTGGTGTACTTCGGTTCTATGAGTACATTTACGGGACACTTTAAATTCTATGAAAATCTTTTCTGGTAATAGTCGAAAGGTTGTTGTCTGAAAATTGCGTATTTCTAATCTACAAACGAGCATATTGGAGGCATTTGTTCTTGGAATATTATTCTAGACCTTTCCTATCAATGTCGACAGACTCTACGGCACAGTACGTTCAACAGTTGCTGTTGTTGCCCAGCCCCAGATATTAATAGGATTATTAATATTTTATTTTTATCTACGCTTTGTTTCTATTTATCTATCGTGTAATATATGTAACTATTGTGAGCAAGTAGTATTTCCTATTCAATATTTAAGATATTTTTATTTGAATAAAATAAACTAAGCTATTTTTATGCATGTTCAAATTCATATAAATTGAATGTTTTGAAACTTTTGTATACAAAAAAAGAGTTTCTTTAAAATTGATAATAGTCGTTTTTATGTTTTATTTATCTGAGCTCTAAAAGTTGAAGATTCTAATGTAAAATTATCTTAGCAACTCATTTAAAATCATCTTTTTAGTATCATATTTTTTTTTTTTTAATAAAATTTGATTACTCTTTACTTTTTGAAAAATTCTAAAATAAATTTTGTTATAAATTAAATTTTATTGGCGAATTGAGCAATTTTTCAATATCCCAATAAGCTTAACAGCTTAAAATTCAAAAACAAAATTCGCCATTTTATAAGGAAAAATAAAATCTCCCCCTTCCCCGCAAACCCCTAACAAATAGTCTTCAAAAAATTTTTTTTTTTTTAAATAATTTCTTAAATTTTTATTTTGAATAATCAGCATTAGGGGTGACTATTTGGTTGACATTTTGTTAATTTGATGCTAAGACTACTGCGTGAGGCACTTAACCTTTTAAAATTCACAAGTTGTCAAATTGGCTTCGGCATAATTGTACACTATTGGATACTATAGAAATCCTATACTGTCTGTGCCCGATCCGGTCTGGTCACCCTTCCAAATGATACGATTTTGAGTATTCTTGATTTTCCATTGGCTTGCATCATGCAACTTAATGCACTACCAGCGTACGCACACATACCATTTTTCACGGTTAATATTTTTACAGTTTTCACGGTTACGGCCCATGTGACATTTGAATTTGTTAGCCATCGCCAAAATTAAAGAGGGGTGTGGTATATGGTAGATAGTTGGATAGTTAAATCGTAGCAGTTTGAGTATTTTCCGCCTGTGCACTTTACAGCCACTGGTGGTGAGCAACCCCTGCAATTATTCAAATTGAGGACTTTACGCAACGATATAGTGCCGTAGAAATCACCCCTTTTGTGGGTTAGACTTTTTTCTATCTACTATGAAGTTCTTCTTTTAATTTAACCAATGGTCCTAAATTCCATAAATTTTCCTACGCATTATGAGTATTGAGCTGTTGCACGCGTTCTCATTATGGGTTCCTACCCATGGCATATCGTCCCATCATTATTATTCAGTTCAGGCTATTTTTTTCTCTCTACATTTTGTTTTTATATTATTTTCCTTCTTATTTCGATACGAGGGTGGGAAAATCTTTGAATTATTTGGAAATTTGTTTTTTATTATAGTTTTTTTAATTTTGAATTTTTATCCAGATGAATTTGAAATTTCTTCTCCACAGAATTTTTTTAATCCGATGCAGAAATTTACTCTTTAGTTAACTGCGGTAATTTTTTTTTAGCCGAACCACTTTTTGTACGCACTATAACGGTTTCTAAAATATTAGAAAAAAATTGCATTTTAAGCAGGATAATCAGAAACTAACTTCCAATTTACTTTGAAGGGTTGCAGTAACTGCTATTAAATTTATAACTGCAGTTATATATATAACAAAATTATTACTTTTGAAGTTTAAAAAAGAAATTAAAACATATAGGGTTCAAGATTTTCAGAAACTGCCACAGTGATAAAATTGCTCTAATATTATTCAATCTACTATAAAATATTAAATTCATTACAGCAATTTACTTATGAGTTAACTGCGGTAAAATCATTTTAAATTCCAAATTTGATGATCTGAAAATATTGTTTTAGAAGCCGTTCTATAAATAATAAGTAGTTCAGCCAAGCAGATGCAAAAGAAATTTACCACAGTAAACAAAAGACAAAATCGCTGTCTCAAATTTAAATTTTATCTAATTACTGCAGTTTGGTAAATTATAGCAGTTTTTCGTAATAGAATTTTTTTTTAAATATTTTTGTAGACCATTTATATTAACGTCGACAGACTTAACGGCACATTACAATTAATTTTTCTAGACATTTTATATAATTACTGCAGTTTATATAGCAGTTTTTCGAAATGACTCACAAAGCATTTTAGCCATTTTTGATGATCTTGGTTCAAAAACCGGTAATAATATTTGAAGCCGATTTTTCCTAAACTGTAGTTTTAAATTTTATAGCAGTTTAACAATAGTTACAGTTACTGCAGCTTGTAAAATAGAATTTAAAATTAGTTTCTGATTATCGTGCACCAAATGTAAATGTTTTCTAACAATCCAACTGAAAATATTGTTTTAAAAGCAGTTCTATAAATAAAGAGTAGTTCAGCAAATCAGATGTAAAAAAAATTTACCACAGTTATTGAGAGAGTAAATTGCTGTCTGAAATTGAAATTTTATATAATTACTGCAGTTTGGTAAATTATAGCACTTTTTCGAAATAAATCACAAAGCACTAAAGGAATTTTTGGTGATCTTAGTTCAAAATCTGGTAATCATATTTTAAGCCGTTTTTTGTTAAACTGTAGTTTTAAATTTTATTGCAGTTGAACAGTTTAAAATCACACTTATTGTAGTTTGTAAAATGGAATTTCAAATTAATTTCTGGTTATCGTGCACCAAATGTTAATATTTTCTAATAATCCAACTGAAAATATTATTTTAAAAGCAGTTCTATAAATAAAGAGTAGATCAGGCAAGTTTATCCATAAAATTTTAAACTGCTATAAGTTTAAAATTTATGGATAAACTTGTATTTTTATAAATGTGCAGTCATATCAGTTATAAAAATACTTTTAATTATATTTTTTTAAAACTCTTTTAATTTAATAGTTGAAAAATATTATTACGGTTTTCTGTAGTAAAATCTTTAGAGGCTGCCATGGTATGCTGTGAGTTATTTCGAAAAACTGTTGTATTTTTATTAGACACACCATACGAAATTATGGTAAAAGGGTACAATTCTCAAAGTATTCCAATAGTATTTTTCTAGTCTACATAAGAAACGTTGATAACATTTTGGTTTACTTCCTTTGAATAACTGCAATAATATTTTCTAGATACGAACTTATAAACTGCAGGAACAACTTTAATTGTAATTTAAAAATTTCAAGTTATATTTTTTGTAAGGTAAAAAAAGTATTATTTTATTAATAATTTATTTCCAAATAATAATGGAAAAATATAATCTTCAGAAAATAAAAATTGAAACTGCAATAAATTATTGCTAAAAACTAAAAAAACCTTAAAGAACAGGATTTGTTCTTATTTAAAAAAAAAAAACAATCAATAAAGTAAGTATTTTTATATATTCTAAAAAAGAATTTCTTTGCAATATCTGAAAATCTGTTCGATATTTTAAAAAGTTATCTTATAGTAGCGAAAATGTATTGATTTGAATTTTCTATGTTTACAAATTTCTTTAGCATATCTCAATTTAATGTTACATTTCAACAGTATTTATTCCGATGTATTTAGTTTTGTTTGAATTTTTTTCCAAAGAAAGTTTTTTCTTACTCGTAGAATAACGAAAGTGCTCAGGTATTTTGTATTAGAGATTCGGTTGAGGTTAGTCATGAACTTCCGTTTTTGTTTTGCTTCCATTCAAATCGAATGTGCATACAAGCATTTAATGTACAAATTCTTACATTTGCTGAACTTAAATAACAATTGCTATTGGAAGAGTAACCACACTATTTAAAAATAGAACAAATTTATTGTCTACAATGTTCTAGTAGCGATTCGTTGGAAAAACTATTCCAAAAGGAGTAAATTTTTGAAAGAGAAAAACCAGACAACTGCAATAACAAGAAAAAACTAAAACACAAAATAATGTCTTTATACTCGTACACATGGCAAAGTTAAGAGATATTATATTGAAATGTGAACCTATTGCTGGAGCCTATTCAATTTATTTATGCAAATCCATGTTGTACTATATAGTTCTGAGAGGTATGTATGTACGGATGCTTCAAGGTGGATTCGTCGGTGCTTTTTGGCTTCTTCGAAGACGGTAGCTGCATCCCCAGACACCATGGACATTGTGCTGTATTCGAAAGTTGCGAAGACAATTCAGTATTGTTTGTCGCCTTAATAAAGGCACACTCGACCATATAATAGAAAATAGATTTTCGATGCACGCTCCTGGCTAGATTGTACTTGGAGCGTACTAGCTTCATATAATACCAGACAAGGATCCAGCGTTAAACTATCGAATCAGACTTAAACTAATATTTCGATGCTAGATCATATTGTGTCTTCATTTAAAGTATTCAGGAATGCACATTTAATGTGTTCATCTTCGATTTTTACATAAAGAAACTTCTCCAAAATCAGTAATTATGCAGTAACAGACTTTGTGGGGTAAGCTTACTGGAAAGAAAGTGTGGAATTTAGAGCCCAGTAAAATGCTGGTTTGAGGGATTCGCGCAAAAGAATTGAATTTATTTACAAGAAAATCTTCAAACTATTTGTAAACAAAGTCTGTAAATAGTTTATCATTTATGAATAACTGGAGCAGTTTGGGCAGGAAGGGTCGCCTAAGAAACTACCTGTTTCGGACTCGGTGTAGTACTGGAGAAGAATTGAAGAAAATTCATACAGAAAATACATGGCATAAATAAAAAATAATCTATTTGCATATGGATAGATACACCTTAAGCCAAGTAGATATAAAATGAACAAAAAGAAAAATCCAGAAATAGCAGACAGAAGGTCGCCTCTTTAAGTTAGATTTTCATATACAACACCGCGCAATAACTGGATGCTCTCAGGCCAGCACCCCACCTCCACTTGTTTATAAGTTTCTAAAAAGTACTTATTTATATTAATTGTATTTGAAATTCATTCGAATAATAAAAAGTATTTTAGGAAAGAAAATTTCTTTTCTCTGAAAAAGGATTTTCTATGGGTGAAAATCGAAACCTCCAAAAAAAAAAATAATAGTCAACATTTCTGATACCACAAATTTCGAGAGGATCCTTTTTATACAAAAATAAGACGATCCTTTTTATGAGATACTTTTAAATTTGGAAAAATTATTTTTTTCTCTCCAAAAGTAGCAATTCAAAAAGTATTTGTTTTTTTGAATTTTTAGAGAGTTCTTTTCATATAAATTCACACATTTTGAATTCGATTTTTTTAGATCCTTAAAATTTTTTGTTTAGTGTTTTTTTTTTAAATTTTTGAGTAAAACTCTTCATAAAATTTTTTTTTTTTGGAATTAATATTGCTTACGATTTTTGCAAACTCAAAAATTACTACCTGTAAAAAATGTACAAATTTTTATGAAAGAAATTCTTTCATACTCAAAAATTGTTATTTCCAAAAATGTACAAATTTTTATGAAAAAAATTTATTCATTTACAACTCAATTTGTTTCAGCATCATCTAAAATTCAATAGTTTTTAAGATAAATATTTAAGAAATAGCCATTTGGAAGTTTTTGAAATTTTTATAAAATCTACAATTTTTCATAAATTGTTTGTTAATTTGCTGCGAACTAAATTTTTCCTTAATATTTTTACCCTAAACTGTATTTGTTTTTTTTTATATGAATAACTACAATACAAAATTTTTATTTTTGGTGTTTTTTCTTAAGTTAATATATAAATTTATAATTTTTTATAGTGTATCTTTTTTTCAAACAGGACTAAGTGTTGTCCTTAAAGCTTTTGCTGCAAATTTCTTTAATATTTTTTTGCCATTAAAAATTCATAATTTTTTCCAAAAATACTTAAAATTATTTTTAACAAGTTTCTCTTTTCGATTGTAAATTTTCTCAAAAAATTAATTGATATTCGAAATTTAATTTTTTTCCTATAATTTAAAGTTTTACAAAATGAAAGAATACGAAAAATTTTAATTTTGGATTTTTTTTAGAGCTCTTTGATTAAAAGTAATTTAGAATTTTTAATTAACTTTTTATTTTCAATTGTTAAAAAAGTTCGAAAATTTTTTTTCGAAGAATTTTAGAAAATAGGAAGCTTTAGGTATTTTTTCTTACCTTTTGATGCCTTATAGGTAGATTTACAAATTTAATTTAGTAAACATTGATTTTGTCAATTTATATTTGACAAACGTAAAAAATTGGCATAGACAAATTATTTTTGGGCATTGTAATCTTCAACACGTTTTAATTATTGCAAAAATATTTTACGATAATATAATTTATCAAAGTATAGAAAATGACGCCTTCAAAATATAGTAAATAATTTTAAAAGATATAGTAGATTTTTTTAAAGACCTTTTCAAAAATGAGTTTAAATACGTGAGAGTGCAGCTAAAAGTTCGGTAGTCCTCCTCAAAAGACTCCACAAAACACAAAAATTGAATCTCTCTCAAAATGTTGTGTGGAATATTTTGTATAAGGATTTACATATATAAATTTTTACATGCTAGATTTGCTGCGAGTTTTCATGCTAGATTTGATGCTATTTTTCATGCTAGATTTGATGCTAGTTTTAATGCTTGTTACTAGATGCTAGTTTTTTAAGATTTGCTACTAGATTTCGTGCAAGTTTTCATGCCAGATTTGCTGATAGATTTCTTACTAGTTTTCGTGCTAAATTTACTGATGTTTTTCATGCTCGTTTTAATGCTAGATTTGCTGCTAGTTTTCATTTATGAACTCGATATTTTTTTCGGAGCTTGATAAATTTTTCTCTAGCCTAAAGATCATATGTGCCTTCAGAAATGCAGGAAAAATATTAAAAATCATTATAGACACAACCCAAATTCAATAATGAGTGACGAAGCACGCTTTTTGACATACAAATTCGATAGGAATTCTCTGTACGGAGAGTATGCTGTGTTGTGAAAACGCATACCTAAGCTAGCTTAGTAGTGCTTAGGAATTTGAAAGATACCTTACCGTAGCTCAATGAGCGCAGTACAAACGAATTAATCTTAAAACATAAATAGATACCACGGTAATCGGGTTACCGATGCTGTTAAAACATACTGTGCCCGAAAATGGTGAGGCGCCCATATTGCGGGTAGGTTGTCTGGGCCGCTGGTTGGAGGTATCGGCTCTTATCTTGGGCGCTGTCACTACTTATGACAGCTGAGGCCTTGCGATAGTTAAAAGCTAATCAGGTTTAGTGGTGGAAGTGCCATTGGTATGCATTTTCCTCAGAACGCTGATGGCAATGCTGTTAAGACGATTGGTGAGTGATACAGAGGGGGATGATAAAAAAGTTTTAAGTTTATGAATTGGATCGATTGCAGTAACACGACATGTGGACCCAACAGGATATCGCCATGTTAAACATTTCTCATGTGACAGTGTAAATTCTCTGTGATCGATGTTTGTTGTTTGTAAGATTCCTTGAGACATTTGCTTGGGACCACTTCATAGCGCCAGAATCGTGAGGTCATTTGACGACTTTATAGTATGCGTGGGAAGTTATCTTTCATAGAATAATGTAGTACACAATTTTGTTATATCTTGTGGAGCAGATTTTCATGTTGCAGAATTTTAAATAGGGGAGTAAAAAAAAGGAATTGTTGAATCCAGGAGTTCCACATTGTGAGGAATTCTGCTCATGAAGTAAGTCTAGGTTATATGGTATTCATATAGAATATGGATTATAGTGAAATGGGTGCCACAGGATTTTTGATTTTGCTAAAAAATAAGTTATGAGTGGGAGCTACTAGCCTTCTAAAACTGGTCAAGATCTTTGCTCACAACCATGGTTTCCAATCTGTTTCTGGAAGGGAAGTTTGAAAATCAAGAGCGGAGGATGGAGGAATTCCTTTTTGAGCTGTGGAAGATGATGATATTTTTGATTAAAATTTGCACCCCTGTTTATTTGGGTGGCATAGGCTCTTGTAAATTAAGTTAAGACGACCGTTTTAAAAACAGAAATAGATTTGTTTTTGATCAGTTTCTATCACTATGGATTCCACTGAAGTTGTCCGAAGTGCTCCACTGGCTAGTCTGTTGCAACGGTTGACCGCTGCCTTAACTAGCTTTTTCTCTGCTATTAGCACACTGACACATATAGGGAGGAAATAGAGTAAGGTTCCGTCCAAATGGGTATTGGTTACTTTAATTGCCTAACTTTGTCTTTGCGATCGATATTTTCTGATCGGACTATATCAAAAAGTGTTTTAAAAAAAACCTCCTTTCAAACATTTTTGTCCTCGCTTTAAAAATTTACTAGCTCTCGATTTCCTTCTCGCAGAGAAGGAAAATAGAATATCTGCTTTAACAAACCAAAAACAATTCAATATTTTAAAGAAATTTTACGCAGCGAAACCAGTTGAAAAATTTTGTTGAAGAATATCATCGAAAGTAGATATTTCTTATAATATCAAAAGTGTCCTTTTATCCAAAATTATTTTCTAAAAAACAAATGCACAACTTTGTTTAAAGAAATCAAAATTTTTTTATGGCAAAATTGAGAATTTTGTAAACTTATCTTTTTAAACACCCTGTGTCCTATGTTGCCAAATGCAAAATTACGAATAATAATGACATCGTATAAATTCGAAAACGTTTACGTATAGTCAATCGCCAATCGATTAGAATCTTTCCAAATAAATATTATTGTTATTACCATATTATATTAAAACTTGCCATAGACACCAAAGAATTGTTATTTTGAAAATAATCTATTGATAATTATTGTCGAAGGTAATTTAAAAGTTTATACAGCAGATTTAATAATAGTAAATGGAATTTGAAGGTTTAACCAATTTGCACGAAACCATTGAAGTTGTACAAGAAATATTTGTACTTTTGGTACGATCCAACCATCCATACTTAACCATTGAGTACGGGGACTATAATAGTTACTTCAAATAGAGGCACACGCTATGTACTATATTATACTCGTATGGCAAAAGGAGTTAATTGATAAAAAAACAAAAACAAAAAAAACAAAAAAAGTGAATAGATGAATTTGCGCGCTTATCGATGTACGAATTCAATTTGAAATTATGATCGAGAGAAGCAACTTTTCAATAATAACTTTGAATGTGCACATACAGTATTGACCTCAATTGACCATGTACATCCATACAACGAGCACAAGTATTCATATGTGTATGTTACGTCGTTAATTGATTGTATAAGCTTTAAATGGGACCACTTTAATACAAGCTTGTGCTTCTGGTGAAGTCCATTGATGATGATGATGATGATGATGGTGGTTTTGCGGATGGTATTGTCCATATTGATGAGGATTACCATGGCAATTCAATGGTGGCGCAACAAGTGTAATAAAGTAGCCCCCATGGCAATATGGTATATGTCCATCTAGTCCATCCATCCATCCATCTATCCAACTCTATCGGTTTACACCTCTTCCTAGTCAAAATTCATATCCATTCTCTTTACTGAAATTACCTTCCTTTACATTCTAACAATATCAATTGGCAAATCTTTTGACTTAATCATATATACTCTACTATAGCGATTTTATGCTCCAACACAAACCATCCGCTTACCCTCCCCTTCCCCTTCTACCATATAATGGTAAATTAATTAAAACGTTGTTGTTGCTTTTTTGCTGGTAATTTTTGTTAACAATCTATTTCTACTACTGGTACGGATACAATTCACATTTAAGTACTCGTAATACGAAAAGTTTGCGTGCATAAAACAAAATTACTTCATTACTTGCCTCTTCTTGTATCGTTTTTCTTAATTAAAAATTTTCCTCTTTTGATACTATTTATTGCTTAATTATTGCTTGATAATATCGAATTTTCCAGATTTACCAAAGTCTTGCAACAAAAACAACAACTATTAGTGACTTTCTCTATATTCAAGCAAAAAAATTGTTTTTATTTTTTTTTTGCACGCACCAGAAAATAATTTTTTGCTTCACAATAATAAAAAATAACTTCTTAACAAAATTCTAATAAATATTAAATAAAAAAAAAATTTTTATTCTTTCTTAATTAAATAGTAAATATTTTTATTAAAATTACTAAAAAATCAAATGAAAAAATCTCTAAAATCAATTCGAATTGGAAATAAAGAAACTCCCCAATTTATACTTTATAAAATAAACTTAAGTAAAAAATATTATAAATTTAAAAATTAATAAGATTTTTATTTAAATATATTTTTTAATACTTTGTCAATAAATAATTAAAAGAATCGATCCTTTTAAGGGAATTTTTGATGATTTTTTTTTTGGCACATTTCGAACTATACTTCAACCATTACTTGATGAAAAGTTGGATTTTAAATGATATTAAGTTTACAGATTTATAAAATCAACATTTTTCATTTTGTGTTGATTGTAGTATTGTTTTATTGAAATTAGCATAATATCTTTAAGTACTTATTGGTCAAGAGAAGTCAGTTTTCATAAATCCAATGGTGCTCAGAATTGATGGTAACGGTCTTTCCTTCTTCATTTTCAAGGAAATGTGACCCAATAACACTTTAGGGTTAAAATACACACAAGACAGTCACTCTTTTCAGCTACAATAAGTAAAATTTTCAAAAATCTTCTGTACTTTGTAGATTTTCAGAGTCCTTAATATTATTTAGTTATCCACCGATTGAGACCACAATCTCCTCTTCAAGAGTAAAACGTGGCTACTGCTAGAGCCCATCACTTTTAATAATCTAAAAATATTGTTTGATAAATACTTATTTATAATAAAAAAATGCCAAAATTTGTTCTAAATATATTATTTTTTTAAAAAATATTCCAATTGTACAACTGCCAAATAAATAGGATGTACTTTTTTCAAACTGCAAAATGAATAATCCTCCATAAAACATTTGTAAGGTTTAGTCAGAATTCAAATTCATCCGGAAAACATTTTTATTATAATTGAATTGTGATAGACAAAATATTTCATAATTAATTTAAAAAAAAAAATTCTTTTATTTAACTTTACAATTTAATAAAAATTTATTCTTAGAAAAAAAAAATGCATATTTTACATAAAAATCACACTAAATTATTTTAAATTGATTTTATCGACCGACTGTTTAAATTTCAGGTACTTTTATTTAAAAAAAATAAAAATTATAACCTTTAAAAAAGAGAGAATGTTAGCCAAAAAATATTTTTAAAACTTTTTAAATAAATTAAATATTAATATTTTAATTATATTATTAAACCTTCCTTCAATTGCATTATTATTATTTTTTCTATTAAGAAAAAAAAATTATATTATTGTTATATAAAATAAGTAATGGACATTTAATCAAATAAAATCAATATTAGAAATTAGAAATCCGGTATTACTTTAATAGCGAATTAAATATATTAAAGTATTGGGTTGCCCGGAAAGTAATTCACGAAGGTCATTCAACAAGTACTTAGCCTCACCGCCCGATAGAACTGCTGTCACAAAAGAAATTTACCATCGTAGAAATTTACATTCTTTTAGTAGCCTACTGTCAATTCAGTCGATTCCCTTCATTAGTTTTGTTTTGAGAGCCTTTGAAAGCGAGCGTGTCGGTCGGTTGCACAAAAATGGAAAAAGAACAATATCGTTCGGTGATTAGATTCTTGTTTTTGGAAGAGAAAACGCGCAGCGAAATCAAAGATCGCTTGGATGCTGTGTATGGTGACTCTTCTCCTTCGATGGCATCCGTCAAGAATTGGTTCAACGAGTTTGTTCGATTCCGCACGTCGGTTTTTGATGAGCCACGCCCAGGTGCCCCGAAAACGGCTGCTACGGAGGAAAACGTTAAAAAAGTCCACGATCTCGTGTTGGCAGACCGTCGATTGAAGGTTCACGAGATAGCTGAGACTGTGGGCATCGCAGTAGGAACGGTGCATCATATTCTACACGAAGAACTGAGCATGAGAAAGCTGTCGGCGCGATGGGTGCCGCGTTTGCTCACACCGGAAAACAAGCGCAACCGTGAAACCACATCAGTGACGTGTTTGGCGCTGTTTCAGAGCAATCCAGCATAGTTCTTGCGTCGTTTCGTGACCGTCGACGAAATATGGATTCACTGGTACACACCAGAGACCAAGGAACAGTCGAAACAGTGGACTTCATCCGGCGAACGTGCTCCAAAGAAGGCGAAGACTGTTCGATCGGCCGGAAAGGTGATGGCCACAGTTTTCTGGGATTCACAAGGTGTGATCCACATTGATAACCCCGAGCAGGGTTAAACAATCACTGGGCGCTACTATGCTGACTTATTGGGCCGATTTGACGTCGAATTAAAGAAAAAGCGGCCCCGCTTTGCGTAGAAAAAAGTGCTGTTCCACCACGACAACGCGCCGGCTCACACCTCCGCCGTCGCCATGGCCAAATTGGTCGAATTGCGCTACGAAATGCTGCCCCATCCACCGTACTCTCCAGATTTGGCCCCCTGTGACTACTTTTTGTTTCCAAACCTGAAAAAATCACTCGCCGGGAATTCATTTGGGTCGAATGAGGAGGTCATCGTCGCCACGGAGGCCTATTTTGCTTCCCTCGAGAGCATCGCTGGGTCAAGTGTATCGAGCTTGAAGGAGATTATGTGGAAAAATAAATTGCCACCTTTCCAAAATTTT
Organism: Atherix ibis; assembly: GCA_958298945.1. Classification (NCBI taxonomy): domain Eukaryota; kingdom Metazoa; phylum Arthropoda; class Insecta; order Diptera; family Athericidae; genus Atherix; species Atherix ibis. The sequence goes on along the minus strand of OY282610.1, from coordinate 35,028,152 downwards.
CATTTTCCTTTTGTAGGCTAAGTACTTGTTGAATGACCCTCGTACTTGCATTCAGCAAGTTTTGAAGAAAACACAAGCCTCAACAACGCTTAAAAATTATCAATTGTTTTTTCATTGCAACTTATCGTGCACTTCTTCCAATTTATAGGCCGTTATAATCAGTTAAACTGTAGAAAGTTTTGAACGCACAATGTTCGCGTGCCAGTAAGACATAGATTCGCTTGAAGTGCGGAGAATGTTGCTACCGTTCAGGCAAAATTATTATTACCCAAAAATAATTATTATTATCCCAAAATTATTATTACCCAAAAATTGAAGCCGTTGGACCATCGCAAAAGCCTTGAATTTGCTCCGGAATAACTTGAAAATGATGCTAATTTTTCCAAAAAAAAAATCATCTTTTCAAATGCGGCACATTTTCATCTCTCTAGATCGGTGAATAAACAAAATTGTCATTTCTGGGCCTGGGCTGAAGTCAATCCCAAAAATTATTTACGAGCAACCTTTACATTCCGAAAACGTGATCGTTCGGTGGCATCATCGGTCTTATTTTTTTCAACATTAGCAAGGAATTGCCGCTACTATCAATGGTAAGTATTACAAATTTTTATAGCCCGAATTAGAAGACATCGATTTTTCAAACATGTGATTTCAATAAGACGGCGCTACACAGCCCATGTCACAATCGATTTATTGCAGGAAAATTTTGGCAAGTCGATAATTTCAAGAAATGCAGATATGCAATTGCCTCCAAAAAGTTGGGATTTAATACTTTTGGACTTCTTCTTGTGGATTTCAGTTTGTGGTGCTCGAAAATTGGAACCATTGTATTCGGTTCTGTATTGGAACCATTGTATTCGGAAGAAAATAGTATTGGCCATTGTATTCGGTTCCGAAAGAAAATAGTATCGAAAATTGGAACCATTGTATTCGGTTCCGAAAATTGGAACCATTGTATTCGGAAGAAAATAGTATTGGCCAATCTTAGGAAGTTTCTGAGGATTTAAACATATCGATTGGCTCGTGCCATCCGATTTTCACCAATGATTTGGCGTGAGACGGGTCGCCGTGAAATTCGTACCAAAATTGCTCAATTTCCACCAAAAACAGCATCGCATTAACATTGCCAAGGAGCTGTTGGACTCTGTCCGCGACGACCCAAATTTGCTCCAGAGGGTTATAACTGGTGACAAATTATGGGTTTATGGTTATGGAAGCTGCTGCATGAGCCAAGACCGAAAAAAGCACAGTTTTCCACGATCCAAGACCAAATTTGCCACACGAACTAAAACCGAATGGGAAGGTTTTGTTTACAGTTTTCTTCGATTTTAGGGATGTGGTGCATCATGAGTTTTTACCACAGGGTAGAATGGTCAATAAGGAATATTACCTGTAAGTTATGCGCAAGTTGCGCGAAGCAATCCGCTAGAAACGCCCAGATTTCTGGAAGAATAACCCCCTGTTCACGCTTCGTTGCTTGTGCGTGAATTTATGGCCAAAAACAATACACTAATAATGCCGCAGCCATCGTATTCTTCAGATAGGACCCCCTGTGACTTCTTCTTGTTCCCGAAACTGAAGAGCCCCATGAAACGACGGCGCTGCGCTACGATTGAGGCGATAAAGACGGCATCGAAGGAGGAGCTGAAAAAGATCTCAGAAAATGATTTTTTGAAGTGCTTCGAGGATGGGAAAAAACGTTGGCACAAGTGTATAATATCTGGTGGGGATTACTTTGAAGGGGACAAAATAGATATTCAAGAATAAATAAATAATTTTTGAAAAAAAAACACAAAAATTCGCGATACATTTTGAACAGACCTCGTACACGGAAACCAATCGGAATTTGCTGGACAAGAAAAGTGCTCAGTCAGCATACACATAAGTATTGGCCATACTGCCCTTACACACGACTTTTTACTTAATAACCTTTAAATCCCCCCTCTGCCAAAACTGAGCAGTTCGCCTTACAATTTTATATAACGGAGGACCCTTTCGCATTAATCCTAGGCCCTTTTTATAATCTGCTAAGCCACCTAGGTCTTATAAACAAAATATAAACTAAACTAACACGCATAGCATATAAACATCTGACAATCTGTCGTGTTCAAGGTCGTAGTGCACAAGCAGTACCGCTGACCTATGTTTATGGGGTACCTGTTTGTATCTCATGGAGTGAGTCTGTTCTCAACAATATTCGATATGAATTGTGTTCCTAACGAGCTGTACCTTAAAACCAATTACACCTTTCAGCTAGTCGCAGATATATAAACTGAACTTTGGCAAAATATTATCTAACCCCAATTTCCTCTACAACCTAACGAAAATTTTAGGAATGAAAAAATGCTTAGAATTCTCTTAGGATAATAATTTTTCGGAAACCAATTCTCAACCTTATAGCACATCTTCTTACAGAATAGCACCCTACTAAAAATTTCTTCTCCAAGATGAGATTCATTTTATTATCGAGCTTTCGGACTCTTCCCACGTCCCCTTTTTAATTTCTGAAAACAAACTACTCGTAACAAGCTCTACAAAATTTAATCACCTAAAACCGATCCTTCTAACTAACAAAGAACAAATTGCAGGTCGTTAAATGGCTTCATACTAGTGCTTTAAGGACTTTACTTTTGGAAAAGTTTTTGGTTATAAGCTCTAACTTGGAACGCTAATCGTATCGTGAATTCCGCTTTAGTTCTTCCAGAATTTTTTTAGTGTCCTGACTAACGTTCTAGGGTCTTATCGTTAAATAGGCCCTAGAATTTTAGGGATCATTAATTCTTCGCAGGATCCTCCTCTAGAATGCATACAAGAGTACGTAATGATTCTTGCTGAGAACCCAAGTTTCCAAAGAATACATGAGTACTGGCAGGACTAGTGTCCTGTGTAGTAGATTTTAACAAACAGATAAATGCACAATTAATACTATTACGAGTAAAAAAAGTATAATATTTTGACTATATTTTTTTTTTAGAAAACAATAAAGAAAAAAAATCTATTTTTTCGAAATCGTTGCTTTTAAAAGTTCCGGAATAATTTGTTATCAATTCGATGGTAGTTAATAAAAAAACAAAAAAAACATAACCTAACAGAAGAGAAGCCTATCTCTACTAATAATCATATAATATACATATTCATTCTCCAAATTAAACTAATCGTACCGACAATTCTGATTGCTTTTATTTACCGGCTAACAAATTTTTGTCGCGTACATTTTTGACTTTCACATAAATGAGAATTTATTCATATTAACAATGTCGCCTTGACTGTACCGAAATTAAATTGCTAACGATTATCTAACGTGTTCAATTATTTTCAAAATCATATAAATAACATAAAATTCGAAAAATTTCACAACGCTGATCTTTTGATCTCATAAAACACTTTAACGTACGATTGACCATTCCTATGAATAGTGGGACCAGTACTACTAACAGTTAGTGACACTGTGGACTCTTTGGTGTTTTTGGTTTTGTTTAGCATTTGTTCAAAACGTTATGTGAATGTGAGATCGCTAGCTAAGAAAATGACTATATGAGCTCAGATATTACAGGGTACCTATCATATACATATATACAATATAAGAATTGATAGAAGGAGAATCATAATAGAAATAGTTGTGAAAATGGCAACAGAAAACAACACAACGAAGATAAGCAGTAACAATCGAAATTGTCTCTTTCGTATGGACATGACTGTATCCCCCCCCTCCCCCGGGACTCATATACGTATGCGCACAGAAATATGAACTAACCTAACATATATAAATGGTCGTGATTAAATAGATTTTCTTTATGAAGATTAACGTTTTTATAAATTTCACTTTAAAAAAAAATTATTTTACTTATTTCTGGTCCATTCAAAAGGCGTTGAAATGATGTCGAACTTTCCTTTTCGTTAACTGGTCCATTTATGGATGAACAAAGATCAGCCGGGAAAGATCTGATCGATTATGAAAATTATTATAGTGCATCTTTGCAATTAGCAGGCTATATTCCCGTCGATGTGGTAGAAACTCACAAAATCTAATTAATAGTACATAATTTTTGATTGATTTCCACACTATGCACAGAACGCGCAGATAGAGGATAAAGTTAATTTTCCTAAGCCCAATAATCGTGTACACATCTCATCTCAATCGGATGCAAAAATACTCCATATTTTCATATAAAGTGTGCTATATTGTTGAGACTTGATTTTGCGGTATGACCGACCGATCAGCTTTGACAAATTCTCCATTTTTCGTTTCGAACGTTTTGAAGCGTTTAATTTTACAATCGCCTAGCACGACTCTAAACGTGACAAATTTCTTGGCCGACTAAGCAATTACATAAAGTAGAAGCTCGCCATTAGGTTCGTATAAATAATGCCGCCATCACCTAGGCCTCCTCCACCAACACATAATCTCAATTGCTGCACTCTTGCAGAGCTCTTCACCTTCATCACATCGTGCACATATAAAAGATCGTTAAAAGTTAAAAGCAGAAAAGATAAAAGGTGAAAAAAGTGTTCCGATATTAAAAGAAATTATGCCCCAATGGATGGCCAGTAAATTTACATATAAGAGTGCCCAGCTAAGGTGGAACAACCGTCCGATAGGTAAATCTATTCGGGAAAATATCAAATTTCTTTACGATAGCCAATGTTACAAAAACCCATGGAAGGTAATATATTTTTCTGGCAGGCGAAAATATATGATCTCTTATGTTGTGGCTATTCTGTGTGCCTATAAGTGTAGTATGGATTTAAGGTATTCCCACCTTATAATTGATAGACAATCAACTGACTAACTATCGGTGAAAAATAGTAAAAAAAAATTGTATTTCAATGAAATAAACGAAATTCAAACACGGAAAATTCATGAGTCATTAATTAGGCAATATTCTTTTAAAAACAAAAATTCAAATAATTATTTATTAATATTTTGACCAAAAAAAAAAAGGTAAATAATAAAAATTTCAACAGTCAAATGTTGGTTGGGTAAAAAATACTCCAGTTTACATATTTTTGGGGCTGACTTGCTTGGATTCTATTCCAACCATACTAATTTATGTGAATTTTTTAATAGCTTTAATAAATATATCGAAAGTTTAAAAAATTAATCAATTTTTATAAATTAAAAATAAAAGTCTTTTCTACTGCCTTGGTTCAAGAAATGACCTTTTAAAGAAATCAATTAAAAATTTGTAATTTTTCTTGAATTAGAAAAAGAAAATTTGTTGTTTATTTTGACCTAAAATAAAAAAAAAAAATTTCGAATTTTAGGTCCAAAATAAAAGTTTGATTAGCAGAATAATAACAAAATTTACGAAATGAAATATGCAATTTTTTCCATTCCACTTAACGCAAAAATATCCATTCAAAATTTTCCAATTATTTAAAAAAAAATTAACCAAATTTTATAAATGATTCGCATAATTTTTTGAACTTAAGATTCATTGTCCTTCCGCAAAAAATTCGCAGCTTGATAAGCGAGAAACGTTGAGACAGGGCCCAGTGGCAACGTTCAAGAATGCCAAATGAGAAGAAAAAACTGAACCAACTACAACGAGAACTGAAACAAGAAATAATTAATTATAACAACGAACGATTTACTGAATACACAGAATCAGTAACAACTAATAAGTCACTATGGACAGCTACCCGACGAATTCTCAAATACAAAACAGCTACACACTCGCTCCGGAATACCGACGGAACCTGGGCAAAAACGGATAAACAGAAAGCCGACATCTTCGGCAAACACTTAGAAAACATCTTTAAACCTCACGAAGATGTTCAAGACATTCTGCATGACGAACATATATTCCGACAAATATCAACTCAGTTGCCCATAAGTCCACCTCCTAAGTTTTTCACTCCTTCCGAAGTGGACCTTTCCAATAAAGAAGCCCCAGGATATGACCTAATAACTTTAGAAATCCTGAAGCAAATTTCCAAAAAAAACCCTCGTTCTTATAACCTATATTTAAAATAGTATCCTCCGCACATCATTTTTTCCTTCCCTGTGGAAGTTTTCCATAATTAAGATGATCCCAAAACCCAATAAGCCCAAAAACCTTCCTACCTCTAAGGAGGCTTATATAGACCTAAAAGCCTCCTTCCCATGTTATCAAAAATCCTAGAAAAATTGATCCTAAAACGAGGGTGTCATTCCTCAGCATCAGTTTGGATTTCGACCTGAGCATTCCACTATCCAACAGTGTCATCGCGTAGTCGACTACATAGCGTGTTCGCTAGAGCGAAAGGAATACTGCCCAGGCGTGTTTCTTGATATTTCGCATGCTTTCAACCGTGTATGGCACCCTGGATTGCTTTGGAAGTTGCAGCGGGTCCTACCCTCGGGTTATTTCCACATCCTCAAATCTTATTTCTCAGACCGATATTTTCAGGTAGCTTAAAATATGGAGTACTCTGACATTTATCCAATTTCCGCAGGTGTCCCTCAAGGAAGTATCCTAGGTCCTATCCTATATAACATTTATACCCATGACATTCCTTGCCACAACAACATCCTAACCGCAACATATGCTGACGATACAGCTATCCTGACACATCACAAAGATCCTTCCACAGCAATTAGTATCCTACAGAACCATATCCATTCCTTAGAAACTTGGTTCAAAAGGTGGAGAGTGAAGGTAAATGAGCAAAAATCTGCTCATGTAACTTTCACACTCTGCCGAGAACAAATTCCCGACATAACCTTAACGGCAGTATTATTCCACAAAAAAAATAGCGTACGTTACCTTGGACTTATATTCGACGAACGGTTAACCTGGAACCTTCATACGAAAACTACAAGACGTGAACTTAACGGACGATACAAACAATTATTACGTCTCCTAGACAGTAAATCAAAACTTACAACAACAAGTAAACTATTACTATACAATACAGTTCTGAAACCAATATGGACATATGGTCTAGAACTTTGGGGTTCGACTAAGCATTCCAACTCCCTTCCAATCCAATCCCTACAATCCCGAATCCTTCGTAAAATTGTCAATGCCCCCCTTTATGTGCGAAACACTGTTATCCACCGTTACCTAAATGTTCCATTTGTTCGTGAACTATGCATCTCCCGATATAAAAAATACCATTCGCATCTATCCTCCCACCCTAATCCTTTGGAAAGGGAACTTTTCATTCCCACTAAAATTATAAAATAAAATGACCCTGTTCTAGAGGTAACATCGATGGGTCTTTTCCTCCACATGTGCTCATGTCCATGTATATTCCCGTAAAAAATCTGCTGGTTACGAGTACTAGCATAAGTAGTTGTAGATAACATTTAAAAAAAAAATTAAAAATTAAAAAAAAAGATTTATTGTCAAATAATTAAGAGTGAACAATCTATTCGAAAATATTTTATAGCTTTTATCGAAAATTTTATAATCAATAAATTTTTTTTGAAATTAAAAATAAAAGTGGTTTCGACTGTCTTGATAAAAATTAAAGTTCAATAGATACAGGGTGATTTTTATGTTCCACGTAGATTTGGTTTGGCCGCCATTTTGGTTTGAATGACATTTCTCTGTTGTAAAGTATTTTACACTACAATTTATTATAAAGTATTTTACACTACAATAACTTGTGGTAATTAGTTTAAAAATATTTTATTTAAATAATTGTTCAATTGTGAATACGCGGAGAAAATTATATGACTTTTTTGGTGTTAATCATATGCCGAGCAAGTCAACCACATTCAGCGTGTAATGAATAATTTTGAAAATTTGCATTTACTGGGAGATAAAGTGAAGACCAACGTATACCTGCAAAGGTTCATCCAGTGAGGCAGAGTGTTGCCTCTCATCGACACCGTGCACAAGAATTGGGAAGACCTCCATAATGTTTTTGTTAAAAATTCTCAAAAAAGATTTGTTTCTTCGTTAAAAATTCCCAAAGAAGAATTGACATAACAGCTGTAGGCTAATGGCCATGAACGTCGCCGAGACTGGAATGCTCGAGTTTTACAGCTCAATATAGACGATCATCATTTTCGCAACAAATTAGAAAAGACCGGCATTTGGTGCGGCATTTGGTCCGGCAGTATCATTGCGGACATATTTCCTAGAGAATGCTGGAGGCAATGCAGTAACAGTTACTGGTGACCTCTATCGGGGCATGTTAGAATACTTTCTTCGGGCAGAAATGCATTAATTAGGCCAACAGAACATGTGGTTCCAATAAAAAATTAAAAATGAGCGGCAGAGAACACTTCGACTTAGCTGACTTTGTTATTAAACAGAATAGCCACTATTGGGGCTCTGGAAACCCTCAACGGATACACCAAAGACCGGCATTTGGTGCGGTATTTGGTCCAGCGGCATCATTGGGTCATATTTCTTTATGGATGCTACAGGCATTGCTGTAACAGTTACTAGTGACCGCTATCGCGACATGTTGAAAATCTTTCTTTTGCCCGTATTGGATCAATTAGGCCTACAGAACATGTGGTTCCAATAAGCTTCTACACTACACACAGCTGGTGCTACGATGCAAATTTTGAGAGTAATTGTTCCTGGGCGAATAATATCTAAAAGTGGTGATATCGACTGGCCCTCACGATCCCCTGATTTGAATTCTCCCTCCCGATTTCTGTGTATGGGGGTACTTGAAAGGGAAGGTCCTCACGACTAATAAATCAACCACAATCTCGATGCTTAAGTACAATATACGAAACGAAATTGCTGAAATAACACCAGAAGTCTTCGAAAATGTTATGAAAATTGTACTTAAAAGAGCTCAACTTTGCGTCATGACCAGAGACGAGTATTTGACCCAAATTTTATTTCATATATAATCCTAAAGACCATATAATCAATCAATAATATATAAATTATAAAATTGTATTTCATTAAAAAAAAAAAAATTCAAACTGGAACTTTAAACGCACCCTGTAGAAGTGTACTTTAACAAACGTTTGATATTGAATCCACACTCAAAACTAAAACTAAATAGACGATATCGACAACTATTTCTACTTCTAGACAAACGTTCAAAATATACAATAGACGTTAAAGTACTTTTATAAATACAATGACGTATTTAAGTGAATATGGACTTACAGACTAGAATTCTGGGGTTCTCCTAAGGCTTCCATCTCAAACGAATAAAATTCTTTCAGTCAAACAGACTTGTTTGAGTCAAGGTTGGTGAATTCACGATTTTCAGTTATGAAATTTTGCAACTAGCTTATGGGAAACATTCCTTGTCAACATCAAAAGTTTTTTGATAACACAAAGCATTTTTAGAGCGTCGAGAAGCAATGGAAGACGAACCTCGTTCAGGGAGGCAATTGAACATTGAAAACTGATAAAAATGTGACAGAAGTGAGGACTCTTGTGAGGTAAATTTCTCAATTAACTGAGAAAAAAAAATTCCTATCAGATCGGACACGACTATTTCCATCAACTAGTTTTTGTCAGAAAAAATAATTTCTGTGCAAGTTTTTTATATTTTCTAAAATTAACAAAAAAATGTTGAAAGGATGTCATGCAAAGCAGTTGTAACCGAGGAGCTTAAGACGGTTCCAGTTGATACAAGGCAGCCTTTACTGATGTAGGAGAAGTATTTAAAAGAGATTAAAAGAGATTAAAATTGATATAAAAAAAACTGGAATTGCTGAAGAAAAAAAAAATCAATCTCATTACTTTTATGCCACACCTCGTTGCTGTAAACTAAAGACCTTCTGCAAGAAGGAAATAAGTTTTGTTTTGTCTTTCAGGGAAATTCTTTTCAGTTTAGAAAGATTCGATCATCTTCAGATTTTGCTGAATACAAAAACCGCAAGTTTCCCACATACGCAAGTTTTGATTAACATGAAGGGTTATGGGGATGGGGACATTTACTCCCCCATAACCCGTCATGTTAATCAAAAAGATTTTCAAACATCAAAAAATCACTCACATTTCTAACTACTAATTTCGATATGAAAAATGTTGTCGTGAAATTCCTTATTCAAATTTCATTTCAGACAAACCAAAAGCCCCCTTCCCCCCCCCCCCCCCTACCTCTTCTATAACAGGTATTATTACTCATAAATTGGTAAATAAAATATATCGGAAAATTGGACAAATTTCATCGATTCTCAATCAATTGTTATTGAATAGTTTTTTTTTTTTCTTATGTCAAACAAAATATCGCAGTTTGAGTATTGAATAAAATTTCAAAGTTAAATCGAAAATTAATTGAGTGTACGAGAATGTCAAACTTGAACGTATCAAATTGCATTTTTCAGTTCTTTCACTCGTACAATCACTGTTGTTCAATTTAATTAATTGAACATTAATAATTTGTTTAACACGATTTCAATCCGATGTGATTTGTGTTGATTGGGTCGACAGAAATTGCTTTGGTCCAGCGCGGCGCAGCGCGGCGTGGTGACCACGAACATTGGAACCAGCTAACGGCGAACGTTCGCTTCGAGTCCAATTCTATGTGTACGATCGATAGGAGGGCACACTGTATCTGACAAAGTATCCCCCCATTCGGACGCATTGTAGAAGGGCCAGAGTTTATTGGTCCATGTTCCAAGTGAATATCTGACAACGTCGATTGCCATGGACTGCGGCACTGTCGTTTTGGCATGATTCGAAAAAGAATTCTGATACGACGCGTCAAGTGAGAATTACAAAAATTTCTACCTCCACAATTTATGGGTTTTTTTTTATCTTTTGACGAGCATCAAACATCAAATTGTAATGCAAACCCGTATCTAATGTGTGCAAATATTATTTAACATATTTTAATTCATATTTTCTTTATTTGCTTTTCAATATTGAGCGAATAGTGAAATTTTTGAGTAGAAAATCTTCTTTCATTTTCTGTAAATTCTCTTAAAAAAAATTTGAAAATAATTAACAATTTTTAAAAATAAATATGCCAAAAATTTCATATTTAAGAAATGGACCATTGTTCGTTTAGGCCTTGTTAAAAGAATTTGCGAAAATTCTCTGTCGGCGGTCTTCTTCCGCTCTCTAATTTCTAGCGCAAAGTCTACGAGGTGTGGCAGAAAAGTAAGAAAAATGTTTTTTTTTTTTTTTGCAATGAGTTTATTTTATATTTATACATTAATGTTATCCTATTTAAAGAAGCTTTTTTTTTGGGCAGCTTTTCATCAGCGGAGGTGTTGCTTCAACTAAAAAAGTCTTCAGTTACTCGATTACACTCCTTTGGATGCTATCGACAGTACCAAGATGATCTCTCCTTTGAATTATTTCTGATCTAGGGTAACAAAAAAAAATAACACAGCCTTAGATGAGAGGTGCAACTGAAAAAAACAACTTCATTTCTCAACAGTCTCCTTTTAGCTCGATACACTTTTTTTAGCAATGTTAAAGAGCTTCGATACTTTGTTTATAAAGGGTTTTTGAATAAGAACTTGACAACGTTTTTTTTAAATATCTCGTAAACCATTTGAGATATATAAAAATTTATATTATTGACTTCGGTCATAGGTCCACCACGGACACGCTTGCAGCGGTCGAATCGTTGAAGTCAATTTTCGATGACTCGGCCACACAATTCGACGGGAATGGCCGTTATTTCTCGTTCGATATTGGCTCTTAGGTCGTCTAACATCGCCGGCTTGTTGGCATAGACTATCGATTTAATGTAGCCCCACAGAAAAAAATCTCGAGGTGTTAAATCACGAGATCTCGGCGGCCAATCGACAGGACCTTTTCTCGATATAACACGTTCACCGAACTTGGACTTCAATAAGTCGATTGTTTCTCTCGCTGTGTGGGATGTGGCACCGTCTTGTTGAAACCACATATCACTGATGTCCAGCCCATGCAATTGATCGAAGAAATAATGCTGCAACATGTCTCTGTAGCGTTCACCATTGACTATAGCGTGACGGTCATTTTCATCAATGAAGAAAAATGGCCCAATGATGCCACCGGCATGAAAACCGCACCATACAGTCACTTTTTGTGGATGAGGTGGTGTTTCATGAAGCACATGAGGGTTTGCAGCACTCCAATAACGTATGTTTTGTTTGTTGACGAAGCCATTCAACCAAAAATACGCTTTATCACTGAAGATGATTTTGCGATGAAAGTCGTCATTTTCGGCAAACTTCTCTAGAGCCCAATCTGATAAAGTGCGTCACATCATATTGTTAAGTGGTTTTAATTCTTGAGTTAATTTGATCTTAAGTTAACTCAAGAACTTAAGATCAAGTAAACTCAAGAACTAAAGTAAGAAATCAAAAGTGTCAAGTTGCTATTCAAACACTTGATAGTAAAAGCCGTCGAGCTCTTCAAAATAGCCACTAACCGAAGACTCCATCTCTTCATTGTTGTCAAATCTTTTACTCCCGCCGAGCCATATTATCTGGTTTGGGAAGATAATATAATCCGAGGCGGCTGAATCTGGTGAACTGGTACATTGACTTGAGGAAACAACGCTTTCTTTTGCACCAAAATGCAGCCGTTTTTTTTTTATTCCATCACTCAAACGCTGCAATAATATTCGTCGTTGATTGCTTTTACTTTTTGAATATAATCAAATGACGCCATGGAACTGTTTTCGCTTTCTATGGAGCTGATTCTCCTCTTTCAGTCCATTGTTGCGAATGTTCCTTCATCTCATGTGTGAAGTAATGAATGCATATTTCATCGATGGTAATGAATCGACGCAAAAACTCGGCATTACTTCTGCGAAATATTACCAAACAATTGATTGACGCATCCTCACGACTCCGTTTCTGTTCCATTCTGAGCAAACGCGGCATCCATCTTGCGCGCACCTCTCTCATGCGCAAATTTTCAGTCAATATGCGATGTACAGCACTTTTTTTGAAATACCTACAATGTCTGCTAGCTTGCGTCATGCAATTCCATTTTGTGTATTTTTTTCATCATTTTTGGGCGACCACTACGATGTTCGGACTTATTTATACTCTGTTGACCGAAGTGTTGGGAGGGGGGGGGGGGTTAGGAGTGTTGGCCGTAATAGAGTCTAGGTCGGCTTTAATATTGGTTAGAGTGACACCTTTCAAATGAAAGTATTTTACTCGTATCACATAGCGAGCAGTAATTTTTTCCATGTTTACAAATTAACTGAGATCATTCACTATTAATGGTTGTCAAACAAATACTAAATAACACAGTATCATCAAACTTCAAACTTAAGCTTTCTAAGGCTGGTACTTTCAACTATAGTAATTTTTTTCAAACAACAATTGCCATTTATAAGTCAAGTCGGGTACTTCTGGGTTTGCCCTCGTCAGGTACTCCTGGAAAACGTACTACAATAGATTCGGTAGCACAGCAAGCAAAACTTCTATTGTAAATAATTTCCTCCAAACTGACGATTATTTTTTGCCTGTCGATTAATATTGTCCGATCATAAATAAAAACAAATTAAGAAATAGTGAATTTTCTCTACGAGTAATTTTAATCAAAAAATAATATAAGTTTTCTATTGAAATTTATTTAGTTAAATATAAAATATTAAATATCATTATAAATTTAAGTACTAAATAAAATGTTAAAGTGAGTTTTCTTATAAAAATACTGTAAATTTTCTAAGTTTCTATATAAAAATGTATTGAAGAAACTGTTCTCTGTGTTGGATTAATTATAAAATTGGTAATGCTCAGTTGCAAGAATTAGCAAGTCTAGGCAAATTTTAATATTGTTCGAATGCCGTCCGACCAAAAACTTTGAGGCAATTTTAGGCTCATTTTATATGGAATTGTCTTGAAAAAATGTTTGCTCAACCAGAAGCATTGTTTAAAACTATTAAAGATCAATTGGCCAATCACAAGTTTAATAAATTAATTTAAAAAAAAAACTATATAATAATTTTTAAACAAAAAATCATTATTAACAACGGTTAACACGGTGTCCGGATACTCTTGTTTACTATACTAGACGGGTTCCAAAAAGTACATGTCGTACTAGTAGATTAAAAATGTCCGGAGGAAAAAAAAATATAACAAAAACCAACCGAAATCAATGCAAAAACTAAAATAATAAATTAAAAATTTACAAACTTTGAAATATACGAAACCCATTTTTAATCTAGTACGACATGTACTTTTTGGAACCCGTCTAGTATAGTAAACAAGAAACTCGGTTTCGAATAGTGTCGCTCCACTCCATGTGAGTAGGGAGGCTGGGGAACAACTACACGAATCCCTCTTTCCAAAATAAACTCATTGATGATATGGCAGGAGGCGTTGTTATGGTGGAGCATCCAAGTGTATGTTATCTGACACAAACAACCTTTTTTTCAAGGACTATGCATCAGCTTTAGTGTCAATCGACTGTCTGACCGCCAGTTGGTCCATGTTTTCATTAGCTTCCGATGTTAAAGCTTTCTATAACCGTGGATCTGATCCAGGTAAAAACTAGTACTCCACGTGTCGGAGGGACTCACGTAATAGCTATGCCAGATCGCTCCCAATAATACCAATTTTATTTACATTTCTACCACCCCATTTAATTTGGTCTTATTCAGTGCAGCCCTTATACCAAAGAAACGGTTTACCCCGTAAACGTCTGCCAACTTGGATCACGAAGAGGATTCTTTTTACGATCGCTTTTGTATTTATTTACACATGACGTGTCCTAGTCATCGTAACATTATTATTTTTATCTCTAGGATAATATCAAATGTCCAATAGAAGCTCTACTTTATATCTTATTATTTAGTCTCTGTGGCCATATTTGAAATGTCAAAATCTTCTATTACTGTTAGTTGTATTCAGCAAGTTTTGAAGAAATAACAAGCCTCAACAACGCTTAAAAATTATCAAATGTTTTTTTATTGCAACTTATCGTGCACTTCTTACAATTTATAGGCCGTTATAATCAGTCAAACTGTAGAAAGTTTTGAACGCACAATGTTCGCATGCCAGTAAGACATAGATTTGCTTGAAGTGCCGAGAATGTTGCTACCGTTCAGGCAAGTGTTGATAAAGAACTAAATTTATCAATTTCAAGGCGTTCTCAACATTTGGAACTATAATTTACGGTTGACATTCTTACAAAATTATTATTACCCAAAAATTGAAGCCGTTGGACCATCGCAAAAGCCTTAAATTTGCTCCGGAATAACTTGAAAAAAAATCATCTTTTCAAATGCGGTACATTTTCATCTTCCTAGATCGGTGAATAAACAAAATTGTCGTTTCTGGGCCTGGGCTGAAGTCAATCCCAAAAATTATTTACGAGCAACCTTTACATTCCGAAAATGTGATCGTTTGGTGGCATCATCGGTCTTATTTTTTTCAAAATTAGCAAGGAATTGCCGCTACTATCAATGGTGAGTATTACAAATTTTTATAGCCCGAATTAGAAGATATCGAATTTTCAAACATGTGATTTCAATAAGACGGCGCTACGTGCCACACAGCCCATGTCACAATCGATTTATTGCAGGAAAATTTTGGCAAGTCGATAATTTCAAGAAATGCAGATATGCAATTGCCTCCAAAAAGTTGGGACTTAATACTTTTGGACTTCTTCTTGTGGATTTCAGTTTCTGGTGCTCGAAAATTGGAACCATTGTATTCGGTTCTGTAAACGAAGCAGAGCTGGACCATTTGAATGATGTTATTTTCAGAATATACGTGTAAATAACATTATTTTATTTTGAAGTACATAAAATAATAAATTTTGCTCTACTACTATTATTTTTGGTTTTACTGGGTTGTTCGGAAAGTTTTTTATAAAAATGAAAGACGATTTTCTTATAGTGAATTAATATTTTATTCAATTAAATATTGTCCAGTCTAATCCAAAATACCCTTTACCATCTCTCTGGCAATAGGATGATTCCAAGCTCAAAAAATGTTTGTTCTTTGCTGGAAAAAAACTGATCCAAGTGATTTTTGACCTCTTCATTTGAATTCAACATTTTACAGTATAAAAAATTTTATAGAGACCGGAACAGATGATAATTGGAAGGTGCTAGGTCATTTTTTATGTTTAGATTAATGAGGTACAGGGGGAAACATTCAAAAGGTACTCGCCTGAAAATTTTCCTGCCAGGCGAGTTATGCGGGATTTTTACATCGCTAAAACTTAACCTGCACCGCTAACCTTGCTCCCGGAACGATGGTTCCCCGGCGGCACTCTTTGTAAATACTACTTCGCCGGGGCGTTCTTATTTGATGCTACTGCTGTCCCGATGTTATGACGCCTCGCGGCCTATTCTTCGTACGTTGTGTGGAGATCCTTGATAATGGATTCCGCGTACTCTGCCACTCTGTTCCACGCCGATTGGCTCTTCAGCATGCACTCCACTTTTTTTCGCTGGACTAATGGAACGGTCCAGATTTCTCTCCAGCTAAGCCCGCATCCCCTCGTAGAGGGGGCACAGGAAGAACACGTGTTCTGCGTCTTCGATCACATCGCGGCAATGACGACAGTTTGGGGAGTCAGTTCTCTTGAATCTGCGCAAGTATGCCCGAAAGCATCCATGCCCAGTCAAGAGTTGGGTGATGGAATACCCGACTTCCCCGAGCAGGCGAGTGACCCATTTGGTAACATCTAGGATAAGCTGATAAGTCCACCGACCCTTCGTCGAGTTGTCCCATCTCTCTTGCCAGAGGCGAAGACTCTCGGGTCTCTCCTCTTCACAGAGGACCTTTCGCCGCTCTTTCTTCTTCCTACGATGTTGGCGTTCACGCTCTCCTGCCAGGATGTCGATGGGTGGGCATGATGCTACGACGTTGACCGCATCAGGTGATACCGTTCGGTATGCTGACGCTACTCTGATCGCTGGGAGCCGCTGGACTGATGACATTGTCTTGCGGTATGTTGTTAGCTCTAGCAATTTCATCCACACTGGTGCTCCGTAAAGCAAGACGTAGGTAACCACAGTTGCCAGTAGTCGCCTTCGGATTTGCCTGGGGCCTCCGATATTGGGCATTATCCGCGAAAGTGCGCCCTGTACTGCTGATGCCTTCCTGCTGACGCTGGAGATTTGCTCTTTGTAGTTGAGTCTGGCATCCAAGACCACTCCTACATACCAGATGTAGGATAGCGACCGAATGTCGTGGTCGCCTACTCTTATGGTGATGGTCTCCATTTTCTTCCGGCTACTCACAAGGAGTGCCTCGGTCTTATGTTCCGCCAAAGACAGGTCTGCCAATGTCATCCACTGTCTTATGCTCCGGATGGTGGTGAAGAATGCGGCTTCCAGTTCCTCCAGGTGTTTGGCTACAAGGACAACCGCTACGTCGTCCGCGAAAGCCATGAGTGTTGTGTTCGTCGGTAATTCTAGATGGAGTAGGCCGTCTTACATGACGTTCCACAAGAGTGGCCAGGACAGAGCCCTGAGGTACCCCTCCCGTGACCCCATACTCCGCTGGTCCATCCTCGGTCTCGTAGTGCAGTAGTCGATCACTGAAGTATGATCTGACCATCCTCCGTAGGTAGTAGGGCACCCCCATGTTCTCAAGAGCCTCCAAGATTCTATCCCAGCGGGCCGTATTAAATGCATTCTGTATGTCCAGGGTGACCTAGCAAGGTGCTAGGTCTGGAAAGTCTGGGTGGGTATGGCAGTATATCCCATCTAAGCTCTAAAAGCTTTTGCCGAGTGGTCAAACTTGTATGTGGTTTCGCATTATCCTGTTGGAACACTATACCTTTCCTATTGACCAATTCTGGCCTTTGTTCTTTAAGTGCGTCATTCAATTTGTCCAACTGAATTGATCGTTGTGACATTCAGAATTGATCGTTGTGTTGTTCGGTAGAAGCTCAAAATAAACGTTTTATTTGAAATCCCACCAAACAGATAGCATAACTTTTTTTTGAATGAATATTGGCTTTCGAAGTGCTTTGAGCGGGTTCATCTTTTCTACTCCACGATCTTTTTGCGCTTAACATTATTGTAGATAACCCATTTCTCTTCCACAGTGATGATACGCTTCAAAAATGGAGCATTTTCTTGGCGTTTGAGAAGCAGATCACAAACGTCAATGAGTCGGTACAAATTTTTTTCCGTAAGAACATGAGCAACTCATATATCGAGTTTTGAGATTAAATCTAGCCGTTCCAAATGATCATGAACGGTCGAATTCGATAAATTTAATCTCTCAGCAATTTCACGAGTTGTTATTCGCCGGTTTTCATCAATTAATGCCTTTATTGTGTCTTCATCAGCTTCAATTGGCCTTACAGAACGTGGGGTGCATCTTCGAGATCAAAATGGCTGGATCGAAATTTTGCAAACCAGTTTAGCACTTAACACATCGGTTAATTTTTTAATGCTTGAATAGCATTTTTATCTTTTCTATAGTAAAGAAAGTAAAATATGCCGAAAATGCTGTTTTTCAGTTTCCATATTTAAAAAAGTATCAACCAAAAACTACTGTGCAGAATCAATCGAATTTTTTCACAAGCAAGCCTTGCTATGTCAACTATCAAAATACATATAATTATGCGGTTTAAGTGTGAATATGATTGTGAAAAAATACAATTAAGTCCTCTGTTGGGAAACAACGAAATACCTTTCCAGACAATCCAATATTTTGAAGTAAATAAAATACAATAAAATATTTTGCTCTAAATAAAGAAGAGCAAAATTTATTATATTACGAGAGTCGTTCAATAAGTCCTTAGAAAAAGATGGAAAAAAACTGTTTTTTAAAAAAAAAAAATTTTATTTCGTAACATAGCTCTATACACTTTTCCAACCGTTTTACCAAAATTTTTATCCCGTCCAAAAAATAGGATTTCGGAAGTTCTGCAAAATACTCATCCGTTTGAGCAATGACGTCCTCGTTGGAAGTGAACCGTCGTCCGCCAAGCCATTTCTTCAGATTGGGGAAAAAAATAGTCACTCGGGGCCAAATCTGGTGAATAAGCGGGATGCTGCAACAATTCCATTCTCAGTTCCACAATTTTGGCCATGGAAACAGCGCAGGTGTGCACACGCGCATTGTCCTGATGCAAGAGGATTTTTTTCTTCTTCAGATGGGGGCGTTTCTCTTTGATTTCCTCGCTCAACCGTTGCAATAACGACGCGTAATACGCTCCTGTTATTGTTTTTCCTTTTTCCAAGTAGTCGATAAAAATGAAGCCCTGCGAATCCCAAAAGACCGTGGCCATCACCTTGCCGGCCGATGCCACAGTTTTTGCCTTCTTCGGAGCCCGTTCACCCTTGAAAATCCACTGTGATGACTGTCTCTTCGTTTCTGGAGTGTAGTAGTGTATCCAGGTTTCGTCCACAGTGACATATTGACGAAGGAATTCGGCAGGATTGCGATGAAAGAGTGCCAACATAGCCTCAGAGTCCACTACACGATTGCGCTTATTCTCATCTGAGAGCAAACGCGGCACCCATCTTGCGGAAATTTTTTTCACAGACAATTTTTCATGCAAAATTAAAGCGACTGTACCTTGTGATATGCCCGTAGCCTCAACTAATTCGTGCACTTTAATTCGCCGATCGTTCAAAATCAGATCGTGGATTTTGTCGATGATTTCAGGAGTAGACACCTCAACTGGGCGTCCTGAACGATGTTCATCTTTTGTGGATGAACGGCCACGTCTACATTCATTCACCCAATTGTAAACCATCGCAAACACAGGTGTATATGTGCCATGAACTGCATCCAACTCGGCTTTGATTTCTTTCGGGCTTAAGCCTTTCAAATGGAGATGTTTGATGACAGCCCTAAACTCGCTTTTTTCCATTGTTATGCACAAATAAATGTCGTTAACTTTAATCGACGATAGAAATTGACCTACGTTATGGATCGAGCTGAAATTTTGACAGCTTTCCTATCGATAATGATACTTACAAAAATCTTTACCGACACTACGAGCGCAATTTCTCGGATTTTCTAAGGACTTATTGAACGACCCTCGTATTTACTTCAAAATAAAATAATAAATATTTTTCTGCCAAATTTATTTTTTATTTTATTTAGAAAAAAACATATTATCCTTATTGAAAAATCCTCTATTGAGGACTTATAAATCTGCACCTTAATATCGCTTGGTAACACTTTGGACCAAAATATTTTGCTCAAAATGAGCATAATTCAACGCTGTATTTCTGATCCCATATCATTTCGAGAGTCTTTTTAGGACTCTAATTAAAGAATCTCAGTTAAAAAAAAAATTTCAAACAACATTTTCCATAATAATTGATCAAAATTATCAGTGTTATTAAAAAAAGGAAAAAAAAATTGCTGATAGTAAAATTTTTGTATCAAAAAAAAACCTTTTTGTTTAATTCTGGAATTAATGAAAATCTCTTTAATATTAATTCATAACAATTCCTGTTATATCATACCGGAAGCTTATTTAAAATCCATTTAAATAGATTTCTTCGAATATGTAAAGACCGTCGCGTCCACTGCTATAGTAAGGAAATTCAGAAATTCACAATAACGAATGTCTCTGTGTGACTCGATTGAATTCCATATTATTTTCCATGTTTAATTTCGATCTCAAATGATTCAATGGCAGAATAGTTAGAGTCTAGCAGATTTATGCAATATGTCACCCAGTCGTAAATATATATGGTATATGCCCGTAAGTAAGTATCTACGAATATGTCCGTTGGTATCTGCTGTGTCTTTGGATTTTCAATAATACATAAAACGCGCATTAGGCCAAAAATTAATCATTTTAACTTGTTTCGTACAAACATGTACTTGCATTAAAACTTATGAAAGGTGAACACGAACTTGGATAATTCTGCTCCCCTCTCCCCGTCCCATCCAGATGATTTTTCTATAAACTATTTTTCACATCTCTTTGCGCCACCATTTAATTCGACTGTAATTTTTATTCTCCAAAACAACCCCATACTTTGCCTAACCTCCATCAGACTCTATACCACATTTTGGTCGATTGTTAGTATTTGGAATTTAAGATCCAAACTTTGCCAATATGGGTTGTGTACTCGTAGTCTTATGAACCCATTTAGATCCGATTGTGACGCCTTTTTAGTCGAACAGATCGCCTCTGGGTCATGTGCAGTCATAACAATTGTACAATTGCAGATATCCACTCCTCAATGGAAGGAATTGCATTTGTGAGCTACAGAATGCATATGAAATTTACGCTTCCAGGTATGTGTATGTGTATAAAGTGCGACTATTTTTTGTATGCATGTGTTAGCATGCATCGGTAAATAGGATTTTCTGTACGGTCGAAAATTTTACAAAATTTATTTCATTTAATGGAAATTACACAATCAAACTTAATCTGTTCGCATTGATCTGTTTCGGGTATGCATAATGGCCACAATACGAGCACCTCAAAATTCTGTCATGAACTTGCACGTAAACCCATGCGAATTACTGGTGGTCTGGTGGTCTGGTGGTCTAGTAGTCACCAATAATTCAAGTTTGGCCTATAGCCGGAGATCAAACAATTGTAACCCCCCCACACTGACTCAGAGACTTTGTTTCATATTTCAATGTGATTACAGAACAATCTTTAACAGGAAAAATAATCTATAATTTTTCAAATCGAATAGATACACAAGACACTGGTCCAAATAAACTACCATTCAAATACGGAATCTACTAAAACAAGACCATTCCCGGGTTTGTTACGATTCAATTCGAAATTCTATCATCAAATCTTATGGACAAGTACACTCGTACGTTACGCATTGCATACTAATTATTTTATATCGAAAACAATCGAAACCATTATAAATGGCAGGATAAAAATTACCTTCTATCCAGTGCATATTAGAGAAATATTTATTCGAATATAAAAATAATAAAAAAAAATACAAAACAAAAAACAAATGAGTCAATAATGTTTTAATTTGCTTGTAAATACATATTTGGTTATAGGAAATATCAAAAAGCTTTTAAATATTATAGAAAATAACCAAACAAATTAAAATGCTTTCGCATGATTTTTTACCTCCTGGCATCCAAGACAGTATGGGACTACCAAAAAGGGAGGTATTCGGATAAATTTCAATTTGGTTGTGCTTTCAAAATAAGGACTAACCGACAAATTCTGCAATAAATTTCATATTTTCCGTAATATTTATTGTCTTTAATAACCAAGAAATAATCTGAAAATTATTGTTTACAACAAAAAAAAAATATCTTTCAAATAGTCTGTATGAAAGGATATATTTAAGACACGTTTGAGCACAAATCCTTCGGTTCATAATGTGTTATTCACTCGAAACATTTTTGAATTCATTTTAGGATCATTCGAAATAAAACTTATCATCGCTAATGCTAGGAGCATTTCAGAAGAATATACTCTGGCTATCGTTTTCATGGCAAAGCACTATTAAAAAGTAAAAAATAGGAAGGCATCTGCATATAAGCATTATTATAATTATTTTCAATTTATAGAAAATTAGGGAATCCTTTTCAGGACCTTGTATGCTATTAAAAAGATCCTTATATATTATTAAGAAAAACGTAAGAGAATATTTTTTTTTCAAAGCCTTTTTTATAATTATTTGAAAGTCCAAAGCTTAGATGGAACTGATCTCCATGAGCTCAATATTAATGGTGGATAGTATACGAGTTCTGGCAAAATAAAAAATAATAAGACTGAGATCTATCTGCAAATTTTTTCCCCCATAAAGCTTGTACGTGCACTCTTTCAACCCCGTCCGGGAACTACGAGATCCTATAAAATACGATAAGTGAGATTGTAGTTTTTGCTGCATCAAATCAAATTTTGTGTTGAGCTTGGTGAATCCCCGAAGAGTTATAACGAGCTTATGGAAGACATTCCTTATAAATAACACAAGTTTTTCGATGGCATGAATAATTTTTTGAGAGCTGACAAGCTGTGAAAGACAATCCTTACTCTAGTAGGCTATTAACATCAAAAATTGATAAAATTGTGGAACATGTGCGAACTTTTGTAAGGGCAGACTATCGATTGTAGTCTATTGAGTTGTGAGATAAATTTAAATCTTTTTTCTCTTTTGAATCCAAAAATACTCACTATTGATCAGAAAGCTAATCGGAAAAACGTTCACCTTGACCTTCTCGACAGCATCGAAAATGATCCATCCTTTTTTTTTTGTCGTCGGATCGCTAGTGATGAATTATAGATTTTCGACTATGATCCAGAAATAAATCAATTAAATTTGCCCCTAAAAATTATGTCCATGCTCATTTGTTTGATGATCCAGAAAAAATAGAAAAATTCCGTCCAAAAATTAGGTCCATGCTCATGTGTTTTTTGACTCTAGCGGAATTACTCAAAGAGGATTTATGTCTCCAGGACAGATCATCAACCACGTTTTTTTGTAAAGAAATCCTTAAAATAATTTTTCACCTCAGATCGGACACTTGGATGCTCTAACATGACAACGCGCTCTGTCATATGACCATGTCTATCGCTGCGTTTTTGTCGGGAAAAAGGATTTATCTAGTTTCCCAGCTTTGTTGTTCATCTAATTTTAGTTCGTGTGACATTTTTTCATTCTTAAAAATCCTTAAAATGATCAAAAATAGGATTTTTCACCTCAGATCGGACACTTGGATGCTCCAACATGACAACGCGCTCTGTCACATGGCCATGTCTATTGATACGTTTTTGTCGGGAAAAAGGATTTCTCTAGTTCCCCAGCTTTGTTGTTCATCTAATTTTAGTTCGTGTGACATTTTTTCATTCTTAGAAATCCTTAAAATGATCAAAAATAGGATTTTTCACCTCAGATCGGACACTTGGATGCTCTAACATGACAACGCGCTCTGTCACATGGCCATGTCTATTGATACGTTTTTGTCGGGAAAAAGGATTTCTCTAGTTGCCCAGCTTTATTGTTCATCTAATTTTAATTCGTGTGACTTTTACCTATTTTCCGAAGATCGTTAAGAAGATCAAAAAGAGGATTTTTCACCTCAGATCGGATACTTGGATGCTCCAACATGACAACGCGCTCTGTCACATGGCCATGTCTTTCGATACGTTTTTGTCAGAAAAAAGGATTTCTCTAGTTCCCCAGCTTTATTGTTCATATAATTTTAGTTCGTGTGACTTTTTTCTATTTTCCGAAGATCGTTAAAATGATCAAAAAGAGGATTTTTCACCTCAGATCGGACACTTGGATGCTCCAACATGACAACGCGCTCTGTCACATGGCCATGTCTTTCGATACGTTTTTGTCAGAAAAAAAGAGTTCTCTAGTTCTCCAGCTTTATTGTTCATATAATTTTAGTTCGTGTGACTTTTTTCTATTCTCCGAAGATCCTTAATAGGAGCAAAAATAGGATTTTTCATGTCAGATTGGACTTTGTAGACATTTTGATGTTCTACGATGACAACGGCATCTGTCACAAGATCACTTCCATCAAGGAGTTTATATCGGAAAAGAGGATTTCTGAAGTTTTCCAGCCTCCCTATTCACTTGGTCTTAGTTCGTGTTACTATTTTCTATTCCCAAAGATCAGAAAACACTTGGAAGGACATCATCTTGCTACTGTTGATAAAATCCAAAGGAGTGTAATCGAAGAGCTTAAGACGATTCCAGTTAAATTCTTTCACCACTACTATGAAAAGCGGAAATAACGCCACTTCCCAAGGGATTCAACTTAAAATATATGAAATTGTTTTAAAGAAAATCAAAAAAAAATGGTTAGTAATTTGCAAAAAAAAAACCTGTACTTTAAATTTCGATTTTTCTTTTAAATGCCAAAAGTGACAAATGTAACTGTTTTAAACATCCTTGAACTGTCATTATTATTATTATTTTCGACGAATAAAAAATACAAAATTCTTTAACAAAATTAGAAGAAAAAAAATCCCGGAGGAAATAGTCAGAATTCTAAGTTGTTATTTTTTTGTTGGTAGAAAACGAAATATTAGCAAAGAACTCTGAATAGTAGACGTGTGGACGTATTTGCATATAGAAGTATACTGATGGAAGGAACCTATTGTGGACCAGTGCTCGTACTACAGGTGGGCAGAAGATTTGTAAGTAAAAATTTGTAAAGCAGAGAGAATTGGTCTGTTCCCAAGTACGCAGTGTAACCGCACATTTGTCGTTCGGTTGTGCTTTCATTTCTGGAGGTGACGTCTCCTCCTTATACCAATCCGGCTGCGATTGATTGCCTTCGATATATTATGGACAATTATCGCGATTCCTCATTTTATCTCCATGAGAAGAGACTCTACTGCTCTTACCCCATATGATTTCTCTAACGAAGGCTAGCTAATCTCATTCGATACTACTTACTACCTTTTGTTATTGGTTGTGTTGTTATATCAATAGTCCAACTTGCTTACGCAAAAGAACCAACTCAGAACGGATTTATTGGAGCACCTTTTATTTATTGCCTTCCATAATAGCTCACGGCAAATGCAGCATTTACACGAATTCAAATTATCACTTCAACTGGTAATTATTTAAATCCTATTGAATCTAGAATGATCTATTGCGCACAGCAAGTGTATTTGATGGGTTTACGCAGGAGTGTGTTCTATTCCCGTAAGACTTCAGCTTGCTGTGATTTCTGCTGTATAAATCAACGGAGAAGTCGAAAGGTTCTGCTGGATGTGAGCCAAACTAGAAATATCATACCATATGTGTATGCGGAATCCACTGGTCGTAGGTGTAAACGGTATAGTCTAAGATGTATGTTAATAAATCACGTCCGCAAACGAGGATATGACAGATATTTAGTAAATTTTAGTCCTTTACAATTTATATACTTGTAGTACGGGCTAGCTTGACAATCGTATCTATTATTCAGTTCAATTTTGATTTAATTTAAAAAACATTTTTCTAATCTAACCAAGATTTCTTCTTTATTAAATTCTTATCGTAAATCGATCGGAATTTTTTGACAATATTTTTCTTCAAAATAAATTAATTTAGCAAAATCAAGTAGAAGAATATATTCTAAAGGAAGAGTTGAAAAAAATTGTCCGATCACTATAAAACTCGACTGAGATGTCACAAAATTAACTATTACAATAAGCCCCAATCAGGGATGAATTGTTATATAAAAGTCTTTTCAAGGAAACCTCTTTCGTGAAAAGGTTGATGTCTTCTCAGCTAATAACCAAATGAACATATTCGATGGATTGGTTTTGGGAGGTCACAGTTAGATGTAAAAGAGTTAATAAAAAGTAGTACTGGATCGAAAATTTTATATATTTGCTTAAGATTGCATATTTGGCAAGTTTGGGCGGTTTGTGTCTGAGGTGTTAGTCTAAGGACCACAGATGATCTCTTAACATAGAACCGAACAAAGTTGCACTGGACCTAAATGAGTTGGTGTATTTATGGAGAAGTACATAGTTTGTACATGGTGTATTTATGGAGAAGTTGTCTATGGAGAAGTACAAGTTTTCAACCTTCTCTCTGAGCCTCTATAACACAACCTTCTCTCTGAGCCTCTATAAGTGAACTTTTGTTTTGGAATATGTTACGAAAAAGCAAATTATTCTAAATAAGCTTTACTCACATTCTATCCTAAGAGGTGCCTAAACCCAGTGGCCATATCCTCCACTCGAGCGAGTTAAGTTGGGCCATTATTTTTTACGATTTTCCTCCTTCAACCCAACAAACCAAAATTTAACAGAAATATGAGGTCTGTTCAAAAAGTATCGCGAATTTTGAATTTCCACGGGTTACGTATATTCGATTTTAGATTTTTTTATGGAGTTATATTGGTACTTATGCTTCTCACTTATGCCGATAAGTTCGGCCATTTTGAATGGTCAGTTAATTTTTGACAGCTGCTTTGCTTGCACGTGTTTTGGCTCGTCTTCGATTTTTGCCCATTTTCGACAAAAAACAGCATCGCATTAATGTTGTTAAGGAGCTGTTGCACTCTGTCTGTGATGACCCAATTTTTCTCCAGAGTGTCATAACTGGTGACGAATCAAGGGCTGCCGCACGAGCCAAGACCGAAAAAAGTGCGCCAAGTTCGGTCAAATGTTAAGGTTTTGCTTACAGTTTCCTTCGATTGCAGGCGCGTGGTGCATCATGAGTTCTTGCCATAGGGTAGAACGGTCAATAAGGAATATTACCTGCAAGTTATGCTCAAGTTGCGAGAAGCAATTCGCCAGAAACGCCCGGATTTGTGGAAGAACAGAAATTGGCTTTTGCACGCATCGTTGCTTGTGCGCGAATTTTTAATAATAATAAAAAAATGCCGCAGCCACCGTATTCCCCAGATCTAGTCCCCTGTGACTTTTTCTTGTTCCCGAAACAGATTCTTTGATCTATTTTTTAGAATGATTCTGCGTTTTCATAGTGTACATAATGTTGGATTGAAATAAGAAAATCGATGGAGATTATTGGAAAGTGTGCGAAACTTCCCAATGTTCACACCTCAGACTACGGTCCAAGGTGGCTGCCAAAATTTTTTACACTACAGCTACTTCGAAGTCAGGGTCCATTTCGGAAAAAGGGTGGCGCCAAACCCCAATTTTGTATTTTAATTAGATTCTTCTGAATTTGGAGCGGGTTCCCGTAGAAATATCTACCAGAATTTTAGGGATCACTCACCCAAATCACTGGTAAGGCTTTTTCTACTATGCACCCACTACGCCCTTCATTGAAGCTTCATAATAAATTGTATTTACATGTGTTTAACATGTGTTATTCCCTGTCGGTTAGTAATGAAAATAGGAGGATCTCTAGAAAAATCAAACTTTAGTCCATCAATTTTAATGTAAATTATATTTTTAGAAATTTAAGTTAGAAAAATGTGATGAAACCGGAAGATTCCGATTCATAATAGAATGGTTAAAAATCATTCGAGGAAATAAGCTTTTATTCAAAATATGATACTTAATAGTCAGTTACGTTGAATGCGTTATCACAAAATTATGCACTCATAAATAAGGTGACTTTATATTATTTCTTTCTCTAGAAAAATACCATCTTTAATAAATAAGTTTTTGAAAAGTCTATTGTAAGGATACTATCATAAATAACATAAAGTGATAATTAAAGCTTATGCAAACTGGACACAAAAATCTTCCAGAAATTTTGATTATAACTTTTTGACAATTATGTTAGGAAAAAAAAATTATAAAATTACTTCCAATTTGATATAAGAATATTTTTAGAAGTTGGATAAGATTAATAGTTTTATTTTCAATTACTGATCATGATTTAATTTTTTTGGGGGTTTTTTTCTTTTATAATAATTTTTTTTTTAATTACAAATAAATCACAAAACTTATTTCACTATCTGGGAATTATCATAATTTGGCAACTAAATAAAAAGAAAAATTCAAAATTTTTACTTAAAAAATATAATTTTATTCAATTAGGTATTGTCCGTTTTTGTCGATGACCCTTTGCCATCTTTCAGGCAGTGTCATAATTCCGTGTTCGTCAAACTTATTACTTTTGCTAGCAAAAAACTGAATCAAATTAGATTTTACATCATCAGCGTCATTAAAAATTTTACCATTTAAGGAATTCTGCATAGGACGAAATAAATGGTAATCTGATGGCGTTTGGTCAGGGCTATATGATGGATGTGACTCGACACTAACCCTCACTTTTATGAATGAGGGAACTGCGAGTACCTTCCTCAAAGGCGCCGTGAACTCCATTATCGACCTGACGTTCATTAGCAGTGTCCTAACAAAAGGGGGCTGCAAATGGAAGGTCGATGAAGAGTTCACAAATAGCGACCATTAAGCTATAATCTGGAAAATCAACAACAGTCCTAGAAGCGGGTGGCGTCAGAGACACACAAGGACGCAGCCAGTGGGCTGGAACAGCAAATGCTTTGATGTGGAGACATTCAGGTCGATGATGAGCGGATCACAAGCGCCCCGGACAACAACTGCCGAGGGCATCACAGAAAAGGTAGTAGTGACCTTGGTAGCAGCCAGCGATACGTCGATGCCAAGGAGTCGCCCAAACAACGGCCGCGCATCAGTCCACTGGTGGAACCCGACCATCGCCCTACACCGGCGAGCATGCCTAAAGGTAAGAAGGCAACACCAACGTGCTCGTAAGCGAGACAGGGCCTCGACAGAGAAACTCACACGGACCTACGAAGAGAAAAGGCGTCTTCTCAGAAACGCCATCAACTCGAGTAAACCAGATTGTTGGAAGAAACTCTGCGCGGAAGTGGACCGGGACCCGTGGGGCAGACCGTATAAGACGGTCATGCATAGGATTAAAAGCCTACCCGCAACAAAACGAACCTGTCCCGACATGCTGCACAGAATAGTAGAACATCTGTTCCCGGAGAAACCAGAACTCCCCGACTACCACCCGGAGGATGAAGAAGTGGAAATTCTCGGAATGACCATGGAAGAACTCACAAGGGCCTCCACTAGGTTGCAGAATGGCAAGGCACTAGGACCAAGCGGCATACCCAACATCGCACTAAAGAGTGCAAATGCCATAAGCATGTACGACGCCTGCCTGCGGCAAGGCGTATTTCCGACTCGATGGAAGCAATAAAGATTGGTTCTTATCCCAAAAGGGAAGAAACCACCGGACGAACCAGCATCCTATCGTCCACTCTGCATGCTGGATTCGGACGGGAAGAACTTAGAGCGGATAGTGGTCGACAGATTGGAGCATTACATCGATCCTCAACTTTCCGAATTTCAATTCGGATTCAGGAAGGGGAGATCGACCATCGACGCGCTGGAACTCGTAACGAACATCGCAAAGGAAGCCATCTCAGGAAAGAGATGGAAAGGCGGTTCCAAAGAAGTATTGCCTAATAGTCCCATGGACATCAAGAATGCGTTGAACTCGGCCCGCTAGTACCGAGTCTTGGAGGCTCTTGAGAACATGGGGGTGCCCTACTACCTACGGAGGATGGTCAGATCATACTTCAGTGACCGACTACTACACTACGAGACCGAGGATTGACCAGCGGAGTATGGGGTCACGGGAGGAGTACCTCAGGGCTCTGTCTTGAGGCCACTCTTGTGGAACGTCATGTACGATGTCCTACTCCATCTGGAATTACCGCCAAACACAACACTCGTGGCTTTCGCGGACGACGTAGCAGTTGTCCTTGTAGCCAAACACCTGGAGGAACTGGAAGCCGCATTCTCCACCACCATACGGAGGATAAGACAGTGGATGACATCGGCAGACCTGTCTTTGGCGGAAAATAAGACCGAGGCACTCCTTGTGAGTAGCCGGAAGAAAAAAGGAGACCATCACCATAAGAGTAGGTGACCACGACATCCAGTCGCTACCCTACATCCGGTATCTAGTAGTGGTCTTGGATGCCAGATTCAACTACAAAGAGCACATCTCCAGCGTTAGCAGAAAGGCATCAGCAGAACAGGGCGCGCTTTCGCGGATAATGCCCAATATCGGAGGCCCCAGGCAAATCCGAAGGCGACTACTGGCAACTATAGTTACCTATGTCCCGCTATACGGAGCACCAGTGTGGGCGAAATCGCTAGAGTTAATAACATACCACAAGACAATGTCATCAGTCCAGCGGTTCTCAGCGATCAGAGTAGCGTCAGCATACCGAACGGTATCACACGATGCAGTCAACGTCGTGGTATCATGCCCACCCATCGACATCCTGGCGGGAGAGCGTGAACGCAAACATCGTAGGAAGAAGGAAAAGCGGCGAAAGGTCCTCTGTGAAGAGGAGACACCCGAGAGTCTTCGCCTCTGGCAAGAGAGATGGGACAGCTCGACGAAGGGTCGGTGGACTCATCGGCTGATCCCAGATGTCACCAAATGGGTCACTCGCGTGCACGGGGAAGTCGGGTATTACATCACCCAACTCTTGACTGGGCATGGATGCTCTCGGGCATACTTGCGCAGATTCAAGAGAAGTGACTCCCCAAACTGTCATCATTGCCGCGATGTGATCGAACACAGAACACGTGTTCTTCCAATGCCCATTCTACGAGGGGACACGGGCGGATGTGGAGAAAAATCTGGACCGTTCCATCAGTCCAGAAAACATAGTGGCGTGCATGCTGAAGAGCCAATCGACTTGGAACAGAGTTGCAGAGTACACGGAATCTTTAATCATGGATCTTCGCACCACGTACGAAGAATAGGCCGCGAGGCGTCATAATATCGGGACAGCAGTAATATCAAATAAGAACGCCTCGGCAAAGTAGTATTTACAAAGAGTGCCGCCGGGGAACCATCGTTCCGGGAGCAAGGGTAAAGGTACAGGTAGGTTTTAGCGAGGTAAAAATCCCGCATAACTCGTCTGGCATGTAGAAGGTCTTCCAGGCGAGTACCTTTTGAGGGTTTCCCCCTGTACCTCATTAATCTAAACTTATTTTTATTAGGTTTTAATACTTTTAATATATTAATTAACCTGCTATAGAGAATTGATTATAATTTAGCTCAAACCCTCCGAGATGGTAATTAAAGCATTGGAATTTTAGTTTTCAGTGCATTGCTGTTCATGCATAGTTTAGCAATTATAATGAATATTGTTAAATAATGTTCAAATGACTAGGGAAGAAATTGGTGGGATTTGGTTCCGTTTTCTTGCACTTGTTGCCAACAAAATCGACTTGCATAGTTCACAAAGTAGGGGTTGGAAATAATTTGGATCAGATCAGATCCGACTGGTCAGAGCGTTCGTCGAATAGGAAATTGTACTAAACGGATAGACTAGGGGACGTTATACAAATAGCGTTAAATGGCCACTTTCCGATTCCGTGCACTAAATATGAATTGAAAACTAAAAAAAAAATTAACAAGAAAAAACGACATACGACTAAATTCTACAGGTACAACTGTTACAGGTACAATTCCTGTTCAAACTGGCTGACTGCAGTACCATGACTCGATTTCCTTTTCACGGGTGTTTATGAGGGCTCAAATAAGGGTGAATATACTTTAATGGGTGTGAAAAAAGGCTAAACGTTATACCCTTTACTAGCCGATTCGCCTTTTTCACGGCCCGCATTCCCACCGTGCATGCAGTTTTCCAACGTAATATTTCGCGTTTACTGATGCGTTACAAGGACCGGAATGCAATTTACTCGGACTTTTTTCTATTTAAATTAATACGATAAATTTCTTTTAAATTTAGAATGAAGAAAAAAACGATCATATTAGTTACCTTTTGCATGACAGTAGAAAAAATGCTACGAGAATAAATTAAAAAAGTTCCAACTATTGCAACAAAATAAACAGCACAACAGTGAGAAAATTTTGTAATATTCAAAAGGATATTATACATTTTATAGTTGATTTAATTGATATTTTTTTTATTTTTAAATACTGAGAAATTATTCTTTTTATTATTTTTTTTTCAAAAGTTAATATACGAAAAGGGAATTTGTCTGAGTGAAAAATAAAAGTTGCGTATGCAAAATTGAAGACTTCTAAACCTGACACTCTTAAGAGTAGTTGAATTTTATCAAATATTTATCAAAAAATAACCGAATTTCAATAATTTGAATAAAATTTTTTTTTAAAAATTAATTCATCAAAAATTGGAAAAAGAATATTTATAATTTTACTACACTTTTATATATTGGAATGCTTAGCAGAGTCGCAATGTTTGAGTTGGTAAGTCCAAATGCGTTAAGCATTAGTTGTAGATGTAAATTTTATAATACACGAGGTGTGGTAGAAAAGTAATATTTGCAACCATTTATTTTTATCAATATTATCACCTTCAAAGTAGTTTTTTTAGGTAGTTATTTTCACTCTTCGTAGAAGTGCTGGAGGGCTTTAACTGCAATCGCCTTTAGCTCCTTGGTTTAACTCGTTTCGATATTCTCAAAAGTATTAATTTTAGGTGATTTTTTCAACTTTGGAAATGGAAAAAAAGTTACACAAATTAAAAATTATATGAACAATAAAGCTGGGGAACTAGAAAAATACTTTTTCCTGACAAAAACTCATGGATAGACATGGCCATGTGACAGAGCGCATTGTCATATTGGAGCATCCAAATGTTCGATCAGACGTGAAAAATCCTCTTTTTGAGCCTACTAGAATTTTGACGTTCGTATCCCCAAAGCACTATTAAGACTTTTTGTACCATGCACCTTCATTGAAGCTTCATAATAAATTCCATTTGCAAAATCATTTACATGTGCTTAACATGCGTTATTCCCTGTCGGTTAGCCAATGGAAATCGTTAAAATGAAGGATGTGCCATCAAATTTTTTGTTAAGCTTAGTTTGGCTTATGAGAAATTGTAGCGAGACTATGGATAATATTCCTCATCAAGAGTATATGTTTTTCGTTGTCACAAAGCAATTTTTTTATGACGGCAGAAAATCAGTGAAAAATGAGCCTTGCTCTGGAAGGACATTAACATTAAAAACTGATGAAAATGTGGAACGATTGAGTGCTTTTGTGAGATCAGATTATTGATTAATATTGAAGTTAATAAAAAATTTCCCTGAAAAGACTTAGAAAAAGGGATCTTCTCATCAGATATGCCATTTTTCTCTGGTTTTATGGCTCTACCATGACAACATCACCTGTTACATGATCATCACCATCAAAGAGTCTTTTTCCTCGAAAAAAAGAATTTCTATAATTTACCTAATATCAATCCTTTTCAATTTTTTTGTGTTTTAGGATAACAAACAAGTGAAAAGGACATCAGCTTTTCATTATCGATAACATCCAAAATCATGTGATCGTAAAGTTGTAGGCAATTGACATGGTCATGTGACAGAGCGCATTGTCATGTTGGAGCATCCAAGTGTCCGATCTGATATGCAAAATCCTATTTTTGCTCCTTTTAAGAATTTTTTTTCCAAAAAAAAAACGTGGTTGTCGATTTGTCCTGGGGACATAAATTCCCTTTGAGTAATTCCGTTAGAGTCAAAAAAACAAATGAGCATCGACGTAATTTTTGGAGACAAATTTAATTGCTTTTTTCTGGATCATAGTCAAATCCGTGAAAAAAAAAAGTATGGACCATTTTCGATTCTGTCGAGAAGGTCAAGGTTTCAATTAGCTTTAAAATTTATCTCACTACCCAGTACAAAAGCCTTTACTTGTCCCCATTTTTAATAGTTTACAATGTTGAAGGCCTCTTTCTGAGCGATATTCATCTTCGACAGTTTCTTGACCTACCAAAAATACGAGGGTCGTTCAATAAGTCCTTAGAAAATCCGAGAAATTGCGCATGTAGTGTCGGTAAAGTTTTTTTTTGTAAGTAGCATTATTGACAGAAAAACGTCAAAATTTCAGCTCGATCCATAGCGTAGGTCAATTTCTATCGTCGCTTAAAGTTAACGACATTTATTTGTGCATAACAATGGAAAAAAGCGAGTTTAGGGCTGTCATCTCCATTTGAAAGACTTAAGCCCGAAAGAAATCAAAGCCGAGTTGGATGCAGTTCATGGCACATCTGCACCTGTGTTTGCGACGGTTTACAATTGGGTGAATGAATTTAAACGTGGCCGTTCATCCACAAAAGATGAACATCGTTCAGGACGCCCAGTTGAGGTGTCTACTCCTGAAATCATCAACAAAATCCACGATCTGATTTTGAACGATCGGCGAATTAAAGTGCGCGAATTAGTTAAGGCCAAGGGCATATCACAATGTACAGTCGCTTAAATTTTGCATGAAAAATTGTCTGTGAAAAAAATTTCGGCAAGATGGGTGCCGCGTTTGCTCGCAGAGGAGAATAAGCGCAATCGTGCAGTAGACTCTGAGGCTATGTTGGCACTCTTTCATCGCAATCCTGCCGAATTCCTTCGTCGATATGTCACTGTAGACAAAACCTGGTTACACTACTACACTCCAGAAACGAAGAGACAGTCATCACAGTGGATTTTCAAGGGTGAACGGGCTCCGAAGAAGGCAAAAACTGTGCCCTCGGCCGGCAAGGTGATGGCCACGGTTTTTTGGGATTCGCAGGGCATCATTTTTATCGACTACTTGGAAAAAGGAAAAACAATAACAGGAGCGTATTACGCGTCGTTATTGCAACGGTTGAGCGAGGAAATCAAAGAGAAACGCCCCCATCTGAAGAAGAAAAAAATCCTCTTGCATCAGGACAATGCGCGTGTGCACACCTGCGCTGTTTCCATTGCCAAAATTGTGGAATTGAGAATGGAATTGTTGATTCACCAGATATGGGCCCGAGTGACTATTTTCTTTTCCCCAATCTGAAGAAATGGCTTGGCGGACGACGGTTCACTTCCAACGAGGACGTCATTGCTCAAACGGATGAGTATTTTGCAGAACTTCCAAAATCATATTTTGTGGACGGGATAAAAATTTTGGAAAAACGGTTGGAAAAGTGTATAGAGCTAAAAGGAAATTATGTTGAAAAATAAAATGTTTTTTTTAAAAAACAGTTTTTTTACATTTTTTTAAGGACTTATTGAACGACCCTCGTAGTTTGTAACCTTCATTTTTGATAAGAATGTTCCCTATAAGCTAGTTACACCTTTTCGGAGATTCAGCAAGCTTAACACATAGTTTGATGACACTTCGTTGCTCCATTTTTCGTTAATTTCACTTCAAAAAAACAACTTCACCTATACATAAAAAAATATACTTCAAAGAACAGTTTTAGTTCATTTACATTAACTCTTCATCTTCACCGATACCTTCTGAATTAAAGTCTTAAAAGATTATTAAGAGAATAACGTTGAAAAAATATTTGAGCTTTAAATAATATAGAGAACAGGAGTAAAAACCCTTCCTTAAGGCACAACAGCATTCGTGAAAGATATATGAGAATATCGAAAATTCTTAATAATTTGGTATTATAGTAGCTGAGTTAGTAAAATTCTCTCATCATTTTTATATTTATAATTTTCTAATCGAAACAATTTCTTATCATAAGATTTTGTTTTCCTTTCTCACCAAGCGCCCTCAGTTATTAAATACAGAAATGGGTAGACGCAAAAAACTATCTACCAAGACTGTTTGAGTATAGATCTCATCAAGAAGTAGAAGTAGTAAATATGCTTTCAGTTACATTGTACATCGATACTTTGTCTTCTTCAATGCGAATAATCTGCTCTCTTTTAGACTAACTTCTTTCACAGCTATTTTCACACCTGAAGGCCAATATTTTCATCTCGATGTGCTGAAAGACAAATTCCACTCCTCACAATGTAAATCGTACAATTAATATTGAAGAGGCGATCGTTCATCCTAACTTAGAGTGGAATACTTTAGATTATCAATGAATAGAACATAAAAACAGCGATGACTTGACCAAAGGAGAGTCAAGACCATTCAGAGTCTACTGAGCCAGCCACTTACCCATTCGATTATGAACTGTTGGCTTTCACTTCATTATCGGATCCTTTCAGCAAATTCTTCCGAATTGAAAAAGGAAAACAAAGATTACAAAATCCGACAAAAGATGATACCAACATCATAAGAACATAGTAGAAAGTAACAGAAGATGACGAACCTCTCCTCGCACAGGTGTTGAACTCATCTTCCGACGAATGAAATCACTATAAAAATTCATCAACAAAAGCCGTGATGAATGTCTTAAATTAGAAGAATAATCCGTTCAAATACAATTGCATTCCTGAAATGTACTCTATGTGTAAGCTTCGAAGTTGATTACCAACAAAAGATTCGCCTTTTCGAAATAATTCCTAGATTTTGTAAAAAACAAAACCTCACATAATATTTTTTTTAAGAATATTTATCTTATCATTATTATTACTTGTATTTGTATTTAAAACAAATTACATTTCACAAAAAAAAATTATTGAAATTTATCAAAAAATAATCAACCAAAAATTTAACACACTTCCTTAAAATTATTAACTGATTTTTATCTCTGACCATTATTGTTTTTCAGTGACAATTTAAACAAATTTTATTATGTGGATTTGTGATTTAGGACAAAAAATTCATACTAATGCCCAGTGACAATTCTTTAGATCCAAACGATGCGCAAACACTTAAAATGCGTAAATTTTAAAAACCATTTAAAAATTGCTCAAAAATTTGTGGAAAACAATTTAAAAAAAATTCAAAAATTTTGTTAATTGTACCCTCAGGGAGGTGAAGTTTTATAAACCATAAGCAGATATATAAAATTTAACATCCCCCAACTGATAACTCTTGAGGTCCAAACAATACAGACACACTCAAAATACGTAAATACCAATAAAAAAAAAACGCTGAAATTTTTGCAGAAATTCGGTAAAATAACTTTTTTTAGAAAATGAAAAAAGAAAATACAGAAATTCGCTAAAATAACTGTTTTTTTTTTTAAATAAACCTACCACAAAAAATTTTTCCTTGTTGGGGGTGGGGGAGGGGCGGTGGTGTATTGTGAAATTAAAACCTAATTCTATGATTTGTTAGGTCTAATCGATACAGAAACAATCAACATGCGTAAATTTCTAAGAAAAAATATTTTTTTAAAAATTTCGAAAAGGTACAACGGCCTTCCCCTAAAGGAGAGGAGTAGGCTGTGGTGAACCATTGAAAAATTTGTGGCTTTTGACGAAAATTCATCTTCCGCTAATTGATAATTTTTAAGTCGAAATGTTACAGAAGCAGCACATGCGTTATTTATGTCGATCAATATATGCTAGTTTTTTAAATTATAAATTTGTTGGGGTATTTCAGTACCTTTAATGGAGTATGGCACCCTGGACAATTCTGATACTCAAAAGCTTATCTCATTTTAGGTACTATCTTATGTTAAAATCATATCTCTACCAAAGTTATTTCCAAATAGCACCTAATACAAAAACTTCTGATATATGCCCTTTCCCGGTTGGTGTTTCTCAAGGCATTATCCTCGGTCCACTCCTATACAATATAGGAGCTAATTCTAAAACTACCTATACGTATGTAATCACTCTTCTTGTATCCAGGAACCTACAATCTAATACATAAAAAAAAACTACAAGACAGGTTTAAGAAATGTAAAGTGAAAGTACAATAAATGAGTGGAAAAGTGCTCATATTACTTTTACTCTTTGAAAAAATCCACCCGTTCCCATATACCATAATAGAAATATCATTTCACCAAAAAAAATAAACTGTACTACCTGAGATTAAACGTACTTGAAATCCTCACATTAAACAGCAAGCTTTTAAGCTAAAATACAACACAATTTCAAAACCAATCTGGGCTTACGATAATTTTTGATTTCGTTTTAAGCATTCAAGTTTTTCTCGAATATATCCAAAAATTTACCGAAAAATCTTTGATACTCTTGGGAAAACTATATCTAAGAAAAACTTAATAAAAGATTAATAACGAAAATTTACATTTTTTGTTAAACCTTATAGAGTAAATTACTTGGTTTGAGAAAATTAAATAATGGATTTGGAAATAGAATTTTTGGATCAATGGAAGAAATCCTATTTGAAGAAAAAAAACTCTAGAATAGGTAGCATTCATTTAATATATGATAGAGTATAAAACGAATGCCGTAGGATTGGCAGATAGGGTGGCCAATCCACCCAGAACCGAGGGTGGTTTCCAAATAGGAAATTATGAGTGAGAGCCGAATGTTCAAAAATTTTGGTAAGAAAGCTGAGTAGACTGGCTTATTGGTAGTATACCAATGAGTTAATAAAAAAATTCTATTTATCCATAGGAGGCTTAAAAGATATTAAGTGACATTATGTGTGCATTTATTATCCAAAATACCAATATGACCCGGAAGTCAGTGCAATTCGGCTTTCCTATTGTTCAGCTTTCTAAAGTTCCCTTTACTCATAGGATAACTTTTTTTCTCGTTATAAAAAGCAGAAAACTCTCTCTCTCTCTCTTACTCATCGGTGTTCAAATAGAAACTGGCCAAGAGATCTCTTGAGTATCTTTATCATAAAATCTCCTTGTTAACAGTTCGGCTGAAAAGTTTATAATGTAACACAGAAAAATATTTTTTTTTGCAAAATTCATTTTTATTATTCAACATAGTTGCCTTCGAGGGCGATACAGCGATTATAGCGATCTTCCAACTTTTCGATACCATTTTTATAGTACTCTTTTGGTTTTGCCTCAAAATAGGCCTCAGTTTCGGCAATCACTTCATCATCGGTCTTAAATTTCTTGCCAGCGAGCATTCTCTTGAGGTCCGCAAACAGGAAAAAGTCGCTGGGGGCCAGATCTGGAGAATACGGTGGATGGGGCAGCAATTCGAAGCCCAATTCATTGAGTTTGACCATCGTTTTCATCGACTTGTGACACGGTGCATTGTCTTGGTGAAACAACACTTTTTTCTTCTTCAAATGAGACCGTTTCTTAGCGATTTCTTTCTTCAAACGATCCAATAACGCTATATAATAGTCGCTGTTGATCGTCTGTCCCTTCTGGAGATAGTCAATGAATATTATACCATGCGCATCCCAAAATACAGACGCCAGCACCTTCCCAGCCGACTGTTGCGTCTTTCCACGCTTTGGATTCGGTCCG
Source organism: Atherix ibis (assembly GCA_958298945.1). NCBI lineage: Eukaryota > Metazoa > Arthropoda > Insecta > Diptera > Athericidae > Atherix > Atherix ibis. The sequence goes on along the minus strand of OY282610.1, from coordinate 34,988,896 downwards.
TCGCTCGCTCTCCACTCTGCCGACTGCCGATTGGACTCTGGAGTGTAGTGTTTCATCCATTGTCACATATCGACGCAAAAATTCGGGTTTATTGCGCTTGAACAGCTCCAAACACTGCTCAAAATCATCAACACGTTGTTGTTTTTGGTCCACAGTGAGCTCACGCGGCGACCACTTTGCTCACAGCTTTCGCATGCCCAAATATTCATGCACGATATGTCCAGCACGCTCTTTCGATATCTTCAGAGTCTCAGCTATCTCGCTCAACTTCACTTTACGGTCATTTAAAATTATTTTGTGGATTTTTTTGATGTTTTCTGTCGTAACCACCTCTTTTGGGCGTCCACTGCGTTCTGCATCAACTGTGCTCGTACGACCAGTTCGAAATTGACGAAACCAATATTCCACAGTTGAAATAGCTGGAGCAGAGTCCAGGTAACGTTTGTCAAACCATGCTTTGGTTTCCATTGTATTTTTTTTCATCAAAAAGCAATGCTTTATCAATACACGAAATTCGTCTTTATCCATTTTTTTTTCAATAACAAAAGTTGCTCCACTCAAAATGCTATATCTCACGAACCAATCGACCGATTGCTGTCAAATTTTGACAGGAATTATTTGAAGCATGGGGCTTTGTGATAATTAAGAGGCGCCATCTAGATGTCATGGTTCTCAACTTTTCAGCCGAACTGTTACAATGTTAATTTTGTTGTTAAAATCAAATAAAATTTTCAATAAAAATTAAAAATTTTATTTATGGAATCCTTTCAAAATAATTCATACTTTTTTCTGTTCAAAAATATTTTTTTTTTAAATTTCAATTTTTCAAGTAAATAAAAAATATTTAAATTAATTGCAGTGACTTCTTCTTATGCAAAGAAAGCAGTACAATTATTATTTTTTTTTTAAAAACACTTTTATATGAAAAAAAGTTGATCTACATTAAAATTTTTAAGGTTAATTTTGTAAATTTACAATTTTTATTCTAATTGCAAAAAAAAAATTCCTTCTTCAACTATTTTTATTTCTGGTCATTTTTCTTTTGTTTAAAAGTAGTTTAATAAATAATAAAAATTTAAAAAGTAAATAAAACTTTAATAATAACATTAATTTAGCAATGATATGAGTGTCTTGTGCTTATAAAAAGACATCCGTTAAATAACTATGGACAACAACAAAAAAATAATAATAATAGTTTCTTTTTTATTAATTAAAATAATTTAACAATAATTCATAGAAATTTATGATGAGTAATTATGAGCAAAAAAAAAAATTATATACTCGTATATTAAAGAAAACTTTATGATTTCAAATAAAAACAGAAGAACTCTCCTTATTTGCACTCCTTCATAACTCTACTAACATATTACCCACCTTCCCCGCTCCAACACCATAACTTCTTTTAATTAATATTTTTCACATTTTTCTATTTTTTTTTTTTAATATATATTTTTTCTAATGGCATCTAAAGAAGTAATTAGAAAAACAATAAAAAACTGAATAGTGCACGGTAGAAAATGTGTGGTTATATGCTGAAAGTGAGGATCTTAGAGCGGAAAATGGATTCGTACATTAATAAAAATTGTACCGCGCAGAAGGGGACAATACGCATAATGAACTGATTTTTCTATAAAAAATACACATACTATTACTTGATGGCCCAAAGTTTGAAAGAGATAGTGGAGTCAATGATTTCTTAAATACATAAAAAAGACAGACGAATCACATGAGAGACGGGGTATTAGAGGAATCGACTGAATAATATGACCACCATACGGAAATTGAAGAAAGACTTTTTCTTCCGTGCAATATGTGATTGGCGTCTTTTTCATGTATTGCATTATATTATATTAAATCTTATGTTAGATTTTGATAAGAAAATCATTGGCCATAACCGATTAATTATGGAACATTAACTGTTAAAAAATTTCCTCCATTTTCCTTCCATTTGCCTTACAACTCCAACTTACTCGTCATAATGTTAACTTAGTAGTCAGTTTGAAATTATTTATTTTTACTTATATTTTCTCTGCTTAAGATTTTTTTTTTTTTTTTTGTAAACCTATTTTTTGCTATTTTATAAAATTAATATTTAATACGAAAAGAAAAATTATTTTCTTTAGCTTCAATTTCATTTTATGGTAATTTTTGTTATTTTTTATTTAAGGCAAAAAAATTAATAATAATAATAATAATAATAATAAAATATATTTTAGAAAAGAGAGCATCTGTAAATATTCACGAATAATTTATTAATATTTCTGTTGGTATTAACGGTTTTTCCTGCTTTCGAAAAAAATTTCTATTCCGTACGTTTTTAGTTAACTTGAAAAATGTTAAAAATAAAGTTTGGATTTGAAGAGAAAATTTTAAAAAAAATTTATATACTGAATTGTTCAGTTAGGACCGAGTGTCTTTGAATTAGAATTAACAATTATAAGGTAAAAAGTAATCCATTATTTTGCTAATAGATGGCTTTAGGAGTCATGTATCTCCCGTTTTAAAAGTGCGATCGGGTTGCACTAGATGGCGTTAGAAAGATAAGATTTTGTACAAAAAATTTTTTTTATATAGTTTTGTGATTACTTGACTTAGTATTTTTTTTAGCACGAGTCAAAGATGGACACCAACAAAGAGAAAATACGCCATATTTTACAGTTTTTCTTCGATAAAGGCGAAAATTCAAGCCAGGCAGTAAATAGTGTTTATGGTTCTGATACTGTAACAGTCAATCATGCGCAAATTTGGTTTCATCGATTCCGTTCCGGTAATTTTGATGTCGAAGATGCACCACGCTCTGGAAGGCCAATTGTCGAAAATGTCGATAAAAGAATGGAAATCGTCGAGTCCGACCGTCACGTAAGCACTGTTTCGATTGCCCAGGAGCTAAACATTGCACAAAAAACTGTTTGGAACCACTTAAATAAGGCTGGATACAAAAAGAAGCTCGATGTTTGGGTGCCACACGAGTTATCGCAAAAAAACCTCATGGACCGAATTTCCATCTGCGAATCGCTGCTGAATCGCAACAATATCGATCCATTTCTGAAGCGGATGGTTACTGGTGATGAAAAGTGGGTCAAATCGCGGTCACCCGGCGCAAACGGTGGTCAAGCCAAGATTGACAGCCAGGAAGGTTTTGCTGTGTGTTTGGTGGGAATGGCAGGGAATCATCTACTATGAGCTGCTCCCCTACGGCCGAACTATTAATTCGGACCTATACTATCAACAATTGGACCGTCTGAAAGAAGCAATCGCCCAGAAGCGGCCGGCTTTGGCCAATAGGAGAGGAATTGTGTTCCATCAGGACAACGCCAGGCCGCATAGATCGATAGTGACTCGCCAGAAGTTCCGCGACCTTGGTTGTGATGTTCTTATGCATCCACCTTATAGTCCGGACCTGGCACCAAGTGATTACCACCTCTTCCTGTCTATGACGAATGATTTTACAGGTGAAAAATTCACCTCAAGAGAAGATTGTGAAAATCGACTGTCCCAGTTTTTTGCCAATAAGGACGAGGGTTTCTATGAGAGAGGCATTATGAAATTACCTCCAAAATGGCAACAAGTTATCGAACAAAACTGTGCATATTTGACCTAAATCGTATCATTCTACGATGGTCATTCAACAAGTACTTAGCCTACAAAAGAAAAACGAAAATTTTGGAAAGGTGGCAATTTATTTTTCCACATAATCTCCTTCAAGCTCGATACACTTGGCCCAGCGATGCTCTAACTTTTTTAACCCTTCCAAAAAATACTTTTTCTCGAGGGAAGCAAAATAGGCCTCCCTGGCGATGATGACCTCCTCATTCGACCCAAATCTATTCCCGGCGAGTGATTTTTTTAGGTTTGGAAACAAAAAGTCACAGGGGGCCAAATCTGGAGAGTAAGGTGGATGGGGCAGCGCAAATCGACCAATTTGGCCATGGCGACGGCGGAGGTGTGAGCCGGCGCGTTGTCGTGATGAAACAGCACTTTTTTCTTCGCAAAGCGGGGCCGCTTTTTCTTCAATTCGACGTCAAATCGGCCCAATAAGTCAGCATAGTAGCGCCCCGTGATTGTTTTACCCTTCTCGAGGTAATCGATGTGGATCACACCTTGTGAATCCCAGAAAACGGTGGCCATCACCTTTCCGGCCGATCGAACAGTCTTCGCCTTCTTCGGAGCACGTTCGCCGGGTGAAGTCCACTGTTTCGACTGTTCCTTGGTCTCTGGTGTGTACCAGTGACTCCATGTTTCGTCGACGGTCACGAAACGACGCAAGAACTCCGATGGATTGCGCTGAAACAGCGCCAAACACGTCGCTGATGTGGTCTCACGGTTGCGCTTGTTTTCCGGTGTGAGCAAACGCGGCACCCACCGCGCCGACAGCTTTCTCATGCCCAGTTCTTCGTGTAGAATATGATGCACCGTTCCTACTGCGATGCCCACAGTCTCAGCTATCTCGTGAACCTTCAATCGACGGTCTGCCAACACGAGATCGTGGACTTTTTTAACGTTTTCCTCCGTAGCAGCCGTTTTCGGGGCACCTGGGCGTGGCTCATCAAAAACCGACGTGCGGCCACGAACACACTCGTTGAACCAATTCTTGACGGTCGCCATCGAAGGAAAAGAGTCACCATACACAGGATCCAAGCGATCTTTGATTTCGCTGTGCGTTTTCCCTTCCAAAAACAAGAATCTAATCACCGAACGATATTGTTCTTTTCCCATTTTAGTGCAACCGACCGACACGCTCGCTTTCAAAGGCTCTCAAAACAAAACTAATGAAGGGAATCGACTGAATTGACAGTAGGCTACTAAAAGAATGTACTGCACGATAGTAAATTTCTTTTATGACAGCAGTTCTATCGGGCGGTGAGGCTAAGTACTTGTTGAATGACCCTCGTATCTATGCTAAATAAAACCTTCAATTTAATGCAAAAATAATGGATTTCCTTTTACTACAACTTATATATTGGCTGTTTGAAATATTTATTTTCTTCTTCTAAACAAACTGATATCCTTGACTACTTTATTATCTCTCATTCCATAGCTGTTCTTTCATATATACGTATAGATACTCTAACAAACCTGGAATTTCGACGATAGTTCTGCTTACTTTTGAAATAAATCCTTTTATCAAAAATTCATATTTGGAACAATCGACTGGAACGCATTTTGATATGAATGAGATCAACACATTAACTTAAAACAACGACTAAAAACAGAAAACGATATTGGCTTAGCAGTACAGGACCTTATTACAAAATGGTTAGACCATTTAAAAGTTGCATTTTAAAAAGTAAATAAAATCTAGTGTATATTTTTTCCAATTTCCGATTTTACTAGAAAGATTGAATCTTGAAATTTAAGAATAAAAGTGGAAAATATTGAGAACTTTCGAAAACCGAATAATCAGCCGACATTCTGATGTCAATTGGCCGCCTCGGAGCTGTGATTTGAGCCCGTTGGATTATTTTCTATGGGAAGCCGTTAAGGATTAATGCTACGCAAGCCACCCAGAGACAATTGAGGTCTTGAAATACGAAATTAAAGTTGCCATTAAAGAGATACAGGTCCAGACAATCGAAAATATACTGAAAAATTGGGTCGAGCAAATGGGATACTTAAATTTCTAGGTTCAATATTTTTAATAAAATTTGAAAAAAATATGCACTATTTTTTTTTTATTTACTTTTTAAAATGCAACTTTTAAATTTGCACCACATTTATGGTCAACCCTTTATATACAAAATTTAGTAACTAAAGTCCACCTTAAGTACGATAGAAAACAAACGCCACAACAGAATACTTACCCTTAAATTTATGGACGTTAATTGACGAAAACCGAAAAGCTAGAGCATAATTGCAATGTTCCAGAATGTCTAGCTATAAAAATAAACTAAACCAACTATAACGGGAACTTTCTCAAAAATTTTACCCCATCCCTAAATAAAAATCTAATCAGTCAACTTACCAATATCCCTTACTTTGGAAATTTTCAATTATTAAAATAATATTAAGACCATAAAAAATCAGTACATTCTCCATCGTCGATAGACCTATCAGCTTGTTAGCAATTCTTGGAAAACGCTTTGAAAGACTCCTCTTAAAACGCCTTTACCCTATCCTTGAAGACAGTAAACTTATTCCCTATCATCTGATCAGAACACTGCACAACCCAATAATGTCATCGCGTAGTTGATTACATTGCGTCCTCTACTGAGTGAAAAGAGTACTGCCCAGGCGTGTTTCTAGATATATCATATGCTTTGATCGGGTTTTGGCACCCTGAACTGCTCTGAAAACTCAAGAGCTCCCTACCCTCCTCGTACTTCCTTATTTTAAAATCATATCTCTTCCAAGTAACACTTCCAAGTAACACTTATGTTAATATTGACCATTCCGAAAAATCCCCTATCACAGCTGGTGTTCCTCAAGGTAATTTTCTTAGTCCAATCCTAAGACTATAACCGCTATCTTTGCTGATAACACCGCTTCGAGAAACCTACAATCTCATATAAAAAATCGCCAAGACTGGTTTACAAGGTGGAGAGTAAAGGTAAATACTCTCCACCTTGTAAACCAGTCTGTAAAGATCCCCCCATCCAAATATACCAAGTAGTCATCACTTTTTATAGAATAATGGCGAAAAATGATAAAAAAAAAACTCACTTCCTTAAATTTTTTGACTAATTTTTATCTCTGACCATTATAGTTTTTCAGTGACAATTTAAACAAATTTTATTATGTGAATTTGTGATTTACGACAAAAAATTCAACTATTACCCAGCAACAATAACTTTAGGTCCAAACCATGCACAAACACTTAAAATGCGAAAATTATAAAAACCATTTAAAAATTGCTCAAAAATTTTTGGAAAACAATTTTAAAAAATTCAAACATTTTGTTAACTGTAACCTCAGATAGGTGAAGATTTATGAACCATGAGAAGATATGTACAATAATTTGCGCCGAAAATTAAACGCCCGCCAACTGACAACTCTTGAGGTCCAAACAATACAGAAAAATTCAAAATACGTAAATACAAACAAAAAAAATGCTGAAATTTTTGAAGAAATTCGGTAAAATAACTTTTTTTAGAAAATGCAAAAAAAATACCACAAAAAATATTGCCTTGTTGTTGGTGGGGGAGGGGGGGGCGGGTGCGTGTTGTGAAATTAAATCCTTATTCTATGATTTGTTAGGTCCAATCCATGCAGAAACACTCAACATGCATGCATTTCTTAAAAATTTCGAAAAAGTGCAACGACCGCCCTAAAGGAGAGGAGTAGGATGTGGTGAACCATTGAAAGATTTGTAGTTTTCGACAGAAATTCAACTTTCGCCAATTGACAATTATTAAGTCCAAACGATGCAGACGCAACACTACAATTGTTGGGGTATTTCACAATATATCACATGCCTTTGATCGAGTATGGCACCCTGGACAATTCTGATACTCAAGAGCTTATCTCCTTTTAGGTAATATCTCATTTTAAAATCACATCTCTACCAACATTGTTTCCAAATAGCAGTTAATACAAAAACTTCTCAAATAAGCCTTATCCCAGTTGATGTTTCTCAAGGCAGTATCCTCGGTCCACTCCTATACAATATTTATACCTTTGATTTTGCAGCGTATACCAAAACTATAACTGCTAACTATGCGGATATAACCACTCTTCTTGCATCCCATTCTGATATCCAAATAGATTACAAGGAACCTACAATCCAATATAAACAAATCTCCAAGACAGGTTTAAGAGGTAGAGAGTGAAAATAAATGAATAGAAATGTGCTCATGTTATCTTCACCCTTTGAACAAATCCACCCATTCTCAAATACATTAATGGAAACATCATTTCACCAAAAAAAAAAATAAAGTATGGTACCTGGGATTAAAGGTATTTGAAATCCTCACATTAAACAGCAAACTTTTAAGCTACAATACAATTTCAAAACCAATCTGGGCTTACGGTATTGAATTTTTCATTTAGGTTTAAGCATTCTAGTTTTTCTCGAATTCATCCAAAATTTTCCAAAAAATTGTTGATGGTCTATTCTGTTTATTTGTTTATTTGTTTGTAAGGCTTTTTGACTACTGTATGGGAAAACTCTTTCTAAGAAGAACTTAATGAAAGATTAATAACGTGAATATATCAAGTACACTAGTTGGGACTAAACCTAGACAAATAACTTACTTGGAACGTCCATACGACGTCAAAAATACTTGAACTTAATAGACGTTACCGATTAATTCTTAGTTTACTGGACAACCGATCGAAACTAACACTAAAGAATAAACTTTTAATTTACAACATGATTTTAATACCAATCTGGACGTACGGTATTGAATAATGGGGTTCTACCAAGGCTTCCAATCCCTGTCGCATCAAAAATCCTCCGAAAAATTGTTAATGCCCCATTCTATGTTCGTAACAAAGTTATTCACCATGTCGAAATTTATAGTGTTATATGGCTTATGGTATCGTTTTGTTAAAATCTTCAAGGTAAACTCAAAAAACATCAATTTTTGCACGTTCATAATGTGTAACTCTAATGAATTTGACGGACTTTGACAAATTATCCTTCTCTGTACGTTTTTTCAAGAATACAATGGCTATTTCTAAGCTAGTTTTTAGAAAACAGTATGTGACAGAATTGCTTATTGAGCCTCACAGCCCATGAAAAAAAATACAAAACGTGGTTACGATTTTTCAAGAATACAATGACTATTCCAAAGTTACTTTTTAGAATTCTGTATGTGACAAGATTACTTATTGAGCCTCACAGCCCATGAAAAAAAATGTAAAACATGGTTACGATATTTGTAAAAAGTTTTTACTATTTTATCGCATTAACTATTCACAATGGTACATTATAATTTAAATCAATTTTGGGATATACTCGTATGTTTAACAATAGTACAAGGCTCACGCCAAAAGCCAACCCAATATGGTTGCTGTCATTTGTCAAAAATATGCACCTCATCTAAATTGAAAAACGTGCTAAATCTGTGATAAATTCTTTAAAAAAGTATATTTTTACTATGATATGCTACAAAGGTTAAAAGCTAATGATCGCACGTGGTAAGTTTTTTTAATTTTGTTTTTTTTTGTATTAATAGTTCATAAATTATAAACTGAAAATTTTTTTTTTTATTTTTAAACTAATTAAAAGTACATCAAAATTTTATGAAGTGAACGCACACACACACACTAGAAGAAGAAAAAAAAGAAGAAAAAAAATAAAAAATTAATTTTTCTTTAATCCTTAAAAAGAATTTAATAAATAATTTTTACTTTTTTTTTTTAAATAATTTATAATTTTTATTATAAATAATTTTTACTTTACTTTAATTTTATTTAATACAAAATTTAATTTTTTTTTATATATTAGAACCGAAAAAAAAAATAACAATAAAAACACGAAGATGGTAGCAAAAAATCGAAAGCTTACAGAATAATTTTATATTATGGAACGTGTTTAAGTCGTCTACAAAGTTAATTAGTCAGAGCTCATCGGATGATGGTAACTTTTGTAATTTATTCTTTTGGATGACAGGCAAAAAAATTGCAAAATTTGCTGCGAAATCAATCCGATGAACAATCAGTTACAGCGGGTACAGTTTGCACTTCATCAAAATGTGAATGATAGGTTGCCGCCACTGTCTTACCCATCGGTGCTCGTTCAAGGTGTGGTTGGTTGGTGTTTTAGACCTCTGCAAGTCTTCAGTCTCAATATTGGATTTGGTCCATGATTTCGAAACGGCAACATGAGTACAAGCAGTGCGGTATGACCAAGTCCACTTTGAATTCGATCATCGATCTTTCTTGGCAATAATCTTTATTGACGACGGTCTCCAAATCCCCATTCGCCGCAAAGAATTCTTGTCCATCACGAACTGAACTCCTTCATCATCTCCTTCATCAGCGCTCTGAAGGGATCACGTCAATATTGCCTTTGTTATAAGCCAATCTACTGGTACCTTGTCCAATGGCTACTTTTTACCTGTTCCATGCCCTACACAACATTATTTTTCACGATCACTTCTGGCACATCTTCTTAAGGTACAACAAATCGATTAGGCTTGTGCCGAACTACAGGTGCTCCGTGTAATTTAACGATCACATTTACAGTCATTAACAGGAAACATCCGAAGGCATGTTTTGTTCATTTTCTTTTTGTCTCAACATGTCTTTTATAATTTCTTTTATTTTTTCGTTTGTTTTTTTTTTTTTTTTTTTTTTTTAAGAATATTTACTCTCACTTTACTTAAGGGACGTGTCTGTAGTTATCAGCCAAAGTGACAATGTCATAATTATGAAAGTTCGGTAAGGTTTTTAACGAATAATTTAATCACTATTTTTTCTGAGAACATAAAAGCCATAAAAAAAATATTTAAGCGCAAATTTTATTAATACTTAATACTCTTTCTGTAAAATTTAATATATAAAATTAATTACAATTTAATTAGAGATTTTTCTTTAACCGATCAAAAAAAAACTTTGATTGTGAAAAACTAAATGGAGATGAAAAAGAAAATCTTTTTTCGTCAAATTTGAATCTTACTATTAATCTTAAAATTGGTGATTATATAAAAAAGGCGATCAAAGAATTTCCTCTTTAATTGTTGACAGGAATTCCGGATGTTTCAAGCTAACTTTTTACCTTTTCAATTCTTTTCTTGGGCTACAATCGATTTTCACCTGAACTTTACTATTCGAATTAAAAATTGGTTTTTTTCTTCTCTCTCATACCAAACATGAGATTTTCTCTTATACGTAAATTAACGTATTTTATTTGTTTCGTTTTTATCGTTTCGTTTATTTGTTTTTTTTTTTCTTCTTAAACTAGAATTTACTTTAATACCAGAGAGTGAAAAATTTCTTGTATAGAACACTTTCGTCGACCGGAAGTAATAGTCAAGCTTATGTTAAACGACGATCTTATCGAAAATCGTTTCTTATTAGATGAGAAATCACTTCGAAATGGATTAAATAAGAAATTTTTAGTTAAAAAGTCCACCACAAATTAAGAAAAAAAGAACAGATTAAAAGGAATGAATTGGTGGGAGGATGGTGGGGTATCAATAGGGTATAAATTGGTAAATTGACGAATAGAAACTGTTTCTGAGGTCATGGAATCAGGAACAGTTTTAAATATTCGATAGATACTCGCACTTTCAATTTTTCTCACACACTCGTACGTGCCCTTAGGTAAACGATGACTAATTTGGTAGTGAATTTTTGTGACTAGATTTTTCTTTATCAATGAAAATAGCACCTCATCGGCAAGAGAAGCCGCATACCAAAACGTATACCATCTAGAGGTACCTGTTGCCTATCGCGCATCACGTACTCGTACAAATCATTCACAAAATCTCGACATTTGGATGCCGTCATTTGATTGACTTCGACTCGATACCTTAAAGTCAATTTTTATGGTTTTGTATAAAAAATTTTACCTTTCCGAAATTCAAATTTCGTATCAGAATTTCAGTTCAAGTACAAATTTTCACTTTGATTTTGTCTACATTTACCATTAACCGTTATCGAAAAATCGATATTCATCACATTAGAATCAATATTGTAAAACAGGTGATTTGAGCTAAGAATAAACAAGAAGAAAAAAATACGAAAATAAAACCACCGGACGAGGTCGACACGAATGGTACGTAGCCTCCGTGACGTATCGAATTGGATTAGATGAAAGAAGCCTTTAAGCCCAAGTTTATAGATAAAAAGAAATGGGGAAATTGAAGGGAATATAACCCACCTGGTCATGATTGTATGCAAAATTATTTCCGGAACTGTTTTTTCGACATGAACTCATACGTATGTGTATATATGCCCTAAAAATTCGTTCGGATTTAATCGAGAAAACTGCCACACAATTTATAGCAAAATATTTCTTTAATGTAATTTTATTAAAAATTAATTTTAGTATTTTGGGACTCATCAAATTCCAATTTTATAATCTTAAAACCTAGAAAAGGCCAAGTTTGGAATTTTATGATCTAGAAATAAAAAATTTTGGAATTTAGAAGCTCAAAAAAAATTAATTTTAGTATTTTGGGACTCATCAAATGCCAATTTTAAAAATCTTAAGACCCAAAAGTTTGTAATTTCATGAACTAGAAATAGAAATTTTCTGACTTTAAGACCTCAAAAAGAAAAATATTGGAATTTTAATGGCAAATTAGTTGAATCCAAAAGAGGCAATTTTGAATTTTAGCGCTCAGAAATAAGTAAATTAGAATGTTAAGGATACTTTAGGAATTTTGAAAGCTCAATTTGCACTTTGAAGATACAAAAAAAGCCAATTTTGAGATTTAGAATTTCAAAACTTTGAAAATATAAATAGGACCAATATTGGAATCTCAAAACCCAAAAGAAAAAAATTTAGAAATTTAAGACCCAGAAATAACCAATTTTAGAATCTCAAAACCCATTAAAAGCCAATTTAGGTATTTTAAAACTCAAACAAAGCCAAACTTAGAATTATAAGACTCATGAAAAACCAAGTTTGTAATTTTTGATTTTTAAGACCCATAAAAATCATATTCTTAGAGTTTTAGGACCTATAAGAAGCCTTGTTTAGAATTTTAGGATCCCAAAAATTCAAAAAATTCATTTTAGAATTTTAAGATCCGCAAATAGAAAAATTTGGATTTCAAAGACCCCAAAAAAAATAGTTTTAGAATTTGAAGACCCAGGAAAATCAAAGTTTGGACTTTGAGCAACCGTAAAACATGGAAAAAATCAATTTGAGAATTTTAAGCCTCACGAAAGGTCAAATTTGGAATTAATAGACTCATAAATAGCCAAAATTGGAATTTAAAGATCCAGAAATATTAAAGTTTACAGTTTGAAGAATCATAAGTCCTCCCGAACTTGGTAGAATTCCAATGTTGGAGTTTAAAGGCCCAGCAAATAGTAGACTGTGGATTTAACAGACGCAAAAATATCAATTTGGGGATTTTATAGTAACAAAAAAAGTCAATTTGGGAATTTAAGACCCAGAAATAACAAATTTTAGAATCTCAAACCCAGTAGAAGCCAAGTATAGTATTTTAAAACCTTAGAATTATAAGACACATGAAAACCCAAATTTGTAATTTGAAGTCCCAGAAAAGCGAAAGTTCAGCAATTTAGGATCTAGAAATAGAAACTTTTGGTTTTTAAGACCCATAAAAATCATATTTTTAGTGTTTTAGGACCTATAAAAAGCATTGTTAAGAATTTTAGGATCCTGAAAATTAAAATTAAAATATCATTTTTGAGTTTTAAGACCCGTAAATAGAAAGTTCAAAAAAACTTATAAATTTGGAATTGTTAGACTTATAATTAGCCAAGTTTGAAATTTAAAGATTCTAAAAAGCCTGTTTTGGAATTTTAAGATCCAGGAAAAGCGGTAGTTCAGCAATTTAGGATCTATTGTAGAAAGAGAAAATTTTTGATTTTAAAGACCCATAAAAATCATTTTATTAGAATTTTAAAATGTATAAAAAGACTTGTTTAGAATTTTAGAACCCCGAAAATTAAAAAAAAAACTTCATTTTCGAAATTTAAGACCCATAAATAAAAAATTCAAAAAAACTTTCATTTGTATTTTAAAGACTGAAAAAAGCCAGTTTAAAGACCCAGGAAAATTAAAGTTTGAAGTTTAAAAAACCGTAAGACCTGGAAAAATTCAATTTGAGAATTTTAAGCCCCACGAAAGGTCATATTTGGAATTGTTAGACTTATAAATAGCCAAGTTTGAAATTTAAAGATTCTAAAAAGCCTGTTTTGGAATTTTAAGATCCAGGAAAAGCGGAAGTTCAGCAATTTAGGATCTATTTTAGAAAGAGAAAATTTTTGATTTTAAAGACCCATAAAAATCATTTTATTAGAATTTTAAAATGTATAAAAAGACTTGTTTAGAATTTTAGGACCCCGAAAATTAAAAAAAAAACTTCATTTTCGAAATTTAAGACCCGTAAATAGAAAATTCAAAAAAACTTTCATTTGTATTTTAAAGACTCAAAAAAGCCAGTTTAAAGACCCAGGAAAATTAAAATTTAAAGTTTAAAAAACCGTAAGACCTGGAAAAATTCAATTTGAGAATTTTAAGCCCCACGAAAGGTCATATTTGGAATTGTTAGACTTATAAATATATTTAAAGACCCATAAAAACTGTATTTTGAAATTGGAAGGCCTCCAAAAAAACCTATTTTAGAGTTTTAAAGATTCTATAAAAAGCCTTGTTTAGAATTTTAAGCATGGAATGGAATTTTCAGACCAGCAAATAGAAAAATTTGGATTTTTGAAACTCAAAAAAATCAGTTCTGGAATTTGAAGACCAAGCAAAATCAATGTCTGGACTTTGAAGAACTATAAGTCCTCGGAAAAATTTAATGTTGGAATTTTAAAAACCCGAACTTGGTAGAACTCCAATGTTGGAGTATAAAGGCCCAGAAAATAGTAGATTGTATTTGTGGGTCTTAAAGACGCAAATTGAAGAAAAGTCAATTTGTAACTTTAAGACCCAGAAATACTCAATTTTAGAACTCTTAAACATCAAAAATTAAAAAATTATTTTACAACTAAGAATTATTGTAGCAAAAAATTGTTTTTTTTCCAAATTCGAAAAACAAAATTCAAATTTTATAAAATCTTTAAAATCAACAAAAAAATAAAAAATAAACACAGAAATTTTAGAAAATTTTTGAAAAAATGCTTACAAAAGTAAATATTTCTGTTTAGGAATTCAAACAAAAAAATCATTAAAAATACAAAAAAAAATCATATTTTGATAGGAAAATTGATGTTTTTGAGAAATTTTTTGAAAATTAATAAAAATAGTAAAAGAAAATATTTGAAAAATTCCATAAAAGTTTAGATGATGCATCAAAATTTCCCATTAAAAGTTCAAGAGTATAGAAAGGGTCTTTAAGGAAAATGTTCATTACAATCAATGTAAATGAAAGAAAAAATGAATGAACAAAAATGATAGGAAATCGAGTGTTCTCTAAGCAACACACTCCAATAACAAGTAAAACGATTCAAGTGCATGCGAAGTTAAATTTATGTGATTATTATTGATCATAATTTTGAATTTTGACTCTAATTGTGATTTTTGGCTAAAACTATCGATTAGGAGTTGGTTTGGATTTGATTTGGTACTAATCGGACTGAACGAAGGCAACGCGAAATGTCGGAATGTGGAGGAGGAATCGTCGCACAATTACGAAGGAAAATAAGAGTAATAATATCATCGTTATAGAGTTGATTGCTGTTAAACAAGCAGCAACAATTGCCTCCTACGATTTCTTATGATCCTCTATAGACTATCTAGACTGGTAGCGCCAGTACTGGTTTATATGCGCATACCCTGGCATAGCTGCATTTTTAACGACCATTCCTCGAACGCTTAAAACAATCACAAACGAAATATACACAAAATCAACCAGATCCGTTTTGATTCGTCTCCGTCGAAAGCCTATCGTGAATACTATTTGCAACAATAACAAACCAATTATTGGAGCAATAGTGCCCACTATGGCACATCTAATAAATATAAATAATATTCCCTCGTGCTAGCCGATGGTGATGGCTGATTTGAATTCCGCATCTCATTGATCATATTTTGTTGGCACCCTGTGCTCTGCATAACACCCCTCTGGTCTTAAGGCGCATACACAGAATAAGACCTTCCAGACTTGATTTGTACAATATAATGTATGAGGAAACATTGGACATTGGTAGATCACCAACGAACAGATCTGCTTCTCCGGTAAGTCCGTACATAAGTGAGATCATAAAAAGTATTTGTGATTTACTATTTTTCTCCGATACCAATACTCCGGAAAACTGAGTTTTAATATTTCTGAACTTGTTCTGCTACAAAAAAAAAAAAAAAATAATCAACGTTGACTAGCCAAACACCTGATCGATTCACCTCAAAAGTTAAGGAATTTTATACAAACCGAAATTTCAATACAGCATCATCGGAGGTGCAGTACGTTTGAGAATAGCGAATATTCTAAGTGCGGATTAAGAAAACATAAAATCTACTCTTTAAAGTCTAGGTATTAAGAAAATGCACTTTATAAACGGTGATAATGAGTTCGATACTCTTCTATGCACCTTGCCATGTAGTATTGGCGGTATCTGACAAATTCGAACGCAACGTCTAAGCGAAAAAGAGAAAAGGCGGAAAGCGGGCTTGTGCATAGTGCGCATATCAATCTTTGGTATCGCAAAATCCACAAAAATATTGTTTTCTTGTTTCGTTTAAAATTCTACACGTGATCCTATCCAATTGCCAATACAAGGTCTGTCCATATACGATTTAGTACACGTTCTCGTCCAAAGATAAAAATTACTCATAAATAAATGTTCGATAAATGTGCAGTTGGATTCAACGAAAGGAATGCAAATGCGATCGTAAAACGAGGTAAATAAAATTCAAACAAACTAATAATGTGAAAATTATGTAATTTGAACTCGTAAAGAATTCATAGTTTCTTAGGGGGCTTCAAATTAACTAAATAAAATGCTGGAATACTGGACCATAACTTGTAGCGATCGTGTTGGCTAGTCAAAGTGTGAAATAAACGGCAAAATGGGACGGCCAAAACCATTAAGACGATCGTATCGAACTATTGAGAAATAGTTCAAAAGTTCACCAAGAACAGTCCAAATCTCGATTAATATTAGCTTGAAGGATCGGCCGATCGATGGTAAAAACTTCCACCGACCATCTAACAAAATAAATTTTACCAGATCATTAAAAAATTTGTTAAAAATAAAAAAAAATTTCAAAATATTAAAAAAGAAAATATTTTTTGTCCCGAAAACCTTTAAGCTGATCATGATTTTTGAATATTTTATTTAAATTTTTTTTTTTCAATAGTAAAAAATATTATTTTTCAAGACTTTAGCACTACCTCCTCCTTAAGATAACAAATGCGCACCTCAATGTAGTGATTTTTTATTATATTTTTTTGTTAAAGAAAAAAATTTTTCATTGATAAATTTACGTTGACCAAAAGAAAAACTTTTATTGAAAACAGAAACTTTTTATTGATTAGTGTACCGATCCTCTTCAATAAAACTAACTTAAAAAAAAAATCGAATGGTCAAAGAAAAAATTATAGACGCAAAAAAAAAAAAACAGAAATAATTTCATTAAATTCCCGTACAGGTACTGAAATAGTACGTGAAGAATGACGTGCACGTCTTCCGAATAAATGTAGGTAAGTCTACTGTGTTCATCTCTTCTGTTGTTTTGTTCCATTCAGTGTCGTTTATTATTTTTTTTATTTTTTATTATTTTCTACGATGTATTCCTCAATGGAAAAAACTCATAAACCTTACTTTTAACCTAAAATGAATCTATGGCCTACCTGGCCGTATCACCTGTTCTGAAAGGTTCTGGGGATTTTCTCACTGGCCTGCCTCCAATGAAGCCCGAGGTTTGATACGAATGGACAAGTCATGTAGTCGGACGTCGTCAAATTGAAGCGTGAAGCTTCTGTTTAGTGTAAAATGATACCACAATAAAATGTATACAATTCGCAAAGGTGCTGAATGAAATCTTCATGGCTTCACTTCACGGGCACGTTCGAAAGTTTCTCAACAGAGGCTGGGGCAGAGTACAGTTCGATACGAAAATGATCTTTACCAGACAGACAGATGGTCTAGCTTTAATAAAAGATCATCCAATAATTTGATCATGTACAGTATAAAAAGTTCGTTTTTCCGATTTTTCATCAAAAAATCTGTATGTTTTCGCTGGAATTGAAATTAATTTATTTTCATAAAAGTTATATTATTTTTTAATTTTATATTTCTTTAAAAAAAAAAAAACTACATTAAAAGAAACTTTTTATTTTATTTTAGTAGCTCAGAAACTCAACGAAAAGATCCTCAAACTTGCCTTTTGCTAGTTTATGAAAAATCTATCAGATGGCATTAGTAGTAGCATTAAGAGGAAAATCTTAAATTAGCACCTTTTAACTACTTAAAGATTGACAAACAGATGGCATTAGCAGAAGAAATTCTGTCCGATAACCAATACTCCTACTTTATTGGGCACGGCCTGTAAAGTGCTTAAAAGGATAATATACAATCGCCTACAGATTAACAATGAAGTTTATGATGAATCCAATATGGGAACATGGTGGGTGCGAGGCGCTAAGAAAAGCTAAACTATTGTCACGTGTTTGGTATTGAGAAAGCGTTTCAAAAGAATAATCGCAGAATATAGAACGCTTAGATAGTCTGCGATTATCCACCGAAATAGGAATGAAAACATACATCATCAGTAGGAATGTCTCGTATAATGCACTGCTCAAACTCCCGATGTCAAAAAGTCTGATTTTATCAAAAAATTCCAAGATTATCCGATATTGGCTATTATCAGTAGGCCTAAAGGGTATCGATCAAAACAACCGAGGCAGTAATGGTGACCAACAGGGAAGTAAAGCAGGCTCTTACCACCGGTGATTGAGATATTTTTTTCCGGGAGTACAGATAGACACCAGGTTGGACTTTGCCGAATATCTGAAGCACATTGCTGAAAAGGAAAGTCGGGTTGTGAATTCCTTAGCAAAGATCATGACAAACCACAGAGCGCCTAGACAGAGCTGACACCGGCTTATATTTACCGTTAGTAGTTCTGCGCTATTCTACGCAGCCCCTATTTGGTCAGAAGGTATGGCGGCCATATTGCAGATGTATTGGGCGATGGCAGTACATCGTCGGAATACACTTCGAGTTTTGAGAGCATTCCATACTGTCTCGTAAGATGCTCTGGTGTGTCCTAAAACGCCAGGATCTAACATCGATGGTGGAAATGGAATTCATCAACAAAAGGAGATGCACGGATCACCTCAAGCATGATATAGCTATGTGGAACGAAAGAGGTCATGGAGATATCTGATAGGACATGGTGCCTTAGCGCCTATGCAAAATATATCGCTTTAAACTAGACACGTTAGTGTGACATTCCCCACTTGTCGACTCCAGATTGAAGATATGGATCATATCGTTATCCACTGTCTATGATTTATCAAGAAAAAAAACAGAAGGAACTGGAGAAATCCATCAACGTCTGTCCCAGAAGAACACCATCGCAGGCATGTTGGAGTGCGCCAGCTGAATATACATTCCAAGCAATAAAGAAGATCCGTCATGAGAAAAGAGTAAAAAAATGTTATCCTTCAGCCTCGCTTAAAGCCAGTCTGCTCCTCGTTAAGTTATTGCTGATGGTGGTCCCACAGGGAGGCATACGAGGTCTATTCAAAAAGTATCATGAATTTTGAATTCCCGCGGGTAACGTACATTCTATTTTCAATTTTTTGTGCCGTTATGTTGGTATTCATGTCTGTCACTTATGCCGAAAAGTTCGGACGTTTTGAATGTTCAGTTAATTTTTAACAGCTGCTTTGCTTGCACGTGTTTAGGCTCGTCTTGATTAAGTGAAGAAAATAGTATTGGCCAATCGTCGAGTCACCGTTAGAGAAGTTGCTGAGGTTTTTAAAATATTGATGGCCTCGTGCCATTCGATTTTTACCAATGCTTTCGCGTGAGACGGGTCGCCGCTAAATTCGTACCAAAACTGCTCAATCTCGACCAAAATCAGCATCGCATTAAAATTGCTAAGGAGCTGTTGGACTCTGTGCGCGATGATTCAAATTTTCTCCAGAGGGTCATAACTGATGACGAATCATGGGTTTATGGTTATGACGTGGAAACCAAAGTTCCATTATCCCAACGGAAGCTGCCGCACGAGCCAAGACCGAAAAAAGTGCGCCAAGTTCGGTGGAATGTGAAGGTTTTGCTTACAGTTTTCTTCAATTACAGGGTTTTGGTACAAGTAATTCGTTAGTTGCGTGAAGCAATCCGCTAGAAACGCCCGCATTTTTGGAAGAACAAAAATTGGCTTTTGCACCATGATAAGGCCCCTGCTCACGCATCGTTGATTGTGCGCGAAATTTTGGCCAAAAACAACACACTAATAATGCCGCAGTCACCGTATGCCTCAGATATGGCCCCCTATGACTTTGTCTTGTTCCCGAAACAGATTCTTTGATCCATTTTTTGGAATGGGCAAAAATCGAAGACGAGCCAAAACACGTGCAAGCAAAGAAGCTGTCAAAAATTAACTAAACATTCAAAATGGCCGAACTTGACGGCATAAGTAAGAGACATGAGTACCAACATAACGCCAGAAAAAAATAGAAAATCAAATATACGTTACCCGCGGAAATTCAAAATTCACCATACTTTTTGAACAAACCTCGTTTTTGTAGGTGAACTTTACTGAGAAAACTTTAGAAGACTTTCCTCTTAACCATAATGAAAAAAACTCACCAAAATGACGTTAATCACCATTCGACAAATCAAAAATATTACACAAAGTATTTAAGATTTTCCTGGTAGATTATTGTTTTTTTTCTATTGTAAATAAATTTATTCATACCCAAGTTGTACCTATAAAATTAAATATAAGACAACCATCTTAATGAGATCCTAATTCTATAATTTCTATATAAAACTTGAAGTGGTTAATTAAAAATATTCACATTTCTATAAACTACAATATAAAAGTTAAAAAATAGCCGGATCGGCTATCTCATTATGAACACATACTCGTACACAAATATGCCTGTAGGAATAATGAGACTGAATAAATTTTGTTAAATAATAATTCCCTTTTGAAATTATCACCATGTTTACATCTATGAATAATAATAAATAAAATAGGGCAGGTCACGTAAAGGTAAAAAATTTTATATGAGAAACGAAAAAAATGAAGAAAAAAAAATCCCCACAATCAAGTGTGGTGGAAATGAAGATAATTGCGTCTTAATTATGCATTTATTTATACCAGAGATGACTGCAGTTGGTGACATGCACTTGTTTTCTGTACAGGTATCTTTGGACAGGTCACTTGGAGTTCGAGAACAGTAAATTCAAGTTCAGGCACGCTACTTTGGACTGGTTGGTAGATTGGTGGTAGGTTCAGAATAATGCTAACCTAGCCGCATAGCTAACTCGTAAAATATACAGAAGACTGGCAGGTGTCAGCAGATGCTCAGATACTTGTACGAGGTTTTGAGTACTAGCCTTCAGAAAAGGAATAGGAAGCAGGCAGAACGGTCCCAGAGTCGACACTGCTCATAATTAGTTATTCAAATAACTAAGAATGAATTATCCAAGAGAGCAGGTAGACATTGATATCGGATAAGACATAGCTGAATAATCCTAACTGTGTAAAGATAGGTCTAAGACTTAATATGAAGTCACGTATGATTATTATCAGTCACTAATGGGGAGAAATACAATTCGCTATAAAATAAATACGATTTAGTGAAAATTCCGTTAATATTTTATTGTAGTTATGAGAACAGATCTAAACTACATAAGTTTGGTTGTCCTATAAAATGGTATCAAATGACATTCAATCCAATGTCCTTACAATATGATACAAAAATGTTCAAATAGTCAGTAAACTGCAGCAATTTTAAAATAAACGCTGAAACAGATAATCTCCATAAGATCTCGATGCCGTAACAAGGACAGAGCACATCGGTCAACACGCTAAATGCTCATCTCATATGCATCCTTTTTCAATGTCATCTATTGCCGGTATTTAAATTTTACTATTAACAAATCGACCATGTAATGGCTATAGGGACATTTGAGGGTGCCATAATGCACAATAATACCAAAAGCAAAAGCTAAAAATTCTATGCTTCTTGATTTTCGTTATTTTCATGATTTTCCCTTAACTCGAAACAATTGTGAATTTAAAATTTTTAAATTCTCTTCTCCATCATAGAGATGGGATCCTTACAATTTTCATCCTTTAACAATGATAGAAATATAGTGAAAATAGGATGGCTTTTTGTTGTTTGATTGGATGTATTTAATATTTTATCAGAAATTTTCCTAGATACTCAGAGGTCAAGATAGAAAGGAAGGACTTGACTACCATAAGATGACATAAACACTATAAAAATGTTAAATATAAAAGAAGATTTTCCGAAAGGTCTTTAATCTCTATAAGGATATTTAGTTTCAGAAATTCAAAAACAAAAACTACCTAATTTATCTATTGCTATTAGCTTAAATGCACATTTGTGCCCAACTTCATGCGGCTTCACTTGAACAACAAATTTCATATCATCGACAATTTCAACCTACGAAACAGTTAAACATGATGAAAACCACCCTCCATCGATGAAAATTTGTGACCTATGAAATAGTAAACATGAATTTTATGTATGTATGTACATAAGGATAAATTTTATATTCGAGGATTTTATTCAAAATTAGATTCTTTTTTTTTTATAGTAAATCATTTGTTGGAATTTATTATATGATATTGTCAAATGTTTTTGTTTTTCATCGATATTAATCTGGCCGGTTTCCATGAGGATATTTTTTACTAAAGTTTCTTTTTTTTTAGCCTTCTTTTCGATTGAATATTATTTTTAGAATTTTTTAAAAATCCAAAAGGCTTTTTTTAAATAAAAATACTAAATGATAAATCTGCGATTACAAAAACATAGAAGGTGAATTCTATGTGCTGGAAGAGCTTCAAATTTTAGACATGTTTTTTTCTTTTTTAATTTAATAAAAATTTCCTCCTTTACTTCCAAAGTTTGTTTTATTTTGTCCTGATTCTGCTTAAGGTAAGTTATTTCCTTTAACATAGAAAATGACAAAGAAAAATATTCAATCCACCTGCTTATAAAAGGATTTTAGAAAAAAAAATTCGGATCTTAATCGGAGAGGAGAAGATCTTTTGGATCTTTCCTTTTTCTTTTTTTAAGTTGATTATATTTTAGTTTTGAAGAAAATCACATTTGTGTTAGTTGAAAATCATCACCTTTTTATAATATGCAAGAAAATTCATTCATATTGCAATAATTAAATTTATTTTTATAAAAAAAACTTAAAAACATTAAATGGCTAAGATATTATTTGGACTTTTGAAAAAATTACATTTTTTTTGTTGAAATTTTTAAGCCACATTTGGTAGTATAAATATTAAAATAATAAAAATTTTAATTCTTTATACTAACGAGTATCGAGTTTTATGAAATTTTTGCAACTTTGATTATCCCAACTTATTTTTATTAATTTTTGCAATAAAACAGACAGAAAAAAAAGCCGAAGTATTTGCTATTGAAGAACTAATGTTCCCAGTCACTATAAGTTTTCCTCCCAAAAAAAAAAAAAAAACTCCTTCTATTGTAGAGCTCCTAGATTCAACAATTATTTTTCCAAATCCTTCTTTTAATCATCTTAATTTGCTTCACCAAATTTAACAAACTCTAACGTTTCCCTCCAAATTACCATCGACCAGTTTTATTAGGGAAGCTGGGCTAGCACCTTAAAGTCACCAATTAGCCTCATGATCGTCTCGATACAGAATGACTTCTGAACCTCATCTCAGAAACATTACAACAATAAAAAAAACATTAAATAATTTTCTAATATTTCACACATAAATAAATACAAATATTTGAGAAAAATTAATTAGTTTTGAAATTAACACAAGATCGATTAGTGACAATAATTTTTTTATTGGAATCCACTAGACGAATACTTTCGTACAAAAGAACATCACACCTACTAAAACAAAATGACGGTAATTGGGCAAAAATAGGCAAAGAAAAAAAGCCGGTAAATACTTTTGCTCCACATGATGATATAGAAGACAAATCGAATAATAACAAAATTATCGAAGAACTAATGTTCCCAATCCCATACGAGTCTTCCTCTTAAAAATTTTAAGCCCTTGGAAATTAAATCTACTATTCAGCGTCTTTCCAATAAAAAAAGCTTCTGGTTATGATCTAATAACTGCTCCTATTCTGAAGTAAATTTTCCGAAAAGCTTTAGTTTTAATTACATACATTTTTAATAGTATCCTGCGCACAACCTATTTTCCGTTACTCTGGAAATTTTCTGTTATTAAAATGATTCCTCCCTTTAATTTTCCTTCTTCTTATAGATCTATCAGCCTCCTACTAATCCTTGGTAAGAAATGTGAAAAACTCCTATTAAAATGACTCTATCCAGTCCTAGTTAATGAAAAAACAATCCACTATCCAGCAATGCTATCGCATTGTTGATCATATTGCATCCTCTCTTGAAAGGAAAGAGTATTGCCCAGGAGTATTTTTAGATATCTTCCAAGATTTTGATTGTGTGTGGCATCCTTAAGAGCTTTCTTCCTCCAACATACTACCTTATCGTAAATTCATATCTCTCCCAACAACATTTCCAAGTTGTAATTCACTCAGAATCTTTGGAAATACGTCCTATTCTAGCTGGAGTCCCACAAGGTAGTATTCTTGGTCCCATTTTATATAATATTAACATACATAACATTCCATCTGATTCTAATACTATCACTGCTACTTATGCAGATGATACGGCCATACTTGCTATCCATACAAATCCTGACATAGCTTCAAACAATTTACAATACCATATCCACAACCTTCAATGATGCTCATATTATCATCACTCTTTGTCAAGGAAAACCTACCCCTTTATACCTTAAGAGCAACCCGATTCCACAATATGATAAACTAGATTATTTGTGACTTTGCTTGGACAAAAGATTAACATGGAACCCATATACTAGGACTAAAAAAACTTAGAGCCACTAGACGTTACCTACAACTTCTTGGACTACTGGACAATCGCTCGACACTAGCAATTATAAAACCTATTTGGACTAATGGAATTGAACTTTGGGTTTCAACGGAACGTTCTAATTCCTATTGCCTCTAGGCCTTACAATCTAAAATCCTCCGTAAAATTGTTGATGGCCCCTTTAATGTTTGTAACGACGTAATAGATCGTGATCTAAATGTTATTTTTATTCAGGACCTGTGCATTTCCCGCTATCATCATAATCCACTTGTGTAAGAGAATTGACCTGTATTTTCTGCAATGAAATTTTTTATTATTATTAT
The DNA here is from genome assembly GCA_958298945.1 of Atherix ibis. Lineage (NCBI taxonomy): Eukaryota > Metazoa > Arthropoda > Insecta > Diptera > Athericidae > Atherix > Atherix ibis. Next base: position 34,963,913 of record OY282610.1, on the reverse strand, counting down.
TTTTTTTTTAAATTGAGAGCCTTTTTGATTATTAACTGATAGCTTGAGTATATCAATTATTGTTTTATAGAAGAATATTTTGTATATCTTTTATCTTTTTTTAACTAGCCGTAAAATTATCTTAGGAACCATACACATAATCTTATCTTTCTCATATTTAAGGGGATTATTTAAGATCTCCGCTGTCATATAACAAATTAAACTCTTATTTATTAGTATTGTTTTTTTTTTTTTTAATTTATTCCTCAATCGATTTGTTTCAAGTTAGTTCATCGATGAATAATTTTTTTTTTTTTTAATAAAAAATCACTCACAATTAACTAACATAAATGGTCAGTAATGGTTGAAAGTCTGCGGGTGGTTAGTGTTGAGTGTTTTTTTTTGCGATTTTATTTCAGATTTCCGATACTGCATAATCATTCGGTTTAGTTTTGTTAAATTTTATGCTTACTCGGTATGGTGCTGCAATATGACAAATCAATAAAGTCCACAAATCAAAATCACTGCAGTTGGTAAATTGTGTGATGATAGAGTCCACCAGGCAAGATCTGGACAAGTGCAGTTACGGTGGTAGGTCTATACTATGGCATCTTGCTCTGCAGGTGTACGTACATTGGCACAACGGAACAATTTAATCGTTTAATAAGACGGCGAAAATCGTGCTGTTTTCTTGGAGACTAATTTAAAATCTGCACTTTTCACGATTATAGAGACATATTCCTTATTGTGTGAATATGAGCTGTTCTTTGGGGTTTTTTTTTTTTAAACCAAACTGAGTGGATATTATTATTCTCGAAATTATTTATGAAATTTTCTGTCTGACCAATCTCAAAATATATTTTTTTAATTCTGTTTTTTTCTATAAAAATAACAAAGAATTTGACCTATTGATATTGTTATACCACCACCACCCATCCCCCCCCCCCCAAAAATTAAAAGCTTTAATTTGTTTTGCTTAAAATAAATGTTTTAAAAACTTCTATTACTTATAATATAGATTTTTTTTTTAAATTTCTTAGTCTTTTAATGTTTTAATTTTCTTCTTTTTACTTAAAGGAATGTGCTCGAACTTAATTTGGAAAGGTAACAACTACTCTAATTACTTTATTTACTTACTATTAATAAATTTCATGATCATAACTTATAAATCCAGAAGAATAGTTTTGTTTTGCAGCAATTTTATTTTATTTTCATGTGAGGGTCGTTCAATAACTCCTTAGAAAATCCAAGAAATTGCGCTCGTAGTATCGGTAAAGATTTGTTTTTGTAAGTAACATTATCGACAGGAAAGCTGGCGTAGGTCAATTTCTATTGTGGATTAAAGTTAACGACATTTTATTGTGCATAACAATGGAAAAAAGCTAGTTTAGGGCTGTCATCAAACATCTCCATTTGAAAGGCTTAAACCCGAAAGAAATCAAAGCCGAGTTGGATGCAGTTCATGGCACATCTTCACCTGTGTTTGCGACGGTTTACAATTGGGAGAACGAATTTAAACGTGGCCGTTCATCCACAAAAGATGAACATCGTTCGGGACGCCCAGTTGAGGTGTCTACTCCTGAAATCATCGACAAAATTCACGATCTGATTTTGAACGATCGGCGAATTAAAGTACGTGAATTAGTTGAGGTCACGGGCATATCACAAGGTACAGTCGCTTCAATTTTGCATGAAAAATTGTCTGTGAAAAAAATGTCGGCAAGATGGGTGCCGCGTTTGCTCTCAGAGGAGAACAAGCGCAATCGTGTAGTGGACTCTGAGGTTATGTTGGCACTCTTTCATCGCAATCCTGCCGAATTCCTTCGTCGATATGTCACTGTAGACGAAACCTGGATACACTACTACACTCCAGAAACGAAGAGACAGTCATCACAGTGGATTTTCAAGGGTGAACGGGCTCCGAAGAAGGCAAAAACCGTGCCATCGGCCGGCAAGGTGATGGCCATGGTCTTTTGGGATTCGCAGGGCATCATTTTTATCGACTACTTGGAAAAAGGAAAAACAATAACAGGAGCGTATTACGCGTCGTTATTGCAACGGTTGAGCGAGGAAATCAAAGAGAAACGCCCCCATCTGAAGAAGAAAGAAAAAAATCCTCTTGCATCAGGACAATGCGCGTGTGCACACCTGCGCTGTTTCCATGGCCTAAATTGTGGAATTGAGAATGGAATTGTTGCAGCATCCCGCTTATTTACCAGATTTGGCCCCGAGTGACTATTTTCTTTTCCCCAATCTGAAGAAATGGCTTGGCGGACGACGGTTCACTTCCAACGAGGACGTCATTGCTCAAAGAGGATGAGTATTTTGCAGAACTTCCGAAATCCTATTTTTTGGACGGGATAAAAGTGTATAAAGCTAAAAGGAAATTATGTTGAAAAATAAAGTTTTTTTTTTTTTTTAAAAACAGTTTTTTTCCATCTTTTTCTAAGGACTTATTGAACGACCCTCGTACATTATTGTTATTACTTTTTAAAGTAGATACCTTGGGTAGCGTTACATCGCCGGATAAGTTTTTTTCCACTCTTCGTGCTAAAAGGCTTTAAGTAGAATCGCCCACGTCAATAGGGAAGATTATCAAGCATCCAATTGTTTACAAAATGCGATCTAACACGACGACCCCCTATTCGGAATTCTTCTTTACAAAAAATTTGGTTGACAGGCACAAATTCTGTTAAAAAGAAAACAAATTAACATGGATAAGATTCGTCTTCCACCAACTTTTGGGCTTACAAAAATTCTTAAAAACACTGAAAGCCATGTGCTCTGGATAAGAACTATTTATTCCCTATAGGTTCGGCTCGTTGATCTAAATTTTGCTGTTCCATCTTTCAAAAAGCTTCTCAGAAACCGAAAAACTTCTATTTGCTAATCAATGTAGTCCTTTATGTCATTCCTGTGATATTCAACTTACCATCCCTTATATTCTAAATTAATCCCAATTGATCAAAAATTTCCTAGACTCATTTTCAAAGTTCACTTATTAATTTTACTATACAAAATTTAAATGTATATAGTAAAATTTTCTTCGAGGAACCTACACTAGAGATGTAATCTCCAAATGGCTTCATGGTCATGGCGCTACAAAATGGACTCTAGCTCTTGTCTCAAAAATCTTATAATAATAAAAAAAAATATAACTTCACTTATCACGCTCTATAAGGTAACGTAACTATTAAACGAGGTTGAAAGGGTGCACCTCTAAAAAGGACTAACGTAAGAGCCGTATGGATAGAAAGTCCCTTCAGTCTCATTACTTTTTTATCATACCTTGTTAAAACCAATAAATCGACTATAATTTTATTGACCTCTAAAAGCTCTTTCAATGCAAAAGTCCTTATCCTTATATTAACCTCTAAAAGCTAACCTATCACTTTCTGTTAAAAATCTCTACGAAAATGCACTTTTTTATGCAATTTTTTTTTAAAGATTTTGTAGTAGAAAATTGCATTAAATTTGCAGTTAAATAAAAACTTTCCATTTTGCTAAATGTTTTTTATCCTTTTCCAAATACAAACAAAATTATAATATTATTTTTTTTAATACAAAATTTTCCAATTAAAAAAGTTTAATTTTAAAAATTAATGAAAGCCTAATTTTTTACGCGGTTTTTTTCAGTGTTTGTAAAAATTTTTTTTATATATTTTCATTAATAAATACAAAATATGTTTTACCATCATTTAATATCGGAAGTAGTACGTATTTCTGATGGGTGATGGCACTTTGTATCGTTCAATTGTTAGGTGAATCCGTTCAAGTTGTTCGCATATAAGAATAAGGTAAATGGACGCATATCGATAATGTTCGGTGTGATCACGACAATCAAATGGAATCGCCATTCAGACCACCGAAATTTCAAAAATCATCCGACAATAAGCAGAACACAAAAAATAGACACTTTCTCACTGGGCTCTATTTTTTTCGCAGTCAAATTAACGAGCCCAATAACATCGGCAATTATGGGAAAAGTCCAGTGCACCGAAAGGAAGGCATCAAACGCAACCAAGGGAATCGCATCACCATAAAAATGAATGAATTGTGTCTGACCGTCGTCCAGACGCGCACATATTCCAACTGCAGATATTTTCTACCTAATTGACTCATCATGGGGGCTAACAGTGCATGCCCGAGCCCCACTTCCCCAATTTAATCGGTTCCGAAGTTCCTTTCTTGGTCTCTTTCCTTTTTACCTCTCCCATTATCGCGGTCTTGTTTTGTTTGTTCCGCTCCTCATTTTCTCAGCACGCTCTTTTCCCCGTCGATTAAATAATTCTCCCAATAAAGATTGTCCTCAGTCTATCGCCTATGATTGTCAAAGGTGGTCCAGATACATCTAAAACAAAACGGCGACCTGTCACACTAAGTGATTATTGTTCTTTTATTTTCTTAGCGTACAATTCTTCAGTTTGAATCCTTCTACAAATCTCTGACCATCTTTCGTGTCGTCGTTGCACCGGTCTGGTTCGCACACATATCATCCGAGTCGTTAAGCATTAAATTTGTTGACTCCCTTCCTGTTGCTCTCTGCATGTGCTCATGTTTGAGTTTCCTTGTTCTCCATTCTTACCTTGTCTGCTTATTATTAGCTTTGGAGAATCTTTTACAGCTTCCAGCAAAGAGCAAAGACCTACCAGCCGACCATCGATTATGACGTCAAACTTGACCAATTCCGCATTTCAAGAGAAATGACTACCTGAACTCTTCCGAACAAAGAGATCACTTCCAGTTCCGCACACTGTTTACAAATCTAGCTGGTCTAGACACACCTGTACGTATAGACAGACGTACGTGGACAGGTAGGTGAGCACCGATGCATCGGCTGTAACTGATCGACCTGAAATCGATGAATCTTTTTGGCCAACAGCACTACAGGTCAGGCGTGATCGTTTGCAAAGCAAAAACTTTCAAATATCGAACTTGTTTTGACTGCGATTAATAAATTAAAGATTTTTACTGATTCGAATATTGAATTTTCTTTTTTCGAATCTCTTTCGAACTCCTCTCTCCCATTGCTTTCCTTTCTGGTTCCTTTTCTTTTTAAAATAGTTTGCAATTCGATTTTTTCCCACCTTATATTTGTTCGGTCAATTTGTCTGCTTTTCAACTGTTCGACATAATTAATAGCAACAACAACAAAAAAACCATTCGAAATTTTTTAACTTTTAAACTATAATATTTTTTTCCCCATTTCGATGATCCTTTATTAAAAGTATATTTTGTGATAGGTTTTTTTTTTTAGAATGAGAGCGAAACGAAGCTACTTTACGATCTGATAACAGAAAATAAATAAATATTTTTTTTTTATTTAATTACGGCGATTTTATTAAATTGAACAGCTTGAATGTTTTTGTTTTTTGTTTTGTGTTTTAAAAAAATAATTCTGTTTAGTGTGTGAACACATTTTCAAATTCGTTGACGCATCCATCCTATTGGACCCGCACAGCTAATCTGGAATAAAATTATTTATTTCGAATTTATTTCTCTTCATTTTATTTAATTCAATTATTTTATGAATATTATTAAATTTGGTTTTTATGAAATATTAATTCGTGGTCAAAACTATCATGTAACACGTGCACAATAATTCCAATAGATGGCATTGTCATCATAACTTTTTTTCGGTATCTTTATTTTTGGTAGTTCCCTTTTTTTTGGACAAGAATTAACAATTTGTGTTTTTTTTTTTTAAATTCGTAAAGTATCAAAAAATTTTATGAAATATTAATTTGTGGTCAAAACTATCATGTAACACGTGCACAATAATTCCAATAGATGGCATTGTCATCATAACTTTTTTTTCGGTATCTTTATTTTTGGTAGTTCCCTTTTTTTTTGGACAAGAATTAACAATTTGTGTTTTTTTTTTTTTTAATTCGTAAAGTACCAAAAAATTTTATGAAATACTAAATCGTGATCGAAACTATCATGTAACACGTGCACAATAATTCCAATAGATGGCATTGCCATCATAACTTTTTTTCGGTATCTTTATTTTTAGTAGTTCCCTTTTTTTTAGACAAGAATTAACAATTTGTGTTTTTTTTTTTAAATTCGTAAAGAACCAAACAATTTTATGAAATACTAAATCGTGGTCAAAACTATCATGTAACACGTGCACAATAATTCCAATAGATGGCATTGCCATCATAACTTTTTTTCGGTTTCTTTATTTTTGGTAGTTCCCTTTTTTTTGGACAAGAATTAACAATTTGTGTTTTTTTTTGTAAAAATTCGTAAAGTACCAAAAAATTAAAAAATTTTAAAAATATTTCGAAAAGTACCAACAACAAAAAACTTTGATGATTAAATTTTGAAGATTACGAAGTAGTCCTCATATTCTAAAAAAATATTAGTGATAGATTTTTTAAAAATACTTAAAAAATTTTATATATATTTTAATAGATTTTTATAATATCTTCTGATGTTTACTATTGGCCCTGATATACATGGAATCGGATGGAAATCAAATCGGATTCTTTAAGTGGTACAACGATAGTTGAAATCGATTCGATTTCGTTCTTGATAAAAGCGGGCAAAGCGGCCCGAGCGTATATATACAATATATATGAATGTATGTATTGTACAATTGACCATAGTGCTCAGTCATTTATTTAATCAAATGACACGTTCACACGATTGACGATGAAGATCACAAAATTAACATTTTGCCGGTTGGTTGGTCTAAGCAAAGTTGAATTTTACCGCAACAGTTCTATGACTTGCACAATATCACGATTATCACCTGCTCGCAGTCATCGAATATTATCATCCCCTTTTAAGAAAATTTCTATTCTCATTTTTTTCTTCTTTTTTCAATCATTTTTCATGGTCTTCGTTCGATACGTCAGATTATTGGATTTGTTTTTCTTTCCGATTATTTTCATCTTTGTGTCAATTTCTAATATTAATTGCTACTCTCCTGACCACAATTACTCTAAAAAAGATTTTTTTTTATTTGTTTATAAAATCTATTTTAACCCCTTTTTACTTGAGTATTAAAAAATAGCTTTCCGGAATTTCATGAAAGTTCAAATGAAAATTTTCAAATACATTGTCGTGATGGAAATAGAATTTTGAAATTTAATTGATTTTTGTTTTCTTGATGAAATAATCGATTCTCAATTATATTTGATTTGTGCAGGCGTACGCCTATGGACTTATATGTGGTTTTTTTTTTCAATGAAGATTATTGTATGTGTTCTGGTGCAATGCGCTTAAACTACAAATTATGCAATGCGAGCAAGTAACTCTTGAACGCGCCCGTCCGTAAATGTGCACGTGCACGATCTCGTCTGCGGCTGTTCGCGATCATTTTTCTTCACACATCGATTGCAGATCGCGCGCATCATCCTATCCCACCCCACCACCCATCTTCTTCCAATAATAATCGTTGCCATAGAATTTTATACGAAAATTCTAACTGATCCTGCTCCCTCTCTGGCACTTATTTCTACCGTTTTTAGGTGCTTGATTGTTTAAAAATAAAAATTACGAATTTTTAGCATCAGAAGACGTGTGAAGGGGTTGACGTGATTCATTTCTCATAGTTCACTGCTGAAAATCATTGTTAACGCTTACGCTGATGGAGTCATAATTACTATCGACGTGATCCACAAACGGTTATGGTGACGTTTCCACATACAATTAATAATTAAGTATTACACCCCCCCCCCCCTTCCCTAACCAACAAGTTGTATTTTTTCCGAAATTAATATCAGGGCATTATTGTTCACGGTTCAAACTCATGCGCCAGACAGAAACGACAACTGAACGAACGTACGCGTATGCGTCTGACGTGTGCCAGTTTTCATATTCGACAGGCCGGGCGCTTTCGGATTCGACGACGGTCCACTTTAATTTCGGCAAAAATAACAATGTGCGCGTTGATGAAAAGAGACGGCAATATACGATAGTCAATTAAAATGCAATCCGTTCGACTTGCTTCCACCTATCGTTGGTCGTATACATGCCTGGCATCGTTAACAACAGGTGTGGTAAAAACAGGCGGATCTACCTGTGGCATGATCGTTTTGGATTGGCTAGCTTATTCTTATTAGCATGCAGAGGTGGAGTCAAGATCGATTGGATCACTTTCGGAGCGTTTGAAGAGACGCGTCTGTCGGCGATGAAGTTGCTGTCGTCGAATGCTGTAGCGGTGGCGTCGTTGATTGAACATCTTTCTTTGCGTTGTGACGGTCGATGCGTTGTTAAAAATTTTACCAATCCAGATGGCATTAGTGTCGCCTTTCTCAGTAGGACTTCTTGACGCGGTCTCTTATCGCTTTATTACCGAGACCATAACAATCGATAAACTAAGGTCTTCTATCCACCGTCGTTACTCAATGAAATAATCGTGAGCGTCCGACTTTAACGTAAACACTCGAACGTCTGTACACCTGTTTGCTCAAAAAAAAAAACTATCCAACAATAAGCTAAACTAGTTGTCTGGAAATTTAAAAAAAAAACCTATCTCGTTTATAATTCTAATAAAATAAAAAAGTTTTTTGTTTTTAAATTATTTTTAATATTTTGAATTTTTATTTTTAATTAAAATCTTAAGGAACAGTTCGGACTTGAGGAGTTTTGCTGCTAGAAATTAAAAAATTACATTGTTGATATGACAAGTTTTTTTTTTTAAAGGCTTTTTTTTATTTTCGTGTAAATTTTTAATGATTTCATAGAAAATTTCTTCTGATCACAGTTTTTAAATAAAATATTTTAACAGAACTCTTTAACTTTAGAGTAAAATTAGAAGAAAAGAAAAAAGAAATCGAATGCACTTTTCAATTAATTAAAAGTTTTTAAAAAGCATTTTCGTTTAATTGGAAAACTAATATAGTCATCAATTTGTTGTATAGCCTAAACCTTATGAAGTTCAGATCTAGACGATTTGGGATGGAATAATCTATTACAGTATGCTGAATTTTTCAGACCTAATATCTTTCCCGTCGGTATTCTGATATTCTAAAAGTAGAATTTATCTCCTCTACAAATAATAAAAATTCCATTTGTGTATATTTTCCGGTCAAGAATTTTAGTTTTTGGATTAAGGATACACTATTCTATATTTTATTATCTTTTATTTATTATTAATGACAGGATAATGTACGTTTTTTTTTCTCCAATTTCTGCAATTCAAATTATTTTTTACCATCGCCTTTTCATATATGAATAAATCAAGTGTACAATATTCTAGCTTATATGTTTTGAGAAAAAGAAAAGAAAAAACCAAACTAATTTTTTAATTTTTTATTCTCAATTTTCTTTTTTATAATTTTTTTTTTAAATTTTCTTGTTTTAAAATTTATTATTTATATAAAATTAAAATCAAATTAATTTAGTATAAAAAAAAAACTATGAGAACTTTTTGATCAAACTAAAGATTAAAATATAAAAAAAAAAAATAAAAAATAAAAAAAAAATCTAAAAAAAAAGAATAAACACAAAATAAAAACGGAATTTAAAAAATGGATTAAATATATTTTCTTATGAACATTGTTATTTATAAAATGGAAGCCGATTAATAAAATTTTTAAAATATCAAAAGATTCCATGTTTTGATCTTATAGAAAAGGTGTTCAGAAGGGAAGTTTTTACGTACATGAATAATTCTACAAAAATCATGTATAAAAAATTGTAGTTTTTTTTTTTACTGGACTATATAAAAAAAAAAGTCTAAAATTTTCATAACATCAAAATTTGTCTTTGTATGGGTAGTTAAATTTTTATTGTTTTTTTTTTTAATGTATGTTTTCGATAGAAGATACCAAAGAGAATATACTCTATAAACACCTATCGTCGGTTGTTGAAGAAAGGAAGAGCAATGAAAATGTGAATATGAAAAAACAGTACGACTCTAAATTGTGCATAGAGAAAATGGTGGGTACGGTATGATCAGAGTTTCCGTCAAATCAAATATGTAAAAACACAAGAGCTTTTGATAAAAAGAGGGAAAAAATCGAAAAGAACAACTGTGAACAAATTGGACAAAAAATCAACAAGTACGGTTGATGATAGTCTGTCTATTTGGATACAGTGTCGGTCGTAAATATAACCGTGTGCACGTAATACGCAAAATAAAATTAAAAACGGACTTAAAAATTTATTTGAAACAATTTTTGGTTTAAAAAATACCATATTTCCTCTTTATACTAAAAAAAAGAAAAAGAAAAACAACTTTTTTTTTAATATAGTAAAATTAACATTAAAATAATGGTTTTTTTTTAATGATTACGGCAACTGAATATATTCAGAAAAGTTTTAAGTAAGAAATGTTCGAGAAATCGAAACATTCAAGTCAGTTTAGTGGTAGCAATATCGGAAACAGGAGTTGTAAAAAGTTACTGCATCATCGAGAATGTTTAATAGTAAATGTTGACGCAGCGGTAGCGTTAGAATTAAGCCACGGTCAACGCAATCAAAGGAAACAGCCGCAACAGCGTCAACGTCAACAAAAGGATTGTGTCCAACAATAACAACGACAGCGCAGCGTCAACATCAACTGCTTAACGTAAACATCAATAGCGTCAGCGTCAACAACATCTCATACCTGTACGTACGTTCTCGGTTGCTATTCGACGCGACCACCTGGGCCGTCCGACCGTATCGGCTGTGCTTCATGTACTTTGAACATTTCAATACATGCAGTTTTGCTCGAGATCTCACCGTCTCCGGACCGGTGATCGTAACCGATCGTCATAACATAAACAATATTAATTTTTTTATTTACCATTATTATTATTGTATACAAATCGAACAAAAAAAAAAACGACATTTCAATAAATACAAATTAAAAACAAATCAAGTAAATTAATTTCTTTTAAAGAAAAAAAAAAGAAAAAAATTAACACATTTCTATAAAAAATTGTAAGCAATAAAAGTTAAAGGATTAAAAACGAAGGAGCAGTTTGTTCTTTTTTCCTTTTAATAATATTGTTGTGCGCCATCCTTAAAGAGGATTAAAACAAACGATTCAACAAAAAAAAACAAAAAACTAAAAATAAAATTTATACACCAAAGAATAAAAGGATTCTAACCTAAATTATGTATAGTACGACTAATAAGAATTCACATTAAAAAGGAGTTTTTCTTAAAAGTTTTGTATCTTAAAAACAAATTTAAAAGCATTACAAACGATTAAGGGTTGAAAGTGTACGAACTTTTTTTTGGAAAAATTAAAAATACTCCAACGGAAAATAATAAATTTTACATAAAAAAAAACCAAAAAAAAACAATATTTATTTATAATAATATATTTGTGAAAAAGACTTTAAATGATATAATGTGAAGAAAAGGGATACAAAATTAGTAAAAAGGATCAATTTTAATCTTTTATAGAAGTAAATATAATAATTTGAAAGGAGAGGTTCATAAAATTTGAAAAAGTTTTCATCGTGAATTTTATATTAACTGGTAAAAATTTCTTTAATTAAAAATCGTTGCTATTAAATACAATAAAAAAAAAAACAACAACTAATAATCTATAGTAAAAAAAAAGTAATAATAGTATAGAAAAAAAGTGAACAATGTTAATTTGAATAAAAATGTATTTGAAAAAGGATCGAATTAAATTGATTTGGATCAAGTCAAAAAGAAAATTAAATGTTAAAAAGGAAATATTAAAATAAAACCAAAAATTCCTTTTCATCAGAGATATTTAAGGATACTTGAAGTTAAAACTTAAAAAAAAAGAACTAAAATTATTTGAATAAATACCATTTTTTTAAAAATAATAATCAAACAATGGTTGTGATTGACTTAATGCAGAAAAAGTGTTGAAAATTTAACGATAATAAAAGGATTTATTTTGTGCGATTTTTTTTTTATAATGTTTATTTTTTGTGAATTATTTTTATCCTTAAAAAGTTGATTGTCTTTTTTTAGAGAGCTTTGAATAATTTTCAATTTGAAATGCAATAAAAAAAAGAAGCTTTGAATAAAACCTGTTTTGTTAAGTAAAGAACGCGCGCGCATTTTTTTCATTCTCTCCCATTTTGGAGACTTAATCCTATTTTGTTATATTTTACCTTTTTCCAAAAATCGTACAGTTTAAATTATTTATTTTTAATAATAAAAATATAATAATTAAAAATAAAAAGGCGGCAAATTATTTTTATTTTTATAAACTATTATATTTACTTTTATTTTGTTATATTAAAAATTGTTTGTTCTTTTTAAAAAAATATAGAAAGAAAAAATAAATAAGAAATTATTTTATGTTGCAAGTTAAAGAAAAAATAATTGTAATTCTTTTCTATTGGATTAAAGTGAATTCTAATAAATAACCAATGTTAATAAAATAGAAAAATAGAAATTATTTGTGAAGAAAATATTAAATTGTGCAAATTTAAAACTAAGACGAAAATTTCCTTTTCACCCCAAAAAAATCTTGGAATAATATTGCGAGCATTTCATTTATTATAACTCGGTAAGAGTCAATTTTCTTTATTTTCTATTCTTTCTATAAAAAAAAAATTCCCTACAAGTTTACCATTTTAAAATAAATTTATAAATAGAAAAATTAAGGATTTTTTTGTTTATTTTTACATTTTCAAAAAAAAAACGTTTATTTTTTAATATGAAATAATTTTATTTTTACTTTTTATCAAAGAGAACAGTAGTAAGTATCGTAATTTTATAGTACAGTTCTTGTCGTGTATTTAAAAAAAAATATTTAATATTAGTGTTCTTCTACAATATAAAAAAAAATCCCTTAATTTATTTAAAGAACAAAAATTTTCTAAAAAGGACTTATTTAATTTCCAGTGTTTAATTATTTTTTTTCCAAATATTATAAAAGAATCCTTTTAAAGAATATTAAAATATAGGTTAAGCTATTAGAATAAGGTAAAAAAATTCTTTGAAATATAGAATAATAATATAATATTTATTTAATTAAAAAAAAGTATTATTGAAATTAGAATGGAAAGTTGAAAATATCATAAGGATCAATTTTGCTACTATTTTTTCTACTGTACATATTAGCTATGAATAATTTTAATTCTTTCTAAAAAAAATAAGGACATATTTCTTGGCCAACGAATTTTTTCCTTTATATCTATTAAAAAAAAAAAATTCCTTTTAAAAAATTAGTCCGCCAGTCCTTTATCTATTTTTATATAAATGCATACAAGAATAATTGAAGTGAATTTTTTTAAAAAATATTTTCTATATTAAAAAATGTGAAAACATCAAAAAGTATTCGATTTTCTTAAAAATTCCCATGCGTCGGGAAAATAATTTTCTGGTGAATGTAATTTCAATCAAACTTTATTAATCAAAATTTCACTTTGATAAATTTTATAAAGTCACTTAGATAATTTCTTCGGTTGCTAATTAAGACTAAAGTAGTCGTTTGCCACACGGCATATTTACAATAAATAATAATATTTTCAAATTTAATTATTATTTCTGAATTGTATAAATGATCCTCGAGCCTTTAAACGACTATGCAATCCATTATGAAACTTGACAACGATTATCTACAAACAATTATATTATTTTTAAAATATTTATAAGCCAGAAACAAATTTTTTGAAATTTATAAAAAATTAGTTTGAATTTCAAATTTAAATCAGAAAAAATATTAATTAATTTCTATAAAAAAAAAATTCAATTTATGAAAATTTTAAAAATTCTTCAGTTTTCTTAGTTTAAAAATTTATTTACAAGAATTTTTAAAGTTATTTTATTTAATATTAGCACTTTTCCTTTTATTTATAGTAAATAACAGTAAATCTTAATTTTATATTGTAAAAAAAAAACCACGAAAAAGTGTGAATAAATAAGAGACGTTAAATTTTAGTTTAAACATTTTTTTTTTTAAATTTTAAATATATTTAACAAATATTTTTAATTATTTTATTAAATGGTAAATTTTTGTATCAAAGATATTTTGTTCAAATATTAAAAAGTTTCGATTTTATCATAGAATATTAATTTTTTTTTTTAGATAACAGTATGATTATTTAGTTCAAGATTACAATTATTATTTCATTTTACCTGTGGTAATATTATTAATTTAAAAAAGGTAAATAATTTATTAAAATTTTTTTAAAGTAATAATTTTTTTTACACAAGTATTAGTGAAAAATCATATTTAATTAATATATGTGAACTTCTATAATTATAATATAATAACATTTTTGATTATTCTAAATTTGCTAAAATTATTTTTTTTTTATTCTCAAATTATTTTTTTTGGAAATTTCTTAAAAATAGATTTAGAAGCAAATGACTTCTCAACAGTCGTCTAAAATAAGTAAATTCAATAGCCAATCAGCATTTTAATTATGGTTAAATGCAATAGTTTTTTCCAAACAAATTTGCAAGTAAATTTTTCCCTATAATCAAAAAAAAAATCCAAAAATATAGTACGTTCCATTAAGGACTTCCTTATAATAATAAAATTTGGTGATTTTTAAAATTATTTTCTTATTTGATTTATAATCTAATATTTAATAATAATTAACTTAACAATTTTTTTTTTATTTTTCATAACTAAATTAATTAAGTCAATATTTTTTATAAATTAACTTCTTATGGAAAAAATATTGTTTTATTTTAGGTTTTAATAAAATTTTTATAAAATTTAAAATTAATCAAAATTAATTTTAATTAAAAAAATCAATAAAATTATTAATAAAAATAACAAGCTTATAATTTAATATAATTAATAGTTTTTTGTTGTTGTAAGAAGTAAGTTTTAAATTAAAAAGAAAATAAAACAGTTTAAATATAAGGTCTAACAAAATAAAAATAAAAAATATTGATCCAAAAATTATCCACAAAAATCATGCAAACAAAACGAAAGACTTAAGCGAGAAACTTGAAAATGTTCTTTCTGGCGCGACGATATTTTCTCATACCAATTACTACCGATTTTAATCGTTGTTACCGAAATCGTGTTTAATAGTATTTTGCTTCGTTATTATTATTTGTTTGTTTTTTTTTGTTGCAAATATCACAAAGCTCTTATTGATAACAAAAATATAAAATCAAATAGAATTAAGAAAAATAAGGAAAAAATTTATGTAGAAATCGAAATACACGAAATTCGATTAATAAAAATATCAATTGACGCACCGATTTCTGTCGAACATTTGTGATTATTAACAATAATTATCATAAAATCATCAATGTATGAATTTTCTTATCGTGTTTTAATTGCTTTATTAAATGTTCAGTTTGAAAAAAAAAAATTATCAACAAATTGGCTTTAAGCGTTTTGCTTTTTAATATCGGACAACTTTTTAAAATAAAACATAGTAAATAAAAAGCTTGCACAATAAAATATCAAAAATCTTTTCAACAAAAAAAAAAAAAATGAAAATAAAAAAATTTACCACCTTAAGAAATGTTTATAATAAATAAAAATAAAGAAAAATATAAAAAGTGTAAAAAAATTTGCAAAAATATACCTCAGAGTTTTGTTTTTTTTTCCTTTTTGAACAAGTTTTAGTATATCCTCTTAAAATAACGTTAACTTTGGTAGAATATGGACCCATTTTTGTGTAGGCTTATAGATTCCCACGGCAATAAAATCATTTACGAAATGATCGAAAAATTTATTACTGGAAAATCTTATTGGATCTTCGATAAATATTACAAATTAATTTAATTCGTATCTTTTTAACCGTTCATTATTACCAATTATTAGAATTTTTATTGACTTATTCTTGATATGGTTATTTTTTTAATTTTAACTACCCTTAATATTTCTTCTTAGTTTTAAGTGAATTTTTTTCTAATAACTTCTTCTCTTTGTTCTTTAACAACAAAAAAAATTAATCACAATTTTTTTTTTTTTTTGAAAACATATTTTCTTTTAGAAAAAGTTTTTAGTGGAATTTTTTCCTCCTATTTCGGATATTTTTTCCATATTTAAAAATTAAAAAAAATTATATTTTTCTAATTTAAATTTTTGAAAAGGATTTTTTATATAAATTAAGAAATTGTTCACCGTATGCAAATTTGAATTTATGAAGTCCAAAAAATGGGAATATAATTTTTCATTAATTTGAAAGCAGTTAAATTTTTTATGACAACACTAATTTAAAAACAATTTAATCTCATTTGATGATAATCAATTTTAAATATTTTCAGATCTTAAATATTGAACATTCTAATAAATTCAAATATATTCTAATATTCAAAAAAATAACGTTGTTTAGATATATTAATACTAGTTTGAAAAAAAAGTCCTTTTAGTAATAGAAAATTTTGAATTTTTTATTCAGTACTGCCATGTTTATTTGAAAAAGTCTTTTTAAAAAAATATACAATTTTATATTGTATCAAAATAAGTATTCAAATAAATATATTTAAAAAAAAAAAGGGATTTATTTTATATTATGAATAATAATAGAATAATTATTTTTTATTTTTAAAAAAAGTTTATTTTATAGTTACTCTTTTTATATATTATTTAATATTTAATATATTATATAAAAATTAAACACTGGAAATAATAAATATATATATATTGTTTTAAAAAGGTAAAAATAAAAAAAAATGGTCTTTTTCATTTATATAATCTCAATGCTGTGATAATTTATGATAAATTTCAAAATATGGCCACACTTTGAGATGCAATTTTATTCTTTTAAAATAAATTAAAATTTAAAACTATTAATATTATAACTAAAAATATTATATTTACAATTATAAATTTTTGTTAAAAAAAATGTGTATAAAAAGTTACCCTAAAACCATATTTCTTATTATTAATTTTAGTAAATAATTTTTCTTGAAATAATTAAGAGAATATAAATCTTTAGAAAAATTATTTAATAACATAGAATGGCCCTTTAAACTCTTAACCTTGATATGCCTTAAAGATAGAAAAACAAATTCTCTTTCATTTAATTAAAAATTCAACAGCAAAAAAATAATATAGAAAAAAGTAAAAATGAAAAAAAAAATCAATAAAAATTAAGTTCATCACGACTAAGGTCTATAATTCTAAGACCCCATTTTATATAGAGCAGAAGGCAAAAGAAAAGTCGAAATGAAATTGGAATGAATTCCTTGGGAAAATGATACTGTCTAAAACAAAACTTTGTCCAACATGACTTCAATGGAGGCCAGTTGATGAAGGTGATGTTAGTGCTAATCTAGACCATCAACAATTGTGATGACACTCCAGTATCAGGAAAGTGAATTTAGTCGTCTTATGGTAGGCCTCCTTTCAAACTTATAGTATCAACTTTAAAACCGACAAAGAAAATAGAGACTTAACCGACCACATACGAATTTTCTGGGGTCTATTCTATTTCTTAGTCATACACTAAAACTTCTGCTTCTAAAGGTAAACTGCCCTATCTATGCCCCCTCATGTAATAATTCACTTTTGTTTTCCATGATGATGTCTTTGTCTCCATTCGTATAAATACCTCTGAATCATTAGTAATTTTTACAGTTCTTTTTTTTTTTATGTGTACATATTTTTTCTATTTATGCGTATTTTCTTATAACTAAAATTTAAAAAAAAAAGAAAAGATAAAATAAAAAACCCAAAAACAAAAATACTCCTTTTTGATGTGAGTTTTTTTTTTTTTACTTTTGTTTTTTATTCTTCTTTTTTTTCTCCATTCATATTATTATTATTAGTATTATTTTCCCATCACCCACCAACTAATTTCCATTTTTATACACATCAATATAAGATATAAAATAAAAGGTAAAAATTCACATACCCACAGTTTAATACCAGAGACCTTCAGACAAAATAGAAATAATAATTTGCCTAAGTTATCAAGTCTGACAATGTCTGGCTAATAATATTATGTATATTGTGTACTTGCTGATATAGACGAATGGGGTATCTTTTTATACGGAAAAACTTCTGGCATATCTTGTATCCGGTATAATTACAATTTCAAGGAAAAATTCTCAACAAAATGCGGTAATTCTCCAAAACTGATAAAAGTTTCGCTTTTAATTTTGAAAATAAAAGTGATCTCTTTATTTTGTTAGCCGTTTCTCTATCATTTTGCATATTTAATTATTTTTTGTTTTTGTTTTTATATTTTTTCATATGTTTAATTATTGAACTAATCGCAAAACTTTTTTATATGACATCAGAAAATAATTTCAGTAATTTTAAACTAACTTAGTTTCGTACTAAACCAAATTCTAAAGTAAGATTGAATGAATCATAAATAAAATTATTAAAAAAAAAAAAAACTTCAATTGACAAAAAACAAAAAACTTGATTGTAATCGGAATAGTGATTTTTTAAGGTCCTAAAAATTGAGGTGGTGAAAAAAAACTCCTCAACTGTATTGAACATTTATCAAAAAAAATAAATAAAATTTTTATAATGATTTCCTATAAAAACCGGCATAAAAAAAGAAAGTTTTAATTTTCTAAGCGGTAAGTCAATATTGGCTTTTTGAAAATAAAAAATTCAACAAAAAAATTTTCTACTTATTATTAATAAATTCTATATTAAACTAATTTTAATTGCTAAATCCGCATTCTTTTTATATTTTAACTTTTTTTTTTTTTTTTTTTGGTTTTATATCATTTTTTAATTTACTATTTCATAAGTCATAATTGGCCCATGTTTCTTTGAAATTTGATTAAAGTTGGTTGCAAGCGTTTTAAAAATTTAAAAAGAAATTGTTTATAAATATTTTAAATTACAGCGACACAAGACACTTTTTACAGTACTCGATCCTTTTGAGATGATTTATTTTCAATTTTTCGCACATGTCGATCTGCTAGTCGGCCATTATTACTTAACGAATGTTCATATTTAATATTGTCCATTTTAAAAATAATCTTTTAAATAGTTGATTAAAAAAAAAGTCTGAACGATCCTGAAGGCATATTGACAGTATCAAATTATGAAATAACAACTTTTCTTCTAACTGAATATATAGGCGTCAAATGAGGAATATATTAAATAACTGTTAGATGACAAAGCTATAATTTTGAAAGTACAAAATGGATAATTTCCAATATTGCTACTTCACAAAATATTGTTATACATTTTCTTAATCATATTAAGGGAAAAATCAATTAACCAAAATTCTACAATATATTTACTGGAAATACAAGTAAACTCAATCTGAAACTTGTACTTTAGAGTTGTGCAAAAGAATATATTAAAAAAAAGATGGCGAAATAGTGATTATTGCCACCACCGCAATAATAAACATTACCTCGTCATAAATACAAGAGCTACCACCAACCGAAGCAGTTATGATCAGGTTGTAAGAGTACCAAAAACCGCAACAAAAAACCTGATTATCAATGGCCGTAAATTCTGGACAAGCACATGTGAATCAATGGATCCCCATTCATTGATTCATTTATGAATCGATCGGAATGGAACTGTGGCTTGGCGCGTCTATTCAAAATCAAAGTTCAACAAGATCGATCTTCTCGCGACCACATTCATTTCATAGGAAAATTCTTTTCTGCAACTTCTTCGAAATGCATTTTCCTTGCAAATGGAATTTCTATAGAAAATCTAAGTAAAATAGCTTTTTTCCAACAATATGTAATTCTTGGATGGTAGTATTCGATTATCGGCATTAATTTTCTCTTAAATCCAGTTCAAGTTTGGTAGGGTGTGTCAGCAAAACCACTACGAGATGTTGATGTTGGTCGGCAATTTTCATCGATCGATTTATGGACTACAAAAAAATAACAGAAGGCAAAAAAGGCAAAGGAAAAATCAAAAAATCACTCCTTGTTTTATCTGAATAGAGCAATAGAACAGAGAAATAATCAGCCGTTGGGCGGACAAGATAGTAAAATACTTAAAACTCGATTCTATTCCATTGGAAATCGTAACATTAATATTGAAAGTGGCTGCCTCTTAGATATAACCACCTCATGTGCAAGATTCTAAGCGTTCGATCCCGTCAACATTATCTTCTTGCACAAAAGATTCCAATCTATACAAAAAGCCGATTGTCAGACTGTCAATCTGCAATGGGAAAGTGATCTGCTCGATCCACTTGATGCTGACGTTTTTATGTATAAAATTCAAAACATTCACAATCGGGGAAACTGAGATCTTAAGTTAGCTAAGTTGTAATTCTTCCTTAATAGCAGCACTATAATATCAATGCGAATACAATTCCATCACTCCCCAATAGAATTATTTGATCTATGCACTCACTAATCATAGTGGATCTCATCTATGGCATCATTCCGATCGAAACTGATCGCAACCGATCTGAACTTTTCCACCCCTGAATGGACACTGGCCTTCTGTGCTAGATGATCTCCACCTGCACAGCCACTCTATCGATTCATTCATTCGTTCATTGATCACTTATCTAGTTTTAATACTCGTATCAGCGCATCGATTTACCTGGTCTCACCGATTAGCTTTTACTAAATGCTAAATGACATTGACACAAGAAATACACCAGAAACTAATGTATTCAAAATAAAATAAAAACTCCAACATCAGCATTGGAATTCTGCAAAGAATTTTATCGGAAGTCTCCTGGTTAATGTCATTCGATGTAATAAATGTGCGGCCATCTCGTACAATCTCGTCGAATTCAAATCGATAGCAAATGAGAACATAAAAAGAACCAAAAAAAAAAAAAAAAAAAGAAAAAAGATCATCCAAGTTTTGTTTTTTTACGTGGGTCGGGGGAAGTTTTCCGAAGACATTGTAGAGATACCGATCCCTACAGTGTGTGGGATTTTTACCATCCTTTTTCATCAAATATATAGTAACTTCCCATGAGATCACCATCAAGCATTATTACTTCATGGGCAATAGACTAAATTATCCTATTTATTTGGACTACAGGCGATCCTTTTCTTGTACTTTCTTCATAGCGAAGCTTCTATATTACTCGGGATGGGTATTTAGCTTACGCACCCCAACATGCCGACGATATTATTATTTGTGTAATGATGTGCTTTTGGGACAGCTGTTCACCGATGATTTTCTTCACTATCTTCATTTCTCCGAAACATTGTGGATACTTGAAAAAGACATGCTCAAGTGTGGCGCTACAATTAGGGCATGTCGCATCAATTTCCACCTTAAAGCGATATTAGATATACCCTAAAGCACCCATGTCCTGTTAGAAATCTCTATGGCCTCTTCCGTTCTACGTGGCTATGTCAGAAATCCGATAATCCGTTTATCTTCCTTTAATCGATAAATTTCAGTATCACTGCCATTTTGACACTATCACATTTCTCTCCCCTCTGCTGACGGTAAGCCGCAGAATTTCATTTCCCTCCCATTGTCAATAATATAAAATTACTCAATTTGCGATACTAATACTATTAGTATTCTTAATATAATATTAAGGATACTTAAGGTAAAATTTTCCATTAAAAACAAATAGACAGCAAGTTAAAAATTAGCAGAAGTTTCATGGCTCTAAGTCCAAATTGACCCATTTGTAATTTATTTTACTCATTTGCAATCTATTTTTTATATATAAATAATAAAATTTTATTTATCCCTTTTCTAGTTTTAATTAATTAAACTACACTCATACATAGATAAAAAATAACTTTTTACAAAAGAAAAAGAAAAAAAAAATAAAAACAATTTATAACCAGAATCACTAATCCTATAACTACGAGTATCATCTACTCTACAAGCATATCTTACAAAAATACTCCCCTAACATAAAATTAATATGAATAAATACTTAGGCAATAATAATAAACAATATGGACGAGTGAGCATTCGTACATTGCCCTCCCATTAGATGATCTTTACTCTGTGTAGGACAAATTTCTAGATCAAATTTGAGCATTCGCAAGAAAGCCAATTTGAGATTTTCGTTTTATTTCTGTGACTATTTCGCATATTGTTCGCAGTTCGCATTTATTTTGATTAATATTGTCTTGAATTTATCGTAAAAATGTCATAGAATTGTTGATTATAATAATTCATGTTAGTTTTGATTGTTGGTTTATGGTTTTTGCCCTTACCATTCTTGAATTGGCACGATTTCGAGAATTTAAATTGAAATCCAACATAACCTAAAAGTGCACACCAAATAAAATTCGCTCATAACACTTAGAGACTATACACAACTATCTACAGGTATGCGTGCACCTCCACAAATATACGTTATGGAATTCTTTGAACTCACATTTTAAAATATGATTTTTCAATTTCGATAATTCCTCGTCGATTTATTTATTACAAACGTTAACCATTTGGAAATGTTGACACATAGTGGAGCTCTTGTTACTTGGAAGTCATATATTCTTTAAATATTTTTTTTAATGTATTTTTATCGATGGTATATTTTTTTTTTTATTATTGTTAAAAATAATTACTTGTAGTTAAATATAATCAAAATTAATATTTTAAAAATAATTAATGTAATTGCCAATTGATAAGTTTACAGATGCTTCCCTTCTCTCCCCTCTAACAAAAAAAAAAATTAACAGGAAATCCTATTGCTCTTAAATTCTGGTCATTTATTTTAATTGTTATTTTTTTCAAAAATAAAAAAAATATTTCAAAATTTTTTAAAACAGTCAACTGTGAAAATGTTATGGCGACACTAACGCCATCTGTTAGAATGCACGTCAACGTACTTTTTATACAATTTTGTTAATTAACTACAAATAAATATATTGTTAAACAGGGAAATTTATTTATTAGAAGGGTAGTTGTAGATTTAGGGGGTTGTATGCAGTTCCCATATAAAAGGAACATTTAGGTCTTGGTGGATGAATAACAATATTGCACGTGGGGCATTGACAATTTTATATGGAATTCTAGATTTCTAAAGTGATAGGCTTTGGAAGGAGTTGTAATTTTTTGTCAACCCCCAGAATTCAACTCCATACGTCCAAATTGGCTTTAAAAAAATTCATTTTAATTTTATCTAAGCGTCCCATATAAAGCGTTTTTTTTTAATGTACAGTCATAGATAACTTACTTTATTTTCTGGTGGAATAATGCTACCATTAAAGGATATGGAACGAGATGGTTTTTGATAAAGAGTGAAAGTGTTATGAACACATTTCTGTTCGTTCGTTTTGGTTATTTTTTTTTTCAACAATCAACTGTGAAAATGTATTAGCGACACTAACGCCATCTGTTAGAATTCGCGTCAACTAACTTTTTATATAATTTTTATAGTTAACTATAAATAAATATATTGTTAAACAGAGACACATGACCGGGAAATTTATTTATTGAAAGGGTAGTTGTAGATAGTTCATTAGAAAAAGGGGTATTTGTTTTAGTGGAATGGATTTTTTTGTTAGAGGGTTATGCACAGTACGTATATAAAAGAAAGATTTTGGTCTTGGTGGATGAATAACAATATTGTGCGTGGGTCATTGTCAATTTTATGTGGAATTCTAGATGTTAGTGATACGCTTTGGAAGGAATTGTGACTTTTTATCGAATCACACAATTAAAGTCCATACGTCCAAATTGGCTTTAAAAGAAAAATTTTTTTTAATGTACAGTCCCAAAAAACTTATTATACTTTATTTTCTGGTGCCATAATGTTGCCATTAAAGGATATAAAACTAGATGATTTTTGATAAAGAATAAAAGTGTTATGAACACATTTTTGTTCGTTCATTTTCCATTCTCGACTTTCTGAATCGATTTTGATGAGACTTTTA
The DNA here is from genome assembly GCA_958298945.1 of Atherix ibis. Classification (NCBI taxonomy): domain Eukaryota; kingdom Metazoa; phylum Arthropoda; class Insecta; order Diptera; family Athericidae; genus Atherix; species Atherix ibis. The sequence continues at coordinate 34,940,318 of OY282610.1, read as the reverse complement.
GAATCGTAGATGCGAAATGATAGACTTTTTGTGATATTATTTCTAGGTTTTTATTATTACTTTGAATAATCGTGAGTGTAAGTATTTAATAAATGTTTAAAAATCCTTAAACAAATAAAATGATTGATCTAAGAAGTAGAATCCATTGTACATTTTTTAAAAATATTTAATGTTGTCTGTTAAAGTTTCTAAATTAATTTAAAATAGTTTAAAATAAAGAAAAATATTCTTTCGGTTGTCATATGATTGCGTAAGTTTTTTGATTGTTTTTTTAAGAATTTTGCTATAACTTTGCTATCTACTATTTACTATTAAATTAAAAAAAATTAATTAAAATTAATATTTTTGATTATTAATTTTTTTTTTTATTTTACAAAATAAATTATCGAAAAAAGTGCATATATTTACATATCGATTTATTTACATATATACATAAATAAATTATTCGCATAATCGTACAAATTATCGATAAAAATCTACACATTATTGGAAATAAAATGTTTTGGTCGTGATATCGGCGATGTTCCAATTCCATAAATTTATTCGAATTCATACAGCAAGTACACCAACGCCTACATTTTATACACTATTATTACTATTATTACTTTGATTACTATTATTATCATGATTATTATTAGTATTAGTATTAGTATTAGTACAATATTATTATTATTATTATTATTATTATTACTCGTAGTATTAGAAGCGGTCACTATTCTTTTGATTTTTGTTTGTTTGATTATTCATTCTTATTTTCATAATATGCTATAAAACGCTTATAGATCGAATATACAATAGATTCTTTTGCAAATAGACTAACTAAAAAATTGTACATTATTTTCGATGTATAGGACCCCAACATCGTGATGTGGAGTTGAGTTTTTTACCGAAAGAAATGAATTTTTCCATTTTAGACAAAAATCAAATTGCACGGATTCCAATATGATTACAGTACTAAGAATGCAGGGCATTTGATCTTGTGTCCGGGCATTTGAATGTTGCAGAAAATCCAGAATGTCGTGTGTCGGGTGTCGACTATTGACTGTTTGGCATCCATGTCCGCACCATTGCCACTATCGCCATGTTCATGCTAGCCGTATCCGTGTCCATCTGCAATGGAAAAGTGCCACTCCAGATTGGACGATGGCGACTCTATTCCATTGGTACGGTGGTGAAGCGGTGATGTTTGCAGGCCCCGACAAACAGCAACTATTGGAACTATGGCCATGTCCATTGCACTCTCCGCAATTTATTTATTTTGGATTCCAATTGAGAAATGCAACACACTGGCGTGAAGCTGGCCATATAAATCATCCACATTTTATCATTATTGTTAATCCACAATGGACACTGTATGACCACGAAACACCACCGTAGTGGACGCCAGTCTGTTCACTATGTCAGTTCGGAACATTTTTCTTCTTTTACTTTTTCGATTTGAAGTTGAGTTCTTAACTTTCGTTTTGTCTTGTTTTTTGTTGAAATTTATTACTTTTTTTCTTCTTCTTCTTCTAAAATACTATACAGTCATTTCGGTGGTGTATTGTTGGCATCTTTGTTCATTTTTCAACTCTTCCTTGCACTCTTTGTATCAAATCCAAATTGTTGAACTATTTGTATGAATAAATTCCCCCCATTACTGGAGTCAACTAGACTAACTAACCCTTTCTTTAGAAATAGGCGTAATTTCCATTTAATTTTCATAAATTTATTTCGATTTTCAGTACAATTTATTCCAATCCAATCTACCATATTTCGATATTGATTCATTAATATTTCTTTTTGTGGGGGAGGGGGGGAGGGAGGGGGAGGGGGTGTGGGACAGGTACCTATCCGTGTACTCAACAGTAATTTATTTCGTTTATTGGTCTATGATTACAAGACCAAGTACTGCGAATATTACGAAGCTAATGATCCAAACAATCTCTTTGACTACTGCAAGTGAATTATTGTTTAGACCCCGTCTTTGATACTAGCGGTTCCAGTCTCGTCTAAAAGGATCCCGTCTTTTTGGATCCAATGTACAATATTGCACATTACATGTAATCGGAGCTCAGCCGTAATATGCGTTCATTTGTTATTTTTCAGAAGTGATTGATTCAAAGTGTTTGCAATTATTTAATGGGGACTCACTTGACATTTTCTGTGACATTATGACTTCCTGACTCGATAATAAGCCCATTTGGGTTTTTTTTTAGTTTTCAATTTCGTACATTATCAGTATTTATGGGGGAAAAAAATTCAAAAATTCCATCAGATCCTTGCTTTACACCATTTATTCATTATACCAAAATTGGTATATTATCAGTTGTTTTTTGAATAATAAAATGAATTTTCAAAGTCAACTATGCACTTTTCTTGATTCCCATGCATATCAAAATAGTATTTATGCCAAAAAATTTATATAATAAATAATATAATGTGAACTATAAAAATTGGCGTTTGCAGTTGTTTTTCACATGTCAGTAGAGTGATCGATCCTAGAATTATTTATACCATAATAAGAATCCTGAAATATGCATAAAATTATTTATTATTATTTCTTACCGTACTGGGGCTGTTCGTTTTTTTTTCATATATCAAGTTTGATTTTTTATTTGTATAATCTATGCTAATATTAATAATTTTATTAATAAAAAAATACTTAAAGCCAGCCGGAAGTGACAGTATTTCGTGGTACGTCTCTCAGAACCAAATTTCTGGTAAATAATGTCAGATAGAAGTTACTGATCAAGTCCATTCCATTTAGTATTTAGAGACAAAAGGTACAATTCTTCTTCCTTATTATCGGGATCCACTTTACTGTCCTGATTTTCCATGACCCGATTTTTGTCAGATATTTCAGTATCTACTCCAAAGTGATCGTTCGGTGAAGGAAACTATTGTCCATTATCATCGTTTGAACCTACCAATTAAAAAAAAGTTTTTCCAATCAATCTATTGTACAATAGATAAAAAACATTACAAAATTTATTATCTGTTTAAAAAATACTTATAGTGAACACAAATATTTTAAAACCTTACATATCCTTGTCCCGATAATTACTTAAATATTGTTTTTTAATTTTGGTAAAAATTTCAATATCCTAAAATTATATTTAACAAATTTTTTTACCAGAACTATTTCAATGTTAGAATTTTTACTAAAATACAATTTCATATGAATTATAAACGCTCTTTTTTTAATAAAAAAGTCTTAGAAAGACCACATTTTTTTAAAACTAAAACTTCTTTGAGAAATCAGAATCGATGAAAATACCAACGGAATGCGTTATGAAGACGATATTTTTAATATACAATAAATTTGTAAGGAAATAAACAAACGTATACCTATCGATGGGTACTTTGGTACCCTAGTTATTAAAACAATTCAAAAAAAAACCATTAAAAATCCTCAAAACAAATATAAAATTTTTGATAGTAAAAAAAAATTCACTAAAAATTCAAATATTTTACAAAATAAAAATATTTAGAAAAATAGAAAATGTTTTATTATTTTTTTAAGAGAAATTTTTGAGAATTTTTTTTTTTTAAATTATCCTCAAAGAAGATATAAAAAAAAATCTTAAATATTTCTAAAAATAAACAAAAAATTTATTAATTAACTAAAATTTCTTTTAAAATTTTGCATAAAATTCCCGGATTTTATATAAAATTCCCAGATTATCTAGAAAAGTATTTTTTTTATACTAGATAAGCACGATATTCTATTGAATAAGGTATAATATAAAATTTAAGTGTAATAAAAAAAGAATATTTTTTATACTTTATCAAAAAGTAGTTGTTTTTTTTTTGGCTCGCGAATAATTGTTTGATTTTTTAATGTTACAAAATGAATGGGGAATTTTTAAATATTTTTCAAAGTTATGAAGAAATTACGCTACAAAAAATTATATTCTATAAAATTAACTTTATCTACCTTTAATATCATCCATTAAATATAAAATAACATGCAACGTACTTTTTAATAAAAAAAAAAAAACTATTTCACAAATACCGTCCTTACCGATTCCTTATTATTAATTACAATTTATTGAGTATGATAAGGGGCAGAAAAAAAATATTTTTTTAAAAAAAAACCATATTTATATTAGAGAATAAAAAAATGTTCAAATAAAATTTTCATACTCAAAAAGCTGAAATTTTTTATGATGAGAAGAGCATCGATAAACTGATTAATAATCATCAGCGCAAAATTATCGGCTTAATACCAAAACCTCTCACTGCCAATAGAGTAGCGCACTGAGCAAATGAAAAATTATAAATTCTCACAAAATTAAGGGCCGATGATGCTACCCCAATTTTCTTATATGTTTCTTTTTTCACACCCTTACCCCACCTCATCCATTACAATTCAAAAGGATAAACTACTGATTAATAAAGATCAATTACGAAATGGAATTAAATTTGAGAGTGTCGGTAAAAAAAACTGCTTGAATGAATGAATTTATGTGTTGAATGAATGTGTGCACAAAAAAAAAATCGATGAATGGATACAGAGACCCTAAAGCTGAGGATTTATTCAATGGCTAAACTTATACGAGTACATATATTGTTTACTTATGAAAATATACAGTAAAGATCGGAAAATATATAAAGTAAAAAAAAATCAACTAAAAAACAAATAAGAAAATACTAAAGGCAAAAAAGATGTTGAATTAAAACAATGTTGAAGTGTATCGGTAGGGTTTCAATAGTGGTTGGTCTAAATGGTTGTTTGCTTGAATAAGAAGAGTTGAGAAGTGATGGTAAAGTGGTAAGGTTCAGCTTGAGGCAAGGACGGATATTTGACATAAACGAGATATCGTAATGAAAAAATTAACAGCGTGTCCACTTCCTGTTTGGTTTTTGTAACTTAATGACTTGGCTATACGATGGCATTTCAATACGACCAAATCTACATACACATTAGAGACTTAATGACATCTTTGCTAGTTGAGAAAATAAAGAAAGTGTTTCTCAATGTGATTCTGTATGTGAATGTGTATGTTGGACTGCAAAAATCGAATCAAATCTGCCCAAAATTATCCAACTCACCGCACTACCATCATCCCTCATGCTAACAATACTAATCATTCTGGCGGTATTCGTCTTTGTGAAGAGATCTCAATGAAACTTGGGGAGGAGGGGTGGTGGTGATAAAGAGTAGTATTCACTTTTGGGACCTGTTGCACAAACCGATCTCTTCTCATTGCTCTGGCTCTTCTGCCTATCCTTCTTGTAGTCTCCTTTACACGTTGGCATACAAGTATAAGTACTTTTCATACCAGTCCGAATTCTGTAAATTGCTTCCCCTCACCAAGAATGGCGATCAGTTAGTATTTTCTCTTCGATAATCAGGTGTACACACACCGCACATGCAACAATGAGTTTCGTTCTTCACTTGCGCATCTACACACTACCTGTGTACGATAGCTGGGGTATTTTCGCTTCATTACCTGGTAAATTGGTTTCTGTGACAAGGCAATTGTCTTTGGATTTTAAGTTTTTTTTGCTTTTTCATTTATTTTTTCCTCATCATTGAAATTATTTACTATTAAATGTGGTTGTATTATGTTATTCACTACTCCAACATTCTTGGTTTGTATTTCTTTTCAATTCTAATATCAATAAAGTGCCACTGAACTTTCTTAACACATTTCAAAAAAAAAAAAAAAAAAAATTCATCTAATAACTTCTATGCAATGTTTAAAATTTTTTTATAAATTCTAAGAGACAGATGATCAGTTATAAGTCCTAGTCTATGGAATAGATTTTTTTCTTCTTCTTTTTTGAGGATCATTATTATTTTTTTTTTTTTTGGGAAAAACCAAAATAACGATTTTTTAAACTTACGAGGGTCGTTCAATAAGACCTTAGAAAATCCAAGAAATTGCGCTCGTAGTGTTGGCAAAGATTTTGTAAGAAGCATTATCGACAGGAAAGCTGTCAAAATTTCAGGTCGATCCATAGCGTAATTCAATTTCTATCGTCGATTAAAGTTAACGACATTTATTTGTGCATAACAATGGAAAAAGCGAGTTTAGGGCTGTCATCAAACATCTCCATTTGAAAGGCTTAAGCCCGAAAGAAATCAAAGCCTAGTTGGATGCACTTCATGGCACATCTGCACCTGTGTTTGCGACGGTTTACAATTGGGTGAATGAATTTAAACGTGGCCGTTCATCCACAAAAGATGAACATCGTTCAGGACGCCCAGTTGAGGTGTCTACTCCTGAAATCATCGACAAAGTCCACGATCTGATTTTGAACGATCGGCGAATTAAAGTGCACGAATTAGTTGAGGCCACGGGCATATCACAAGGTACAGTCGCTTCAATTTTGCATAAAAAATTGTCTGTGAAAAAAACTTCGGCAAGATGGGTGCCGCGTTTGCTCTCAGAGGAGAATAAGCGCAATCGTGTAGTGGACTCTGAGGCTATGTTGGCACTCTTTCATCGCAATCCTGCCGAATTCCTTCGTCGATATGTTACTGTGGACGAAACCTGGATACACTACTTCACTCCAGAAACGAAGAGACAGTCATCACAGTGGATTTTCAAGGGTGAACGGGCTCCGAAGAAGGCAAAAACTGTGCCATCGGCCGGCAAGGTGATGGCCACGGTCTTTTGGGATTCGCAGGGCATCATTTTTATCGACTACTTGGAAAAAGGAAAAACAATAACAGGAGCGTATTACGCGTCGTTATTGCAACGGTTTAGCGAGGAAATCAAAGAGAAACGCCCCCATCTGAAGAAGAAAAAAATCCTCTTGCATCAGGACAATGCGCGTGTGCACAACTGCGCTGTTTCCATGGCCAAAATTGTGGAATTGAGAATGGAATTGTTGCAGCATCCCGCTTATTAACCAGATTTGGCCCCGAGTGACTATTTTCTGGCTTGGCGGACGACGGTTCACTTCCAACGAGGACGTCATTGCTCAAACGGATGAGTATTTTGCAGAACTTCCGAAATCCTATTTTTTGGACGGGATAAAAATTTTGGAAAAACGGTTGGAAAAGTGTATAGAGCTAAAAGGAGATTATGTTGAAAAATAAAATTTTTTTTTTTAAAAGACAGTTTTATTCCACCTTTTTTTAAGGACTTATTGAACGACCCTCGTATTCTATGGTTTCAGTTAGAATTCTATTAAAATTGATCAAATTAAAAATAATTTTTAATAAATAATTTATAAATAAAATTTAATATTAGAAGTCTCTTCGAATGAAAGTAAATTTGTTTGAATATAAAATGAGGACACCCTCCGACTATACATATATTGTAAAGTTCATTTTCTGATATTGAACTTGAGAGATATGATACGTTCCTATCATATAATGTTCAAAGTCTTTGGCATAATATACTGAAGTGGTATTAAACTATTCACGCCCGTACTTTTGTGGCTAGAGTAGCCCAATTGACTACCACCAACCTATCCATCGTTAGAGCCTTTCAGTCTAACCGCCCACATGATTCACTTTTTTACCGTGAATGTGTAAAGTTTGTGCTTCCGCGATTTTGCCATTGTTCTGTGGGAGTATTTTACTGTCAGACAGTTTTATTTTCCCTCATATTACATTGCCCCGCTCAGTCATCCACGATCTATCAACAGCTTTTCCGCTTTTAATTGCGTTTGTTTATTTAAATGTCATTCGAGTTATCAATCACCTTAACCCTGTTGATAATTGTAGTTTAGCTGCGAATCAAGCAAATGTCCACCAAAAAGTCAACAATATAAACGCATTAAAGGTAAAAATTTCACCGCCATAAAAGTGTAGAGGAGAACGAGAGTACCTTCTTCTTGTTGGTTGGTTTTTTTTTTGTTATTTTTGAGTAAAAAAAAAAAAACCTATAAAAATTCTACACAAAACAAAGTTGAACAAATAAAATAAAACAAGTATTTTTAGGTACAACAACCTGAAAATAATGTCGATGATATAAAAACCCTCCAATTAATTATTCCTTAACATACCTCCGATACTTCAACTTTCTTAAAAATTCCTATTCTTTAGTATCAGTTTTAAAATTCTTTTAGTATATATAAAAATGGCCGATTGTGTATGGGTTTTTTCAAAATGCCGGTAATCACATAATTTAGTTAAGTAAACGAAAAATTGAATCTATTATTTGCGTAACTTTTCCGCATTTGTCGATGAGGTAAGACCCCGCCCGCATGGTTTTTTCTTTTTGTAATTCGTCATTCCTTCCATGTTTTTTGCTTAGGATAATATTACAAATTCTATAAAAAAAAAAAATAGTGACTTATACACTTGCAAATCCAATCAAAAAGAGGAAGGTGAGGTAGTCCGGTCAAAATGGAGAGAATTTAAAGTAAGTAAAATGGAAAGATTTCTAATGAAATAAACTAACTAAAAATGTTAACCAAATAAAAAACAGTCAACATTAAAAAGAGGAGTTTCTTTGAGGCTTGTACGTAAATAATAGAAATCCAAAAGAAAATCATATGAATTGGCATGAAAATAGAATTTGATGAATTCTTCTTAAATATATTCCAATGTTTTTATTACAAAAATTTTCAATAAATCGTCATCTAACCTACAATCATTTCCAAAATGATTTTTAAAAATAGTCATTGTAGTAAGAAATTTAATGATAAAAACACTTTTATGTTCTAGTAACAATTTTTAATAGTCTAGCAATATTTCAGTTCTTATTAAATAAAAAAAAACCCAAAATATTTTTATTTAATTTTCGAAAGATTACAGAAACAACAATTTGAATTTATCGAAAAAAGTGTTTTACATTTCAGTAAATAATTTGGTATATGGAAGAATATGCGGCATATTGAGTATCATCAACAGAGGCCAAGGCTATTCTGATAGTAACCAATGGCGGCCAAAATAATTTCCGACGCAAACTTATGCACAAATGTTAATGATACTAAAGTAAAAACAAATCAAACAAAAACCAACATCTTTTTTTTACTTTACAAGTATCTGTTTACCTGTCAAGGTTATGGGAAATTCGCACCAATCCAATTCCCCATTGAATAGATTTGAATAAAAAATATTTCTTTAAACCTCTTTTCTCATCCGCACCCTTTCCAACCCCTCCCCACCCCCCTTTCACCTACAACATCTTTGTTTTTTTTTCCGAAGAATATATTTTCTTTGTTGTATTTGAATTGGAGAAAAATGTTTTTTTTTCAACAATTTTTTTCATTTATACTCAAATAGTTACTCACTTACAAGCAAAATATTTTGTTTTCTGTTCAGATTTATTGCTTAGAATCTTGTCGATTTGTCTCAGTCAAAACTCAGTCGAACTTTTGAAAATTTCTTTCCCAAAACTTTTGATATTCTTCAAATTTTCTATTTTATTAAAATGGTAAATTTTTGACTAAACTATAAAAGTTTATTTATTTTTTGAAAGGTTTTAAATTAAAAAAAAAAACAAATAATATAAAATTAAATTTTCGAGAAAAAAAATCATAAAAAACAAAATGAGAATACTTGAAAATTCTTATTCCCTGAAAGTTGTTTGAAAAATTTATTATTAAAAAAAAAATCATTGGGCAATTTGAAAAAAAAATTTATAAAAACAATTAAAATTTTTAATAAATTTTCTTAAAACTCAATTAAATTGCAAAAAATGTAAGAATTTTTAGCAACTGACAAAAAACCGTATTTTCTAGTACTGCCATCTATTAAGAAAAAACCGAACATGAAAAGTAATAGGAGGGGGAAAAAATTATATGTTATCAGCACATGTCGGTATGATCGTAAAATATTTTCGTTCCGTTTCAAATTATCTTTAAATTTAATCGAATCGATTATTGTCCCATTTAACAAAAGAACAATTTCCGCCTCTGCCAGGTATTATTTGATGTTTATTGATGACAACAGGTAGCACGTGTCAGGCTGCGACTAAGTTGTTGTTTTTTTTTCCCCCAGTTTACACACACTATGTCCTCAATACTCACAACACCTCCTTTATATCCTATCAGATGTTCGATGTTTTTTTTTGTATTCTCATAAGTTTTTAGCTGGCCTGGTGGGCTATTATTTTACCGCCAAGACTGTAGGCCTCCCTCATATCGGATGAGTAGCAGGCCTTGTTCATACTTACCCTAATGCATAGGTGTGTACATAATAAATACTCAAGATGGTAGGACAGTGACTTAAGAAATACCAAAGTTGGACCTTATCACTTAGGGGTTGATGATCTTATCGGCCACGACGAGAGAACATACACTTTCGTTCATAAATAATTGCCGGTGTCTGGTACGCGGGAAAATACCAGCAGTGCTTATCGAGGCATATGTAGGGATATGCCGTATCGAAAAAGTAGGAATAGGTACGAAACAACCCTCAAACATTCATCAGAATTTATGTCAGAACAGACAACTGGTAGTTTCTGACTGTTGTTCTCTTCCTATTTTATGATCCTGTCCGCAAGGAGATAGTGAATAATGTCCGTCTCCGTTGTTAGGACTCTTTCTTATTTGTCGATTGTTATTATTCATTCTCCTTTTCTTTTTGGTTTTTATTAATGGGAAGGACCTTAAGTTTAATGACTGATCCCTTCAGGTGCAACGACATTCATACAGTATACGCGGCACCACCCCCCCCCCTATCACATACGATACTTTATAACTGAAAACTAGACTGTATTTTTTATACAATCCAAGTTTGAAATATATTCAATGATAAAATGAAGATACGATAAAGTTTTTAAATTAATGAACCAATTTTGAATTTTTTTTTTATAAAACTATAGAAAAAATATTAACATTAATAAAAGGGGTTTTTTTTAAAAAAAAAAAAAAATTTCAAGTGATTATAAAAATAAATTTCTTTTAGGACCTCACTCATGTTCTCTTCCTTACAGGATGATAAAATTATTATATTTATTTATGTTAATTGTTTTTGCTTAACGAAAAAGTAGGAATAAATTTCGATCGTTAAAAGGATATGAACAGATGAGCTTAATTTAATTTCGAATTAGAACACCACCTTTACAAAGGCCACTATTGACACACTTGCACAAGTCAACATTTTTGTGAGTAATTGGAAATTTTTATAACCTAATTTTTAGATGTTTTCTGGATACCTAAAAATTATGTCTTTCTCACCTAAAAAAAAAAATGGAAAAGAATTTTCGAAAGAAATTTACACACGTAAATAATGAATTTTAATTAATGACTCGCATGAGTATAGCTTCTTAAGAGTGGTGGGGGGTGGGGGGTGGTTGTGTTGTAGCTATTTTGTTGTTGTTTCCAAATTCATTATTAAAAAATTATGGAATTCGTGATCGACAACAATTATTATATACTCGAACCTATTTCTTTTATGATAATAGATAATTTTCATATAACTGTCACGAATATGATGTACTCCAATTTCTCTTCTTATTAATATTTCTTCTTTATTATTTTTTGTGTTGTTTCTTGTTTGAAAAAAAAAAAAAATTCAACAAATTTACTCTTTTTTCAAAATTTTGAACCAGTTAAGCATTGATGCGAAATAAGATTACTGACGAAATATTGTACAATAAAATGACGGTTGCTTGAATAATAATGTCAACATGGTTTTTTCATTAATGTTCGTATTTTATTATTTAAAATATTTTCTATTTCTTTAAGAAGATAAGTTTTTTTTATTTGCAGAAGTAATTTTTCAAAGTCGGTTCTACAATACTTTTAAGAGTATAATGCATGGGTAACTCTCTATCAACTCCTGTTAAAAGCTTTTAAGCTTTTTTAAAGCTAGGTTAGGTTAGATTGTCTGTGTGCTGTTTCAGTACGGACACATTTAGATCAAAATTAAGTCCATTTTTCTCACTTTGAGAATCAATTGGAAGCAACTGCAAAGAGTGTAGGATTTTTTGTGATCATCTTTCAAGAAAAACTCACCCAGAATTGTACCCTCTGTAGGTTTTCTGTTCTCTTCTGATTTACCTTAGCCCAGATCATTCTAGAAAAATGATACAAGTCAAGATTTCTCCACCTTTGGTTCGCTAGCTTTATTGAACTCAACTAAATGATGTGTGCAGCCATTTCTATAGGCATGTACGAGGTCTGTTCAAAACGTATCGCGAATTTTGAATTTCCGCGGGTAACGTGTATATTCGATTTTTGTAGCATTATGTTGATACTCATGTCTCTCACTTATGCCGACAAGTTCGGCCATTTTGAATACTCAGTTAATTTTTGACAGCTGCTTTGTTTGCACGTGTTTTGGCTCGTCTTCGATTTTGCCCATTCCAAAAAATGGATCAAAGAATCTGTTTCGGGAACAAGAAAAAGTTACAAAGGTCCAGATCTGAGGAATACGGTGGCTGCGGCATTATTAGTGTATTCCTTTTGGCGAAAAATTTGCGCACAAGCAACGATGCATGAGGAGGGGCGTTATCATGGTGCAAAAGCCAATTTTTGTTCTTCCACAAATCCGGGCGTTTCTAGCGGATTGCTTCGCGCAACTTGCGCATAAATTCTAGGTAATATTACTTATTGACCTTTCTACCCTGTGGCAAGAACTTATCTTGTAAGCAAAACCTTCACATTCGACCTTAAAAATGTAAGCAAAACCTTCACATTTGACCGAACTTGGCGCGCTTTTTTCGGTCTTTGCTCATGCGGCAGCTTCCATTGGGTTGATTGAACTTTGGTTTCCACGTCATAACCATAAACCCATGATTCGTCACTAGTTATGACCCTCTGGATTAAATTTGGGTCATCCTGGACAGAGTCCAACAGCTCCTTAGCAATGTTGATGCGATGCTATCTTTGGTTGAAAATCGGCAAAAATCGAAGACGAGCAAGCAAAGCAGCTGTCAAAAATTCACTGAAGATTCAAAATGGCTGAACTTGGCGATATAAGTGAGAGACATGAGTACAAACATAACGCCATAAAAAAATTGAAAATCGAATATATGAAAAGTCACCCGCGGAAATTCAAAATTTACGATACTTTTTGAACAGATCTCGTTTACCTCCCCTGTTACAGTGGGGGAATCTAATCTGGTAAAAAATTCTAGCTAACTCATCTAGATTTACAGTTTGCTAAAATATCACTTTGCCCGGGAATCCAGCATATATAAACAAAAATATCTTTTTGTTATTACCAAAATGGGTGAATTTAGTTATCACCAGAATTAGTGTCATAATCAATTTTTGTTGTTTTATTTTTTTGAATTTTGAATATGAAAATATTATTAAACCAAAATAATAAGCTATCTTCTCCTTCTCTAAGATAAAGAAAACTCAGATAAAATGAAATATTTTACGATTAACCGGCATAACTATGGACGGCAGATATATTTTGGCGACCAACTACAGTACGCATTTCCTTAGATTGTTTCAAAATTGTGATTAGGTTTTTTTTTTGTATTAAAACCTAGAATCCTAAGGCATATATATTTTGTAGATATATTTTAAATCTCCGGCTTTTAACGAAGGATATCAATAAAGGTGGTGTAGAAGGAAACTAATGGTAATGGTATCACTGAGAGCGATCTGGCAGCACTACGAAATTTTGACTAGCCTCCGCGTTCGCTTGACTTGATGCCGCCCTTTTTCCTGTGAGGCTACTTAAAATTAAAGGTTTGACTTGAATCTAACAAGCCAAGTACCATAAACCAACTTAAAGCCAACATCCGCTATATCGGCTGAAATAGTTGGCAATGTGATGGAAATGTCAAAAAACGGGCGATATCATATTTAAAAAAGGATCATAACAAATCTTCTTCAACTGATTATATATTTTTTTCCCCGCATTTTCTTTAAAAGAATTTATTTTACATAAAGTTTGATCCAAATTAATACGGTTTTTAATAATTTTCGTATTTTGACTAGTTTTGCTTAGGCTGGAGTAAAAATCGTCGATTGTGAAAATTTAATTTTGGGCTACAGCTCATAAATCTTTTATGTTTTTATCCGCATTTTTTTAAAGATTTTTTTTCACAAATTTTCATCCAAATTGATGAGGCGGTCTTTCATAATTTTCGTATTTTGACTAGTTCTGCTTCGGCTGGGGCCAAATTTTTTTTTCCGTTATAAGTCCATCTAATATTGCTCAGTCTGAGCCTATAGAGCATGATAAATCAAGTTGTGTAGTTGTATGATAGTTCGGTACAAAAAATAGAACAGTGAAATTTAGCGCAAGGATACGAAATCAAAATTTTGTGTTAAGCTTGGTGAAGCTTAATGAAGTTTGGCTTACAATTCGCAAATAGCTTATGGGGTACATTCCTTATCAACACCAAAAGTTTTCGGGTGGAATAAGGCCTTTTTGGATAGCAAAAATACCGTGGAAAATGAACCTCGCTCAGGGAAGGCCTTCAACATCGAAAAATGATGAAAGTGTAAAGACCTCATTATAATTAAAACTCATTATAGTTTTTTAAAGACCTCATTATAATTATGAGTTATTTTTATAAAAAAGGGTCTTTAAATACACAGAGAGGGGGTTCTTCGCTTCAGATTGGACACAGAGGACACTTTAATTAGATCCCCTGTTACACTCTCTGAGATGATTCCGTCCATATGACACTCCCCCCCCCCCCTCCCCCCATTTTTCCCGAAAACTAAGTTTGTGTTAGTTTTTTTTGTTCTCCAATATGAAAAAGAAAAGCGAAAGGATGTCATCTTGATACTGTCGATAACATCCAAAGGAGTGTGACCGAAAAGGTGAAGGCGATTTCAGTTGAAAACGTCCAGCACTGCTATTAAGAATGTAAATGACGCCTCCACCGATGTATAGCTCGTGTCCATGAGAACCATACCTCTTTGAAGGCAATAACATTGATGTATAAAAAAAAATTTTGCAATACCTCGTTTCTACTTAAAATTATAAAGCAACTCGAAAATAAAGATAAAGTCTTAGACTCTAATGATATTGAGTATATAAAGTCTAAAAGCTCTTGAAAAAGCTTCTTAAAAAATTATTTGAAAATTGTTATTAATTCACGGAAGAATCTTACTAGACTGTATGAACACACTAAGTGACTTTATCACAAATAAATAAAAATATTGATTAGAATTTAGAAAAAAAATTGTTTACAAGAAAAAATGATACATTCTGAAAAAAAGTAGTCCTTTCAACTTGAGCGGCAGAAATTTTCTGAATAGTAGTAACAATTTTCATTCACAAATAATTTCTAATAACTTATAAAACACCGATGGTCGTTTACAAAAAATTCCTTAACTTTTCACTTTATGTCGTCTGACTTATTCAAAGACAGACTTTGTGGTTTTTGCTTTTTATTTTCAAGTAAACTTAAATATTTTTGGTGATCGACTTAGTCAGCTTTACCAATGACTATTGCGAACTTAGATTCCACCTGACCATATTCAATATAAAAATAACGATCGCGATCATGATGATAATAGTGATGAGGATAATAATCATCATTATTATCATAATAGTAGTCATTATTGTTATCAATAGGTGCTATAGAAGCAATAGTTACGAAATGGGGCAAACATTTTTAGAATGGACAAAATTTATTACCAAAGATGCAACTGGTAACAGTTATCCGGCCTAACAACAAAATACAGCGCAGTGGCAGTTGCATCATTAAAGTTTGCGGCCAGCTAGCTTCCTTCTTTAGCGGACATAAGAAAAATGCCCGATAATGAGCACGAGACCTTAATGCATGGAATTTGTTTCGATCATCCACATGGTGTTATTGTGCACTTGTTAGATCCGTAAAGGCCATCAATAGACAGAGAGTCTGTCGTTCCTCTAGTCTTCTATGTTCACTGATGCGACCCCACAATTACGAATGCTACTATAACAACTATCACCAAAGTTGACTTGTTATTTGATTTTTTTTCTAAATTATCTCATTTTAGGGATGCTATTCTCTTCCAAAAAGACTATATCAAATCCCATCGAACCAGCAGTAGGACATTATATAGTTTACCTGCTGCCGCTAGACCTCTCATGCCATAGTCGGTTTCATGCTTAAATGTTGCATCGGATCATCAACACCTACAACAATAGTATTATCATCATAAAGTGAATTCTTCCTTATACTCATTTTTATCTTTTACACCTGTTACCCAACATGAAATATTATCAATTATCCTTAGTTATGTACTCGTTTAGATAAGTTAGAATTTTCCTTACATCTTTCACCTTATTTTTGTCAATATCTTTTCATTTTATAATAATATGGTATATATTTTATTTATCAATTCTTTTTATTAATATCTAATTAAACTTTGAGGTGGGGTAGAAAAGTAATGAGAGTATCGGCTTAGCTTGTCGTCTATGCGTTTTTATTTTGTTGACTGTAGAAGGAGAGCGGTCACAAATAATTTACGCTACCAGTAAAAATTGTCAATCAAGTTTTTTGTAGAAAAATCCTTGAAAAGCTTAAAAAAGGAGTATTTGATATTATAGGTACTTGGAGTCTTTCGAATTTTTACCGTAAAAAGGAATTTTTTGTGATTCTCCAGCCTCTCTGATTTTCACCTGATCTCAGACTGCCTGACATTTTCTTTTTCTCTAAGATAAATAAGAAGCAATTGAAAGTGGGTTTTCAAGCCCTTGAATTATTTTAGTTCCCCAAAAACAAAAAATGTACTTGAAAGGACGTTCGTTATCTTGATATTGTCGATTAATTAATTTCGACAGTATCAAGTCAGAAATATTAGTATTACTTAAAAATGCGGGATTTTTGGCAAACTTTGAGTGTTTATTTTGAAAAATTGTTACAATATATTTTATTCAAAGTATTGTCCATCGGAAGCCACTACTTTTTCCCATCTTTCTGGCAACATATGGATTCCGCACCAAAAAAAACTGCTCCGGTTTTGAGGCCCAGAATGAATTGAGCCAATTTTTGATGCCCTGTTCTGAAGTGAAATGGTAGTCGGACGGGGCAAGGTCTGGGCTATAAGGCGGGTGAGGCAAAACTTCCCAGTCACTGTTTTCTAAATAATTTTTAACCGGTCTTGCAACATGAGGCCGAGCGTTGTCATGATGGAAAATTATGGCTTCGTATCTGGTCGCATATTCCGGGCGTTTTTCGGCCAATGCTCGCTTCAAACGGATTAATTGTGTTCGGTAGGGGTCGCCTGTGATCGTTTGGCTCGATTTCAATAGCTCATAATAGATCACACCCTTCTGATCCCACCAAATACAGAGCATTACCTTGGCGCCATGGATATTTGGCTTTGGCGTTGATTTGGCTGGTTGGCCGGGCTTCATATACGATTTTTTGCGCTTTGGGTTGTCGTAATGAATCCATTTTTCGTCGCCAGTAATGATTCGATTCAAAAATCGTCCAAATCTTCATCTTCGAGTAATGCCTCCAAATCTTCATCTTTTGGCTGACCTGGTCGTTCTTTGTCTTCCGTGACAAAATCACCACTTCTGAACCGCACAAACCATCTCTCGCATGTTGAAATCGATGGAACATATTCAGGATAAGCTTCGGTGAGCAATCGATGTGCTTCAGCTGCACTTTTTTTCAAATTGAAGAAGTAAATCAACACTTCTCGCAAATGGGACTTTTTTGGTACGAAATTCGACATTTTTGAAGTAAAAAAAAACTTTGTTGTTTACACTATTTCGTTCAATGACTAATCGAGAATGAATGACAGATGTTTAACCTCCAAAATGCCATATGAGTTATTATTAACACAAACCATGTGTAAAAAAAAAATGCCATCTGTTGTCAATCCCGCATTTTTAAGTTATACACCCAATAATTTATTAATTTATGTCTCCAGTAAAAATTGTCAAATAAGCTTTTGTAAGAAAATCCTTGAAAAGCTTAAAAAAGGATTATTCGTATTATAGACACTTGGATGCGTCGCTACTTTCTTCAATGAGTTTTTATCGAAAATAAGATTTTTTTAGGATTTTCTAGCCTCTCTGATTTTCACCTGATTTCAGACTGCCTGACATTTTTTTGTTCTCTAAGATAAAAAAAAAAGCAATTGAAAGTGGGTTTTCTAGTCCTTAGTCTATGTAACTATTTTTACTACTCAAAAACAAAACAAAAACACCTGAAAGGACGTTTGTTATTTTGATACTGTCGATTACATCCAAAGGAGTATAACCTCTTTTATTAGTCAGACCGCTGATTAACATTGAAGCGAATGACTGTGTCCTTGAAAGGCTCAGAAAAAAAGTTCTTTAGATGTCAAATTGCTGACAGCTGAATGACAATTCCCTCTGTCAAATTGCTGACAGCTGAATGACAATTCCCCCTGACACAACGAATCTTCTCCTTTGTTTTGTATGATTTGTTTTTGTTCCTCAAGATCAAAAATCATCTCGAAGGACATAATCTTAATATTGTCAATAACCTGGAGCTAAATGTGATTATGATTGAAATATTCCAATACTGCTACGAGGGGAAAAACAACGTCTTCACCTATTTATAAGGGAACAACTATACGTGTAAAGTAGATAAGATAAAATTTTTATCTCATAATAAGTTTTTAGAATTTTTCTTTTTCTTGTTTTTCTCTTCTAAAAATTACATTATAGAAGAGAAAATTTATATTTTTTTTGGGCAAAATATTTAAAATAAAAATGTTAGAAATTTATATAAAAATTAGATAGAATTTTAGTATGGACTGACCTAATGACAATCGATTAATAACTAATACTACAAGCATCATAGTATAGAATTGTTTGTATAAAATTATATCCAATCTATTATCTACGTGGTTATATTATAGTATAGATCCAAAAGCAAAACAAAAACCGAAAAAAACTCTCTAGTAATTATCTAAAAAAAATATAATATTTTCCAAAAAAATAATAACTACTTTCGAAAAAGTACAAAAACTAATGTAGATATTGTTATTGTTTGAATAGAACAATTTTATAGAATTTTGTAGTGTATTTCTCATTAGATATTGTTGATCATCTACAAAATAATAATAAAAATAATTGAGTAGAGGAGGGATTTTTTTGGGTTCTAAACACCACAATAATATTATACCAAAAAAAATATTAGATTCTCTTATTTTGAGGGAGTAGTTAATTTATCTGTTTTTATTTCGTTTTGATTATTTCTTTAGTGGTTGTAGGAAAGTGCGTTTATGTGTTATTTAAATCCAATACGCCTTCCGTTTTCTGTATCTAAGTTTTCATATTTTTTTATAGTTTTTTTTTTTTTTAAATTATTGTTGAAATATTTATCACATTATCTTAAATATATTGTTTAGGTGTTTGTGCTATGATCAGCATGGAACTACAGCCGACAGTGCATATTCAGCACTTAAATCATGGCCATGGTCTAACTACGTTACAATCACAACATCATCACACCGGACTTGTATCACAGCATCAACATCAATTGACATTACAAGATGATAAGCAAAAAGGTTAGTAACAATAATTCACATATATTAAAATGTAATTTACGATTATGTATGTACATTATTACTGAAAATAATTGAACTACGAATATTCGTATTTTTCACTAGCCCCAGACACAAAACTACAATAGTTCTATAGTCCATCCTAGCCATAATTACGAATAGTTTCTATTACCAAATAAAATAAAAAAAAAAAATAATAATAATAATAACAGTATGGTTCTAATGGAGCGAATTATACTATTCGAATAATATTTTTCACAGACCTACAATTTTCCATTTATTTTTTTGTCAAACAATAATCGTTCAATTCGGTTGGAAGAGAAAAGCTACAAGAAATTTCTAATTTTTTATCATAAATTTACTTTTCTCTAATATGAAATTGATATTAAATTTATTTTTGATTATCTTACAATATTTATATATATAAAAAAAAGTAAAAAAAAAATTATAGAAAAAAAGACAAGGAAATTACTAACAGTTTGAGAAAATAAAAATTCTCCTAATCAGAAATGTAGAAAATTACATTTTCTATACTAAATGAAACTAACTTTTTCTAAACACTCCAAAAACTAATAAATATATAAAAATATCTAAAATATTTTTAATCAGTTTTTACTATCAATATAAAATTGGTAAAATTTTTATGATTATAAAAAAAAAATACGTCTTACAGGACTCGATTGTTTTGAGATATTTTGTGATGACAAGATGTAATTTAATCTTTCTTGGCAGACATTACCTTTTATATGCATTCAAAAAAGGTTAAATAATTGTTTGCGTATATATATATATATATATATATAAATATATATAAAATTTACATTTAATTATAAAAATATGTCAAACGGTGTCAAATCACACGATCTTGGTGATCAATTGGCATCGCCAAATCCTGAAATTATGTCTTCTAGGAACTTTTCACACAATAAAGTTAAACTTTTAATACTATTTTATTAAAATTAGATTAAAATTTTTAAATTCTGGCTTTAAAAAAAAAGTCGGTTAATATGCAACCATAGTGCACAGGCCAGTTATTTATTATACAACACATGCCAGATAGTGATGCAGAATTACCCACTTTGTAAAAGGTTCTTATAATTTGAACCTATTGAAAGTTTATTTTAAAAAATCTACAAATTATAATGGCAAACTCTAAGCTAACTAAATATTATTTTTAATAAACTATATATTTAAAAAAAAATTAAAATAATAAATCTATACTTTTAAAACTTTAAAATGGATAATTAAAAAAAAAAATATTTATACAAAATTGAAAAAAAGACCAAAAAAACATTGAAATTTTTATATTTTTGTATATTCATTTTTTCCTATCCAATATAATATATCCGGAAAATTTTTTGTAGAAAAAATCAACAAAAAAAACCACTTTTCTAAAAATATTCACTTAATGAGGCTTGAGTAAAATAGAAAATCAACAGTGAAATGCTCAAAAGCTTTACTTGCCCCTCTACGCCACTGGCAGTATATGATGTCATTAGCTTTTTTCCCTTAAAAATTTTTATTGTTTTTTTGTTTGTTTTTCTTTTCATTTTTCTTTTTGGAATATTGTACAGATTTTTAGCAAATTAAAAAAGAGGCCAACTCATTATGAAATGTAAAATTTAATAATTGATTTTTAATTTGTTTTGGTTTTTAAAATTATTATTTAAAAATAGTTTTGTTTTTGTTGGTCAATTTCTTTTTTTCTTTGCAAGTATTGGTTTTCCTATTTTTTATTAAAAATGTTTAATAATAAATGAATTTATGAAAATTAGTTAATTATTGTCTGTTTGTTTTTTTTTTTTTTTGTACGTAAAGGACCTTGTTGCTAGGACCGTGTCGCAGCATCGTTTGGCAATCTTTAAGTGCATGGATTTGATAAAATTGATTATTTGTTAATAAGAAGGGTCAGTTAGAAGTATGTTAGTTTGCTTTTTAGGAATTAAAAAAAAAAAACTTCAAAAGAGTATTTATGGGTCAAAAAGTTGAACATTTCAAAAAGGAATTTTTTGGGTACAGTGATAGTCCGTTAGAAGATGGGTGATAGTAAATTGAACGTACCACAAAATATTCCGACGGATGTGCGAAAGCAAAGTATGCCATATGAATTCTGAGCATCAGGATTGTCTTTTTTTTTAATCTAAGAAATTTTTAAATTTCAATTTTAAAAAACATTCTGAAATTTAAAAAAAAAAAAGTTTGCCTTCTTAATGTTTAAAAGAAAATAATGAACAGTTTCTATAGAAAAAGCAATAAAAAAAACAATATTTTCTAGTAGAATAATAATAAATCTCAGTAATTTTGCATATCCTTGAAAATTTATTATCAAATACAAAAAAAAAAAAAAAATACATCATATTTTAAAGCTAATTCCATAATAATATAAACGATCATATGCATATTCAAGTGTATATTATAAATCACTATTAAAAATAATACCATAAACCGGAAGTACGATACCATAAAATTTGAATCTATTCCATAAAACTATTTATATTTGAATGGACATTAAATAAGATTGTTAAAAAAAAACTATTGTAAATTGCTCATATTTATTCGGTTTTAAATAATAAAATTTTTTTTTTCGTAAACAGAAGAAAAAAAAACAAAATAAATCAAAACAACAACTAAAAATAATTCAACTCAAAAAAGATTGAATAAAATATGGTAAATTAATGAAAAACTAAAACTGAATAATTTTCTTATAAACAATTTATCATAAGCTGAATATGGAAACTAAGAAAATCACAAAACTAAGGAATTAAATTCGAAGAAAAAAAAACAAATGCCAAAACTTATATTTTAAACTAAAAGATTAATGAAAAAATTCTAATAACTTAAGTTGTAACCTCTGTTAAGGATATGGTATATTATCACAAACGTATTTATTAGGAATGTATCTAAATAAGAAGATTTTTCGTACGCGGAAAATAAGATTAAAGATGGCATAAATCACCATGAATAATGTGGTGATATTCAGTGCAATATCGTTTAACTAGCAGGTCTTTGCTTTTAGTTTTCACCGCTAATTAGATGTGGATCTCGGAGACAAGTTTTATGTATACTATACTATTTTCTTATAAGTGTGTATTTATATTTTATATATTCCACTGATAATCGTATATTTTCTGAATTTGAACAGTTTAAATATCTGTCTCGCATGTCACACCTTTATATACTACGTTCTATTCTCATTTCAACTTGGAAGTGTCTCTTCCAACCGTACGTTTTCTAGTTGGAATAATCCATATTCTAGTTAGATATCAAAGAGTATTCATTATTTAAAAAAAAAAAAATATAAGTTGTTTAGAGTTAATCTGTTCCTTATACCGGTGAGTTAAGGTATCATTGAGTCTTTATTCTGTAATTTTTATCCGGTTTAGTAGTAAGAGAACGTATGCATGCATGTATACCGGCAATTGAAATTACTTTCTATTATATAAAATTAGGTGCTAGATAGTTTTAGTTTTGCATAGAGACTATTTCTGAAATTAATCTCTTCCCTTTGAATGTACGAGTTTGCGCAGGATTTAAAAGCAACCCAAAGACGACCAAAACCGCCTATAATAGCAGCTGTAATAAAGGCTTTTAGATGTGTAGAATTTAAATTTATACTTTATACGGTAAAGTATAAAGAAATTTATAACTTATAAAGGTGTTACATCCCCCTTCGTTTCTCCCCTCCCACCCACCTCTCAAATAAGATCTAATTAAAAATATATCCAATAAAAGTATATATTTTTGAATGAATACAAGAACATAGAAATTGTGTAAAATCCATCCAAAAGGAGTACTTGTAATTGTGGACCATTTGTTCAAATTCCGTATGACAGATACCAATAAAGAAACTGCAGTGATTGTAAAGAGTTGAAGAAGAAAGCCTCAGTCAGCAGAATTCTGTACAATTTTCAACACCTTCGACACCTAAGAAACTCTGCTCCACATCGCTAGTCTCACCTTTCGCCACCTTGGACAATTAATCAGCATTCTTCATGGCCGTACATGGAGTTCTACGAGTATTTTGAGCAAATCATGAATGTGAATGCAGCACTTAGATTAGTTCGGATCATCTCAATCATCATTTATTTAATATTTGTACAAATCGATAATGATGCATGCACTCGTTCATCAAAACGCTTTAAAAATTCCAATATTGAAAACATGTTTAAATACTAAAAATCTCATAAAATATGTGCGCAGCTACACTACTTCTGGTCATCAATTGAATAATGGTCTTAAACGAACTTTAAATTGCACCTTAAATAATTTACGATAATATAAAATTGGATTTTTGTAATTATCTATTTAAAAATTTTAAAGCATATTCCTTAAATTCTAGTAATTATAATTCAAAAAATATAAAAATAATTATAAAAATATTTAAATCGTTTAAAGAAAGGTGGATTTTGTAAATTTTCAATTAATGGTTTTATAGTATTTTTCTAGAATAAATTTTTTTTTTTAAAAAAAAAAGAATGTACGATGTCTGTTTAAAAAGTTTACGGATTACGTATATTCGATTTTCGATTTTTTGTGTCATTATGTTAGTACTCATATCTCTCACTTATGCCGTCAAGTTCGGCCATTTTGAATGTTCAGTTAATTTTTGACAGCTGTTTTGCTTGCACGTGTTTTACCTTGTCTTCGATTTTTGCCCATTCCAAAAAATGGATCAAAGAATCTGTTTCGGGAACAAGAAAAAGTCACAGGGGGCCAGATCTGAGGCATACGGTGGCTGCGGCATTATTAGTGTGTTGTTTTTGGCCGAAAATTCGCGCACACAAGTAACGATGCGTGAGGAGGGGCGTTATCATTGTGCAAAAGCAAATTTTTGTTCTTCCAAAAAAATGTTACACTAACGAATAACTTGCATGTAATATTCCTTATTGACCGTTCTACCCTGTGGCAAGAACTCATGATGCACCACGTCCCTGCAATCGAAGCAAACTGTAAGCAAAACTTTCACATTCGACCGAACTTGATGCGCTTTTTTCGGTCTTGGCTCGTGTGGCAGCTTCCATTGGGATGATTGAGCTTTGGTTTCGCCGTCATAATCATAAACCCATGATTCGTCAGCAATTATGACCCTCTAGACAGAGTCCAACAGCTCCTTAGTAATGTTAATGCGATGCTGTTTTTGGTCGAAAATGGGCAAAAATCGAAGACGAGCCAAAACACGTGCAAGCAAAGCAGCTGTCAAAAATTAACTGAACATTCAAAATGGCCGAACTTGTCGGCATAAGTGAAAGACATGATTACCAATATAACGCTACAAAAAATCGAAAATCAAATATACGTAACCTTGTGGAAATTCAAAATTGGCGATACTTTTTGAATAGACCTCGTATTCTTTTTTGTTAACAAAAATATTCTTTTTCATAAAAAAAAAAAAAAAAAAAAGATTTTATATATTATTTTTTTCGAAAGTTCCCAGTTCAATACTCTCAGAATGTTTTTGTTGTCTTGGCTAACGCTGACGTTCCACCGAAGATAGGGCCTCCCCCGTTTTCTGGGATAATAAATGGAGCTACTGTAGACTTTGCGGATAGGATCCCATTGTAGCCTGTTTAGCCTAAAAAAATCTTTTTCTTTTTTTGAAAATTTTTCTCCACGTGCTTTTCCTTTTTTTCTGAAAATTTTACTCAAAAAATTCGATGTGGTCTCCTTTTCGTCTTCAGAAAATTTCATGTGCATCTCCTTTTCCTGCGAAAGATTGTTTTGTTTTTTAATTTGTATAATAAGAAACAAGTTTTTTTTCTTGTGAAAATTTGTCTAGAAAAACAACAGAACACCGAAAATTTTTACTGAAAATTTTTACTGAAAATTTTTACTGAAAATTTTTACTGAAAATTTTTACTGAAAATTTTTACTGAAAATTTTTACTGAAAATTTTTACTGAAAATTTTTACTGAAAATTTTTACTGAAAATTTTTACTGAAAATTTTTACTGAAAATTTTTACTGAAAATTTTTACTGAAAATTTTTACTGAAAATTTTTACTGAAAATTTTTACTGAAAATTTTTACTGAAAATTTTTACTGAAAATTTTTACTGAAAATTTTTACTGAAAATTTTTACTGAAAATTTTTACTGAAAATTTTTACTGAAAATTTTTACTGAAAATTTTTACTGAAAATTTTTACTGAAAATTTTTACTGAAAATTTTTACTGAAAATTTTTACTGAAAATTTTTACTGAAAATTTTTACTGAAAATTTTTACTGAAAATTTTTACTGAAAATTTTTACTGAAAATTTTTACTGAAAATTTTTACTGAAAATTTTTACTGAAAATTTTTACTGAAAATTTTTACTGAAAATTTTTACTGAAAATTTTTACTGAAAATTTTTACTGAAAATTTTTACTGAAAATTTTTACTGAAAATTTTTACTGAAAATTTTTACTGAAAATTTTTACTGAAAATTTTTACTGAAAATTTTTACTGAAAATTTTTACTGAAAATTTTAACTGAAAAATTTTACTGAAAAATTTTACTGAAAATTTTTACTGAAAATTTTTACTGAAAATTTTTACTGAAAATTTTTACTGAAAATTTTTACTGAAAATTTTTCCTGAAAATTTTTACTGGAAATTTTTACTGGAAATTTTTACTGAAAATTTTTACTGAAAATTTTTACTGAAAATTTTTACTGAAAATTTTTACTGAAAATTTTTACTGAAAATTTTTACTGAAAATTTTTACTGAAAATTTTTACTGAACATTTTTACTGAACATTTTTACTGAAAATTTTTACTGAAAATTTTTACTGAAAATTTTTACTGAAAATTTTTACTGAAAATTTTTACTGAAAATTTTTACTGAAAATTTTTACTGAAAATTTTTACTGAAAATTTTTACTGAAAATTTTTACTGAAAATTCTTACTGAAAATTCTTACTGAAAATTCTTACTGAAAATTCTTACTGAAAATTCTTACCGAAAATTTTTACTGAAAAATTTTACTGAAAAATTTTTACTGAAAAATTTTACTGAAAATTTTTACTGAAAATTTTTACTGAAAATTTTTACTGAAAATTTTTACTGAAAATTTTTACTGAAAATTTTTACTGAAAATTTTTACTGAAAATTTTTACTGAAAATTTTTACTGAAAATTTTTACTGAAAATTTTTACTGAAAATTTTTACTGAAAATTTTTACTGAAAATTTTTACTGAAAATTTTTACTGAAAATTTTTACTGAAAATTTTTACTGAAAATTTTTACTGAAAATTTTTACTGAAAATTTTTACTGAAAATTTTTACTGAAAATTTTTACTGAAAATTTTTACTGAAAATTTTTACTGAAAATTTTTACTGAAAATTTTTACTGAAAATTTTTACTGAAAATTTTTACTGAAAATTTTTACTGAAAATTTTTACTGAAAATTTTTACTGAAAATTTTTACTGAAAATTTTTACTGAAAATTTTTACTGAAAATTTTTACTGAAAATTTTGACTGAAAATTTTTACTGAAAATTTTTACTGAAAATTTTTACTGAAAATTTTTACTGAAAATTTTTACTGAAAATTTTTACTGAAAATTTTTACTGAAAATTTTTACTGAAAATTTCTACTGAAAATTTCTACTGAAAATTTCTACCGAAAGTTTTTTTTTTTTCTTGTGAAAATTTGTCTATAAAAACCAACGAAATTTCTTTGATTTTTTTTTTCGTATCAAAAATTGATCTCAAAAGAACAATCTAATTTTTCCTTATCTAGAAAAATTTATTTGAACCAATCTGTCCTTAAAAGTACAATCAAATATAAACCATTTAATAAAAATGGAAATATTGTAATTCCACCAAAAAAAAAAGGATAAATCGTGAAGAATAAACCGAAATTTTCAAAATATTTTCTCGCACAATATTGAGTACTTGTCGTATTTAAAACCAAAAGAAGACTAAAAAAAATAGAAAAAGTTTGTAAAAAGAATAGATAAACTATAGCTGAACACATGTTAAACATTGTAAATACATTTGATACACGTACAACGTAATAAATTTACCAGCAATCATTGTGCAATTTATTTCCAAACAAAAACCAAAATAACAAGTACCAACAACATTAGCAAAAAAAAAACACAACAAAATCGAATCTTAAGTTGAATAAAAGGAATGATACCATTTTGTATGTCAAACAAGATTTTACGACGTGCAATCGAGTCTCGATAATAAACGCACTCATAAATAATTAAACAAACACCAAAGTTCGAAGGATGCACATACTATTCTGTGTGTGTGTGGATTGCTTTTAGTTCTTTTAATGCATCTACAAAAAGGAATTCATTCACGCATGCATATATGTTTACAAACAATTTTTAAATAATCCTCCTTTTTTATTGTTTTATTAAAAAAATTATATTTTATTCCCGTTTACAAATATCTTATTACCGAGATAATATATCAAAAGTATTTATTGCACTCGAAATGTTGTAAAAGTGCGGCAATTTGCGAATTCAATGACAACTGCCATTACTACTACTACCACTACTACTATTTCTGCTATGACGAGTTCGTAAAAAAATATTTCTTGAATATTGTGACTACCCTTGCGCATTCGGCCTTGCCTGGCTCTGTGGACCCTTCAGATATCTGATCGGTCGTACATCTTAATCTCTTCGCTTATCTTCTGTTCCACACTGTATTAGTACCACTTTTTATCTTAGAAAACAACTGCAATACCAAAGCACACAATTATGAGTGCATAGATAGAAGATTATTTGTGCAAATTCTTAAAAAATAAATAATTATAATAAGTCTCTGGTTAGCCACGAGCCTAAAACAACAAAGAAAGAAAAAACCGTCATGTAGTAGGTTCTGTCCTTTGGCTTGGAATTATTACCTCGTTCCACGTTCCATAGTAAAAGTTACCGACCGATACGATTACATGACATTCGTCCCACTTTGGATTGTTTTTCGAATCCCGTTCTTGGACCATAACCAATGGTGCATTATTCCCATTTTTTTTTCAATTTTCCCTTCTTGTTCCTTGCTTTTTACTTTTATTGTTTTTGTTTTCCTTTCTGTTTGTAATTTTTATGTTGTTTTTAGATATACAATCGTCCTCCTACTTAAACTGTTAGTTTGCTTCTGTCGCGTACACATTTGAACTTCGGGGAAGTTTTTTCTATCGTTTCTCGTATTTATTATTATACCTTCCAATACTACACCTTCTAAGACAATTCAAACAAGAATAATGTGAGTTTGCTCACTTGGATTTCTTCTACTTGACAAGCAGACCAGTCAGTGTCAACCGCCTACACAGAGCAGGAAAATAGGCCACAAAATTTTCTCTTTACGGAAAAAGAAGGTATACCATTTGCCAAAAAAAAAACGAAAAAATATAAATAAAATTTTAAAAAACTTACAGTTAGACTGCATTTACGATTATTTTAAATTGAGTGTTTGATTTTTTAACCTTCCTTTTGCACTGTTTAAATATTTTACTGGGCCATTTTAAAGTAAACTAAAATTTTTGGTTTATAACTCTTGCATTAATAACATACCTGAATATATCTGTTCATAGAGTTCTCCTTTATCTCGTTTTCCAAATGAGTTTTTTCTACTATTATGGACTTGATATCAGATTTTTCTTCCTTCTATAAAGAGAAATTAGCAACTATTTTTGTTGGAGATCCCTTGAGGAATTTTTTGAGTGAAATAAACCCAACAATATTTTTTATCTATTATTTTTTTTGACCAAATATTTTTACTCTCATAAATTATTGGCACAAATATTATTCATAATTTTAAAAAATATTTTCAGTAAAAATTACAGCTAAACTTTTTTAAAGAATTATTCTTTAAGACTTTCTGGTGAATAATCCAAAACAATTTTCAGTAAAAAAAATCTTCAATGAAAATAAATTTTTAGTAAAAGAAAATGTTCAGGAAAAAAATAATTCGGCAAAAATTGTTCACTAAAAATATTTGCTCTAAAATTGTTTGGTAAAAATTGTTCAGTAAAAATTGTTCAGTAAAAATTTTCAGTAAAAATTTTCAGTAAAAATTTTCAGCAAAAATTTTCAGTAAAAATTTTCAGTAAAAATTTTCAGTAAAAATTTTCAGTAAAAATTTTCAGTAAAAATTTTCAGTAAAAATTTTCAGTAAAAATTTTCAGTAAAAATTTTCAGTAAAAATTTTCAGTAAAAATTTTCAGTAAAAATTTTCAGTAAAAATTTTCAGTAAAAATTTTCAGTAAAAATTT
Source organism: Atherix ibis (assembly GCA_958298945.1). Classification (NCBI taxonomy): domain Eukaryota; kingdom Metazoa; phylum Arthropoda; class Insecta; order Diptera; family Athericidae; genus Atherix; species Atherix ibis. The sequence goes on along the minus strand of OY282610.1, from coordinate 34,910,822 downwards.
TCAGTAAAAATTTTCAGTAAAAATTTTCAGTAAAAATTTTCAGTAAAAATTTTCAGTAAAAATTTTCAGTAAAAATTTTCAGTAAAAATTTTCAGTAAAAATTTTCAGTAAAAATTTTCAGTAAAAATTTTCAGTAAAAATTTTCAGTAAAAATTTTCAGTAAAAATTTTCAGTAAAAATTTTCAGTAAAAATTTTCAGTAAAAATTTTCAGTAAAAATTTTCAGTAAAAATTTTCAGTAAAAATTTTCAGTAAAAATTTTCAGTAAAAATTTTCAGTAAAAATTTTCAGTAAAAATTTTCAGTAAAAATTTTCAGTAAAAATTTTCAGTAAAAATTTTCAGTAAAAATTTTCAGTAAAAATTTTCAGTAAAAATTTTCAGTAAAAATTTTCAGTAAAAATTTTCAGTAAAAATTTTCAGTAAAAATTTTCAGTAAAAATTTTCAGTAAAAATTTTCAGTAAAAATTTTCAGTAAAACTTTTCAGTAAAACTTTTCAGTAAAAATTGTTCAGTAAAAATTGTTCAATAAAAATTGTTCAGTAAAAATTGTTCAGTAGAAATTGTTCAGTAAAAATTGTTCAGTAAAAATTGTCAGTAAAAATTTTCAGTAAAAATTGGTCAGTAAAAATTGTTCAGGAAAAATTGTTCAGTAAAAATTGTTCAGTAAAAATTGTTCAGTAAAAATTGTTCAGTAAAAATTGTTCAGTAAAAATTGTTCAGTAAAAATTGTTCAGTAAAAATTGTTCAGTAAAAATTGTTCAGGAAAAATTGTTCAGTAAAAATTGTTCAGTAAAAATTGTTCAGTAAAAATTGTTCAGTAAAAATTGTTCAGTAAAAATTGTTCAGTAAAAATTGTTCAGTAAAAATTGTTCAGTAAAAATTGTTCAGTAAAAATTGTTCAGTAAAAATTGTTCAGTAAAAATTGTTCAGGAAAAATTGTTCAGTAAAAATTGTTCAGTAAAAATTGTTCAGTAAAAATTGTTCAGTAAAAATTGTCAGTAAAAATTTTCAGTAAAAATTGGTCAGTAAAAATTGTTCAGGAAAAATTGTTCAGTAAAAATTGTTCAGTAAAAATTGTTCAGTAAAAATTGTTCAGTAAAAATTGTTCAGTAAAAATGTTCAGTAAAAATTTTCAGTAAAATTTTTCAGTAAAACTTTTCAGTAAAACTTTTCAGTAAAAATTGTTCAGTAAAAATTGTTCAGTAAAAATTGTTCAGTAAAATTGTTCAGTAAAAATTGTCCAGTAAAACTTGTTCAGTAAAAATTGTTCAGTAAAAATTGTTCAGTAAAAATTTTTCAGTAAAACTTGTTCAGTAAAAATTGTTCAGTAAAAATTGTTCAGTAAAAATTGTTCAGTAAAAATTGTTCAGTAAAAATTGTTCAGTAAAAATTGTTCAGTAAAAATTGTTCAGTAAAACTTGTTCAGTAAAAATTGTTCAGTAAAAATTGTTCAGTAAAAATTGTTCAGTAAAAATTGTTCAGTAAAAATTGTTCAGTAAAAATTTTCAGTAAAAATTGGTCTGTAAAAAATGTACAGTAATTTTTTCAGTAGAAATTTGTGGTCGAAATTTTTGATCGAAATTTTTGGTCGAAATTTTCGGTACAAATTTTCGACACAGATTTTCGGTACATATTTCGATAAACTATAATAGATAATCTTCATTTTAGTTCAAAAGTTCAAGTCCGTAGGTCCAAATGGGTTTTAGTACAGTATCGAATGTTTGGACTTTATTATTTAGCGATAGTTTTGATCTGTTTCAAATTTTTTTGTTTTATATAATGGGTCCTAAATGAGTCGTTTATATAAATATCGTTTTTTTTTTGTATTTTCTGCAATTGATATTTCATTAGCATATAAAAAGACGCTTGTTTAAAGGGGAAAGTAAACACATTAACACTTTAATGGATGATTAATCCAGTTTCTTGGATTTGGATATGGCTTCGTAGAGTTTGACATATATTTTTTTATAATTTTTAAGCCATATCATCAGCAAATGTTTCTGGAAGGATACTATTGACTGTGTGGATGGGACCAAGAATGCTACCTTAAGGTATCCAGTCATGTATCTCGGCTGTATTGGAATATTAGACCATATCCATAACTTGGAAGTGACGTTGTGATAGATAAGACTTAACAATGAGCTAATAAGTGGGGAGATCGCCTATCTGCTTGAGCTCCCAGAGCAATCTAGTATGACATACACGGTCAAATGGAAGTGTTATATCAAGAAACACACCTGAACAATATTTTTTTCATGCAAGGAAGGATGCAATGAAATCGACAACTGGATAGAGTATTTTGAAGACTAGTTTTTCGAGAATTTTTCCCATTATTGGAAGTAAACTAATGGCCTTATAAAACGAAGGTAAATTGACAGGTTTATTTGTGGCCAAGGGATTGTTTCAATCAATGTAATGGCAGAATTACGATTTTTTTTTGTATTTGCCTTCATATAACAACATAAATGAGATCAAAAACTTGGTGTATTTTTATTTGGTAGGCGGTCGATTATACAATATAATATTTTAGATTTTGGATGGGGTAAAGTGCTTAGCAGATAGATTCATAGGAAGTGGGTTAATTAATTTAATTGTTAATGTATCAGAATTTAAAAGGCCAAACTTTTTGACAGCGTTTTTCAAAAACGTCAATATTTTCTTTGCTGGATTTTGCCGCACGTTCTATCATCCATTTTTGTGAATAGTTAGTTTTTTTTCCGCAAAAGTAACAATTTTGTATCTGATCAAGTAGATATATAATTTGTTAATGTTTCTGTGTATTTTTTTTTTTTTTTCTAAATTTATTAAGTTATTTTTAAGTGCAGCTCTCGTTATTATTGATTAAGTTTAAGGATGTCACTGGACATTTTTGGACATTGCCATGTGGGTCTGGCTATGATTCTAATGATTTCTGACTGCATATACACTACGGCTGACAATTTTAACTTATAAGATTATTATCTAAAATTATAAATACTAATTAAGTGTTTAGGAAAATGACTAAAACTTTTTTCCAGAATAATACATTAATACCTGGGCTCCAGTTAATTTGCCGCTCATATTGAGAGTAAAACGCAGTAGCAAAATTCCTCTTCTAATATCTAAGTTTAAAAATATTTAAATTTAAATTTATAATAAAATGATTCAAAATTTGTACAAATTCAAAAATATATTCTCTTATCGATTTTGTATCTTTGATTTTAGCCTTCAGAATGGATGGACTTACCTGCAATTTGGTTCCAGCTGAATGGATCGATATTAACGGAGCAATTGACAGAGCTCCACAAGCAGGTCAGTCAATAAATATAAACTTTTTAACAGTTTATGCTATTTTAATTATTTAATATGCACATTTGTATATTTTTTTCTTAAAAGTATTTCTAAATACATTCTTGAAAATTGCAAAGCAGCAAAAAGCGTTACTGCACAAAAATGAATACATTTTTTGAAAAGATAGTTTCATAAATTCCACTTTCGATATGTTAGCATATGTGTACGTAATATTTTTTAAAGAAATTTTTTTTTTTGATATTTCATAAAAAATTAGAATTTTAAATGGTTTTTTTTTGAATGTGAAATTTATTACAACAATACAGTGGAGCCTAAAAAAAAACGAATCAGCAATAATTATGGAAAAAAACGACGACTTATGGAGAAAATGATCATTTCGTACTATGTAAATTTGACAGGAAAAACGAGCACTTTTTTGAAAGTACCTTCCAATTGCACATAATTTTTATAAAATTAAAAATATGCTTTGGAAAATTTTGACATTCCGATTAAATTCTATCACAATTTTAGGTGTAATAATATTTTCTTTTTAAAAAAAATCAAAAAATAATTCATCTCATTTTATAGATATTAGACGAACGTTTTTGAATGACAATAAAAAATAACATATTTTATTGATTCTAGAATTCTTTTCTTTTTTAGACGACTCACACAGTTCCCAAGGCAGTATATCAGGTGACGGTAAGTGAATATCTTTCGGTTTATTTGAAAATTATCACATTTACTATTATTAATAATTATGACCAATTAAATGTGATATTCATAAAAAAATGCATCATATTAGTACCAAAGATATCAGCGGTAGGTAATCTATTGAATTGCTCGAATTCATCCATAAAGCTCTGGATCAGTCCGAGTTATTTGCAGAACGTTTGAATAACTTTAATTTGGATGATACGCACACATACGAGGAATAAAAGGTATTCTCCAAGTAAAAATATAATAAGTGCCCATAAATAAAATCCGGCTAAGAGATGATTTTAAAAACAAAAGAACAAAAATCCTTACAACTCCTAAGCGAACTATTAAGCCAAGTTGAACCCAATAAAATTCCCAATGTTGGTCTTATGGACCAAAACGATCAAACTCCTCGGCTTCTGTGAGTCTGCCAGCCATCAAAATCGCAAAGCCACCGTGTACAACCAAAGCGGAAATGATGGTGGTTAGTTATATGTATGTAAGGCTGTGTGGTTATTGTTGGGATCACTTGACTCCAGATTCACTTTAACAATTTTGAGCACAGGTTGATTTGATATTATCAGACGGTCCGAATGGTCCAAGTGTAAAGCTCGTACGTTGGTCTGGTTTAGTTCGTTTATAACTCTTGCATTTATGACTTACCTGAATGTATCCGTTCATAGAGTTCTCCTTTATCTCGTTTTCCAAATGAGTTTTTTCTAGTATTTTGTGGTTAATATCAGAGTTTTATTCTTTTTATAAAGAGAAATTAGCAACTATTTTTGTTGAGGAACCCTTGAGGATTTTTTTTAATGATATTCGTTGAGAGTATTCATTTGATATAATCAATTATAGCTACGGTAAATAACCCCAATTATCGTTAAATAAATCATTTAAAAATCAAACAATATTTTTTATCTATTATTTTTTTTAGACCAATGATTTTTGCTCCCATAAATTATTTGCAAAAATTTTATTTATTATTTTGAAAAATATTTTTAGTTAAAGTTATAGGTAAATTTTTTTACAGAAATATCCTGTAAGACTTTCTGGTGAAAAGTCCAAAGCAAATCCAATAAAACAATATTTCGTAAAAATAAAATTTTCAGTGAAACTAAATTTTTAGTAAAAAAAAAAAGTTCAGTAAAAAAATTGTTCAGTAAATATTGTTCAGTAAAAATGAATCAGCAAAAATTCTTCACTAAAAATAGTTCAACAAAAATTGTTCAGTAAAAATTGTTCAGTAAAATTTGTTCAGTAAAAATTGTTCAGTAAAAATTCTTCACTTAAAATTGCTCATTAAAAATTATTCAGTAAAAATTGTTCAGTAAAAATTGTTCAGCAAAAATTGTTCAGTAAAAATTGGTCAGCAAAAATTGTTCAGTAAAAATTGTTCAGAAAAAATTGTTCAGAAAAAATTGTTCAGAAAAAATTGTTCAGAAAAATTGTTCAGCAAAAATTGTTCAGTAAAAATTGGTCAGCAAAAATTGTTCAGTAAAAATTGTTCAGTAAAAATTGTTCAGCAAAAATTTTTCACTAATTTGTTTTAGTAGAAATATTGGTCTAAATTTTTGGTCGTAATTTTTGGTCGAAAATTTTGGTCGAAATTTTTGGTCGAAATTTTTAGTACAAATTTTCAGTTTTACTTTTCGGTACAAATTTTCGGTACAAATTTTCGGTACTAATTTTCGGTACAAATTGTTGGTATTAATTTTGCGTACATATTTTCGGGTACAAATTGTCGGTAGAATTTTTGGATAGAAAAATTCATGAAAAAAATTAGTAGAATTTTAACGAATAATATTTTAACAAAGTTTTTTATAATCAATATTCATTTCGTATGAACAGTTTTGCTGTCAAAATTTTCCAATAAACATGAAGACTTAAAAATGTTTAATAAAATTTTAGTTTAAAATCATTCCAAGATATTGCCTAGAATTTCTTTTTCGGATAGCATTTCGTATTTGGCATTCGAAAATGGTAAAATGTTGTCAGTATGCAGCATTCTTCAGTATTTTACCTTCGAAGGTAATTTATTTTCTTGATATGTCTGTTTATGTTACAACTAACCAGCATTTATGTTAACTGCATGTATCACCACGAATTCCTCGAGCATGGCGGTCAGTCAACGGGTTTCCTGCATTGGAATGGACCTCCTCAAAGGCGTTGGTGTTAATTGTATGACAAAATTGCTTGTTACTTGTTCGCAAAATACCAGAAACCTCCAAACGAATTATTTTCTCATTCAATTCGATTTATTTTTATTAGAAAATTTCCATGTTCCTATAATTTTTCGTATGTTTGCATGTACAAACGTAAAGCAATTGATCAACAAGTTATCTGGAAAAGTTTGTTACGAATTTTCTAAAATTTGTGTGAGCCACTATCGGAAAACATGGAAAGATTAGCGCAAAAGAAAATGTTCATAAACAATAAAGAAAAATTTATTGAAATTGGTATAATTTTGTGATATATGAAATTGTGTATTTGGAATTTTTTTTTTTTTTGATCCTCTTTTATTTTGTTGCTTTAGATAAGCGGAAGAGTGGGGCAACTCATATGAGTTTGGGCGATATTTAACTATGTGGACAAGTTATAGTAGCAAGAAATTGTTAAACTGATAATAGTAATGAGGATGAAAATTTCAATTCTAGCATATGGAAAATGTAAAATATTTTTTAAAAAACTAAAGAAAATTTTTGAATTAAAAAAAAAAGTTTTTGCATATATTTTGTGCGATTTTCTAGTTGGTTCTTTTTATTTTTCGCACCCTTTTCGAATTACAATCCATTTGACTTTCTGCAATATGAACAGTATATAAAAAAATGCATTAACGTTTACAACTTTTCACAATATTTTGATACGTTTTCTTTTTGTTGAAATTTTACTAAACCTTATTTATATTCAAGAAAAGAAGAGAAAGAATATATTACAAAATTTCAACGTATTATCATTTGGAAATTGTGATTAATTCACAGTAAATAAAAAAATACCCCAAAACGAATGGTAAACGTCAACCTTCACGCAATATGCCTTTAGAGGCTACAATTGCATCAGAACAATTTCACGAATTATTGCTATCACCCTGTAAGACTTTAAAAAAAAAAACAATAACAATAACAATAACAACAACAAAACTAAAATTCAATTTTATATGATTTTATTTATTTTTATTCAATTTTCTACTTTGCAATCGTATTTTTCATTTAACAAATCAACACTTCTTTTTACCTTACCTGAGATTTAACCAGTTTACTAATAATATAGTTTTTTTTTTTTTTTTTTTTTTTTAAATTTACCGTTGTTTTTGTTTATTTATTTTAGTAAATTTTATTTTAATTAAAATTAAGTAAGGTGAACGAAAACCTTGGTATATAAAAATTATTTCCTAAGAAAATCTACAAAATTATGAACATTTTACAATAGTATGCATTTTATACATTTTTTCTTAAATTAAATTAATTTAATTTTTTAAATCAATTTAGTTATTTATAATAGAAAATTTTAAAATATTATTTTTATTTATGAAAATTCATTACATGCTTTTTGTGGAATTTTTGAATTTCCACAATATTATTTTCCGTGAATGCATTTTACATGAAACAGCATCAAATTGAGTATGGTCGTTTTATGATATAATAAAATTATTTTTTTTCGATAGTTTTAGTTATTAAACATTTTTTTACCATAAATAAATATTTTTATACAAAAACGGTTAAAAAAAAAATATATATTTTTTTATAAGAATGTATTTGAAAAATTGAGAAAATATTAGAAATTTTTAAAGGGGAAAATTTTTATGCTCTCCATTTTTATGCATAATAATTTAGAGAAAAAAAAATTTTTAATTGAAATTATTTTTATTATAACAATTAAATTTCAATAGAAATTTTTTTTATAAAAATTTGTAAATAATTTATAAGCAAAGAATTTATGTAAAAACTTTTGTAAACGACTTAAGGAAAATATTTAAAAATAAATTTAAAAAATTTCTTTTTTAAAAAAAAAATTGTTTGGTTTTGTTTTCAAAAACATCAGTTAAAAAAAATTAAATTTAAATTTGATATAAAGTAAATTTTTTTGTTAGGAAAAAAAACCTCCTTCCGATGTAGGAGTAATTTTTTAGATAAGAAAATTTAATGAACTGCTCTCATAACCTCACATTAACGTATCAGTTCTTTTAACCTTACATTTGCGTTTTCCTAACCTCACATTTACATTTTATTTAACCTCAAATTATCATTATTAGCTACCTTACATTACTAAATATATCAAAGACCGTTGTAGAAAAAAAAATTACAATTCTCGACTAATATAATCACTTGAGGGGGTAATCTTAGTTCCAAGTATGGGTGAAATCCGTGAGGAAAATTTTAGTAATTTTGTTGTCATATTATCCACAGATGGATCGACAATCAAGAATTTCAAAATAAATTAATAGCAAATCGATCTCAACAGAATAATCGAACTTAGCTCACAGGCCAATATGCAAATACGATCGAAAATGCGGCAATCAAAAGTGCAACTCGATTCCGTTTAAGTCAATCGATTTGGTTGGTTTTCCTCGTTTTATGCTCGTTTTTGCTGCATTTTTTTTTTTTTAATAAAATCTCTGAATTTTCTCTACTACTCGATAGATTCTGTCTGTCAACTGATCAATTCCATAGTACATTCTATAAATTGTTTGGTATTGGATTCTATCATAATACCGGTGTACCAGTACATGCATTGCTTTGTTCTGGAATCGAATTAAATCGTATCGTATTGCGGATCATATCGGATACTTATCTTGTATAGTATCGAATCGCTTCAAATAGAAACAATTGTATAGTAGATGAGGGGAAAGTTGTGCAGGTTGAAGACTCAAAGATAATAGCCGTTTCGTTGTAATAGATCTCGGTCAAATGGCAGAAATTGCATAATTTTTTAAATAATTGATTGTAAATAACTTTGGGATAAATCAATCGTTGGGCATATCTTAAAATCAATGAGTGTATTATTCAAAAAAAAAAAAAACACAGTATTTATGGGGAAAGGGGTTAAGTATACTGAAGCTTACTCGATACCATAATATCTGCACAGTTTTACCTAAGCAATATTCACAGTTCAAATCTTATAGTTACCGATAGAAAAACCCAACCGGAATTCAGTAATACCATTGCTAATAATAATAATAATAGTAAAAAGCTAAACGAGTAAACATACTGCCAAAAACCGATAGAAATACGATGAAAAATTGTTAAATTCAAATAGTGACCAAAAACAATAAGAGCAGCCGCTAAATTCAAAACGGATGCAGATTAAATGCAGACCAGACCAGAGATCGGATCAACTAGCCATGCAGATACTTACCTCCACAGATTTATGCCCTCCGCAGATTTATCAGATTTATCGAATTCGTTTAAGACTGGATCTGATCATATGTGCATATACTGTATACTCATCGAAACAGAAGTTAAAGTAGATTGGATGGATGTAGCTGTCCTTTTCATACTCATAGAAAGTCACTGCAATACGGAATCGGAAATCCATATCGATGTCAATATCGATTTCGTTAAACAAGCTAACAACAAGACAGGTTAATCAGTCGATAGTCTTTGAGGGTATTTTTCTTGATTGCTTCTTTCGTTCATATTTTCTTTTTTTTCTTCTTCTGTTCAGAATCAGAACATAACAGAATAACAGTTTATGGTCTTTCTTGTAATTTTTCTTCTTTTTCTAAGATTCGAGCATGAGTCCTCTTGAAAAAAAATCTATTAAAAATATTAATAAATAATTTTGCAATGAATTTTGGTAAATATTCGTAAAAAAAAAAAATTATATGATCTTCGTACAATATGGCATGATACTGTCTAGAAAATGTCAAATTCGATCACATAACAGGGTCATAGCGTAAACATGGAAAAATCGTATATCGATCGTTTTGGAGTCTATCGCATCTCAAACATGTCGCATTCCTTTTTCGATTATCTTGTGATCTCTCGATTTATTTGTACGGCATTCACTTGTATGTGGATTAATTTTCCCACATAAGAAGAAAAGAAAACAAATCAAGAAAATTCCTTATATTGTAGTATAGAAAATCTACAGAAAATCTATTATTAACAACTAAGTACAAGTATTTATATATATCACCATATTTAAGTAGTTCTGAGTTTATTTTTAGTTTAGTTGAATTTATTTCCATTCGTTTGGGTTCTCAATTCGTATTTTTGTCGATTTGTAAATATTTTCGAAAATCCAAACTGAAAACGTTATTTAATAGTGGATACTGGCTGTACTGTATTGGACCGAATGGCCAGACCATAAAGCACGTTAGGACTTGCGGTGGTCTTTTGACCTCATGGCTTTTGCATTGGCAAATCTGACCTCACGAAATACGGTGACGATGATGACGACAGCTGGCTGCTCTTGTACTCTACTAGACACACAAAATACTTAATACAAAATCTGTTTACTATACGGAACCCCACAAATGCTCGATTAGAAGAGAGTGCAGTCGAATAGCCTGTCAGATATCACTTGCAATCGAGAGCTAAGTGCACCTTTCGAACTTTTCAATTGGATTTTGGTTATTTATGCAGACACAAATCTTTTAAAAAAATTATATATAATAAGACTTTTCAATTATATTTTTATATCGTTTCTTATTTTATTTCCCACAACAATAAAAAAATGAAAATTACTCTTAACTATTTCGTTTCGAACAATATTGCTTCGAACAATTCTGTTTCGAACGATTTTTTTTTTTTGAACTTTATGATTTTATTTTAAATAACTTTTTTTTTGTAATGTTTTCAATTATTTTTAATGGTATTTTAAAGAAAATAAAATTATTAAAATTAACAGTCCTGTCATTTGATAGATGTTAAAAATTGAAAATATCATATTTTAAAAAAGACTATGGAAAAGCCATTGTTTACATAAAAATTGACTGTCTGTTCCAGAATTTGTAATTTCAAGATTTAGTGAAGTTAATTAGCCTCCAGAAACATAATATTTATAAGACTAAATAAATAATTATATTATAATGAATAATTTATTAAATTTAGAGCATCTAAAAATTCAGTATCCGCCAAGTTATGCCCGAATTATAGATCGAAAAAATCCACAAAAATTACCCACACAAAATCGAGTTCTGCATTAACTATTTTGATAATAATTTAAATAAAATTAATTTTTTTTATATAACGGCATTATTTAATCAATATAAATTTGTAAAAATTTATAAAAAATTTAACTTAAAAAATAGTTTAATTAAGTTTACTTTCTAAATTACAAATTGGATAACCTCTTATGATGAACTGTGTGCCACAGGATTGACATATAGGCCAGTTGGTGTTACCAATGATAAAATCATGGCTGATAGCATAATTATATTTTATTAATTTTTTTTTATTGTTACCTCTTTTGTCCTTAAATATTTACAGGTTCTTTAAAAAATTTTAGTAAAAAAATGTTCAGTAAAAATTATTCAGCAAAAATTTTCAGTAAAAATTTTCGGTAAAAATTATTCAGTAAAAAATTGTTCAATAAAAATTGTTCAGTAAAAATTGTTCAGTAAAAATTGTTCAATAAAAAATAAACAGTAAAAGTTGTTCAGTAAAAATTGTTCAGTAAAATTGTTCGTTAAAAATTATTCTGTGAAAATTGTTCTGTCAAAATTGCTCAGTCAAAATTGTTCAGTAAAAATTGTTCAGTAAAAATTGTTCAGTAAATATTGTTCAGTTAAAATTGTTCAGTAAAAATTGTTCAGTAAATATTGTTGAGTAAAATTGTTCAGTAAAAATTGTTCAGTAAAAATTGTTCAGTAAAAATGGTTCAGTAAAAATTGTTCAGTAAAAATTGTTCAGTAAAAATTGTTCAGTAAATATTGTTCAGTTAAAATTGTTCAGTAAAAATTGTTCAGTAAATATTGTTCAGTTAAAATTGTTCAGTAAATATTGTTCAGTTAAAATTGTTCAGTAAAAACTGTTCAGTAAAAATTGTTCAGTAAAAATTGTTCAGTAAAAATTGTTCAGTAAACATTGTTCAGTAAAAATTGTTCAGTAAAAATTGTTCAGTAAAAATTGTTCAGTAAAAATTGTTCAGTAAATATTGTTCAGTAAAAATTGTTCAGTAAATATTGTTCAGTAAAAATTGTTCAGTAAAAGTTTTCGTTTAAAATTATTCAGTAAAAATTGTTCAGTAAAAATTGTTCTGTAAAAATTGTTCTGTAAAAATTGTACAGTTAAAATTATTCAGTAAAAATTCTTCAGTAAAAGTTGTTTAGTAGAAATTGCTCAGTAAAAATTGTTCAGTGAAAATTATTCAGTAAAAATTGTTCAATAAAAATTTGTTTGTAAAAATTGTTCAGTAAAAATTGCTCAGTAAAAATTATTCAGTAAAAATTTTTTTATAAAAATTGTTCAGTAAAAAATGATATTTAATAGAGCCTAAAGTTTTTAATAATTTATATTTGTCTGTTTTTAATCAATTAATGAACATTTTGATCTTTCTTTCTAAATATTTCCATTTGTTTCCTCTAATGTTTTTAGTTGTTTCCTCTGATGATCAGTTATGAAATTTAAAAACCCATTTTTTTTTAAACATTTTTGCTAAAAAAATTTTTCCATACTTTAAATTATGATTCATCAATAAAACAATAGTTTTTCTTGTGAATCATAAATTCCCATAAATTTGAATATGACTCATACGGTTTTGGGTGGCCATCATTATTATAAAAAAAATTGTTAGATTATCAAAATAAATGAGATATATTAAAAGTAGCATAAATTATTATGGATATTTCTTTCAATGTAAATATTCACACTTGATATTAAATACCAAAAAAAAAAGAGGAAACATATTAATGATAAAAAGAAGAATTTGCAACTCTTTTTTTAACAAAAAACCAGGCATACATGTAAATTTTGAATAAATGAAAATCACTATTTACCACTTGCAACTATAATTATGGACACAGCGATTGGAACTACTGTAAAAGAAAGCCGAACAGAGCATATTATAGTACCTGGCTGGCTGGCTGGCTCGTGGATATTTGTATCAATAAAACTGATCACAATATTATGCCGGTTAGAATAAGCGGATTAGCCCCAAACATCAACTAGCTTTAATGCAATAGAGCCTCACGCCCAAATCAAAATTGGTATATTTGTTCAAGCAATAGAGTAACTGTACGATATCCAGCACTATTAGTACAGCAAGACACCATCGCCAAAAGAAACTGTCCTTTAACAAACTGACCAATGTATGTTACATATGTGCTGGTGCTAGTGCTGGTATGCCTTTTGGTCATCGACGGACTCCCGATTAACGCTCTTTACATGCAAACACTGGGCGCCTCAATGCCGTCGATTATCAATTCTCTTGTAGAGTTTGGCTTCGAATGTTGTTCTACGATTGCCAATTGCCGATTGCCGATTGCCAATTGCCGATTACCGAAATGTATTCGATCTACCGGGGGAGTTTGGCAGGCGGTTCCACCATTCCGTTTTCGCAGTGAATAGTTACATGTGATCATGATTTTAATTCATGTAATTAGTCGGACATGTGTTTATAGAAGTCTAGTCCGTTTTACCTCCCAACGCTCGCCAAATCCGAATAGTTCGATTCCATTCAATTTGGTTTCTTTTTTGTTCTGATATCAATTTTAGTGTTATCCTAGAACTACCAACAACAGCAAGCAGCTTGGGTCCTAATCATATGCGAATTTGCGTAGGCCTAACTTAACCATTTCGCAATCCCTTTAGCACTTTTGTGACCATGTTCGCTCGTTGGCCAGTGTCGACTAAGCAATTCGAATAACTATTATTATGTCGACAACTAACCAATAAAACGAAACGAACAGTTTCGGCCAACACTGCAATTGGCACTTTGGGAGCTCCTGTTGCCGATGCTTTTTCTGCTCCTGCTGCTGCTGCTGTTGCCACTGATGCCTTCACTACTGTTGGACAATGCGGCGTGCCGTATTATTATCATCAATGTTATTAGGATTATTGGTGGTGTTATTATTATGCGTTCATGTGCATGCAAAGTAATATAGTGCGATCAACGTTACAAGGTGCGTACATTTAGTGCACCAACGCAAACCAATTATGGTATATCCGAATGAGATGGTCATTTCGCCAGTTACATCGAGGATTATTAGTGCAATGATCATCAGGGCGCTACGGAAATTCTTCATATTCACAACCGTACATTGATTATTGCTAGTATATTCGGTTGAATAGGAAATTGATCAATGCTCCAACAAAATGTTACCGTTTTTCTTTCTCGAAGACCGACAGGTGAATGGGCAATGGATGGACATACCAATAGGGAGGTAAGAGTATTTTGAAGCCGACGTATACAGTAGACTGATGGTGGACAGGCGTTTAGTGTCTCCCCAAGCTATACTAATCGATGTGTTTATATGGCATGATTGTGCCTATTCTATGTCGTCGTACTCATATATTCAACACTCGATCAATGTAACGCCACTTTTCAGGCACCTTGAAAGAAACAAAACTGACTGACTGACTGACTATCTAAACTACCGAAATAACTCCGTTCCCTCTTCTGTTTCCTTTAGTGCGGCATGAATTTTCCTCATTTCTACTGAATCCCACAGTGTCCGTTGTTATAGTCGATTTGCCCAAAACAGCATATCTATGAAAATTCCTATCGTCGAGTCAATTCAATTTTATAAATTGCATAACATTAGAAGTCGCTAATACTGTAATAACAATAATAATAAGAAATTGTTAAATGCCTGCTTGTCTATTCACCATATTCCAGATAGCTGACCATTATGGTGGGCTGCCTTGATTACTGCACGACTCTATATATAAAAAAAAAAAAATTAAATTTTAAAAGCACATTGAAATCCGCCCGCACGCAAACTATACCATTTTTAATATACACAACCTCTTGGCATCGATCACCCCTCTCCCATACTGTACATACCCTGTACGATCACGAAACACCATAACACCAAGTAAAGAATATTGTGAAAATATGTGTAATTGTTTTATAAAATAAATTCAATAAAATGAATGGAAAAAGAAATAAAAGCTAACAAGTTGAGAGAATTGATTCGATGCAAAATAATAAGAATAAGATTCGAACATACAAAGCGGCAGTGCTCGTTAATGATAAGAGATTAGACGCCGTCACCAAGTGTATAGGATAGTCGTACTTTTATAGAGACATAATAAATAAATTGTCGAATAATATCTGCACGAAAAGATATGTGTGGAAATTCCAGAAAAATCACCAGGGGTCCCCATTGTGGAATGATTGCACTTTGTCGAAATAATAACGTCTACTGTTGGTAGGGGTACTCGTACTTTTAGCGAATACGATTGTCATTTGACACTTGCCACTTTTACCATTTGCACTTGTCCGGTCGCATTCACACTGGGCTTCGAATGTTATCAGAAATTTTATTTTCTTTTATCCTTTTTATAGTAATTTTAAATTTAATTGAATATAAAAGAAAGAAACGTGAATGCAACACAAACTAAAGAGGAATTTCTATTGTCCAATATACAGGGTGTTCTAAACAAAAGTTTACAATTTTTATATTACCAATAATTTTCGATTGACATAAAAATAAATAATTTTCTTGATAAAAATAAATATTTATTAACTAAATAGATATCACGGGTCTTGTAGGAAAATTTAAGCTTTTTTTTTGATGATATTTTTCAATACGTTTTTACACATTTTTGAGTTAATTGCGTATTTTTACTTCGAGTTGTTCAATTGTTTCCAGTTGGTTAGCTGGACTATTCTTTTAAAGTATCCATACAGGAAAAATTTGAAAGCGGTTAAATCTGTGGAGCCAGAAAGTCCAGTCGAAATCAACACTTTTCATTGGTCGGAAAATTTCCACGAAACCGCGTGCAGTTTGTACGAGGGTCGTTCAATAAGTCCTTAGAAAAAGGTGGAAAAAACTGTTTTTAAAAAAAAAAAAAAATTTTATTTTTCAACATAATCGTCTTTTAGCTCTATACACTTTTCCAACCGTTTTTCCAAAATTTTTATCCCGTCCAAAAAATAGGATTTCGGAAGTTCTGCAAAATACTCATCCGTTTGAGCAATGACGTCCTCGTTGGAAGTGAACCGTCGTCCGCCAAGCCAGAAAATAGTCACTCGGGGCCAAATCTGGTGAATAAGCGTGATGCTACAACAATTCCATTCTCAATTCCACAATTTTGGCCATGGAAACAGCGCAGGTGTGCACACGCGCATTGTCCTGATGCAAGAGGATTTTTTTCTTCTTCAGGTGGGGGCGTTTCTCCTTGATTTCCCCGCTCAACCGTTGCCATAACGATGCGTAATACGCTCCTGTTATTGTTTTTCCTTTTTCCAAGTAGTCGATAAAAATGATGCCCTGCGAATCCCAAAAGACCGTGGCCATCACCTTGCCGGCTGATGGCACAGTTTTTGCCTTCTTCGGAGCCCGTTCACCCTTGAAAATCCACTGTGATGACTGTCTCTTCGTTTCTGGAGTGTAGTCGTGTATCCAGGTTTTGTCCACAGTGACATATCGACGAAGGAATTCGGCAGGATTGCGATGAAAGAGTGCCAACATAGCCTCAGAGTCCACTACACGATTGCGCTTATTCTCATCTGAGAGCAAACGCGGCACCCATCTTGCCGAAGTTTTTTTCACAGACAATTTTTCATGCAAAATTGAAGCGACTGTACTTTGTGATATGCTCGTGGCTTCAACTTATTCTTATTTAATTCGCCGATCGTTCAAAATCAGATCGTGGATTTTGTCGATGATTTCAGCAGTAGACATCTTAACTGGGCGTCCTGAACGATGTTCATCTTTTGTAGATGAACGGCCACGTTTAAATTCATTCACCCAATTGTAAACCGTCGCAAACACAGGTGCAGATGTGCCATGAACTGCATCCAACTCGGCTTTGATATCTTTCGGGCTTAAGCCTTTCAAATGGAGATGTTTGATGACAGCCCTAAACTCGCTTTTTGCCATTGTTATGCACAAATAAATGTCGTTAACTTTAATCGACGATAGAAATTGACCTACGCTATGGATCGAGCTGAAATTTTGACAGATTTCCTAATGATAATGAAAAAAAAAATCTTTACCGACACTACGAGCGCAATTTCTCGGATTTTCTAAGGACTTATTGAACGACTCTCGTAACTTGCTTTCGTCGTGTTAGAAGCGCATGTCATGCCAGCCCAATTGGTCCCATTCAAGAATGAAAAAGTTCTGTAGTATCTTTCTATAATATAATATATTTCAGGCATTGTCAGTAACGTCTTCAAAGAACGGATTACCGATCAATGACACCTCCGACCTAAACATCCGCACTCTACGAGGCTGTAAGAATGGTTCGTGAATTGTTTCTAGATTTTCGCAGCGTTTATTAGCAAAGCCGCTTAAATCAGAATCAAGTCTATGAAGCTCTGGAATATTTTCGCTTCATTGCTGGTGGGGCCTAAATTATATACGGTTATATAAATATAAATCTTTTTATGAAAATATGCCGCACAACGGCTTTGAAGAGATTCAATTTTTGTTTTTTTTTTAAGGAGGCTATCGGAGGCTCCTGGACTTTTCAAGTTTAACCACTTTTTATCTGACCTTTAAAAAAAATTTATTTAAAAAAGTAATTTTTATTTAAACTGCTCAAAGATCCCCGCGGTGGGTTGTTAGATATAAATCAGACTATCATCCCAATGATGGTCAGTGCCTAACAGCGGATAACAGGAGATATCTATTAATAGATATCTAATGTTAATCCACTTGCAAATGCAATTCTTAATGACCTCCTATGAAGAGAGAGCGTGGGGCATAGGAGAAAATGTCGAATAGTGCTTTGGATGTGAGAGACCTGAAATTTGTTAGATGGTTCTTCAGGAACTCGAGAGCGTGATCACTCCCAATTCATACTTCAGGGTCAGGGCCCAGACATCTGGTATTTATTTTTGCCGTTGAAGGGAAGGTTTTTGGTGTTAATTTAGTCAAGTAGATAGAATCCCAGTCTACACATAAGGTACAGGTCATCGATTGTCTTTAATCGTAAATCTGTCCGACTCTACAACCAATTGGATCAAAATAATGAAGAGCTTAAGGTATCTGTAAAGGCCATTAAGCATTGTAAGCGTGATGTATGAGATGCCAAAAAGGTCGGCTTTCGATGATTAAATTTTAACAAATTATGCTATTATTGGCTTCAACAAAAAAAAAAAATTTTTTTTAAAAAAATATATTAAGAATAAATTCGAGAACAAAAATATTTTCGACAAATTTATTAATATAAAAAATTTTTTATAAATCATTTCAAATTATGTTCAATCAGAAGAAAATTCAAATGTGGCTCCAAAAAAACCACGTTTCGTTTTTGCCACCCCGACAAGCCATAAAAACTTTAATGTCATTTTTAAAAATTATTTTCCTGAATTACTTTCAAAATTATATAAGTAACAATTCTGCCCATAATTGCTAATCATTATTTAAAATCGAATTTTAAATTCATCCCATTTAAGGAGGCTACCTTTAAAAAAAAAATCAGCTTTCTTTAATTCATTTTTTTTTAATTATTTACTTCAACATCAAAAAAAAAAAAAAACTTACACGATTGAGAGTCAATAGAATAAAATCCAGAAGATTTTTTGGTAATCATAGACAAACCAATTGAAAGGAACACCTTAACACTATCCCTAGTAGTTTAGGTGGCAGTTAAAATTTATATATTTTTGTGTTATATAAACTGGAAGAGAATCTGGAGAATTATTGGTGGCAATAAACAAACTAATTCACACCGCAAACTGATTCGATGTTGCCTTCTTAAAAGTAACGATGCACATCGAATCCGAATTATTGAGAGGCATGATTATGTCATTCATAATAAAGATAGACCAGGAAGTTTAAGGAGTGAGGGCAGTAGGTCAGTAATTTAATCAATGGGGCTATGGACAAGAGGTGCGCAAGGTGAACGTGTGATGATCAAAAGTACGGCAGAATAACTCCAATCGTTCGGTAGCCTGAAGGTGATCTTTTCATCTTCCGTTCAGTTGCAAATATTGAATGCGTACGTGTATTCGTGTGTATACATGCAAGGTGAGATTCCTTTAAAAAAAAATTTTTTTTTGTATTCTTTTCGCCTCTTCCACGTGGTTAACTATCCTCATCGTACCGATGCATTATCGATCGATCACGATCAGACGATGATCACACGGAAGCATCCAACAAGTCTCGGTGGAGCATGATCTGAACATCGCGCACGTACTGTACAATGGGCTAACCAACCAACCAGCCATATGTGTACCAACAGCAATGGGCACTCGACCTGACGTTGGCCCAGAACTCTTCGTAATCGATCGATTAACATATCGACATAACTTTGAGCATGCCCCGCACGATTACATGTGACCATAAATTGCATCGGCAGAACCACAAACTCGGCTTCAGATTTGTTCGAGTGCAAAGGCGCAGGCTAGTATTCGGCGGAAGATACTAAAAGCACACTGCAAATGGATTTGTGCTGCGATTGCGTTTTCGATTATGTTGTGATTGCTTGTTAGACGTTTGGGCGAACAACCACCCATGCGTGTTGGGTGTTGATTCTGTACGCACTATTCCGTCCACGAGGAAGAAAAACAACGGGCATAATTTCACAATGATTAATAAAATGGGCAATATTGATTAATCGATCGTTAGCCGCTGATCTGGATGGTCTCTCATGTAAAAGACGTTCTGGAACTGTATTCGCATCAGCGGCTAACATGCACAGCTCATCGGACATACCTTCTAGCGCCTCTCTGCTTGCATAGAACTACTGAGTGAAGCGTGTTATGATGCATGTTGGAATTGTGACCGATACTTGCACAAACCACATGTCCCGTCTGCATATCTCTGGCAGTGTAGCATTCACAAGATTTAGACAAGCGAACGCATGAGCACCAAATGTCGTGGTCGGTTGAAAATGAACACCATCAGAACCCGAACCACCAAAGCATTGGCCATCGAGTATATGGGATACCGTAGAGCTCCGTCCGTCCACCAATGCCACCCCAGCGTGATTATTCACTTATTTATTCTGCCGAACCGCTCAAATGACACACGAGCGCGTTAAATATTTGTCACTGATCGTGCTCGATCAATTGTTTAGGAGATATATTGGCGGTTCTGATGGCGCAACGTGTTCATGATGAACTGGTGGGCCTGTGTATGGAGTACGTATGGTGTCCCGTGGAATGTGTATTGACCGTCAACAGTGTTAAGTAGTCCCGTAAGGTACAGCGTCATGGGAGATTTTTGGGGCGGTGTATTTGATTAGCTGTAAATCAACTCAACTCAGATTGTTAGTGGTGGTGGTAGGTGGTGGTAGGTGGTGGTAGATCTGTCAGGTGGCAGTTGTTGCAACAGACCTTACGTTACGGGCATCAGGTGTCATAAAATAGGAGTCCATCGACAAAGCTAAATCGCAATGGCTAGAAGGTAAGTGGTAGAACGGCCGCCGCTCCAATAGCGTCCGACTTGATTGGGTGACTGTTAGTTAAAAGCCATCGCCCAGTTTAGCGCTGCCCTATTCAACATCACCATCAGCTGATTACCTCATATAAATTGCCATTTGAAAACAGGATTGAGCAGCTAATTTACGTCTTTGGACTGTCGTGATTTATTAGTCAGTCAGTAAATTATTTTTGAAATTTTTCTTATGTTTGCATTTTCTCCAGAGTTTATGGCGTTGATCAGGTCACCCTTTCGTACCTTTGCAAAACTGTCCCAATAAATTTCCGATTTCTCATTATGCCTAAATGCACACACAAACACACACACACACGAAATTCAAATATTTGATTTATTTACTATTTATCACTCGCAGTTTCTACATCCTGTCAGCTTATAACAAAGTATTTACGATTCTTCTTCCTTTTGGTTCAATTTCTTTACTTTTTCAATTTTCTGGCTAACTCCGGTGTACCATTTTCGTTGTTTTTTTTTGTTTTTTTTGGAACATTTGTCATTGCAAGTCAAACTTCACATTCATATTAATTACCATACGATACAAGGCTTACTGGCAATGCAAAACTGCAGTCGATGGTCGATATGGAAGTCGATTGCACTTTGCTGGCGTTGAATAATTATCTTATCCACATTAACCAATCACTACTGTATTTGATGGAGAAAGATTTATTATCTCCGGCCAAGCCGAAGTGACGTACATACGTACTTTGGATAATAGTTAAATTACTTATTGGATTACCATTTGATCTACATTTTCATGTCATAATAGACCCTTGTACTGACTATCGTTAACAAAAAGATTTTTTCTCTTCTCTTAATAATAATAAATTTTTTAGCTTTTTTTATGCACATTATTTCCATCTAGTTTATAAGCTAATGAACTTTTTTTAAATTAAAAAATAAAAAAATTAATTAATTAACAAGTTTTTTTTAAAAACTTTTAAGTATTTATAAAAATTTCATATAAAACGCACCTTAAGAATCTACGATTCTGAATAATGTAAAGAGTTGTACAATTTGTTGATTTGGAAACTAAAGTTAAAATTAATATTTTGATTGAATTTAATTTGATTTTTAAATATTACAATAATTTAACCTTACCATTATTAATAATATTTATTTATTATTTAAATAAAAGCAACAAAACATTTTTTTCAGGACTCGATCCTTTTGAAATAATTTTATATGAATTTTTACATACATTTTTTGATGATATTCAACTGTTACTGGACAGATGGTAATTTTTAAATCTTCTAAAATTTGAAGATTATCTACGTAACGACGATTAATTATCAAGTTTTACAAAAAAAAGTTCAAACTGTATCAAGTCACATTACCAAATTTTGGAATTATGCATCTTAGGAATTTTTTTGCGAAATAAAACCAAATTTTATGGTACTATATGGCATACTATAATGCCTTCGTAGTATCTTTAAATGAAAATGCACACCAGTCAGTCATTTTTCAGTTATATATCGATTTTTCTATAATAACGTGTAAATTTTTAAAATTATATATATGAAAATTTGACTTAAAGACACATCCACCTAGCAAGAAATGAGCCTTATCGCATAAACAATAATAATAAGCTACTCTAGAATTACCATTTTTGTGAAAAGTTTTTACAAATTTGATAGCATTTTTAGATTTAATAAAAATTAATAATATAAAATGGCAAACTTTTGTCTAGTAGAATGTTATCTTAAATAAAATTTTATTTTATTTAATTACTAAATAATAGTACTATTTTTTCAAAACTATAAAATGAATAATATCAAAATTCAACAACAACTAAAGTTAAGTCTCCAAAAAAAATTTCCATAAATATTATTTATTAACTTAACATTTTTTTTTGTAAAATTTAATCAATTAATCTATACAGAATGAAATCATTATGAGTTTTAAACAGCACCACCACCTACAATAAGTTTTCCAAATATTTTCAAAACCAAAAACCTCACCTTAAACAGATTCGGTATGAAGACTTTCTGAGATTGATTTTATTAATACAATAAGAGGAAAATTTGTATATAACATACACGAGTAAGTCTAGGGATCTGATGGTGGCTACAATTTAACATCTTCAACGCCCGCCGTAACTTCTACAGTTCATATACTCACACTGTGGACGATAGTCTATGTTGTGGCCAAAAATCAAAAAAAAAGACAAGGAACTGAATTAATCGAAAAACGCACAAGAATTATGGTGGAAGTTGGTTGGTCTGTTAAACGGCGGATATATCCACACTAGTACGTATGTTGTCATGATATCTTATGCCCTCATCTACTACAGCTTAAATATTATATAGCCTAAACACAAGTGTATCTTGAACGCCAGAGAATTGATCTTAAAATTCGATTAAATACTTGAACTCAATTATATACGATTGATCCCAATTCTCATTATTTCCCTTTCCATCTTTAACCATTTCAATATAATTCTGTCTCCTCCTTTTCTAGTCGACCAGCTGATTCGGGCATATATTACAGGACGCAGTTTGCACAATCAGTTGTCGGCTTTCCAACTACAATATTATATATTATTATGGGTAAAAACGGTTATGAGTGAGTATTCTACAAGCGCCGAACTACCGAATCTATCATCTAACATGGTCAGCTTATAAGTCAAACTGTAACGAAAATCCTCTTTATTCGACGGTATCTGCAGAACGAATCGAGGAAAAAGGCGCGCACGGAAATCATCTCAAATCTACAATTTCTGCATACACTTCCTAGCCTTCCTGAACCTTGCCCAGCCCAAAGCTGCTACAACTATTCAATAGCTAATTTCTCCCTTGATTCTTATACGAATATCCACATCTAAGCAGCAGAACACAGCTCTCCATCTACACTTGGGCTCTAATATTAGCTGAAATCACCGCACATCTATAATTCACTCTTCACAATCATTTTTCATTTTCTATATTCTGCAATGTTGCTATTATTATCAGCACAGTAAAAAAATCAACAACAAAAAAATCGTCAAGATTAGTATTCAACTCATATAGATAAAATAAAAAATAAAAAAATATTCCAAGTCAACAATAAATACTCTTTAAGAAGAAATTTTAATAAAACAAAAAAAATGTCGATTTTTTATTTAAAAAAAAAAAAAAGATCATAAAAAATGAGGTGAAAATGCACCTGAAGAAGTGAGAAGAGAATCTTACCAAAATAAAAAGAAGAAGAAACTAAAACGTTGTATTTTCATCTTCCTTCTACTCGTACTTTATCTCTAAGCTAAGTTTAACATTATTTCCTATCGTCGCAGTTTTAGTTTATAAATATAATAATAACAATAATAATAATTTCTCTTCTCAAACCATGCTTTATTATTTTCAAAACTCCATTTATTATTATTATTATCATAAATGTTCATATACATTTGTCTGATAGAAGAGCAAATGGAAATATCTTAACTAAGCAGCCTTAGAAATATTGTTAATTTGAAATTTTCTGTATAGTTTTTTTAGGTTTGACTGTGCAATAAATTTCTGCGATACTCTATCAACACGTGTTGAATAACGAAAAGCTAATAATTATCAGAATAGGAGCACTTGTTAGAGCAGCATCGTTACACGTTTTATTAGTAAATGAACAATTTTCTGAATATGAATACAGGTAAACAGGTAAATTTTCTGCACTGAATTGTATTCAATTCTTATTGTAGATACTTCGTATCGAAAGATTTTATTGGGAAAAAGAATTTTTTTTATTGTATTTATTATAAATAGTATTTATAATTTTAATAGATTAAGTATCATTATAATTATTGATAATTATTTATTTAACCGATACCATTATAGTCGGTCAACTACCGAAAAAAATGATGAAATTCTCGAAAAAATCGCTTATAAATTAAACATTCATCATTAAACCATTTTGAACTATTTGCAAAAGGCTGGGCCCAAAAAGAAACGCACTGCATTAAGTGTAAAAACCATTAATGGAACGACTTAACAACTGTGATACGCTGCTGAAGCGCAATGAAATTGTGCCATTTTTTTTTTTTGATATCGTTCGAAAGAAATCATAGAAAAGGGGCGCTGAGGAATCATAAATAATTTCACAGCCTATATTGATATTCAATAAGATTATGCAGTGTGTATGGTGGGACTGGAAGGAAATCATCGTTCATTATACACTGCTACCACTCGGTTAAAGTGATAACTCAGTACTGTACTCCGAGTTATTATGCCAAGCGATTGACAAAAAACCGCCAGAATTTATCAATAGGAAGGTGTCGTCTTCCACTACAATAACACTCGACCATACACATCTTTGGTGAGTCTTGAAAAATTAATTGAGCTCAATTAAGAAGTTTTGATGCATCCACCACTTGTTTTGAAATCATCAGAATTCTCTTAATGGAACCAAGGTCTATGAATACCACTTAATATAGTTTTTCAACCATAAATCACAAAAGTTCTATACTAATGGAATCATAGCTCTGCCCGGAAAATAGCGAAACATTGTCCATAATAATGATGAATATTTGGTTTAAATAAATTGATTTTAACACTTTGACTTGAGCATCTCTATTTTACTCAAAAACGCCATGAACTTTATCGACTAACCAATATTATAAATATTTAATATGCATAAAATATTAAATATTTAATATAAATATTTATACCCAATACAGGTTATATATGAAAATATACTCAAAATTCTAATCCACATAACTTGTGGATGAGTCCTATCTGAATCGCCATTTTCCATCACGATCTCCCAGTGAAAAAGGATAAAAATTAATCCCGCTTATGAGGAAGGACTTCAAAATCGAAAACTAATTAAAATGTGAAACAATTGAGTACGGTTGTGAGGTTAGATTGTCAATCAATATTAATCAATAATAAAACTGATAAAAAAGTATCCTTAAAATAATTAGAAAAAGGACGTCAGATAGGACATTACAGACACTTGGATGCTCTACCAATGATTTTTTTCTCGAAAAAAAAACAATGCTGGTACCCTAGTCGTTCTATTCACCTTATTTCAGTCCTTGTGACCTAGTTTTGTATTTTCAAGCTTAAAAACCCGTTTAAAGGATGTTTTCTTGGTTCTTTCGATAATACCGAATGGAGTGTAGTCGAGTAGCTGAAGGCGATTCCAGTTAAAGCCTACGAAGAGTGAAAGCAACACCTCCACCGTGTAGCTGCCCAAGCGAATTACTGACATCAATTTCCTCAGTCTCATTACTATGCAAACACCTTGTACATCCCTAAGCCAAATTCATTCCGAAGAACACAATCGAACGGTTTATTTTTTTTTCAATTTTAAGACCAAAACTTAAATTAAGATTTGAAGAAAAAGAACTTTTTGCAAAACGATATCCTAGCCTAATTATAAAAAGACGTCGAAATTTTTAAAAATTATTTTCGAATCAAATTTTTACTTTTAATAAAAATTAAAAATATTAAAAATTGAATTTCTGTTCAATAGGTTTTTTTTTTTTCATTCAAGATTTAATTTATTGAACATTTTTGATCAGTGCAAAAAAAAAATTTTTTTTTATTAAACAAATTTTAAATGATCAAGAAAAAAAAATTTAAATAAATATATTCTTTTGGTGGATGGATTGGGCAGGTGGTCTGCTTAAATGCCGAACAGATCAATTGACTTTCTCAAATTTAGTGAAAATTCAACTACTTAGAATTAGTGGAGGAATTATCGTGTAGATATTAATTGTTTTCCTTAGAAAATTTCTCCATAAACTTTATAGATAAAAAGACATAGAATAGAAGTATCGATTGTCGATTAAAGTCCAAATCTCCGATACCATAAATTTGATTTAAAGTTGAAAAAGAAATCGGGCGAAGGAGATTTTATGGTAATTTTTTTTTTTTTTTTTGTATTGTCATAACATAAACAAAACTGAACAATTTATTTGTATTGGAAATTTTTGTCTTAATTGAATTTTCTTGTATTTTAGTTAACAATTTATTTATTTTCCATCTTTTTGCTCGGATATATATTTTATAGTAAATTTATCCATTGTTTTATTCACTCTTTCTCACTTCTTCTTAAGCAAATGAAATTATCGCCAATAGTTTCGACCAGAGTCTTAGTGAATCGTTAAGTATACGAAGTGCAAGTGTTCAATGGTCCTAACGTCGGATAGTCTGAACGTTCAAACATTCAATCGTCGTTATCTTGGCTAACTAATTAACCTGTGAATACCTTTAAACGTACTTTAGGAACTTCCATATACTTATGATATGAATAGTAAAATTCAAAATTACTAGAGAAGCTGAAGTAACTGGAAGGGAACCTTTATTTAATAGTGAAGGAGGATATATTTAATCATTGAAAAGAGCTCGCAGCTAAGCCTCTTTGTATGCCCATTTTCTATATTTTTTTTTGTATGTTTGTGCCTTTTTCAATCATTGCTACTTTCAACTTTGAACCACCGTCCGTTCAGCCCGCTCCTGACAAGATGCATTTTTCAAATTGAATGCAGAAATTATAAAATTCCAATGCTACTACCAAAACACAATTTTCATTAACGAAATTTCAACAGATTATGTTCACTTGCAATCAAAAATACTCGTACATACACTATCGGATGTGAGGTGAAAGATTAATTTCAATCTAAATCCTGTTCCTACTAGTCCAATATAATCGCACCAACTAACTAGTATATAGTATGGGGATGTGCTCGTATCTAAAGTATGTTCACGAATGAAATCTTAACTATCAACTTGTTCGTACTTCCGCCATACACAGTATTTCTTTCAACCATATTCCAATATTACGAATATTAGACTATGCCCCGTCTATCTATACATATGTGTAAGATAGTAACCAATGTTGTTGGTTATTTTTATTATAAATCTTGTTGGGATTTTGTTTTTCTCTTCAATCTGAAAGTTTGCTTTTATTACTATAACTATTATGTCTATAACAATTCGCATATCGCTTATTCGTTTGTACAATGCACTATACTTAAGACTATACCATACCATACTCGTACCGTTCCATTATTTTATTTTTAGAAAATAGGAAAATATCCAAACACCTGCTAATAAATCACGTAAACAGAAATTTATGCTTTCAACATTTTCAAACCGATACTATCATAGCTAAAAGTTGGTAGAAAATATTAATAATAATATAGTAACAATTATATTAATAAAGTTTGCATAATTTTTTAACATTTTATTATATTTAAAATTATAAATAAACTACAAATGAAAGTTAGATGGAAGAAAAATTAAAATAACCAAAGAATCGACCAACAAAAAATAATACCTTTCATATGTAATAATACATTTTCCTCGTTAACATTTAAGTTATGATACCATTTCAATTATCGTTCGTTTATAATTAATTTAAATTTGGAATTTTACTGACTTATGTAAACTATAAGATAAAATTTGAACTCAATAAAATTTGAGAATTCTTTGTACTTTCTTTTGAATATTTTCAGTGCGATTACTTTATTTTTGTTTGTTTTTTATTTTCTTCAAAAAATATTCAATATTATGAATAAAGTTTCACGTCTTAGGATTATATGTAAATTGTTTAGAAAGAAAAATCAATTTAAAATAGTTGCTGTGAAACTATTGTAAAGATCATTTTCATTTAGCATAAAATATTTTTGAAGGGCCAAAAAGCAATGAAAGATAACCTTGCTCATGTAGGGTCTTCTCAAATTCGAGAACTGATGAAAATATTGAACGAATGAGCGCTTTTGTGAGGTCAGACCATCAATTTATATTGAAGCTGATAAAAAAGTTGTTGCACATCATATCAAGTATTGCAGAATCTTGATTTAAAAAAACCTCGAAATTATAAGAATAAATTCAAAATATTATACCATTTTGCTCCTTCCCAGTCGACGTTCTCCTTCCGAGTCAAGAGTTTTTTTTTTTTTGTTTTACGTAGCTTTTCGAAAATAATTACAAAATTTTCTATATTCAATTGATTTTTTTTTCTCTCTAATAAATCATAGTTGAAATTTCTGATAAAATATAAAAATTCCAACATCTTTAAATATACTCTCTCATATAACATGCTTAGTATTTATGTTAGTATCATCATAAAAAATCACAATTGTAGGTTTTCATCGTGAATTACCGCAAAGTCAAGTTTTTCTTTTGAAAACACACAATTATATTCCACTTAAAATGTTCAATTCATGACATCCAATTGGGGTATAATCGATAATCAACTCATATCGATATTAGTATGTAACCTTATAAGAATAATAAATAAAATGTTCGTTGTTTTTTTTTTATATAAAACAACGTTTGGTTGTAGTATAAGTTTAAAAATACAAGAAAATTGTTATTTAATTTATTCGATGATATGGACAACTATGATTTACAAAATATGATATATGATCGTTTAAATTTTTTAAAGATGGTCATCGTTATTATCGAATTAAAAAGAAAAAAAAAAGAAAAAACAAAAAACAGATTTTCCATCTATTTTACTACAATAATATTTCTTAATGGAATTATCGAATTTCTTCCTCTATCGGACTATCGGATTATGAAAATTAATTAATTCAGAGAAATAATAGCAAATTTTAGTAATAATAATAAATATAAGAAATTAATTAATTTCATACTTCATATTTGATTTGCAAATTTGATTCCTATAATCATGGATAATAGTCACTACATTTGTTTAAAGGATATCCGCCATTATACCTGCCCGTACAGTGTATGAAATTTTTTTGGCTAGGCTATTTTGATAATTGTAGTTGTATGCATACGGACCATATTCGCATTAATAGTAAAATTGATTTGGCTAAGAAGAAAAGTTTAGTAGAGACACAAACTAAAGAGAGTACAACAACCACACGATTCTTGGCGACCGTCTGACATTAATAGCTACAATTACTCGTATTCTGGCTACAAGCTGCAGCCACGTTTGCAGAGGAATGCTCACAAAACAACTGCTACAGACAGAATCGAGAGCACCATGACTACAAATACCATTTTAAGCCTGAGAAATTTTCGTAATCAAAAATTAAATCAATAACAACAAGAAAAAAAATATTACTTTTAAATAGTAATTTATTATGAGAACCAAATATGAAGAATAATAAAAATGTTGAGTAGAAAAAAGTTCAAATTGATCGATAACTGAAGAAAATCGCTAAATTATAGCGTGTCATAAATAATTTCCACAATATCTTAAGATATGAAAATTGAATAATCTTAACTAAATCTTAAAGATTATGGCTGATTTTTCGCTATGCCTTCAAAGTTCTTTGTTTTTATTAAATTTACAATGAAAATACGAGTAAAATATTGTTTTTTTCGTCTTCCTAAATACTCATCAAAAGAATTTGTTTAAAAAATAAATAGTTTCTAGCGTTTTTTAATATTTTTTATTTTCCTTATAATTTTAAAACCGTTTTTCTTTTTTCTCTCTAAATAAATTTCTGATATTTCTTTGTAAGTTGGATAACTCATCATCCATTTTTTAATTTTAATTTTAATAATGAAGCGTAATCGATCCAATTTATGATTTGTAAAGTAAAATGTTTTTGAAATATTTTTTAAAATTCAAATTATAATTAATATTTTTTATATTTAAATTAATTAAATTTTTTCCGTAATAATATTATTCAAATATTTACCATAAAATAGATTATAATATTTGATTGAATGAATTATTTGATAAAAATTAGTGTTTGTAAAATTATAAAAGGTGCGTTCGCTTATGGATTTTAAGAGTCTCTCATATATGGCAATTTTGCTCATTGATGTATCCACAGAATGAGAAATTCGCCTCATTTAAGACCAGAATCTCCGTGGTTAAAAAATTAAGGTAACACCTACGTAGAAATGTATTGTAAGAAGCAGATTTACATAAAATTTTTAATTAACAAAATCTTATGCATCATGAAATGGGAGTAAGCAACCATCGGCATTTCTCCAACTAATGGAAGTTAGATTCCTTTAGGAAATCTCTAGGCCATTGTCTCTTATGTCTCCGATGAGTGTTTTCGGGAAGGACTGTACAGGACAATTCTCATGCACAAGTGGATTTTCATGGTAGGATAAACGGAAGTGCAATTCTTGATAGCGGAAAATGCACTGGTCCTGAACACACGGAACATTTAGATCACTTTGAATTACGTTGTTACGAATATAAAAGGGGGCATCAACAATTTTTTTTATGGAGGATCTTGGATTATAAGGCCTGGACACGATAGGAATTAGAACGTTTCGTTGAACCGCAAAGTTCAATTCCATGTGTCCAAGGGTCGGTTTTCCCCGACAAAGAATGAAAGTAATACGAGCACTCTTCTGTTCATTTATCCTCAACCCCCCCCCCCCCATCTCTTAAACCAGGATTGAAGGTTGTGGATATGGGATTATTTTTATGGTCGGTTAGACGTGAATATAATTTTAAAAGAAATAAAAAAAATCCATTATAATCAAAACAAGTACATAATTTTTTTTCAAAAACGCAAATAATTAATACAAAAAAAATTTAATTTCATACTTTTCCAATTTTTTATAACCCAAAAAAAAAAAAATTACAATTAAATTCACTGTTAAAAATTTACTCCAATAAATATAAGAAAAAATACAAAACTATTCACATGATAAAAATGAGAAAAAATATTTTTTTTTTAAGTTAAAAGGACAAAAGCTGACTGATGTGGTTAAAGTTCAAAATCTATAAACGTTTGAGTTTACTTTTTCACATCGAAAATAGAGAAAAAATAAATTTTCCAAGGTGATAGTGGCAGCCACCCACGATCAGTATAAGAATGGTTTACCGTCTTCAAGAAGACGACTAAAATATAATGTAGCCCAGTTGTGGCTAGCTCCAAAGTATGTACTATGGTAAATAATTTTTAGTACTCGTTGCAATAGTAGTATTAGTAGTAGATATGCTCTACAATTTATCACCTGTCTTGTGGAATTGATAACTGATCATTAGAGTCCGAACATAGCACAACAAAACTGAATGTTATATTTTTCTTATCAAATTTTCCAACTGGAAGTTAATTAGTTCATTTTTGTTACAGTTTTGAACATTTCTAATTTTCTTGCTCAAAATCGAGCGTATTTACGTGCTTTTCTTCTTCGATTCTGTTTTATTTTCTTCATTTTTTTTTTTTTTTGTTTGGTTTAATACGAAAAGAAAGTTTTCTCCATGTTAAACTATTTTATAGTTTTATTTAAATAAATTATACACAACCTTATAGTATAGATACAAATCTAATAGTTTTCAATAAGAAGAAAAACATTTATTGTTTGGTCTGTCGTCATACCCAATACCATAGGAAATTCTATTATCTCGTTCGCATTTAACTTGAATATAATTTTAATTAAATAACATTAATTGTAAAATATGTAAAATTAAAGATAAAATTAATTGTTATTTTAATATGGTTATTTATCTGGTTAACATATGAAAGGATAAGGATTGTAATTGAAGTTGGAATTTTTGACCAATTATCAATGTTTTAATTGTGTTCTTCCAAATGTTAACAATAAGATAAGCAAATATTTAACGATAAATTGGAAGTCAAATATGGTATATAAGAAAATAATAGTAATTCCATATTTACTTCAAAATTTTTACTTTAAAAATGAATTATACCAGCTCGGGTATAATCAAAAGTATGCAATTTAAACTGAGGGCTAAAAGAACATATTTTCTAGAAGTCATTGATTTTTTAATATCTTTTTTGCCACTAACAATATTTGCGGCCTCTTATGGAATTATCCATTTTATAATTTTAAAATTAAAGCACTATTATTTTTTGATTGTTCATTTTAAAAATATTTTATGTCTAGTATAAAATTTACCATTTTATATTATATGAATCATTTTATTTTTGAAAATATTACACTGAAAATTGTATTGTGAAAACGTTCTACAAAAATGGTAATTTAAAAAAAAAAATGTCCAGTGACTTCTCTCTCGCTATGTGGATACGTCAATAAGAAAAAAATTCCCAAATATTGGGCTCTGAAAACCCACATGTGACTATCGAAAGTCTGGTATATATTTTGGTCTGAAGGTGTCAATAACCTCCGGATTTTTTTTTTGCGAAAATGAATAGGGAGAAACCATTACCGTACATTTCGAACGCTATAACCGAATAATAACTGAGTTTTTTTTTGCCCTCAACTTAAAGATTTTATTCTGAACCATATGTGGTTTTTACAAAACGGAGCCGCAAGCCACACAGAATGAAAAAATTTCTCTTGATTGTGTGAAAAGTTCTCAAAGATCATAATTTCAAGATTTGGTAATGTTTATTGGCCTACAAAATCTTCTGATTTTAAGATTAAAATTCGCTTTTTAATTTATTTAATCAACTTTTATTAAAACCAATATATTTTTCTATTAAGTTCGGTTTTTATATTTTTCATACTTATATATTATAATATATTTTCCATAAACCAATGACCTACAATAAATATTCAGAGAGAGAGAGATACGTTTTTATATAAATTAAACACAATTATTATAGAAATTTTATTATTGAACGTCCGAATTTGTCAGTACCATTTTTTTTTTTTTTTTGATATTTAGAAAATTCTATTACTAGCAAATAGAAAAATGCTTACCTTCAATTATTATCAACAAAGGTAGTTAAAATTTTACCTGTTCGAGCAAATAATGAAAAATAGTTTTAGAGGAAATACAAAAATTTAAATAAAATTACAAAAATAAAAAATAAAAAACGATAGGAGTACAGATAAAAAAAAATTAAAATTGAAAAAAAAAATCATTGGCAGAAAAACAACTTAAATAAATGAACAAATCAACAAGTGCGGGAAACATTTTACGTTAAATTTCATCGAAGAATGAATGTTATTGAACTCATCCTGGTGGAGAAGAAGTTGGGGGCTTAATACGAATTAATTTTCCACTTGTCACTCGAACAAAAATAATATAATGGACAAAATGGGCGAATAAAATAAAATAAAGTCAACAACGGCTAACGATAATAACGACAACAACATCGCCGCCCGACAACAGCAACAGCAACAAAACCGAACCGATACAACAAAAAAATTTCAATGATTTTTTTTTTCGATACTCGCGCACAGTCGAGTGTTAGTCGATATTGTTCATCATCATCATCATCACCACATCAGGTGTGTTCTGAGTTTTTTTTGCCTTTACTTTAAATTTCAATTTATTCTTTTTATTTGCATTTTTTGCTATTTTTGTGTTTTTTTTATATCAATTTTTTATTCAAAGAACACCCTTTAAAATTTGTTTTAATACCAAACAACATAATCTCTTCAACTATAACATATTTATATGTGTTAATCTATCCTTTTTGTACTACTCCATAGTACATTTATACACGTACTGTATGAATATAGTATATGGTCTCTAGGATCACATCACATAATGCACGTTAGTGTTTTGTAACGTTAAAAATTTATTTGATTAAAAATGATTTATTTTATTATGGATTTATATAATAACAATCTTAAGCTACAAAATATTAATATTATTTGAGATTAAAAAATTATCTAAAATATCTCCTTTATAATTTGAAGGATTCTTATAAAAAAATTTTTGCAATAAATACAAGACCTCCAAAAGTAATTATTCGAAACAAAAATCCGATCTTAAAATAACCAAACTTATGGCATTAAGGAATTTTTTTACAATTTTTTTCTATATACCAGGTGTATAAGCTTAAATACGTTGTTTTTTAGTCAAAAAAAATATGTTTTTTTTCATAGAAAGGAAAAACAAATTTATTCAAAGTACTTACCCTCGTTAGATACACATTTTTCACATCTCTTGGGCAATTTGTGGATACCACGACAAAAAAAATCCTTCTTTTTCGATGTAAACCACTCATCAAGCCATTTTCGGATGTCTTCGTAAGAATCGAAGTGCTGCTCAGCCAGCGTGTGGCCCATCGACGAAAACAGGTGGTAGTCTGACGGGACCAGGTCTGGTGGATAAGTGGGGTAGGGTAGCACCTCCCAGTTGAGTATCTCCAAGTAGTTTAGGACCATTTTTGACGTGGCGATGGTGCGTTGTCGTGGAGGAAAAGCAGCTTGTCATGTCGTTGTTGATAATCCGTCCCTTTTTCACGCAGAGCACGGTGCAATTTGATCAGTTGTTGGTGGTAGCGGTGGGCATTGACAGTTTCACCAGGTTTCAACATCTCATAGTAGACGATACCCTGCCGATCCCACCAAACGCACAGCATCGTCTTCCGTCTGAAGCGATTTGGTCTTGGGGAAGATGTTGATGGTTGGCCGAGATCAACCCACGATTTCTTGCGTTTAGGATTCTCGAAATATATCCACTTTTCATCGCCTGTCACAATCCGATGCAGGAACGACTTTATTTTTTGTCTGGGAGCAAAATTTCGCATGTATTTTGGCGTCGCTCCATCTGCCTGTCGTTCAATTCATGCGGCACCCATTTTCCGATCTTTTCAATCTTCCCCATGGCATGCAGAGCCATCGAAATGGGTGGTTGAGTAACACCCAATTGCTCCGCGAACATTTTTTTCGATTGGGTATCATCTTCGTCAAAAAGAGCCTGCAATTGATGGTCCTCAATCTTCCCAGGCTGATTTTCACGCTTCTTGTCCCACAAGTCGAAATTTCCATCTTTGAACCGACAAAAACAATCTCGACACGTTGTTTCCGATAAACCACTGTCACCATAGGCCTCCATAAGCATTCGATGCGATTCGGCAGCCGATTTCTTCAAATTAAAGCAGAAAAACCGAGCTTCCCGCATATGCTCTTTTTCTGGCACAAACTTACGAAAGGAAAAATATATTTTGTTGTACAAAATTACTGACAATGTGCACTGATTAATTTTGACAGATGTCAAAAGCTTAAAAAAAAAGTATTGCGTGTCCATGGTAGCCTAATACGCTCACTCACGTCATCTATGACTAAACAACGGATTTAAGCTTATAAACCTGGTAAATTCTAAATAAAATTTAAGTTGAATAGTTTTAAAAGAAATTCAGATTTTTAGCAACTTTCACTTATAATACAATAGTTTCTAGCAAAATAAATTTAATTTTCTTTTATTGTAAAAATCTATTTAATTTTTCTTTTTCTATTAATTTTTTAAAAAAAAATGCCAATTAATTTTAAAATATCAACAAAAAAAAAAAACATATTTTGTCATTTAATAATTATTTTGACAATCAATTTTTTTATTATTAACTATTTTTAAAATATGTTATAGTTTATTCAAATAATTTTCTATAAAAAAAAAACACTGCTACCAAAATATCGTTAACTCAAAGTGTTTACGAAAATAATTTCTACTATCGATGCGAGTATCGAATAATTTCTACTACCAATCCGAGTATCGATATTTAATTTCTATTCAATTTTCTCTTCTTATAGTTAAGATTCGTACGCATGTACAGTATTTTAATTAATTAAAAACGAAAATAGATTTTTTTTTTTAGAAAAAAAAAAACGCAAAGTGAGGTAAAAAAAACTCAGAAAAGAAAAAAATTGACTTAATTAAATATCGAAAAATTAACCAAACTAAGAAAAACAATTCGCTTTTCTCCTAAATCATTAAAACTCGAACGAGATTTTTATGCGTACATACGTGTACGTACAAAATTTTTTTTTGTTTTTTTTTTTTATTTAAATATTTGGCACCAAAAATTTTTACATTTACCAAATTTTACTAGAACATTACCAATCCCCTTTATATGAGCCAAACTGTTAACATACTTACACATACAGCAAAAAGAAAATTTTGTTCTTGTTTAAGAAGAACTTCATATAAAAAAAATTTTGTTTTTTTTTTTAAATTTTTTCTCAATTATTTCAATAATAATTCTTCTCGTTTAATCAAGTAATTTTCATTTATCTTTTTAATTTTATTGGTTATGGTTTTTTTGTCGCATAATTTTTTGTTAATTCCCCAAAAAAAAAAAATGTATTTTTTGTTCCGCATTAATTCATTTAATTTTACTTTCGTAAGTGCATAATTTCCGGCATTCTTTATATTCAACTAACACACATACAGAATAAAAATAACCAAAGTCCGGAAATTGATACATACAAAAGTTTTTTAAAAAAAAAGAGAAAAAAAACACATTCACCAATTATAGTCGTGTTGGTATAGAAATTTATTTTGTATTAATTTTCTATTTAAAGTTAGGTAAATTTTATATACTATAGAAAATGTTCATGTAAGAATGATTAAATTTCGATCTTACTTATTTTGTTTATATACCATATAGTATAACTTTACTAATACTTTAACGAGAAACTCGATGTAATACAGTAAAAATACGATCGAAATTATTGTTCTTAATCACGTTGTGGGAAAGCTTATTTCCACAAATTTTTTTTTTTAGTTTTATTTTATTTTTTTTTATATTTTTATTATTTAATGTACTTGTTCTTACCTGTGTATATGGAATTATTTCTTAAGCTTTTTGTTTACATTCTAATAAAATTACAATAGCGAAAAAATTTTTCAGTATTTAGTATTAAATAAAAAATT
Source organism: Atherix ibis (assembly GCA_958298945.1). NCBI lineage: Eukaryota > Metazoa > Arthropoda > Insecta > Diptera > Athericidae > Atherix > Atherix ibis. Next base: position 34,873,891 of record OY282610.1, on the reverse strand, counting down.
AAAACTTTAAAAAATTTTGTAATGATTAAATTTTTTTTTTAAATATTTTTTTTAGTTTTTTTTCTTTTATTTTGGGTATTCTAAATAAAAACCAAAATTTTATGATAAAAATTTTACTTTTATTTAATTCAACAAATATCTAAATTTCAGTTAAACTTGAATTTTTCTTAGTTCAAAACCATTTTTTTTTCTTTCAATTTTATTATTTGCTATCCAAAAGAACAATGTTAAATTTAAAAAGCAAAAATCCACAATTAAGATTTTTTTCCCTTTTTGGTGTTAAAAAAATAAATTCTTTTGGATAAAAAACTAAAAATGTTAAAAATCAAGGATAACAAAAATAAAAAACCAAAAAAAAAAAATGATGAGAAAAAAAATTTATGAACTTTTAAAATAAAATAAAAGCTCTAACATCTTATTTGGTTGAGTGTGCTTGCGTGTGTGTGTGTGTGTGTGTGTTTTTGGATATATTTGCTAAAAATGAAGATAAAAACTAAAGAATAAATAAAAATAAATGTCAAGAGAAGATATAGGAGCGGGTATATCTGCTATAATTTTGATAAGTTTTATGAAAAAATACTGACTATATGAGATTTAATCAAACTCATAAAAGGAAGTTCTTATTGTTACACACCAATTACTAAAAATGTGAAAGAGGGTCTACGAAAAAATAAATATTAGGAGACAACGTTAAAGAAATATGAGCGAAAAATTCTTGGAAAATTAACCAAAAATCCAACAAGAAAATACATTATAAGAAAAAAATTACTAAAGACCTTTATCTACATTAAGTATAAAATTACATACACATATACTCGTATACAAATGTATATGAATGTATAGATAGATGTGAGATGTGCGCCGACATTTGACCGATGAAAATGAAATGGTTATTTTCCCACAAAGCTCAAGGTCGTTCCCAGGATCCACCGTCACCATACAAATGTGTACATAAAAATTTTTTTAATTTATCATTTGTTGTTTGGCTTCTACAACGTGTACGATTACTCTTAGCGTGCTAATAATGTTTTTTGGGGTACAATGGGAAATAATAATATTCTCAATAGTATACTCTCATCTCATTCCCAATTCACCCCTCTCCAACGTTCGTTTTGCATTTCGACTCTATTGTACTTACTCTACGCCATTTTCTATATCGTTAACGTATTCTCGTATAAATACTTTTTGGCCTTCATTTTGACGTAATTTCTTCTTCTTGTTCTTAGTTTTTTTCTTCTCTTTTTTCCCTATCACATTTTATGTCATCATCGCTACTAAACTTTTCACCTTGTCGCTCTTCCGCCATTTTGATATCATTGTTAGGTTAAGTACTAGCGTATTCGCTGTCATGATATTATTTATCATTTGAATATATAAAACCAAATAAGTTATGGCGAATATTTCCATGATCGTCCATATTGGGTATGTTCAATTTTGAAAATTCTCATCTAATTTAATATATTCCAATCATAATAAATTGCTTTATTTTAATATTGGTTACTTAATTTTTAATATCAAATATTTAAGATTGTTTTTTTTTTTTATATAGGCATCTTAAAAATATTTATTGTAAATATCTTAATAGAGAATTTAGATATATTTTTTTTGTTGAAACAATTTATTTTGCATTATCTTTCTTTGTTTTTATTGTATATTTTTTGAACCATGTGAGTTTTTTATGTTTATTTCGCTTTGTTTAAGTTTCGTACTTTTTTAAGTCTTCTTCTCTTTGTAATGGAATAAAAATAAAAGAATCTAGATAGAAAACAATGCTTAACCGGCAAAATGGTCTTGAAAATGAAGGCATATCCGGTCAAACTATTTAACACAATAGGATGAGATTCATGTCTGAGTTTTAAAAGCTCGTTGTTATTTTTCAAATTTATCTATATTATGCAAAATACTACCGTATAAACATATATTGCATATGCTCAGAATATGATGAAATAATAAATATTTATTTTTGATAAGTTGAACTGTTAATTTTAATATAATTATTATAGATTATATTAAGATCTTTAATAGATATTATGGATGATTTCATTTTTAATTCAAGATATTTTTGGTTGAATCGTAAATTTTTAATAATTAACTCTGAGTTTTAGAAAATTTATTTTGATAATTTTTAAACAGAAAATTATTTAATTTATTAATTATTAATAATTATCCAATTTTCATTTGGTAAAATAAAATTTATTAATATAAAATTTAAAGAAAAATTTTCATAAAAATTTTATTAAATTAAATTTTTTAAATTTTATCATTATTTAATTAATTAGTATTAGAATTAGATCTATTTCAAATAATTTTTATTACTTTTTTCGTATATAGTAAAAAGTAATCCATTATTTTGCTAATAGATGGCTTTAGGAGTCTGTATCTCCCGTTTTAAAAGTTAGGAGTCTGTATGCGATCGGGTTGCACTAGATGGCGTTAGAAAGATAAGATTTTGTACTTAAAAATCTTCTCAAACAGTTTTGTGATTACTTGACTCAGTATTTTATTAGCACGCATCAAAGATGGACACCAACGAAGAGAAAATACGCCATATCTTACAGTTTTTCTTCGATAAAGGCGAAAACGCAAGCCAGGCAGCTGAAAATGTGAATAGTGTTTATGGTCCTGATACTATAACAGCCAATCATGCGCAATTTTGGTTTCGTCGATTCCGTTCCGGTAATTTTGATGTCAAAGATGCACCACGCTCTGGAAGGCCAATTGTCGAAAATGTCGATAAAATAATGGAAATCGTCGAGTCCGACCGTCACTTAAGCACTGTTTCGATTGCCCAAGAGCTAAACATTGCACAAAAAACTGTTTGGAACCACTTAAATAAGGCCGGATACAAAAAATAGCTCGATGTATGGGTGCCACACGAGTTATCGCAAAAAAACCTCATGAACCGAATTTCCATCTGCGAATCGCTGCTGAATCGCAACAATATCGCTCCATTTCTGAAGCTTACGACAACGTCAAGCGACAACGGTCGTGGTCAAATCGCGGTCACCCGGCGCAAACGGTGGTCAAGCCAGGATTGACAGCCAGGAAGGTTTTGCTGTGTGTTTGGTGGGACTGACAGGGAATCATCTACTATGAGCTGCTCCCCTACGGCCGAACTCTTAATTCGGACCTATACTGTCAACAATTGGACCGTCTGAAAGAAGCAATCGCCCAGAAGCGGCCAGCTTTGGCCAATAGGAGAGGAATTGTGTTCCATGAGGACAACGCCAGGCCGCATACATCGATAGTGACTCGCCAGAAGTTCCGGGACCTTGGTTGGGATGTTCTTATGCATCCACCTTATAGTCCGGACCTGGCACTAAGTGATTACCACCTCTTCCTGTCTATGACGAATGATTTTGCAGGTGAAAAATTCGCCTCAAGAGAAGGTTGTGAAAATCGACTGTCCCAGTTTTTTGCCAATAGGGACGAGGGTTTTTATGAGAGAGGCATTATGAAATTACCTCCAAAATGGCAACAAGTTATCGAACAAAACGGTGCATATTTGACCTAAATCGTATCATTCTATCTATGCTAAATAAAACCTTCAATTTAATGGAAAAATAATGGATTTCCTTTTACTACACCTTATATTTCGGGATGTAATTCGGTCATTACTAGATGGATGCCCTAAAGTTTAAGGGTTACCTGCATAAGCACGATCTTTTGCATAATATTATTTTTTAAAAATCTAACATTATAAAATAGCACCAAATTGGAGGCAAATTAGCATCAACTAATTGCGAAATTACGCATCCTAGAAACTTTTCGAGCAATAAATCCATATTTGATCGTGCTGTGTGGCTTGTAGCATCGATTTTTTCTGGTTCAAATTAAAATCTTTAAATTTAGACTAAAAAAAATATCGGTTATCATTTAAAAAAAATTAGTTATCATAAGTCCATAGCGTTCAGAATTGATGGTAACGGGGTCTCCTTCTTCATTTTGAAAGAAATACGGACAAAAAATGCAGTCTTTTTTCGCTGATACAATGGCTTCTCTACAGGCGAGAAATGAGCCTCGTTATGATGACCATAATATTCTCTTAAAGCATGAAACATAGAATCACCACTTTGGTAAAAACGATTTATAATATAAAATAAACTGAATAAATGGTCTTTTATTAAACTGAATAAATAGTATCTTGAATGACATTATACGTACATTTGACACCTGTCAAAAAATTGGACTGTACTTTCCAAACTATGATACAAAATGGATAACCCTTTTATTTAGATTTAATTTTTTTTTTTTAATAATTATTAGAATTATTTAATTTATTCATATAAAAAATGAATTTATTAATTAGGATATAAAATAGATGGGTTTTTTTTTGCGATAATTTTTATAACTAATTTTATTATAATGCATTTCAGTATCGAAAAAAAAAAACAATTTCAAACACAAAATATTAAAACTTCTTATAAAACGTATAAAAATAAAATAAAATTCCATATTTATAACAGAACTCTCTATAAATTCCCTTCAAAACATTTCAAACCAATCGCACCCCCTCTACCCCTGGCCATGCCAAAAATATTGGAAGCGATAATTGAAAATCGGACCGGAAAACAGAAACGATTTATTCCGTCATGTTGTGGTCAAGATTAATTCAGAAAAAGTACGAACATAAATCCGCTCCTTGTATGACCATTTCAGACTACCTTTCGAAAGAGATTCTGTCGGTAATCTTTCGCCTTTTAATACCTAACTACCACTTCAACTTTCATTAGCCAAAAAAAAAAAACAAGAAAAAAAACAACAACAACAACAACAACAAAATCAAATAATAATCATAAATAAATAAAACGAAGTACTATCAAACATTATATTTGCTTATAAGAATATATACGACCGTTTTTTTTTTCTCGAATTTTATTACATTTATTGTAGTTTAAAATTATTTACAAGAAAAAACATTGATTCCGCATAAGCAGTCTGATCGTACCATGGAACGGATCATCATTGAATGATATTGCATCCGCCCTTCACCCTTCTTACTCATATAATATCGATTTTTATGGTGACTAGATCTACAAAAAAATTTGTGATTTTTACTTGGCCATCTCACAAAAACCGCAATATTTATCGCAGTAAATTGATTACCGCAAATTTTCAGATACTTCAACAACAAAAGGAAAGTTCAAAATGCAAAAAAAGTTTTTTTTTTGCATATCTATAGTTTATAATCCATACTGCATTTAGGCTTGCAGCGATCTGCATTAATTCCATTCACATATGCACATGGACAGAAAACAGCCAACCAAATTGTTATTGCCCTTATTTACCTTCTCTATAAGAAGACTTATATGGCTAAGATTCAGCATAAGACAAAAAAACGATCTTTTTTTTTTGTATATATTTTTATTAGTATAATCATCAATTGCATCTACAAATACGAGTAAATATTATTCTCTGCCTTTTGATTAAGAAAAATCATCGAAAAATGAAATTTTGAAATTTTTTTTGCTGAATTAATTAGAAAGTCCTTTTTTTCTGAGTTAATTTGCCTTTAAAATGATCACTTGAAAAAGTTATCGGATACTATTTCGAAACACTTACATACAGTATCACAGTACGATCATGTTTCCCCGGATATTTATCATCTGAAAATCGATGCGAATATCACATCGTTTCCGTTTCTCATGTCAACTTCCAAAAAAAAAAAAAATCATTTAATCGAAATACTTACTCTTACTTACCTGTCTGAGCCGCATATCCAAAGGTAAGAAAAAAAATACACAATATTGTGTGTATGCTAATTTTGATGTTATATAATTTGTTTTTTGTTCTTACTCTTTTCTTAACAAACAAGTTCAGTTTTGCTCGAATTTCGGGATTGGTCCGAATTTCCAAAATATTTCTTATGAAACTCTTTCAAATTGAAAGCAAAATTACAATATCAATAAAATTTCACACCTTCTTATCGTATTTTTACCTGAACAGAATTTTATTCAATATCCGGGGGCAAATAATCTTAACAAGTCATTTTGTTACCATTTTTGATTACTTAAATCTTTAATTAAAAATGTGTATCAGTAAAAAAAAAAAAAAAAAAACTGCCACACAACAAAAAATAGTAATTTTTTTTTTAATAAATCAAATTAAAAAAATTTCAATTAATCCTTACAGCAATTCAAAAAAAAAAAAAAAAACCTCAAGAATATTTAACTTTAGTTCACGTTCCAGAACACAATTTTGGTTTAATCCTTTAAATTATCCTGAATATATTTAAAATGCATAAAATTTAACAATATTCAAACAATTGCCACAAGACTTGATCGTTTTTAAGTAATTTTTTTAAGGCTTTTTCATACTGTAATTCGGCCTTTTACTTAACGGATATTGTAAAAATTGTTTTTTTTTTATTTTACAAAAAAAAAATCCAATGTCGGTAGTGCTCAGAACTGATGGTGACAATCTCCTCTTCTTTATTTTTTCATAATGATACTTATGATACTTTCAGACCAAAATACACCAAACTAAACAGTCGCGTTTTGCAGATACAATGGCTTCTCCAAAGTCAATTTGTGGGTTTTTAGAATATTGTATGTGATTATTATGCTTACTGACGTATACACCGAGCGAGAAATGATCCTCATCGCTGAAGAAAAATTTTGTTCGATGACAAAAGTAAGTGAAATTTAGCCTTTGGTAAATATTAATGCCCAACAATTAACAGCTTAAAATAGCAAACTATAAATATACCAGGTGTATAAGCATAAATCCGCTGTTTTTTAGAATAAAAGCAAAAACTAATTTATTCAAAGTACTTGCCCTCACTAGCTACATATTTTTCCCATCTCTCGGGCAATTTGTAGATTCCACGACAAAAAAAAAATCCTTCTTTTTCGAGGCAAACCACCCATCAAGCCATTTTCGGATGTCTTCGTAAGAATCGAACTGCTGTCAGCGAGCGCATGGCCCATCAGGTGGTATGGCCCATCAGGTAGAAAACAGGTAGTAGTCGGAAGAAGCTAGGTCTGGTGAATAAGCGGGATGGGGTAGCATCTCCCAAATGAATGTCTCCAAGTAGGTTCGGACCATTTTTGACGTGTGCGATGGTGCGTCGTCGTGTAGGAAAATCAGTTTGTCATGTCTTTGTTGATAATCCGTCCTTTTCCACGAAGAGCACGAAGCAATTTGATCAGTTGTTGGTGGTAGCGGTAGGCATTGACAGTTTCACCAGGTTTCAAAATCTCATAGCAGATGATACCCTGCTTATCCCACCAAACGCACAGCATCGTCTTCCGTCCGAAGCGATTTCGGCATGGGGAAGATGTTGATGGTTGGCCGAGATCAACCAACGATTTCTTGCGTTTAGGATTCTCGAAATTTATCCACTTTCCATCGACTGTCATAATCCGATGCAGGAACGACTTCCTTTTTTGTCTGGTGGGCAAGATTTCGCATGTGTTTTGGCATCGCTCCATCTGCCTATCGTTCAATTCATGCGGCACCCATTTTCCGATCTTTTCAATCTTCCCCATGGCACGCAGATGCATGGAAATGGCTGGTTGAGTAACACCCAATTGCTCCGCGAGCATTTTTTTTGATTGGGTATCATCTTCGTCAAAAAGAGCCTGCAATTGATGGTCCTCAATATTCCTAGGCTGATTTTCACGCTTCTTGTCCCATAAGCCAAAATTGCCGTCTTTGAACCGACAAAAACAATCTCGGCACGTTCTTTCCGATAAAGCACTGTCACCATAGGCCTCCATAAGCATTCGATGCGATTCGGCAGCCGATTTCTTCAAATTGAAGCTGAAAAGCAGAGCTTCCCGCATATGCTATTTTTCTGGCACAAAGCTAAACATGATTACCAAAGGAAAAATGTATGTTGTTGTATGAAATTGCTGACAATGTGCACTGATTACTGTTGACAGATGTCAAACTCATAAAAAAAAGTATGGCGTGCCCATCCATGGTAGCTTAATACGCTCACTCACGCCATCTATGACCAAACAGCGGATTTAAGCTTATATACCTGATAGTCTTAAATAACATATGTGCTTAACAATTGAATAATTATACGATTATACTTTTCAAACTATAAAATGAGTAATGATTTTAGCTCTTATAAAATATATCGAGTTATACTGAAATAACTATTTGAATTGAACTATTCTCTTTTAAAACAAATTTCTTTTTAAAAATAACTATAACATTAGGGTTTTTTTCTTATCTAAAAAAACACAACTTTAATTCTGTCATATAAAACAATTAATAACAAGAAAAACTGTAGTTTTTTGTTTTTATTCAAACTTTAAGTATTAAAAAAAAATATTTCTAAAAAGAATTTTTAAAAAAAACTCAAATTTCCATTAAAAATAATATTTGAAAAAAATTTACTAAAGAGCAGAAGAAAAAATATTTGAAAAATTCCATAAAATTTCCGATTAACAATTTGTCAACATTTTGTGATCGTTTGATGATTGGGGTTTCGATGATTGCTGTTGCATAATCAGAATAGTCTTCGATGATTGTTGTTTACATCCGATTACGAAACTACTCGGATTTAGTAGCTACTGTTCTTAGTATACGAGTTTTTTCGATTGAAGTAAATCTGATCGAAATGACCGTTCAAAAAAGATTACAACCAAACTGAATAGGTAAACGGCAACCAAGGCGGAATAACTACAACCTCTTCCGATTAATATAACTGGAAGCTACGAGGAGTGTACAGCTTCTATAGTAACGTAATTGGGCTCCTATAGTGGATACTCTTATTGAAATAGATCAGAGGCTAACTTTGAGAAAGGAAAAAAAAAAACTAAAACCAATTTGAGCAGAAGCTGCACACTTCTAGGTCTGATCAGATATCTCCTCGTCAGTGCTAGTCTCATAGGAGATGGCCAACAACAATAAACAAATACGAGAAATCAAACGATGAATGGCCAATCAATCATAATCTGCAATGGGACTTTGTTTTGTTAAATCATAAATACTCCTCGAGGGGTGCAACTGTTCAAATTCAGTTGCAGATTTTTGCTACAATAAAGCCACAACAGACAACTTCTACGAGTACAGACTATGAAGATTTTGTGTAATAACAGTAGCCAAAAACTAGTACATCAAAAGTCAATATTCGTTTGGAGTCTGACTAAATTAGTGGTTGTGTCAGAAGTAAAAAGGAATCAAACGTAAGGTAAATTATGTCGAAACAAAAATGAAGCTTTCGTTTTTCAATTGCAATCATACCCAGACGATATGGAAATTCAATTTAATTTGAATAAGTTGCACCAGATCTGAAGTGAGACTGTACTGTAACGAGGATATTTTCGGTTTTATGATGATTTTATTAGTACGTGTATACAACCCAATAACATTAAGATTCTCCTCTTATTGAAAATTTTCAGCAATTTTCTTTTTTTTTTATTTAGCAGTTTTGAAATTGACCAGCTATAAGATAAGATACCTTTTTGGTATTAAGGTAAAAAAAAAAAAGAGAAAAGGTGATACATAAAAGACCATATTTTTTTTTTTGAAGAGAAATTTCTAGAGCTTCCTTAAGTAAGTAACTAAGTTAGTAAATTGGTTTCGAAACGGCTAGAAGACGGCAATGGCTGACGGCATGAAATGATCATAGTCGATTCGAATTATGACGACCTATACTGAAATATCGAAATACCCTTAAACAACATAATCAACATGGCATTCGGTGAATATTGTCTACGAATCTTAACTTCTGGCGGCTACCTTTCATAAGTATGATATCAGAAATTCGTTATTTCTAAACTGATACGATTCGAGGCCAAGTTGGCAGCAAACAAAACTGACAAAGTCTCAACAACAAAAAATTTGAGGCTCCTTAGTCATCTCCCTATTTTACCATCTAAGATATTCTAAACACGCTACTTACCTATCTACGTTCAATAGCAATAACATGAACTAAAGATCGATCTTCTCATCGATCAGTTTTTTTTGGTTCGACGATAGTTATACTCGTAAGATGTACAAGCATAAAGCGTTTCTCCATTTCCACAATGAAAATCATGATTTCCTTGGGGGTAAATTTTCACCATACAGGAAGCTGTATAAGTTAAAAATCACAAAACTAGTTTTAGTTCTTCTCTTTTAGTACCGCATTTCTATCTACAAATATTGATAATATACTACATATGCACATTATTCCAAAAAATAACCATAGACTAGTGTAAGGATATACACTAGTATATGCTTATTACCTGAAGGATCAATACAAATGAAATTGATCATGCTAAAAATAACAAATCCCATACAATCAAACTCAAATTGATCCTCTATAAATATCGGCCGTTACATATAGCAGCAGAGTACCAAATCATTAGAATTTGAAGAATGAAAACTACGAGATCATCAAATTATTTATTTAAAAAAATAAAAAAAAATACACATCGTTATCGATATAGGGTACATATGCCCCCCAACTTACATCCAGTAATCAGATGGGGCCCGCAAACGTTCAATAATTTTCGATTAAATCTTTAGGGTTTTTTTTGCGTAGATATCGATGAATGATGGCCTTTTACTCTTACTTTAAGGCTAAAAACTTTTCATAGATTTTAAGATATTTCAATGTGCAGACACTTGGCACTCTTCCACAATTTATTCACCAATAACAACTGCTGTTTATTCGATAAAATTTCAGGTGCTATACGATCTCCGAAACGGTATACAATATGAAAATTCTTGAACGACCGTATGATTTCGTTTCGTTCTGCAAAGATTATAATTTGACTTCTTGTTAACTTACCAGTTACTAACAATTCTGCCTGAAACCTTAGATAATTTTTATTATTTTTCACGAAGCTTCTAGTTAGTTAATAAATTCCTACTCTCTATCACCATGTAGTTAAAAAAAAAAATTGCGAATAATAATTTCATGCACTTTATAATTTTTTTCTTAAGTCATTTTTCTAAATAAAAAAAATTTGCTTTCACTTCCAATAAAAAAAAACTTACAAATTCTTTGACAAATGTGGATGTCAGTCCTTTTTCTAAGTAGTGAAAAATAGCAGTATTTTATTGGGAAAGTTTTGCTACTCACAAGTACTTCTAGCTACTCGCAGCTACTCTTGCTCATACAAATGAGTACTTCACATGAGTAGTTACGCACACAATTTACGGTAGGGGGATTTTAGTTCCCAAAATGAAAATAGATGGCTTAGCGGGTTCGTTGGTTATGTCGAAGTGTCATATTTTTGTTTCCGTTTCAGACGATTCAGATGAATATTTCTTTAACGTAGGTGTTGGTATTGGAGAACTTTCTACTACCATAAACACTGAATGTGGTGATGATATTCCTGGGTCACTCTGAAATATTACCTCCATTTCACTTAGGTATAAAAATTTCGAAGCACTCGTCCCTGTACCTCTGTTTTTCGCATTTTTGAATATGTTTTCCCAAAAATGTTTCTTATTTCTCGTTTTGAAATATTCCTCTTTTCTGTTAGCATAAACATTTATCAAAGCTTTGCTTTCTCGTTATAGGTCCAATTTTTAGACATTATGTAATATTTATCTAATTCAAAGATTGTACGAAACACATCCACTACACTTCACGTTGACAAGCTAAATAAACTCAGTATTGTTGTTGACTATTTTGAGGTTATATTTTACTTCTGTCAGTCTACTGACAGATGTAACAGTCTACTGACAGATGTCACTCATCGAAAATACGAGGCCTGTTTGAATTTCCGCGGGTTACGTATATTCGATTTTCGATTTGTTATGGCATTATGTTGGTATTCATGTCTCTCACTTATGCCGACAAGTTCGGCCATTTTGAATGTTCAGTTAGTTTTTGACAGCTGCTTTGCTTGCACGTGTTTTAGCTAGTCTTCGATTTTTGCCCATTCCAAAAAATGGATCAAAGAATCTGTATCAAATTTTGTGTGAAAAATAAATTTAATTGCGCGGATGCATTCCGAATGTTGACTGTGATATATGGTGAAGCTACCTTGGACCAAAGCAACTTTTATCGGTGGTACAAAATGTTCTCAGACGGCCGAGAAGATGTGAATGACGAAAATCGGTATGGTGAAGGTTTTTCTCACAGTTTTCTTCGATTGCATGGGCGTGGTGCATCATAAGTTCTTGCCACAGGGTAGAACGGTCAATAAGGAATATTATTTGTAAGTTATGCTCAAGTTGCGCCAAGCAATCCGTCAGAAACGCCCGGATTTGTGGAAGAACAAAAATTGGCTTTTACACCATGATAACGCCCCTGCTCAGGCATCGTTACTTGTGCGCGAATTTTTGGCCAAAACAACATACAAATAATGCCGGAGCCACTGTATTCCTCAGATCTGGCCCCCTGTGACTTTTTCTTGTTCTCGAAACTGAAGAGCCCCATGAAAGGACGACGCTACGCTACGATTGAGGACATAAATATTCATGAATAAATAAATAATTTTTGAGAAAACACAAAATGCGCGATACTTTTTGAACAGACCTCGTATACTTGTTTTGACGCTAAGAACGCCATCTCTGTGATTTTGTCAGTACCTATTGACCCGTTACCGTATATTCGAACATTATTTTTTTTTAAATGTTTAAAATCATTTTTTGGTGAAAAATATTTTCCAACAAAAAAAAAAATATTTCCGATTTCCAAATTTATTTTACGTCGTTTACTTTTTCAACAAAAAAAATGTCCGGTCTTCTCTTGTTTTTTTTTTTACTAAAAAGAAAATTTATCAAAAACCTATTGAGACCCTATCCAATTTTATTATAGCGTTTAAGTTTTGTAAATATCGAACCATCGTTAACAAGTAATCAATTTTGTCAATTATTGTCATTAGAATTAATGATGATAATATAAACACACAATTAACAAGTTTTAAATTACAACTACCTCAATAGTATCTGTATACCTGATTTTCCACTTACCTTAATCGTAATAATTATATGCATTCATAAAAATTAATTATAGCAAACTACTTAGATTAGCATTGAAAAAAGAGAGCAAAACCGTACCGCCCGATCAGATGATGAATTCTGGTTTCGCTGAAAGTACCGCCATCAGAGGTAATTCTGATGATCAAGCCGACGACAACAACGCCATCTGACAACAAAAAACCACATCGATAACATCACTTTTTAATTATTCCTCATTCATTTAAAACGATTTTTTAATCAATTAAAAATGTTGTTAGTAAATATTTTGGGTTTGATTTTTTTTTTTGCTGAGACACATAAAAATTTAAAAAAAAAATATTGTTATAGATAAATACAGGTGAAATAATTGCAAAAGAACTTTGTCATTTAAATAGTGCTGGTGGCCTGTATCTAAACAAAATTCTATACGTGCAGTAGCATTACTCCGACTAAATGGAGTAATACTAAAAACCTTTATGCACCTGAAAAATTCAATGATCTACACCTGAAACATAAGAAAGAAACAAAAAATAAACAGTTTGCCCAATAGTAGCCATATTCTCTAGTTCTTAACAATCCGATTACAGTTGTAATTTTCTCTTATTTTTACTTTCTTTGCTCGGTTCTTTTTTTCCTTTCGCCCTTTCTTCATACGACGATAGATATGTTGATCGGATTTTATCTATCCGCTCAATATCTAAGCAATTTTCTTTGGAACGCGTCCTTCCAATTCACGATCGATCTTCACACAGCATTGTTAACAGTACCCGGAAGATCATTTATGATCTAACTTAGCTTAACTCTACCGAAAGATAATATCTAACAGATCGGTTGGCTTTGATACACAGGCGATATGGTGCGATGCAATACGATGCGGTCCGATGTGATATTGCCGGCAGTACAATTCCATTGAACGATTCAAGCGCGTTGTACACAGTTATAGTGGTGAGCTCGCGTACAGGGCTCATACGTGAATGCATTTTAGACTGCACCCGCTAATGCACCATAGTAGTTATCTGCTATTTTAGTCTTGTTTTGATTTTTTCTCTTCATTATCTCTTTTATATCATGATTGCCATAGAATCACAGTAAATGGGCAAATGGCGCCTGCCGATATTATTATTCTTCGTCATCTTTAGATAATCATCGTGCTCATAGTATAGATCGGTAGCAACATACTTACTGTACTCTCCTACATAGTAGCTATGGATCCCGCCCAAATATCATCTACCCATCTTCAGTACAAAAAGTGGGAATCATTACAAACAACGATCACAATAGAATTCTTGTCGCGATCGTTTCATCGTCATTGTCTATTTTGTCATCTTGGCAATTTGGAAAAGTTCGAACGCCGCTTACCTAGAACACTTTTCGACGGTTCCTTCTAGACGTACAAATACTTTTTCTAAAACCGTCCATTCGATTCTTTTCATTTGAACATCCACCATCCGGTGGATCCAGCACGTTGGTCAAAATGTAATTGAACATTATCCATTCATCATCGAAATCGTTTTATTAGTTGGATTTATTTGTTTCCAACTTTCTTTGCTTGACGCTTGTATTTCTATCGATGATCATAGTTAGATGCAGCAATACAATAAATCGTTTCAACCACACCCAAACCATCTAAACTGTCAGACGCCACACAGTAGTTAACTACCGACAGAACATGCTGAAAACAGCAAAAATAAAATGTTCGAGTATGGTACGATTTTATGGCCATTCCATCTATGAATACCAAGAGTATGAAGGGATCATTTTTGCTCCCGAATAGCGTACATCAAAGCATAGGGGCTTACGAAGCTATTGGACCGACACGCCCGACCGAAAATCTTAAATCTGTTTCTCATAATTGTCTGCCTTCTAATATCTACGAGTATAGTCCGGTTAGACGCCTATAGTCTGTGCTGGGTGCTTGTCCATTATTACAAACGCCATGTCTGATCTGTCGAACAGCCTTCCAACTAGTAGGAGTAAAGTGAAGCTTAGCGCCTGCCTGCCACAAACTCTTTCCGAACCTCGGATTTATATTGAAACCGGCAGAATTTTAATGCAATCTTTTACCATCTACAGACCATAGAAAAAGTTACTTTCATCTACAGGTGCATGGGCTGCAAATGGAACCATACGAGTAGAAAGATTTTGCTCTCTACCTTTAAGCTAACACGATTGTATTGTCCATAATATTTACCTTGTCGAAACATAAAGAATCTTTTTGAAATTCTATCTATCGAGTATGCATTATAAAAAGAGCAATAAAAATCCTCGACGGTTCCATTATTGTTGGACATAAAAAGGAAAAGTCTCAACGGTTATTTAATGGTAATGAAATAACTTCCGAATCAAAAAATTGAATGGAATGTCATCATCATCATCATCATTGGCATCATCATCATTAGTATCATTGTAGTCCGGGTGAATATACCATCTTTTTTTGTATCGTTCACATCATCAATCCTTATTGATAAAATAACAGAAACAATTATGAATTGTTCACGTTATAGAATTGATTAGATTTATCGTAATAGAATGCTATACAAAAAAGTACAGTCCAAAATATGATAATAATTAGCACAATATAAAGGATTATTAAAAACTTGGTCATTTAGCATGAAGTTGTAGAAGGGACCTTGTGAAAATTCGTACATTTGCAATTCAATAAAAAAAAAACTCCTAAAAAATGCAAGTGTTTCCGTCACAAATATCTTGTATGCTCTCAAAGTCAAAAATTATTATTAAAAAGCCTTAAATTTCGTTATAATATTATTGTTTTAAGAGCTCCCATCTTCCAACAACAAAAAAACCCACCGACTTCACATTTCTCATTGGATAAAAGAAGGAGTTCAGCATTTTTATTTGCTCAGCAGAAGCACACTTTTTACCATATGTTTAAGCTTAAATCCGCTCTTTGGTCATAGATGGCGTGAGTGAGCGTATTAAGCTACCATACTTTTTTTTATGAGTTTGACATCTGTCAACATTAATTAGTACACATTGTCAGCAATTTCGTAGAACAACATACATTTTTCCTTTGGTAATCATGTCTAGTTTTGTGCCAGAAAAAGAGCACATGCGGGAAGCTCTGCTTTTCTGCTTCAATTTGAAGAAATCGGCTGCCGAATCGCATCGAATTCTTATGGAGACCTATGGTGATAGTGCTTTATGGGAAACAACGTGCCGAGATTGGTTTCGTCAGTTCAAAGATGGCAATTTACTCAACCAGCCATTTCCATGCGTCTGCGTACAATGGGGAAGATTGAAAAGATCAGAAAATGGGTTCCACAAGAATTGAATGATAGGCAGATGGAGCGACGCCAAAACACATGCGAAATCTTGCCCACCAGACAAAAAAGGATGTCGTTCCTGCATCGGATTATGATAGTCGATGAAAAGTGGATATATTTCGAAAATCCTAAACGCAAGAAATCGTGGCTTCATCCCAACTAACAACATCTTCCCCAAGACCAAATCGCTTCCGACGGAAGACGATGCTGTGCGTTTGGTGGGATCAGCAGGGTATCGTCTACTATGAGATGTTGAAACCTAGTGAAACTGTCAATGCGCACAGCTACCACCAACAACTGATCAAATTGCACCGTGCTCTGCGTGAAAAAAGGACGGATTATCAACAAAGACATGACAACCTGATTTTCCTCCACGATAACGCACCATCGCACACGTGAAAAATGGTCCGAAACAACTTGGAGACACTCAACTGGGAGGTGCTACCCCATCCCGCTTATTCACCAGACCTAGCTTCTTCAAAGTACCACCTGTTTTCGTCGATGGGCCACGCGCTGGCTGAGCAGCACTTCGATTCTTACGAAGACATCCGAAAATGGCTTGATGGGTGGTTTGCCTCGAAAAAGATGGAATTTTTTTGGTGTGGTATCCACAAATTTTCTAGTAAAAAATAAAATATACAAAAATTTAAGCAAGTTGAGCATTCTTGCTTATATCTCAATAATTTATCTATCAACCATAAGGATCTTTACCGAAGGCTTACTAATTTTAGCTCTCTTACTAATTTTACCGAAGGCTTACTAAATCTTGCTCTCTTTTAAATTACAAGAAGGACCTTTATTCCTTATTTTTGTCAAAAATTCGACAATCAAAAATCTTAGTTCTGCCCATGCAAAAGGTTTTTCCAATCCTTTGTTCGGTATGCCTAACCCCTCCCCTCCTCCACCCAACTACAAGCGCTTGATTAAAATCTTCTGATTAATTTTAAAACTTTTTTTATTTATTTTTAAAAAAATATTTTTACACTGCACCGAAATATGTGCAAATATTTTATCGTTCTGTTATCGTATAGGAGGTCCCGAAGACCTACGAGCTAAATGCCATCATCACATTGTAATGCTATAATCTTTCTAGGTTCTTAATTTTTTGTATAAATTTTTTTTTAAATTCGTAGGCTTTTAAAAGTTCATTTATCAACAACAACAACAACAAAAATGCTTAGAAAATTCTAAATTTTTTTTTTGGTTTTTCTTCTTCAAAGTGAAAATATTTTTAATTATTACCCTTTTTTTCTTACCCTATGTTTTTATAAAGTTTATTTATTATTAATTAAATCTAAAATCAGACCATAAGCACACTGGTTACTATAATAGTACTTGTAATTTTTTACTTTTCTAGACAAAAAAAAAAGAATTTTAGCGAATTTTTATGTTATATACTCGTAATTTTAAGGTAAACGTTATACGTGTACAATATTATAACAGAAATTTCAGAATAATTTCAAACTGTCAACAACGAAAACTGATAAAAATGTGAAACGAATGAGGTGTTTTATGAGGCTCAACAAATGGGTTCTTCAAGTCAGATTGCAGGCACTTGGACGCTCTATCATGACAGCACCACCTGTCACACGGCCATCATCAGCAACGAAAAGGGATTTCTCAGCTTCAAACAAACAAAAAAGTCACAGACCGTATGGCTTTTTTTTTTGTTCCCTAATATATAAAAAAAAACCACTTGAATAATATCATCTTGGTATTGAAAATAATAGCAAAACGTGTGTCACAGAAGAGCTGACAGTCAAGCGCTCCTACAAAGAGTGAAAAACCGCCTCCGACGATGTATAGCTGCCCAAATAACACTAACTTTTAAAGTGATAGCATTGAATTCTGGTACATTACTTTTCTGCACACCTCGTAATTAATGCAATATCGAAAATTTGCATGAAAAAAAAATCCTGAGGAGTTATTAAAAATTTCCTTCTTATATTTAAGGATTCTTTCCAATTTATAATTAAAAAAAAAATTTATTTTCCAGTTTTGACAAGTACTTTAAGAAAATTCAGATTATCTGAAATCCGAGTAGCAAAATATCTAAAAAGGAAACTTAAAACTCAACAGCTCAAAGGGAAACTAAAGATTCTTTTTTTCTCTTTATTATTATTAATTTTTAAATAATTTAAGGATGAAAATTTAACAATTTGCCAAAAACTCTCAAGAAACACACAAAGGATAACCAAAAGAAAATAAAGTAAAAAAAAAAAAAAAAATCGTTTCAAAGATGAAATTGGACCAATCCCCCATTTTCATAAATATCGATACATAGATCAATCGATCAATAATAGGGAATGCACGATCACAAAAGAGAAAATGCAATTCTATGGCAATGGCAGTAGCCGCTATAAATACTAGTACGTTTCGCTATAAATTCCGAACGATTATGCGATCATCGGGCACTGTAGGTGGCCAGGTATCATGTGAAGAGCATTAAATTACGTTCGAATGGTCCGTTGGTGCATATATCATTGAAACGGGATCAGCACGGTACATGGCATGCGGCTGGTGGTATGCGGTGTGCGGTGTGCGGTATGTGACAGGCGGCAGGCGGCAGGCGGCATACGATATTCGGTATACGGCAACGTGTACCGGAATTGTTTGGCACGAGTTAAAAGACGGTGTACAACTCAAAGAAGCTCTATATACTATAGATAGGATTTTAAGAAGAGATGTATTTATTACTTCTAGAGCTTATGCATGCACTCGTCGACTATTTGTGTAGGTGTTCAAGCACACTTCTAGCGCACCTGCATAAATTCAGTGTATATACAATCAGAAATTTATGCATATAACCGACGGATTCCATTGTACAACGTACTCGTATAGTCGTAAGTCGTCGCTGATCACGGTGAACCCATTTAGTAATTTGTGAGAAGAGCTATTGACCTGATCCTGATCTACATCGTGTGCCCATTTTACCTTATTTCCTTTTCTCGCCAACAATAAATACTGAATACCTAAACGAAAGGTTCACTCGTACTAGCACTTTTCAACAAAAACATAAATAAATCGTTAGGATAATCGTTATGGTTGCAGGTTGAAAAAGTAAACTATGCGATTTTTTAAAATTTATTTTAAAAAAAAAATAAACACTCGTGTTGAAGGATGCCAAACTAAACCAGCTCCTGCTGAATTCGTTCGTATTTATTTGAAATAGGTTTCAATCGTAATTTACGTCGGGCCTATACCATATAGTGATGCGTTTAAAAATTGCTGTAAATCTAGAGATTCCTCCTGATCTCAAAGTTAATTATTAGAAAAACAAAAATCTATAATCATTCGGATTAACTAAGCTGTTTGGATATTAATCAGCCTTAAATGAGTAAACAAATAAATTCTTCGTTTGGATAGTGACAAAGGTTTGAGTGCGGGGACAGTTAAATGAGATTGCGAAAATTTTCTTCTTACAAGATTGGCAGTGTTGGAAAAGCTCAAGTGCAACAAGTACGCCATCAAATCTTCCCACGCAATTGGATTCAATTTGTTGTCTTTTTGACATTTTATTCGTTTTTTTTCTTTTTCTTTCTTCATTTGAACTCTGAGTAGAATATGTGTCAGAGAATTGAAAATTTAGCAATATCCGACAAATGCTAAAGGAATGTTTGACTTGGGGTATTGGACACGTCGGAGGATGATGTGAGAGGACAATGGGTGCAAATGTTTATACCATAGACGTTGTTCGGAAGCAATTCGATGAACAACATCGAGTTGGATACTTGGACAAGTATAAACATACATCTAAATAGATTATTCCGTATACTGACGAATAGAGATTAGCTGATAGAATCGACCTAGAATAAGAGCAAGTGTGTATTAACAGACAAACGGAGTAACTAAACTGCTGGGTCTAAGGTGTAATTTGAAAACAATACCAAACTGTATTCACAAATAGATAAACACATGGCTGGATAGTTTCTTGAATAGACGCAAAGGGAAAAGAACACCTCACACGATCTAACACCTTTCAGTCTGCTATTCTTGTTAATCGAACAACTCCTTCTCCTTACCCTTTACTGCTGTTACTGATAACCAGAGGCTAATATATTTTCAATTCGATTCCCGTCGTTTGATTCGAAAGTAGACACTTTTACCTGTAATCAAGACCGATAAGCTGCCATGTTTCCGTGTTTCCTCAAGGAGCACCCTATCGGGCCCAATGTAAATTTGTCCCGCATTTTATGCGCACAATATTCGACAGCAGATCGTGCTGAATTCTTAACTGACTACTGACCTAATATCGTTCGGCATTCGTGCATGTTTAGGTCAATGTATCGTCCACAAATCTATCGATGCAATTGTATGCAAATTTGCAAATTCTTCAAATAACAAAAATAAAAACAACCAAAATAATTATACTAAAATTTTTTTTTTAAATTTTAACAATTTTAGATGAGTTTAACTTTTTATTTTGAAAGATGTACGACATTATCTATTCCACTATACAAAGAATATTTTTTTTTTTTTATTAATAATACTAAAGTCAAAGGGGAAGGGGGAATACAACATTTAAAACTGATGGAAGTAAAAGGATTATCCAACATATGCTTTTTAATAAAAATTTAAATAAAAATTACTAAAAATATTTGATTTTGTTAAAAATTTTATTTTTTTATATTGCTTCAATTATGCCATTTGGTAAAGTATATAAAAATATTCATATGATTACCATGAGGCTTCTTACAGTGAAGTCGATCCTTTTGAGATAGTTTTTGATGAATTTTCGCATATTTCTGTTTGTAGTTCAGTGATAAATTGAAGCTTTTTGTCTTTACATACTCTTAAATTTCGAGATTATCTTTGCAAATATAATTGTTCACGTCATATTTTCATAAATTGTTCAATGGCGTTACATTACACAATGTCATAATTTCAAGATCATTTCAAATCTTTTTTTTTCGTTTTATGTGCCATATGGTATACTTTTGTCTTGTTAAAATTACATATAGTTTAAATTAATATCTTCACATCAAAAAGTTACTTCTACCAAATATAATGGTTCATCCTTAATTTTGTGGTTTTTCCGAGCCCCATAAACGAAAGTTTTGCTTATTGACGCTTAAAAAAATTCAACAAAATTACCATTTAACTTGTAGCAAATTTTAATAATTTTAACGCATTATTAGGTAGTTAGACGATCTACAAGGGTCGTTCAATAAGTCCTTAGAAAAAGATGGAAAAAAATCTCCTTTTAGCTCTATACACTTTTCCAACCGTTTTTCCAAAATTTTTATCCCGTCCAAAAAATAGGATTTCGGAAGTTCTGCAACTCTCTTCGTTTTCTGGAGTCTCTTCGTTTCTGGAGTGTAGTAGTGTATCCAGGTTGCGTTCACAGTGACATATCGATAAAGGAATTCGGCAGGATTGCGATGAAAGAGTGCCAACATAGCCTCGGAGTCCACTACACGATTATGCTTATTCTCCTCTGAGAGCAAACGCGGCACCCATCTTGCCGAAATTTTTTTCACAGACAATTTTTCATGCAAAATTGAAGCGACTGTACCTTGTGATATGCCCGTGGCCTCAACTAATTCGCGCACTTTAATTCGCCGATCGTTCAAAATCAGATCGTGGATTTTGTCGATGATTTCAGGAGTAGACACCTCAACTGGGCGTCCTGAACGATGTTCATCTTTTGTGGATGAACGGCCACGTTTAAATTCATTCACCCAATTGTAAACCGTCGCAAACACAGGTGCAGATGTGCCATGAACTGCATCCAACTCGGCTTTGATTTCTTTCGGGCTTAAGCCTTTCAAATGGAGATGACAGTCCTAAACTCACTTTTTTTCCATTGTTATGCACAAATAAATGTCGTTAACTTTAATCGACTATAGAAATTGACCTACGCTATGGATCGAGCTGAAATTTTGACAGCTTTCCTATCGATAACGAGTGCAATTTCTCGGATTTTCTAAGGACTTATTGAACGACCCTCGTATATAATAAATTTTACCTAAAATGAGATATTTTAAACTTTGAAATGAATGATCATTTATTATCCGACATATAATTTATGCTGGGTGAGAACTGCATTTTACAAAAATATTGCTCAATCTCTACTCGGATATTTGTTTTTTTTTTTTCAATGTAACAAGAATTTTTCAATTATCTCTGAAGGTAAATTCGATTAACCAATATTTAATTAAATTTAAAAAAAAAATAAGTACAGACTGTTATGACAAAGAAAAACTCAGAATTATCAAACTAGTCTCAATCTTGGGTAAAGGGAAATCGTGTTTACTCCAACAATTTTATTTTTATTTAACTTTTATACAAATAACCAAGCTAATTTTATAATAAATTCTATCTGAAAGATACTCAAATGTTAATAATTGTAATAATAGTAATTGATAAAACAACAACAACAACAATCATTGCATCAATCAACTAGAAGAATTTTGTTAATGGGGATGAAAAAAAAATGTACAAAATATTTTTAAAAAAAAACTACAGAAAATAGAATATATTTTTTTTTTCCAATTTAAATAATATACGAATAAGAATCCCATTTAAATCTAATTAAAATTATGAGGTAATAAATGTGGTATTTTTTTTCTGCTATTTTTAATATTGTTCAGTTTTTTTTGTAATGTTACCAGCAATGTTATTGGTAATTGTCGGTTTCAACGGAGCAAAATCAATTGTCAAGTTGTCACAGTGGCAAATTAAAAAATTTCTGTTCGGAGAGTTTTTTGCTAATCAAACTCATTTTGTTTAGATTAATTTCTTTAATACCTCTCGCTATATTTTACTTTAAGTAAGCATACTATTTTTTTTTTTAGCTGAATTATTATAACAGGTTCGATTTCGCCTCATTGGTCTTAGGCTTAGAGATATATTTATAGTTTTTATTTACCGCTTGCTTACCTGTCGCATAGAAATAATATCAGGTAGAATAATAACTATAGCACCGCCCCACAGAACAAAACACCTGACTAACACTATAAACGTTAAATAAAAATCAGAATTTTTTTTTAATAAACATTTCTTATTGGTAATTTTCTGCTAAAATAAAATTAAGTATAAAAATATTTTTCAGAAAAAAAAAAACAAAAAAAAATTACAAAAAATTATTCATCGATGCAATTGATTAAATATAATTATAATAATTTAATAAGAAAAATTAACAGAAATAATTGCAAAACCTTTATTCTAATAATAAATAAGATTTTCTTGCTTTTAAATTGGCTTATATTTTTATAAAAATAAAAATGTTTTTATAAGGAAAAATTACTTTTGCATATAAAATAAAAATGGCGACAAATAATAATTTTTTTACCAATTATAAAGGGATTAGCAAATGTGCGTTTGGGAAAGTACTAAAAATTCAATAAAATATATTGAAAAAAATTTTCAATTTGATTTGCGAAATTCACGTTCTAGAAACTTTTCACGCAATAAAGGCAAAATTTGTCATGATGAAACGAAATTACTTTCCGAACAACCCAAATTAAGTGAATTATTCAATTTGTCCAACTGATGACAGTACACTTCAGAATTGATCGTTATGTTGCTTGGTAGAAGCTCAAAATAAATGATTCCTTTGATAACCCACCAAACAGATAGCATAACATTTTTTTGATGAATATTGCCTTTAGAAGTGCTTTAAGCCGGTTCATCTCTTCTACTGCAAGATCTTTTGCGCTTAACATTTTTTGTAGACAACCCATTTCTCGTTCCAGTGATGATACGCTTCAAAAATGGATCATTTTCTTGGCGTTTGAGAAGCAAATCACAAACGTCAATACGACGGCACAATTTTTTTTCCGTAAGAAGATGAGCAATCCATATGTCGAGCTTTGAGTTTAAACCTAACCATTTCAAATGAACATGAACGTTCGTATTCGATAAATTTAATCTCTCAGCGATCTCAAGAGTTGTTATTCACCGGTTTTCATCAATTAATGCCTTTATTGTGTCTTCATCAGCTTCAACTGGCCTTCCAGAACGTGGTGGTGCATCTTCGAGATCAAAATTGCCGGATTGAAATTTTGCAAACCAGCTTTGGCACTGGCGCTTACTTAACACATCTTCTCCATACACATCGGATCATTTTTTTCTTGCTTGAACAGCATTTTTATCTTTTCTATAGTAAAAAAGTAAAATATGCCAAAAATGCTGTTTTTCACTTTCCATATTTAAAAGGGTATCAACCAAAAACAACTGTGCAGAATCAATCGAGCCTTAATATGTCAGCTGTCAAAATACACATGATTATGCATGCGGCTTAAGTGTAAAGTTGGTTGTGAAAATATACAATTAAGTCCTCTGTTGAGAAAAAACTCGAAATTACTTTCCGAACAACCTGATTTTTGTAGATACGAGTACAATAGATTTTTTTCATAGTCACTTATTGGTTTTCAAAGTACAATAAATTATAATAAAATAAAATTTTATTCTACAGATAATATAAAAATCTTTTTTTTTTTTTAAAAAAAGGCGGACTTTTTAAATTTTTATAAAACGTAGTTTCTTAATTTTAATATTTAAAAAAAAAATGTTGCTGTCTTTATTTTTCTTCAAATTGGTATAAAAATTCATATAAAATAAGAAAAAATAAAACCGAATCAAATCGGTAAATGGAAAAATTGTTCTATATTTAATTTTGATGGATTTGGTTTTTTTTTTTTTTGGTATTAATTTAGATTTTTCTATTTAATATACGTCAAATAAATATTATTTATAATAAAATTTATACTAAAATAAAAATTGTTTTTAAGACTATTTTCGAACATCTAAAAGCATATCACGCCCTTTTTGACAATTCGGATTCGTTCGTGTGACAGTAACGCACTTACAAGAGGTAGAATATGAGCGTTGGCAATGAATTTCTTTGAATTTATATTCAAAAATTTGATATTTTTTCAAGTAGTCTCACAAAAAAAAAAGATTTCATCTTCACTTAATATTATTTGATAATTGCGTAAGCGATTTTTCAGATTTCAATCAGATTTTCTCCACGTGCATTTGACAAAGTAACCAATTGCAGCTAACTTCATTGTGCTGTTCGAAAGGAGAGTGTCTAACTGGCCCAAGTATCAAACGAAATTTTAAGAAAACTACCTAGAAAATAAACTACAACTAAAAAAAAAAAACTATAGAAAAAACAAATATTTTATAGAACAACAAATTGTGTCCTTAAATAAAGTCTAAAAACTTAAAGCAAGTACAAATTTTTTAAATATGAAACTAAAAAAAAAAAAAAAATGTTCAGTTTTTAGAGGCTCGTCTGATTAAGGTGGTGGTGGTCCACAAAATGCATAGATACAAACTTCATAAGGAGAACGCCCCCCATTTTGTTGTCGCTACTCTTTTATACTTATTTTGTTGTCGCTACTCTTTTATACTTAATAGTAACAATAATTTTAAGTGAATCAAGAGTAAAATTTTAGTACAATACTAAAAATTATAATTTATCTTCTGTGCCAAATGTTTACATGATGTTCAACATGGTTACGGTTCGGCAATATTGAAATAAATCCGCGATGACACATAAGGCGTTTTTATTTTTTTTTATTTTTGTTATTGAAAAGGGCTGGCCTATTGCTAAATAGCTTCCTGCGACTAACCTACCAGATGGTAATGTAACCAAAACATGCGTTTGTTGATCGGTATATCTGAAAAGAGTCTTTCCCCTCTTCAGTTTGTTTTAGTATAATTACGCGTGCACTTATCAACCAAGTACTATGATTTGGGTAAGTAAAATAATATACGCTGTTCATCTGTGGAAATAGTTGGTACGATATAAATCTGCACCATATGACATCAGTTTCGTTCATGTGCTCCCCCATTGAAGATGTACCTAGCGAAAATTATGCAAGTTTAAGGTGCGAACACGTCTCAAAAGATGGTAAACGCGGCTCAACTAAATATTATCGTATTCAGTAGGCATACCAAAATGAAGAACAAACACTCCGACCGACAACTGCTAATTTATGACTTTATGCCTTTTTGATGGATGTACTATTGTAGACAAGGGAGTAAACAAATACCAACATTCATCCTGGCTCTCGTATCATAACATATACCATCGACCTTTAACAAGTTGAACATCTGACGGAAATTTTCCATTCTGATGATTCTGATTCTGATCAACCAAGAGTCTGTAGTTGGTACTAATTTGCACATGTAAGTAGCTTCGTAATAAAGTAAATGTGTCGCTTCCGACCTAGTGATTTGTTGTTTCGCCAAGGATCAGTACTTGCTTAGCTAATCGATTATGGATGACAGTCATCATCAGATTGGATCATTTACATTTTTTACTTAATTCACCCTCAACATTTCGTCTTTTTTTTTTGCTCAATGGAAATAACTATCGATATCGATACTTTTGTTCAATTAAAATAGATTCAGCTGCTATTGTGACTGTCATTGAACTCATCGTCAATAATCGATTGATGTATATATGCTCTTCAATCATTCTCATAATTATGATCAGATTATTTTTTGTCTAACGTTCAAGTTTATTTATATTTGATACAAAAAAAAAATCGAAATCATTTTTTAAAAAAAAATTCCAAAAAAGATTTCATTTCATTTAAAAAAAGGTAATATTTTTCCAAATCTTTATGATTTAAAATACTTTTTAACATTATACTCGTAATAAGAATTTGAAAAGTTTTATAACAGAAAATTTTTAATTAAAATTATCAAAAAAGTTATTTTTAATATTATAATACTCTTTTTATGAAAATCTTTATGAAAAACTGTCATTTTTCTGTATTAAAAAAATTACAGTTTTTTTACTTCACTTACTAATAAATATTCAAAAAAAAAAAAAAACCAAAAAAAAACAAAAAAAAATATTAAAGACAAAAAACCAATTGAGTATTAAAGACATAAAACAAACAAAAAAAAAATCCAATTTTTCAAATTTTTTAATTTAACTAAACTTTCTTGCAGGTAAAACTGATTTTTTACTAAAAGGTAAAGAAAATTCTAATAAAAATTATTGTCCAAAAGAGAAAAAAAAGAAAAACTGTACAAGGGAAGACCTTTTAAACAGAATATGATCATAGAATCGGACAAAGTTTAAGGAGCGTTTCTTTTCATGGCATTATTTTTTTTCTCTGTGATACACAAATAACAAGGCATTTTCCAGAAAAGTTTTCCTTTTCAAATGGAAGAAAGGTAGCCAAAAAAATAAGTGGTAGATCTTTGAGAGAATGGTGGTAAGAGTGTAAAAGATTATAATAAGAACAGTTTTTTTTTTGCCTATATTCAGTACTTGACTTAAAGCCATTATTCTTCACTGTTTCTCGCAATCGGATTTTGTAGACACTGTTTATAAGTGGATGGATAATTTTCAAAACTTCCTTTCTAGCAACTGCCATTCATCCTTACACCCTTCATGATATCAAAATGCCACCAATACTCTTACTATAAGCAATAAAAGCCATAACAAAAATGATGATCAAATAAACGAAACAAAGTAAAATTACGCTTTAATACGAAAAAAAACAAAAACAGCAAAACCTTAAAAGTATAATCAAAAAGAAGCAAATCTTAAGAATATTCATTGTATCCTTACCGTATTGTTGGAAGGATACACCGTAATATATATACAATTTATGCATGTATACGAACGTATGCAAATAGGAGATGGTCCTATTTTTGTGCTTTTGTTTTAATGTAAACACACACACACAACTACTAATATAACAATAATGTGAGGTTAGGATGAACTCATTTTCTATACATTTCCAATAGATAAGATACGATCAAGGATCAAACGTGCTTTTTTGTTTTTATATTCTTTCGCTTTCCTTTTTCTTTGAGTTTTTAGACATTTTTCTTCTGAAGAGCCAAAATGCTATAAAAAATAGAAGAAAAATTCAAAAATGAAATGAATTTTTTTTTAATGAAAAATATGCGCACAAATATAATAATACAGAGAGAAAAAAGAAAATTCACAAATATACGAGTCCTTTATAAAAAGTGTATGTTTGCCAATGTCGAAATACGGATAAAAAGATATTCGTTGGATATCCTTTATCCGATAGAAATATGCTAAGAAGAAGAGAGAGAAAAAATATGCTACAGTCACCCACCTTCTATGCTGCATAACAAACATGAAATATTATATAGAGCAATATAGAACAAAACCGAAAACGATAAGGGAACGAACCTTAAGATTAGCTCTGGAGTCATAAAACCGTGAAATATGATTTCGCAAGCCAATGCCAAGCCTAAGATTGCAGTCAAAATGGGGATGGTCTTTTAAATATTTTTTTCCAGTTTACTTTATTTTTTTTCCTGCTCTTTTTTTAATTTATTATTGGTTTTTTTTTTAATATTCTTCTCCGTTTTCCCTTTAATCTTCCTCCTTATTGGTGTTTTTTTTTTCTCCCCCTCTCCCCACATCCTTTGCATACAGACTAGCGCATAAAAAGATATTTTATTCGTTCATGAATTTTTGTTGTTCTAACTTATGCTGATGTATTTTTTTTACCAATTCGTTTTCTTTTTTGGGGATTTTTTTCCCTCTATTTAAGGGTGACTATGATATATAACATTCCAATTTTAATATAAAATCAAGAAGAAGCAAATAAAAAAAAAACAAAAACAAATTACATGAACACACATCGAATACAGAAAAATTGAGAATTGTCCTTTTCCACAAAAAGTTTCTCCATCGAATGAATATGTTTGTACCCACCTACATAGACACACATCCATAAACACACCTATTACATAGATACAATACATATTTATGCAATCATTTTATATATATACAAAACAAAAAATATTATCTAGAATACATGTATAAAATCGACGACCAGAAAAAAGTCAAAAATATTCATAAAAGTTGACTATAATAAAAATAAATCATCCCCCATATGGGAAATGATTGGCGGGCATCTTGATGGAATGCCTACATGGAAATTGGATTATTTCCTTTATTTTTGGATTTATTTGGTCAATAGAAAATGATTTTTTCTCTGTTGAGATTTTTTCTTCTTTTTATAAAATAAAGATTTTTCAAAAAATTCTCATCTGTCCTATATAAAGATATCTTGTAAAATTCTTTCCATTTTGTAATAATTAAGATGATAATTATTTAGGAAAAAAAATTTGGGGCTAAAATATTTTTCTTGCCAAAAATGGGGGCTAAAATTATAAATTATGGGCCGTCATAAATGACAGTCATTCCGTGCTCAGTGGAGAAGACATTAAGCAAAATTACCATATATGAGGCTTTCAAAATCCACAAGTGTCAGTGGAAAAGCTAGTTTGGTTACATCGGTTTTTTGCAGAAAGTGTGATTGCTTCGGTTTGAAGCAAAACTACCACATATGAGGCTCACAAAATCCACAAGTGACAGTGGAAAAGCTAGTATGATTGGCTCGGTTTTTTGTAGAAATTGTGATTGCCTGGGTTTTAAGCAAAATTACCATATATGAGGCTCTCAAAATCCACAAGTGACAGTGGAAAAGCTAGCATGATTGGCTCGGTTTTTTGTAGAAATTGTGATTGCCTGGGTTTTAAGCAAAATTACCATATATGAGGCTCACAAAATCCATAAGTGATAGTGGAGAAGCTAGTGTGATTGCCTCGGTTTTTTGTAGAAAGTGATTGCCTCGGTATTAAGCAAAATTACCATATATGAGGCTCACAAAATCCAGAAGTAACAGTGGAGAAGCTAGTGTGATTGCCTCGGTTTTTTGTAGAAAGTGATTGCCTCGGTATTAAGCAAAATTACCATATATGAGGCTCTCAAAATCCAAAAGTGACAGTGCAGAAGCTTGTGTGATTGTCTCTGTTTTTTGTAGAAAGTGTGATTGCTTCGGTTTTAAGCAAAATTACCATATATGAGGCTCACAAAATCCACAAGTGATAGTGTAGAAGCTAGCATGATTGGGTCGGTTTTTTGTAGAAATTATGATTGCCTCGGTTTTAAGCAAAATTACCATATATGACGCTCTCAAAATCCACAAGTGACAGTGTAGAAGCTAGTGTGATTGCTTCGGTTTTTTGTAGAAATTGTGATTGCCTCGGTTTTAAGCAAAATTACCATATATGAGGCTCACAAAATCCACAATTGACAGTGTAGAAGCTTGTGTGATTGCCTCGGTTTTTTGTAGAAAGTGTGATTGCTTCGGTTTTAAGCAAAATTACCATATATGAGGCTCTCAAAATCCACAAACGACAGTGGAAAATCTAGCTTGATTACATCGGTTTTTTGTAGAAAGTGTGATTGCTTCGGTTTTAAGCAAAATTACCATATATGAGGCTCACAAAATCAAGAAGTAACAGTGGAGAAGCTAGTGTGATTGCCTCGGTTTTTTGTAGAAAGTGATTGCCTCGGTATTAAGCAAAATTACCATATATGAGGCTCTCAAAATCCACAAGTAACAGTGGAGAAGCTAGTGTGATTGCCTCGGTGTTTTGTAGAAAGTGATTGCCTCGGTATTAAGCAAAATTACCATATATGAGGTTCACAAAATCCACAAGTGATAGTGTAGAAGCTAGTATGATTGGGTCGGTTTTTTGTAGAAATTATGATTGCCTCGGTTTTAAGCAAAATTACCATATATGAGGCTCACAAAATCCACAAGCAACAGTGGAGAAGCTAGTGTGATTGCTTCTTAAAAAGCCTCGGTGCGCATTTTTGCCAGAAAGTGTGATTGTCTCGGTTTTTTTTGTAAATGAAAAAAGACATACTTTTACCGCCAATTTTTAACGCTATGATCGTATAAAAACGAACTTTTTCTAACCTTAACTTAAAAATTTTAATCTGGGCGATAACGTGACAAACGTCGGCTTTATAACACAAAAACTGCCCAGAACTCGTAGTTTCAAGATTTGTGTAATGTCAAATGGCTTCTAAGATCGTGCAATTTGACGCTTTTAGACTTTTTTTTTATAAAACTATGCAAAAAATTATATAAACTTAAAGATTTTAGTCAAGATTAATTTTGGCTTTATTGCGCAAAAAGCTTACAGAACATGTATTTTCGCAAAATTGATTATGTCAAGAAGTGTTATATAATGCCATTAGAATTTTTCTTATAAATCATTCAAAAAAAATACCTCAAAACAATCGAGTTTTATGGCAATTGTTTGAATAATATGATATTTTATAGATATGGGCAAAGTTTATGCAATATAATCAAGTAAATATAATCAACAAACAACAAGAATTTAAAATATTTTTTTATTAAACTTTATTGCCCAAAGAACAAATTGGATAACATATGTTATAACACTTCTACCTTATTAATTATAGTTGGAAATTCTTTTCTATAAAATTACTATCTAATTAAATGCTCTTTAGAATAATTAATTAAACTTTTATTCAGTGTTAAAATATTTCAAAATAGAAGAAAAAAAATTATTAATTTATGATTTTTTTTAAAAGTACACTTTACATACAATTAGAAAAATTACAAAACCAATTCGGTAGCAAATCAAAACTAATCACGTCAATAATAAATTTTCGATCAAAATTGATTGATAAATTGATGTTCGGTCATAATTATTTTCATGAGTATTGCATAAATATGGGGTATATAACCAGAAGTAAGGCGATAGACTAAATATTAAACGTACAAACGAAAAATGATTAATTGACAAGACACGAAATGCAAAAATTGAAATTATCTCCCTTGACAAGGTGTACTCGTATATACCTGATAAATATCTGTAATTCGAGTAATCTTATGCTAAACCATTTCAAGCCAAAGATATTATATTAATTATATTCCATAGAAAATGCCCATATTCAAATGCAACAAAACAAATCAAAATTATAAAATGAAAATGCACAAAAATCTTAATATTCATATTCATATATACAATAAAATGTTTAAATTATCCTCGTTCAATAATAAAATCCAAACGAAAATAAATACTATCGGCTATAAAATAAAATCAAAATGTTTCTGTATAAAACGATAAATACGATATGAGTCCAGTTAACATTATTACGGTGTGTACCATATAGTTATGGCAGCACGTTTGCAAAATGGCGTTGGCACCAGCGATGATAGACTAATGGCGTCGGTTATAACAACAGTGCTACCAATTGCAACAAAATCAAAACCAAAAATCGAATGAACCTATCATTTTACATGATTGATAAGTGATCGTGATAGAATTTAATTTCTACATTAATGAATATTTAACTTAAATTCTCTAATCCAGACAAATAACAAAAAAAAAAAAAAAAAATTTTAAATTGATTTTGTACATTTACATTCCGTATCGAAAGCTACAAAATAATTCCAATAAAATCTCCATTAAAATTTTTTATTATGATTTACCTTTATCTATCGTATTTTCTATCTATCTCTATCTCTTTTCGATAATATTAAATTTACCATTTTATTATTTGAATTTAAATTTCATTACAATTAATCTATTTTAATAGGATTTATTATTTTTGCATATTATTACTATTTATTAAGTAATCAAATTTAAAACTATTTCGATTTTTAGTATATTTCTATTTATACTTAGTTATTGGGATAGTGAATTTAAACAAAAAAAAAAAACAGAGAAACGAAGAAAATATAATTTTTATTTAGTTGTTATGCACCTGAATAAATTACTCAAATGTCGACTTTTCTGTACACACCTACTACAAAATTACCTGAACGTTTATCATATTCAATCACACTATCTCTACCTCTTTACCAATTTAGTAAGACATCCCCCTCCGTTCCCCTCTTCCCAGTTTTCGTATCTTCTAGTATTTAAAGTAATCGTTGTTATAGTTTGTGCATTATACCAGCAATTTCTTGTTAAACTACTGTCTTGCGACTATCTGATTTTATGGTTATTTTGAAAATGGTCCAAGCACCTGAGACTATCATATATCGACCAAATGAAATAACAACGATCAATTTGCTGGCCGCAACAATTGTTGTTTAGCTTTTATATATTGTATATAGTTACTACGTTATGCATATATCATATTAAATTGTATTTATATGATTTCTACTGTAGGGGCAGATTAGACTAGTCGAGGACGAAACTAATCATTTGTATCGTCGTGTATAAAGATCAACATCGTATTTATGCAAAAGAAATAGTTATACTTGGCCAATCAAGATTTAATAGAAAAATCAATAAAAACATAGTCGACCACCATACCACATACCTATTCGTAGCCAGTATAAGATATTTTTATAGATTGATTTGGCAGCACTTATTTAACTGTAAAAGAGGCCTACGAATTAAATACAATTTGAAAAATGATAAAAGGGGAAATTGGAAGAAAATAAAATTTTTGTAAGATACTTTTAGGTATCGTATAGACAACGGAATGTGCAGAAGCTTGCGGTATGGCATTGTGCTTAAGTAGTTAAATACTAGCTTAGAAGTAACTAACTCTCAATTATGTCCATTGGGATGCAGTAACTCTTAAATGGCATACGTGAACAGGTACACCGGTATACCACAATTCTACTATAAGCTGTATTGTATTTTTTTCTATTTTCGATCAGCCACAACCAAGTATCAATTTATGTAAACAATTTAACTGATGCCTCAACTCAGTTAGCTAGAGTACGTGTTGGTCATATTACCTCTTTGGCCTTACTGATTTGCGTTCAAATCTACCCAAATAAAAAGTACAATTTTTCGAAAATTTTCCAAATTGCAAGCACATAAACGTACGAGCAAAACCGTTTATGACTACTCAATTCAACGGCCATCATTTTTCTGTAATTTTGCCATACGAACGAATGAATATCGTTCGTTACCTTGTATTACAGGTGATCACCATTATTATTATTTTCATTATTTCAATATTCTTCAATTTCTATTTAAAGGTACTTAACTGAATCACTTACTCACCTTTATGTCTTGCCTTTAGGTCGTTCAATAAGTCCTTAGAAAATCCGAGAAATTGCGCTCGTAGTGTCGGTAAAGATTTTTTTTTGTAAGTAGCATTATTGACAGCAGCTCGATCTATAGAGTAGTTCAATTTCTATCGTCGATTAAAGTTAACAACATTTATTTGTGCATAACAATGGAAAAAAGCGAGTTTAGGGCTGTCATCAAACATCTCCATTTGAAAGGCTTAAGCCCGAAAGAAATCAAAGGCGAGTTGGATGCAGTTCATGGCACATCTGCACCTGTGTTTGCGACGGTTTACAATTGGGTGAATGAATTTAAACGTGGCCGTTCATCCACAAAAGATGAACATCGTTCAGGATGCCCAGTTGAGGTGTCTTCTCCTGAAATCATCGACAAAATCCACGATCTGATTTTGAACGATCGGCGAATTAAAGTGCGCGAATTAGTTTGCATGAAAAATTGTCTGTGAAAAAAATTTCGGCAAAACGGGTGCCGCGTTTGCTCTCAGAGGAGAATAAGCGCAATCGTGTAGTGGACTCTGAGGCTATGTTGGCACTCTTTCATCGCAATCCTGCCGAATTCCTTCATCGATATGTCACTGTGGACGAAACCTGGATATACTACTATACTCCAGAAATGAAGACACAGTTATCACAGTGGATTTTCAAGTGTAAACGGTCTCCGAAGAAGGCAAAAACTGTGCCATCGGCCGGCAAGGTGATGGCCACGGTCTTTTGGGATTCGCAGGGCATCATTTTTATCGACTACTTGGAAAAAGAAAAAATAATAACAGGAGCGTATTACGCGTCGTTATTGCAACGGTTGAGGGAGGAAATCAAAGAAAAACGCCCCCATCTGAAGAAGAAAAAAATCCTCTTGCATCAGGACAATGCGCGTGTGCACACCTGCGCTGTTTCCATGGCCAAAATTGTGGAATTGAGAATGGAATTGTTGCAGCATCCCGCTTATTCACCAGATTTGGCCCCGAGTGACTATTTTCTTTTCCCCGATCTGAAGAAATGGCTTGGCGGACGATGGTTCACTTCCAACGAGGACGTCATTGCTCAAACGGATGAGTATTTTGCAGAACTTCCGAAATCCTATTTTTTGGACGGGATAAAAATTTTGGAAAAACGGTTGGAAAAGTGTATAGAGCTAAAAGGAGATTATGTTGAAAAATAAAATTCCATCTTTTCTAAGGACTTATTGAACGACCCTCGTACCATTTATTAAGTATATTGTATAAATTTAATTATTTTGATGTCCCTTCAGATTCTCATTAAGCTATTTATAAATTGTTATAAAATTAAGCCTAAATTTTGAAAAAGGACTTTTTTCTTTAATTGATTTTTTTTTTAAATCCAAACTAAAAAGAAAGAAAAAAAAACCAAAAAAAAAATATTTACAATAATTTTATTGTATGTTTTGTTTGTTTGAAAATAAGATTAGGTAAAAATTAAAAGTATTAAAATAATTTAATTAAAATTAATTAAAATTACAATTAACTTTATTAATTGTCCAAAAATCATTTAACTGAATACAAATTGATTTTGAACACAAATAATTCAACCAAAATCCCTTCAGTCATTCAAAAAAAAGCCCTTGTTGCAAAAATTTCCATTTTTTCCATTAATTTTTAATGTGACAATTTTTAGTTTTGGTGTCATTTTCTCTTATTTTACAATTAAATTTTTTACACTTAATAAAAATAGAATTATTCCTAAGAAATATGATAATTTTTAACCAAGAAAAAAATGGATGAAATTTATAGAAATTTTATTACATCCATCTAGAAGGTGTGTCATCACTGTGATAATTTGGCAACACAGCGAACTTTTCCTGCAAACAGCTTGTATATTAGTCGTTCCAAGACGTGCTGGACAAGTTTTAGTCTTAACATATGTGTTTTAGCGAAGTTTTATTTTTATTTGTTTGTATATAAGATTTTTGGTACTTTATATAGCGCCATGACCATGCGGCGATTTGGTGATATCATCTTACATATGCGTTGGCATTGCTAGCTTAATTAGCAAAACTGGTTAGAGGAAAACGCCTAGAAGTGGTTAAATTTTATGGAGTATATTAGCTTCTTTTGGGAAATTGAACCGAGGATTTAGAGAAGGAGTTGTAAGGTTTAAGAGTTCCACAGAATTCTATTTTAATAAAGAAAATCTCGATTAAGTGGCATTCATTTAGGATATGAGAGATAATAAGTTGAATACCATAGGGAATCGTGGATAAATAGAATATAGGCAATCTGGATTTTGAGATATTAACTTGCTTAGAAATTCAGAGTATTTGTTAAGTAGACTAGTTTGCTGGCATTTGGTTAATGCGTGAAGAGAAATTTTCCAATTTCGGTTTAGTCTATTTGTCTTTATGCATAGCCAATGATGTGAAATGCCATTTGCTCAATACGAGGGTTATTCAACAAGTACTTAGCCTCACCGCCCGATGGAACTGCTGTTACAAAAGAAATTTACCATCGTGCAGTACATTCTTTTAGTAGCCTACAGTCAATTCCCTTCATTAGTTTTGTTTTGAGAGCCTTTGAAAGCGAGCGTGTCGGTCGGTTGCACAAAAATGGTAAAAGAACAATATCGTTCGGTGATTAGATTCTTGTTTTTGGAAGGGAAAACGCGCAGCGAAATCAAAGATCGCTTGGATGCTGTGTATGGTGACTCTTCTCCTTCGATGGCATCCGTCAAGAATTGGTTCAACGAGTTTGTTCGATGCCGCACGTCGGTTTTTGATGAGCCGCGCCCAGGTGCCCCGAAAACGGCTGCTACGGAGGAAAACGTTAAAAAAGTCCACGATCTCGTGTTGGCAGACCGTCGATTGAAGGTTCACGAGATAGCTGAGACTGTGGGCATCGCAGTAGGAACGGTGCATCATATTCTACACGAAGAACTGGGCATGAGAAAGCTGTCGGCGCGATGGGTGCCGCGTTTGCTCACACTGGAAAACAAGCGCAACCGTGAGACCACATCGGCGACGTGTTTGGCGCTGTTTCAGCGCAATCCAGCGGAGTTCTTGCGTCGTTTCGTGACCGTCGACGAAACATGGATTCACTGGTACACACCAGAGACCAAGGAACAGTCGAAACAGTGGACTTCACCCGGCGAACGTGCTCCGAAGAAGGCGAAGACTGTTCGATCGGCCGGAAAGGTGATGGCCACCGTTTTCTGGGATTCACAAGGTGTGATCCACATCGATTACCTCGAGAAGGGTAAAACAATCACGGGGCGCTACTATGCTGACTTATTGGGCCGATTTGACGTCGAATTGACGAAAAAGCGGCCCCGCTTTGCGAAGAAAAAAGTGCTGTTCCACCTCCGCCGTCGCCATGGCCAAATTGGTCGAATTGCGCTACGAATTGCTGCCCCATCCACCGTACTCTCCAGATTTAGCCCCCTGTGACTACTTTTTATTTACAAACCTGAAAAAATCACTCGCCGGGAATAGATTTGGGTCGAATGAGGAGGTCATCGTCGCCACGGAGGCCTATTTTGCTTCCCTCGAGAGCATCGCTGGGCCAAGTGTATCGAGTTTGAAGGAGATTATGTGGAAAAATAAATTGCCACCTTTCCAAAATTTTCGTTTTTCTTTTGTAGGCTAAGTACTTGTTGAATGACCCTCGTAGATGCGGCTATAATAGTAGACGTAGGATAATACAAAGCTTACTCAAGGATATCTTCATGATCTAAAACTCAACAAGAAACAGAGATTATTGTAAATAAGCATAGTGCGAGAATGAATATAGATAGTGTTTACAATGATTATTATTTTTGAAATTTCCAATTAGTTCTTATTAGAAATAAATCTCTAATCCCACAGAACTTATTTAGCAATTTTATCCATCAAACTTTTTAAATATATCATAATTTCAAATAAGAAAAAGTTTAGTCATAATTTCGAAGGCTCACTTTTAACTATCATTCATCGTTTCAAATATGGTATATTCGATAATATGGTCATGTGCGTATATACAATATATATAAGAACATGGTTGAATTAGTATCTCTTAACCGGCATCAGAGAGGGAAATATTGATGAAACCTATTAGCCAGATCAAAGGAAATGTATTTTAGATAGCATTTGTTAAATGGACATTACATTCACTAAATACGAGTACAACATACATAAATTAACGCTTCGGTATTTGATAAAGTTGCGATGAACTATTCGATAACTGACCGTACCTCAGCTTCCAATTCTGATGTGTGTAACTATGATTATTCCAGTAAGTGCAGAATTGCTTTTCTATCGCAGCAGTACGTTCGAAGCTTCAATACTGCCGATTTTATAATTTAAAGTCGAATGTATTCGCACCATTAGCCCCATTCATTACCCTACAAGAGACTCTTTGCGGGAGAGTATGCCAACTGCATGCATGCTACGAAATTGATTCTGGATAAAAGTGCTTCCCTAATGGTATGCACATTAGCTACTTACAGCGAAAATGAATAGTTTATTGGCATCGTCATTGATGGCTTTGTCAAAACAATCAAAGTTACAAGCAAGCATTCAGGGCTACGCAAAATGACTCGATGAAAGCAATCGCAAATGTTAGTCTAAAGTTTATCTACTCCGAATCAGATACCTTCCGCTTAGATCTTCAACAATAAAAGTTCAACAAGAAACTACTAACAACCAAGCCATAGAACGATTGGCATTATCTTATAGGATAGATGCCAATTGAATGTGACTATTTCCAATTGGTAGATTGTATGCTGGCTGATCTTGTACGAATGCATTTGGAAAGGACAGGAACACCGGTAATCCCATACCAGTTAGAACAGCTGGTATTGTATGACTGACTCCCTGTATCAAAGTGTCTTATTTCTATCAAATCAGCAACTCCAATCACTACGCACATCAACCATATTTATTTGACGCGCCGTGCCGATCCAATGATCAAATAACAGGTGAACTGAAACCATAAATACACACATACCTGCAAGCCCACACACAAAAAAATCTCATACGATCAATTGTGATTTGATCCAATCGTCTACTGTGTCTAATATTGACTTTTTCTACTCAACGAACTCATACGAATTACTAACTATTTTAATCTTCTTTTACTTTCGGTTATTTGTTTATTTTTATTGAAGATAAAAATATGAAAGGTAAAAATATGAAATTAATATTCAGTAAATGTAATAAGACTGATATTATTCAGAGTGATCTGGCATCACTAAAAGCGAGTGAAAACCGTTTTGAGAGGTCAAAAGAGAGGCTTCCACCATCAAAAACTGATGAAAATTTCGAACCAGCGAAGAAGGCTCTTTTTAGATCAGACCAACGATTAACATTGAAGCTAATGAGTGAGTCCTCAGGATAAGACACTTGCATGCGCTACTATTATAACGCCCTCTGTCATACGAGGGTCATTCAACAAGTACTTAGCCTACAAAAGAAAAACGAAAATTTTGGAAAGGTGGCAATTTATTTTTCCACATAATCTCCTTCAAGCTCGATACACTTGGCTCAGCGATGCTCTAACTTTTTTAACCCGTCCAAAAAATACATTTTCTCGAGGGAAGCAAAATAGGCCTCCGTGGCGACGATGACCTCCTCATTCGACCCAAATCCATTCCCGGCGAGTGATTTTTTCAGGTTTGGAAACAAAAAGTAGTCACAGGGGGCCAAATCTGGAGAGTACGGTGTATGGGGCAGCAATTCGTAGCGCAATTCGACCAATTTGGCCATGGCGACGGCGGAGGTGGAACAGCACTTTTTTCTTCGCAAAGCGGGGCCGCTTTTTCTTCAATTCGACGTCAAATCGGTCCAATAAGTCAGCATAGTAGCGCCCCGTGATTGTTTTACCCTTCTCGAGGTAATCGATGTGAATCACACCTTGTGAATCCCAGGAAACGGTGGCCATCACCTTTCCGGCCGATCGAACAGTCTTCGCCTTCTTCGGAGCACGTTCGCCGGGTGAAGTCTACTGTTTCGACTGTTCCTTGGTCTCTGGTGTGTACCAGTGAAGCCATGTTTCGTCGACGGTCACGAAACGACGCAAGAACTCCGCTGAATTGCGCTGAAACAGCGCCAAACACGTCGCCGATGTGGTCTCACGGTTGCGCTTGTTTTCCAGTGTGAGCAAACGCGGCACCCATCGTGCCGACAGCTTTCTCATGCCCAGTTCTTCGTGTAGAATATGATGCACCGTTCCTACTGCGATGCCCACAGTCTCAGCTATCTCGTGAACCTTCAATCGACGGTCTGCCAATACGAGATCGTGGACTTTTTTAACGTTTTCCTCCGTAGCAGCTGTTTTCGGGGCACCTGGGCGCGGCTCATCAAAAACCGACGTGCGGCATCGAACAAACTCGTTGAACCAATTCTTGACGGTTGCCATCAAAGGAGAAGAGTCACCATACATAGCATCCAAGCGATCTTTGATTTCGCTGCGCGTTTTCCCTTCCAAAAATAAGAATCTAATCACCGAACGATATTGTTCTTTTACCATTTTTGTGCAACCGACCGACACGCTCGCTTTCAAAGGCTCTCAAAACAAAACTAATGAAGGGAATCGACTGAAACTGACAGTAGGCTACTAAAAAAATGTACTGTACGATGGTAAATTTCTTTCGTGACAGCAGTTCTATCGGGCGGTGAGGCTAAGTACTTGTTGAATGACCTTCGTATGGCTACACAAGTTTTATATGGAAAAAGGAAATCCTGTGGTTCTCCAGCCTCCTCTTTTTACCTCGCCATACTCCATGAGATTTGATTTTCTTGCTCAAGATCAAAAAACACTTGGAAGGACGTCATCTAGGTACTGTTGATAATATCCAACGAAGTACAGCCGAAGAGCTGAAGGTAATTTCAATTGACATCTTCCAGCAATGATTTATTTATGTCTGCTACACCTCGACTTATTATTGTAAAATCATATTCTACCTTTAACCTTCCCAATAAAAAACCTCCTTGTTATGATCTAATAACAGCTCCTATTCTGAAGTAAATCTCCCAGAAAAAACTTGAAGTTTAATTATATACATTTTCACAAACTATATTTTCCCTTACTCTGGAAATTTTCTGTCATTAAATAGATTCTTAAACCAAATAAACCTATTAATTCTCCTTCTTCCTATAGACCTATCAGCCTCTTATCAATCCATGGTAAGATTGTTGAAAAACTTCTATTAAAACGACTCTACCCAGTCTTAGTTAATGAAAAAAATTATTCCTGATCACCAATTTGGCTTCCGATCTGAACACTCCACTATCCAGCAATGTCATCGCATTGTTGATCACATTGCATCCTCTCTTGATAGGATAGAGTAAAGCCCAAGAGAATTTTTAGATATTGCCCAAGCTTTTAATCGTGTGTAGCATGCTGGACTCCTCTGGAAATTCAGATACCTTATCATAAATTCATATCTCTCCCAACGACATTTCCAAGTTGCAATTAACTCAGAATTCTCGGAAATTTATCCTATGCCAGCCGGTGTCCCACAAGGCAGTATTCTTGGTCCTGTTTTATATAATATTTATACCCGTAACATTCCATCTGATCCTAATACTATCATTGCTACTTATGCAGACGATACGGCCATACTTGCTACCAATATAAATTCTGATAAGGGTTCCAGGAATTTACAATCTCATATATCCACAACCATCAATCCTGGTTTAAGAGATGGAGAGTAAGAGTAAATGAACAGAAGATTGCTCATATTATTTTCACACTTTATAAAGGAAAACCTACCCCTTTATTCTTTAAGAGCAACATGATTCCACAATATGATAAAGTGCGTTATTCGGGACTTTACCTGGACAAGAGATTAACATGGAACCCATATACTAGGACTAAAAAGAGTTGAAGCCATTAAACGTTACCTATAACTCCTATTGAACAAACGCTCGACTACCTTTAATATACCATACAATTATAAAACCTATTTGGACATATGAAATTGAACTTTGGGGTTGAACGAAACGTTCCAATTCCTATCTCGTCCCTAGGCCATAAAATCCAAGATCCTCCGTAAAATTATTATCATTACACCGTAATACAACATGATCTAAATATTCCCTTTGTTCAGGACCTGTGCATTTCCCACTATCAAAAATTTCACTTCCGTTTATCATATCATCATAATCCACTTGTATGATAGAATTGTCCTATACTGTCCTTCCCGAAAACACTCATCGGTAACTTAACAGACAATGGCCTATAGATTTTCTAGAGGAATCTAACTTCCATTACTGCCACTTCATGATGCACAAGATTGTAAATTAAAATATTATACAAATCTGCTTGTAAAAATATATATCGGAAATGGATAGACTTTTATCATTTGGAAAATATATCCTCTAATATGGATGGAATAACGGCACGGAAGCGAACCATCTGGATAAGATTAGAAGCTAACTCCTTTGTGATTCATTAACCAAACTATAATCGCCAGCTATCTAGACTGAATCCTCAGTTCAATATCGAAATAGATTCCAGTTGAAATCTTCCAATTACAAATTTTATACTTCCAAAAAAAAAAAAGAAAAAAAAAACGTTCCTATAATTTTTTATCTAAAAATTGACTAGCTCATTGATTAAGGGAAAAAAGGATATTTGCAACAAAAAAAAAAATTTATCACTCATCTTACACATACATTAGAATTTTTTTTCAATTTCCTTTTTAAAAATTCGTAGAAAAAAAAATGTCCAATCGATATTCGACAAAAAAAACTGCGCACAACTGCCAAATAGACAATTTACAAAATCAGCCATATCCTTTAAAAACTATAAATTCAACACGACTTTCGTAGCAAAAAAAAAGGACTTCATCTTAGGTTTGTTCAACAACACTATCTGTGGCATATAACATTTTGATATGAATACCAGTGTCCATATATTTGTTATCCTGCTGTTGCTGAAGAACTTATTATCCTGCTGCTGATAGTGAAAAGGACACAAATACCAATAGAAAAAATATTCTATAGTAAATTTTTGAGCATCAATATCAATATCTTATATAGTTTATTTACCTGAACATACTTGAAAACTAACAATGCCCAGCAGTGTCCAAGCACCAATATTAGATGAGACACACGTCGAGAGACCATCATCAATACGAATCGAATTTAAACCAGACGAGGCTCCTCTTTTATTTTTATTTGCAAATAATTTTTTTTTTTGTGATTTCTTTTATTTTGTTTCGTCCCTTTTTGTTCAACTAACAATTTGAATGACAGCCAAAAATCATCCTTGTAATATTCTACGAGCATAATAGACGCTTAATGAAAATCGAAAACTCTTGACTTTGACCTCCTTCCAAAAAAGCATTTTCATCCCTTGGCCAGTGACATTGATATTTTTCTAGTCAATGATTGTCTACATTCAAATTGGGTCTTTGCTTCCTATGGCAATTTCCAAATACAATAGCAAAATACACAATAACAAAAAGAAACAAAATATCAAACAAGGACGAAAAGAATTAAATATGGAACAAATTCTGAATAAATTTTACATTAATAAATGAAGTATTTCTTGAATTTTCTTTTTTATTATATATTTTTTTTTTTAAATTTAAAGCGTTCAGATAATGCACAGTTAAATTGTTTAATTAAAAAAAGTATATTCTATATAAAAATTATGAATTCAAATAAAATGCACCTGCCCAGTGGTGTCGCTGATGTAATTAAGAAGATATTATCTCTCTCT
Source organism: Atherix ibis (assembly GCA_958298945.1). Classification (NCBI taxonomy): domain Eukaryota; kingdom Metazoa; phylum Arthropoda; class Insecta; order Diptera; family Athericidae; genus Atherix; species Atherix ibis. The sequence continues at coordinate 34,830,247 of OY282610.1, read as the reverse complement.
CTCTCTCTCTAACTTAAGTTGGGAAAAAGAAACACTTTTTATTTATGAATAATCGAATAATTTTTATTAAAAATTGTTTTTTTTTTGTTTTTTTTTTTAAATCCATAATCTAGACTAAATAAATTGAATTTTTGCTCTAGTTAACAATAATTGCTATTGAATATTGGTTTTTGAAATCATAAATAAATAACTAACCACATGAAAAATTAGTCAATTAGTATGAATGAAAATGCAAAACAAAAAGAAGAAGAAGAAAATTATTTAAAAATTAAAAAATAAAAAAATATTGGAATAAAAAATTCACAAATGTTGGGCTTCCCCCAACTACCTATGGTAATCGAATGAGTTTTTAAGAATATGAACATTCGATAAATATTCAATATAAAAAAATGCGTGGATTCATTGATAAAGATTTAGTACGATTTTATATATGGTTAGTAGACTGATATTGATGAATGGGAAAAGCTGGATGAATGAATGAATATAATAAATTAGATATTGAAATAATCCCCCAGTTTTTTTTTTTTTTATGTAAACACCAGACTAAATAGTGTAGCCAGGCCCCAACATCGTCATTTCGCTTTCTGCTCTTTCATTTCTGTTATCTTCTCTGGTAGAACGGTTTTCAGTGGCCAGTGCAAAATGATCCATGGGAAAATAGTTTCCTCAAATCAAAAAGAAATTCGATTTCCTGACTCGGTTTCCCAGTCTCTCTTCTTACTCGGTGGTGGTTACTGCATTTGCCAATTTACCATCAACATGGACAACACAATCTTAAAGTTTTCTTCGATTGAGAATCAAATCGACTGGCCATTGGCTTTATTGCATCGACACCCTGCAATATATCGTGTATTGCCACATATTTTTTTTTCACATTTTCGTGTTCAATTCATTATCTTGGATGGTAATTTTTTCCCATGGACTCAAATTACCGATGACAACAGCAACAAGAACATCAACAACAACAAATTCGAAATTTTCGTCATCGCTTAAGTTTACTTCACTTACTAACTTACTTATTGGCCCCAAAGCGATATATAAATTTCTAATATTAGTTTATTGTTATTTGCCTATCATTCATTAGAAAAGGTACTCTTCACTTAGTTTTCACTATCCCATAACAACTCCTAAATCAAGATCAGTGTGCTAATGAATTCTATATCCATAAATTGTAAAAAAAAAGGATTAATTTTATTTGAAATTAATTTGAAGGGCAAAAAAAACATTGGAAAGAGCGGAAGCCTACTTAAAGTACATCAATTTTCACCCTCACATTATTACGAGTATCACAATCAATTCCGATTTATTAATATGTGAATAAAAATTTCCTAAAACAACTCGCATAGTCGGTGTAAGATAATACCAAATGAAAGTAAAAAAAAAAAAATTAAACCAAAAAAAAAACTCCTGCACTACCTTTCTTATTAACCGTATTTGTGGTCAATTAAGGATGTTGGATTCAATGAGAAATATACAACAACAAAAAACAATATTGCAATTAAATCAAAAGAAAAACCCAAGTACCAATACAATAACAACGACATCATTTGAATATTTATAATTTACATACATAAATGATAAGTAAATAAAAATAAGAAGTAAAAAAAAAAAAAAACAAACAAACAAGACCCCTAATATTGTTATAAGGACACTTTCGATTATTTGTTGAGTTATGCGGTCAAATTCTGGTCAGTTCTCTTACTAAAATAATTATTATACGCTCAATAACTACACATACTCGTAATATTGCATTTTTAAGAGATAAACCTTTTTGGTTATTATTTAAAATTTTTTATAAAAAATTAAAAAAAAATCCAATTTTAAATTTAAAAAAAAAAATAATAAATTATTATTTAAAATATTCGAAAATTTTTTCTAAAATATTTTTATTTGTATTTTTAGTCCTTTTTCTTATATCTTACTAGAAGAAAGGGAAATGGTGTGGGTGTAAAAACAATTACTTTTACAATAATAATAATAATAATAATAATATATCCACTCAACCATATAGTTGGACTGTGCAGGTATCAGCATTACTATCGATATAACTAGAAAAGGTAGTCCTTCCAAAATAAGAGGAGAGCATAAATTGGCACTATTCCCTTCCGAAATATAAAACTTTTCATTTTTATTTAGATTCATTTTATTGATTGTGTTCTCTTCTCAGTACTTATTCCCATTCTATTTGAAATATATCCTTTTATATTAACCCCTAAATTTTGCATCTACAATTCCATTTAAAATTACTAAACAAAAAAAACAAAAAAACTATTAAAGTATATACGTACATACTTATAAAAGTGTATAAAATTACGATTATTTGAAATTCTATTTTATTTATATAGTCGAGTGTGTCGTCATTCACAGTGAGTCTGTTGCTCATTTTGCAATATAAAGTTGACTCGTCCGCATTGTACACATATTTCTCCCCTACCCTAATTCAATAGTCAGTAAATTGTTGGTCCTAAACTATTATATTCATATGCATATCCTATTCGTATGAATGTTACGAGTACCTATCAGGTAATAATCTCTATTCAGAAACTGTTCAAGCTGAAAACTACGAATAATAACTTTGACATACCCAAACAATTTTACAAGGTGTATATTGAGAAAATGTGTAAATATAGAGGGTCCTTAATATAATATTATTGACTCCTGCAGAATCCCTATATATCCATATAGTCATTACGAGTCTATACAAATTCAATATATATATTGCTACTATCGCATTCTCTCTTCCGGTAAATATTATCACTTTTCATCAGTTTGGTCCTTTTTCTCTTTGTTCTTTAATCAATTTGATTTTTCTTAATTTTTTTTGTTTATTTTTTTTTTTCATTTTCCAAAAACCATACGAACACTACTCAATTTCAATATTGCAAAAAAGAATTGAACATTTCTTCTTCTTTGTTTTCATCCCCTTTTTTTTTTATTACTCTCTTATATCTTCAATTTCAAATGACTTTTCGACCACTCTATAATGTTCATATCGTAAAAAAGGGTTGATAATATTTCTTCTTTAATAAATATTTTCATTTATTCAATAGATGATATCACAAATAATATTTATTATAGTTAAATAAATTATCGTATTTATAATAATATCTTTATAAACAACAAAGATGAGGCTTTTGTATAAATATTAAGGGGTTGATTAAGAAAATCAAAAGGGTATTCGAATGTATTTCAATTAAAAGCCAGTCAGAGTGTGCAAAAAAAAAAAAAATATTGAAAAAATTACCTCTAAAAGTATTACGGTTTTTTTTTTTTTATTATTATTTTAATCCTATTTAAAAAGGATGTTTTTCGGTAATTATTAGCAGGAATTTTTTTTATTTGTTAAAAAAAATATTGATTGATAAATATAAATGAATATTTATTTATATGATATATATGCAATTTTTTGAAAAGGATAATATTACAAAAAAAGGAATCAATCCTTTTAAAAATTACATTAAATTTAAAAAGAAAAAGGAACAAAAAACAAATAAATTATCTAAAACTATAATATAAAATGGTAAAATAATTGTTTAATGATCAAGGACATAAACAATTTCTTATAAGGAAAATTCTAATTATTCAGAATATTTTTTTTAAAAAAAAGGATCAGATATGTAAAAAAAAAATATACTAACTTTTATTACTTTTAAAATACTAGAAGAAAAAAAATATTATTTATTAGAAGTTCATTCAAAGGAAAATTCAAAACTTTCAATTTGAAAAGGAAAAATTAAAAAAACCTTTAATTTTTCTTCTTTGTTTTTTTTTTTTGAATTCCACACCCGCTTTAAACAAGAATTTTAAAAGATGAAAATTTGTATATTTATAAAAAGGACACGAAATAAAGTATTATAGAAATGAATCTTAAGAATTTTTTGCATCGAATATGATATCAATGAATATCGAAAAAATAAATGAGTTAATAGAAATATCCAAATAGAGAGATTGGAAAATTTTAATCCTTTTCATCGACATTATTATTTGAATAGACAGACAGGACTACTTTTTATTTATTTTAAGTGTAATTTTATATTGGAAAAAATTTTGGTTAAGCTTTAAAAAATGATAGAATATGATAAGAAATTGAAAAAAAAAAAGTATATTAACAGAAAATCCAAAAAGGACTCAACAAAGTCAAAGTCACCATCTCATTTTGCAAAAATCTTAAATTCATACTCAATCCTCTTCAATGCTGCCATCTCGCCTGTGTTAGACTCTTGTGCGCACTATTTCAATTGTGCTCGTCCTGCTGCGTTTGTTACACATGCTTATTACTCCTGTTTGATACCAAATATATGCGCTATCTCACCCAGTATAGACTGCGTTAGTATAGTTGTAGACGATACCGATGATGACGACAACGATGATGATGATGATAGAGCCTTGTTTTTGTTAGTCTATAAAAATTTTGCCTTTTCCTTTTCTTTCATCCTCTTTTATAGATATGTATGTGTATGTCTCGGTTTTTTAGTTACAATTTTCTTTTTCGTTACTCCAATCGTGCCCTAAAGATGTTTTCTTCTTTCATAACTACCATCTTAACTAATCATTTTTGTAAATTTTGGTGTTTTTTGTTTCTAAATTTATTTAGTTATTATTTTTATTCGAGTATTATTTTAATAATACTTAATATAAAATGAAAACAAATGAAGAATATCCTTTTTCTCATAGTTTCTTCGCTTTTGTTTTAAGAACGCATTCAAATTGTTATTCTTTCAAGTGCATATAGACAGAGGACATTGGTGTATGTACACATAAAAAGATGAGAGAGTTTTCCTTTTGCGCACACAAAACAAAACCTTGAAAACGGAACGGAAACGTGCTGAAGTGGTATACATGCACCGCCCCATATTTCGCGCCCAATGTTCTAAGCCAATGAGCCGTCAGCGATGGGCGTCTCAATGTCAGTCGCTATTCCCGTTCGCCTCTATATTGTTCGGTGTCGTCGTCTTACATCCATACATATTCGTATTCGTATTTTATCCTTGCAATAGGGACACACAGTTATCCTTTTTGCATCGTATTGTCGATGTGCCACCGACATGTGACCGACGACAATTCCTTGTGCTCGTCGAGTTGTTTTCATTTCCATTTTTACTCTTGATGTCGTTGTGTTTGTTGTCATCGCATCATTATTTCATGTACAAGAATGTATTTGTTGTCATGTTATATTTTCGATAGTGCATATATTTGGTTATTATTATCGTTATCATTGGGCCCTTATATCCTTTCCATTGTATTTGTAGAATATCGGTTGTTGTCTGATTCGTCTCCGTTGCCGTCATCATCGTCATCGCCATCATCGACATCATCATGCGAATAATATTCTTCGGTCCCTTACAATTTTATGCTTATGCACAAACACCAAAGACCTGATTCTGTTCAGCTTCGATGGATCCTTTTTCAGAAAATGTACATGATTCACCTTGTAGCATTCGAAGCGGGTGGAACATCATCTCAATTGGATATTCTATTCTACTCACATTTATCCTACGTAAGAGTAGTATATCCATTTATGTATATACATTTCAGAAAAGTATTTATTATTCTCATATTTGAATAAATAAAGTTTTAGGATTATTATTATTTTTATTTATTTTTTTTTTTTTGGCTAAACATTTGTTTGTATAGACAATTTTTAGTTTTATTTATCTTCAAAGAAGAGAAAAACATATATGAGAAAATTTTTTTAACCAAATTAAATAAAGAAAAATTTCTTATACAAAAAAAAAAAATGTCCTTTTTTGCAAAAAAAAAAAAAAAAAATTATTGTAATAATAATTAAATAAAAACAAATTAATTTTTATGAATTTTTCAACTCATTTCTATATTATCAAAATTTTTAGTGTTTTTTTTTCTCTCTCAAAAAGTAGCAAATATCCTGTTTTTTTTGTTGTTTTTTTTTAGAAAATAAAACAAACTTTTTATCTTACCAGAGTTTTTATTAACAAAAAAAAATCCTACAATATCAATAATAGTGAAGACCAGTTTTTCTTATATGGTAGGTATGTCGTCTATATTTAAATCAAATTTCAAACATCAAGTTTGCGTGGGTGGCAATTCATGCTTAACCGACACCTTCTTATATGAAATTTTAGTACCTCTAGCCCATAGTAAATAAACTAATTGAATTCATATATGTATATACAATCACCTTTTCGTATTTAATATATATTATAAGATGATAGTAGAGTCCATAATACGACTGTAAAATGGAATACCTTGATTTGTTATTTGTTTTTTTCTTCTTCAGATATTATATTATAAATATCTAAGAGATTGCAAAGGCTATAGATATGAAAGGAGAGAATAGTAAAAAGAAAGTATACTTAAATAGAGGGGTAAGGGGGCTACGAGGTGGTAATATCATATAACAAATACTCAGATTAACATAATATTTATAAAAATAGTTTTTATTTCTCTAAAAAAAAATTTTCTTATTGATTTTTCTTTTAATTTTTTATCAGATTAAAAAATGTACCTCTACATTTTTTTTTATAATATATATAAATAATTTTTAAAGTTAAAAATACAATACAAATTTTATTATTATTGGATTTTACGAGGCGTTCAATAAGTCCTTAGAAAAAGTAGGAAAAAAACTGTTGTTTAAAAAAAAAAAATTTTTATTTTTCAACATAATCTCCTTTTAGCTCTATACACTTTTCCAACCGTTTTTCCAAAATTTTTATCCCGTCCAAAAAATATGATTTCGGAAGTTCCGCAAAATACTCATCCGTTTGAGCAATGACGTCCTCGTTGGAAGTGAACCCACGTCCGCCAAGCCATTTCTTCAGATTGGGGAAAAGAAAATAGTCACTCGGGGCCAAATCTGGTGAATAAGCGGGATGCTGCAACAATTCCATTCTCAATTCCACAATTTTGGCCATGGAAACATTCCAGGTGTGCACACGCGCATAGTCCTGATGCAAGAGGATTTTTTTCTTCTTCAGATGGGGGCGTTTCTCTTTGATTTCCTCGCTCAACCATTGCAATAACGACGCGTAATACGCTCCTGTTATTGTTTTTCCTTTATCCAAGTAGTCGATAAAAATGATGCCCTGCGAATCCCAAAAGACCGTGGCCATCACCTTGCCCGCCGATGGCACAGTTTTTGCCTTCTTCGGAACCCGTTCACCCTTGAAAATCCACTGTGATGACTGTCTCTTCGTTTCTGGAGTGTAGTAGTGTATCCAGGTTTCGTCCACAGTGACATATCGACGAAGGAATTCGGCAGGATTGCGATGAAAGAGTGCCAACATAGCCTCAGAGTCCACTACACGATTGCGCTTATTCTCCTCTGAGAGCAAACGTGGCACCCATCTTGCCGAAATTTTTTTCATAGACAATTTTTCATGCAAAATTTAAGCGACTGTACATTGTGATATGCCCGTGGCCTTAACTAATTTGCGCACTTTAATTCGCCGATCGTTCAAAATCAGATCGTGGATTTTGTCGATGATTTCAGGAGTAGACACCTCAACTGGGCGTCCTGAACGATGTTCATCTTTTGTGGATGAACGGCCACGTTTAAATTCATTCACCCAATTGTAAACCGTCGCAAACACAGGTGCAGATGTGCCATAAACTGCATCCAACTCGGCTTTGATTTCTTTCGGGCTTAAGCCTTTCAAATGGAGATGTTTGATGACAGCCCTAAACTCGCTTTTTTCCATTGTTATGCACAAATAAATGTCGTTAACTTTAATCGACGATAGAAATTGACCTACGCTATGGATCGAGCTGAAATTTTGACAGCTTTCCTGTCGCTAATGCTACTTACAAAAAAACCGATATTACGAGCGCAATTTCTTGGATTTTCTAAGGACTTATTGAACAACCCTCGTAAATTAAGATAAATTACAAAAAATGTGTTTTTTTCCCTTTTTTAATGTCTCTTTTTGATTCGATATTATTTAATTGAAATTCAAAAAAAAAATAAAAACCATTAACTGCGCCTTAAATTTTGAGAATTTTATGATTTATGGAATCTTGTATAAAAGATCTCAGAAAATTTAAAAGGCTTATCCAATTTATGCTTTGGATAAATAAACCTTAATCAAATAAATTAAAAAATACAAAATATCATTTGTATTGTTTTTCTTCTTTTTTGCATAAAATATAACATCATTCAATAAGCTGGCTTCCATGAGACTTCTTGTAGGACTCGATCATTTTGAAGTAATTTTTAAAGTATTTTTTTTTTTTGCATATTTAAATGCCCTAAAATTAAGTGCACTGAGAACTTTACGGGTAATTAATAGAAAATTTGCCATGTTGTGTAAATTATAGCCCCATTTTGTTAAAACCACATATAATACAAATTAATATCTTTAATTTTACGCTAAAAAAAAAAGTCAGTTATCATACAGCCGAAACGCTTAAAATTGAGCTTCTCCATATTCAAAGAAAGGCACCTTTAGACCAAAATCTTCATCATAATTACTTGTAGATTTTCAGAATCCTGTATATGATAATTTCGCTAATGATCCTAAACAGCAAATGAGAAATTAACCTCATCACTTTCAAAATCGGATGTATTTTTGATAAATTATAACAATCATAATATAAAATGGCAAATTATTTTTTGTTAACAAATATTATAAGAAGACTGTGCCCTTTCCAAATTGTAAAATGTATCCTTTCGTATAGTATTTTGAAAATAATAATTTCAATTAAAAAATTTTTAAAAAAAAAAAAAGCCCTTAAAGAAAAAAAATTAATTTAATCAAAATATAAGCAAGAAAAATATGTTGCAAAAAAAAACAAAAAAAAAAAAAAATGAAAATAAATAATAATATCAATATTCCATAAAATATGATTTGGTGTTAAGATCCTTTTAAGAATATCTTTGCTAATTTTTAAGTGGTTTCATTTGAAATTTTCTTTGTTCGAGTGAAAAAAAAATACAATATCTGCCAACAAATTCGAATAAGTTTAAAAATATTCCAGTTGGAAATTCTCGTTGTCTTGTTAGAAAAAATATGTTTACAGAAAAAGAAAAAAAAATTTGAGAAAAGAAAATTACCAAACAAATCATATTATAATAGAAAATATTTTGATTATCTCTTATCACAGGATTTTCTTCTGACCAATACATAAAAAAAAACCCTGTAAACATTACCACCACCACCTGTATTAGAAAAAGCGAAAAGAAAATATATTCACTTGGCGCAATTTTCCAATTACATAATTGTACATTTCTTTATATAGGGCGTATATGTATATTGTTATTATGTTGGCAGCATAAATGCACACATCCCATATACGTGTATGGATTAATATATTGTATATAATGTGAGCTTTTGTACAGGAATGTGTGTTAATACCTGATGGTTGCATACCCTTTTTATAAGTAGAAACAGAGACAGAGCTAGATATTCTTCGCCATTTTCATTTCTAATTAGAATGGTTCGTATCAGTGCGATGCAATCCATTGCGAAACAATACAATAAAAGTTAAGAGGTCTTCTTCTTCTGCTCAGATAGTATTCATTTACGGCATACCACGTACGCTTGCTTACAAGCAGACAACGCACCCTCGATATAGAGAAGAGCGCAACGATTTAACAGTGGCGGGTCATCCGTACCGTCTGATATAAACAACATCCAACATATGATTGGGCACGAATCAGATTTTCATATGCGCGTGCGCACACCCAACACACACGCAATCGTACCAATCGCAATCAACGAATAGCAAAACTAACGCATACGCTCGAATTAACGGACAACGTGCACAGCACCACAGACACTTCATTGCGTGACGGTTCCATGATAAGCGCGTTCCCGGCGAACTCCAATTCCGCCAGAACTGATAGCTGAATAACAAATTGTGTTAAAAAGTAACGAGTTTTATCCAAAATTAACCAGTAAAAAAAAAACAATTATAACAAAATTCTTTATTTATAAATGATATTTCATTAATTATATTAACAAATGATGTATTCATTTACGGTCAAACAAAAAAAGCAAACCGCTGAATTGCATGGCCGTACGTGGACTACACAACTGACAAAATTTACAAGAAGATCTATGCCGACGTGTGAAAGCTGCTGCTGTGCATTCCTACAAGACTGTGAAGGTTTTAAGCTTTTGACAGTTTCGACTAGATGCAGTTTTGCATTTCAATTCGCAATTGCGGTAATTTTCTACTGTTTTTTTTTTCTTCTTCTCTCAAATGGGGACATTTTTAAGGATTAAAAAACATTTGGAAAAATTGATAATATACAAGGAGTTTGCGTCTTTTGAATGTGAACGGAGTTTTTTTCTCGGCAAACTTTCTGTGAACATCATCTCTCATGTGAAATGCGCATCCGTGAACCGTCGTCCGGCATTCTGTCCGTGGTGTTCACACCTCGCATCAAAAGACGCAATCTTTGACACAATTTGCAGTTCAGTTTTCAGTTTCAGTCTCAATTGTATTCGTACTATTAAAGGCATACATCGATTATTACAGGAGCAAAAATTTCCTCATATAATACAACCGTACATACATGCAGTTGAACACATACGTCGATAGAGCGTTTTCATCTGTACGATGGCAACCGTACGTCGGCATTAGCCAACCAACCAACCATTCGTCTGTCCGTGCACAAACACCACAAAACACCGTTGCGATCCGTTCGGTTACGTTCTATTCTCAGTTTGCTTTGGTTGTGCGGTGGCGTGTTACTGAATACTCCCCGTTCGCAGTTTTTTTTGGGTAGTGACAATCGAGTAGTAAGCGTGTTTGTATCGTTCTTTGCGCCCTAAGACCATGGCGCGTTTTTACAATTCATTTAAGATTCAATATCGGCACTATCGGAGTGCATGTATTGCTATCAATTCGATCAAGAAAATAAATTTTTTTTACCGAAAATAAAAAAATAAAAAAATAAAAATAACATAAATCTACGAAAATTATTAACAATAATTAATTCATCTTTTCGAAAATAGTGTTAATTCAAAGATTCTTCGATGAAAAATTACAATATCGAAAAAAAATGCACTTTTAGGTTATGTTGTTATGTTCTTTTAATTAAACTTTATTGTTAAATAGAAAAGTGGCAAAAAACAAAACAAGAACTGTTGTCGTTAATTCAAATGTAAAATGTTAAAAAATTACATGCACTAAAAAGGAATTAATTTTGTAAATAACTAAAAGAATTTAAATAAAGTGTGTGAAAAGAATTTCAATTTTAAGTGAAAATATATAATCAAAAGGATATATTTTGTATGTTATACATTATGATATATTTTGAATTAGTTTGTTTGTTTTTTTTTTTTTTGAAATAGCAGATAAAAAGGATAAACTTATAGGATCATTTTTCTTCGAGTGTTTACAGTTAATAGTGTTAAAATTCCATCTCAATATTTTTTTCTTTTGGATGGATAAAAAATGATTCTCTACGCATAGAAGAAAATAAGTCAATTATTGGATTATCTTTGAAAATTCTTGAAAAATTGCAAAACTTTCTCAAACAAACAAAAATATTGGTTATCCTTCAAGAATTTCGAGGAATATCCTTTTTTTTTTTGTTTATTTCTATTTGCCTAAGAGATTTTCGTTATTTACTTTTCCATTGAAAACAACCATTTTAACATAATTTTTATGAAATTTTTAATCGTAAATTAGTTCATAAAAATGGAAAAAAATTATTTTTCCGTTAACACATAGATTATATACAATATTTATTCAAATAATATATAAAAATATTTGTTTTGTTACTAAAAAAAAAAAAAAAAAATCCTTTTAGCCCATATGGAATTTTCTTTCTTTTTTTTTGTTGATTCCTTAAAATATTCAACCAAATTATAAAGATAATTTTTTATTTTGAATTTATTAAAAAAATTTAAAATTATTATTGCATAGGAAAATTTTCCTGTTGTAAAAAAATCAAAATTATTGCAGTAGAAAAAAAATGCATGAATACATAAAAATATGCATTACAAACAATTAATGATGTTTTGTAAACAATTCTTTCCATAAATTACAAAAAATTACACTAAGTAAAAAATTTTTCAATACAATTTTTAAAATTTTTTCATTCAATATTTAGTCTCTAAATAAAAACTTACAGCCTCTTCTCTAAGTACATAATGTATTTATAAAATGAAAATTATTAGGTATATGAAAAACATGTGATATATCTGGAAAAAATATGAATAGATAAAAAAAAGTATATTCTATCTGCCCACAAATATCTAAAAATAAATATATTTATATATATATAAATAAAAAGGATCAATTAAAGATGTGATCCGTTTTTTTTTTTTGTAAATTTATATGATCTTCTTAAAAGAAAATATTTTATTAACAAAACTTATATTCTAGTGATAATAATTACAATATTTAAAAATATGAAAAAATTACAAATCTAAAATTTTCCAAAAATAATATATTTTATGAATTATAATTTTACAGTCTGTAATTAAATTTTAACTCAACTTTAAATTGAAATCTTTAGTTATATAAAAATAGAGATGTAATATATATAAAAAAAAAAAAACTTAAGAAAATTTTCAAAATTCACAACCATATTCAGTGTTAAAAATAAAATAAATACTATTGTATTAATTTGAAATATATATTTTTTTTTTTTAAAAAAAGTTACAAATAAATATATTTAAGAGATAACATATATATATAAAAAAAAAAAAAGAATCTCTATCGAAAATGGAAAAGTTAAATTTTAAAAAATTGTTAACTTGTGTTGATTTGAAAAATATCGTAAGGATTATTATGTAAAAAGTGAAATTTTTAATGTAAAATATTTTTAACTATTTGAAGAAAAAGAAAAAAACATGGTACTTTATTATAATTTGTATATATATTATTTTTTGTTGGTAATATTTACCATTCGTCATAATTCTTCTGTATATTCATTCATTAATAGATTAAAGGAAGTGTAAAAAGTTCTCAATTATAAAATCAAAAAGAGTTTAGTGAAAATAATTAGCAGAGTAAATAATAAGTGAAAATTTCAATAAAATAAGAACCATTAAATAGAGTGGAAAATCTTTTTTCCCTACTGTTGTCAATGATAATATCACACAAAAATGGATTTATCAACAGCGTACCGATACAATCAAAATATGATGGAATATTACACATGTAAGCAAGGATATATTGTTCAGCGAATTTATTAAAAAAAAAAAAAATTTGTTTTGTTTTAAATATATTTTAATTTTGAAAAGTTTTCACCCTTAAATTTCATCTTAAATTAGAAATCTTATTAGCGGCTTAAAAGTGCTGATTGTATGAGGATGAGAATTTACTTGTTATTTTTTTTTTTAAATTTGTAATTTTTTAATTTTATTTAGCTTTATTCCGGTAATTTTTCCTTTTTTTTAAATGATTTTTACTTTATTTTTAAAAATTATTTCAGGTAAAATAATTAACATTAAAAATCACTGGTCATTAAATTAATCTAATCTGTTTAAATAAAAACATAATAAAATTTATTTTCCTAATTAAAAGAAGATGTATTTTTGTGTTATTTTTTTTTTTAATGTATAAATTTATTACTCTAAAATTTAATAATAATTATAAAAATGTTATGGGTAAAAAATTTTTTTTATTTATAATTGCTCATTTTAATTAATGATTTATTTATTTTTTATTTATAAAATAAAATAAATAAATCATTAATTAAAATGAGCAATTTTCAATAAACAAAAATTGTTGTAATAAAAAAAACCTCTTCTTCTCTTCGAAATAAAAAAAAAAAAACAATTTTAGTGTAAATTTTTTAAATTTTATTATTTAATCAATAGCAAAATTTACATTTATTTTGAGATATTTTATATAATCAGATGAGAAACTGTCATAGACTCAAAATAAAGATAATTTTGTTGTATTATTAGTTTACAAAAAAAATATATCTAAAATTTCTTTTTTTTTTTAATGAAATTTTTTTTTATTTTATAATTTAAAAAAAAAAAATTATTTCTGAATAATCGATAGTGTAATTAAAAAATAAAATTAATATTTTTTTTATTTCTATTAATATTATGTGTAAATATTTTTTGTGCATTGAGTTTTAGTTTTTAGTTTAGTGACTATATCTTAAGTAAAGGAAAATTTGCCATAAATTTTTAAAAATAATATTTTTGCCACTAAATTTTTAGAGAAAAATCCTTTTTTTTTTTTTTATTGAAAGTTTTAAATGAAATTTTGTGCAGCAAAAATTAGTGTATTTATATTTATTAACATCTAAAAATTAAATAACTTTTGTATTTTTATAAGTAAATTTAATATTATCAATAACTTTTGTATTTATATCAGTTTGGTATCCCAACCAATCCTTCGTAAAGGACACTTTTTGTGTCCGACGGCCTTTCACAAAAAATGTTTACACTGATTTTTTTTTCCTTTTTGTTGAAAACTCCAAAATTCTAATCAAGTTTTAAGGAAGTTTTTTTTTTTTTATAATAATATAATATATAATCAATCTATTAAATTTATTATAGAGTAAAATATTTTCAAATTTTCCTTTTTTTTTTAACTTGAATAGTGATTATGTGTGTATAATCAACTGTGAAAGATTGTGATTAAATTAAGGAATTTTCTTCCTTATATATACCAACCTGAAAAAAATTCTAAATTATTTCACATTCTTTAAAATATATTTAAATTTTCTACTATTTCCATTACGTTCCTTATTGTTTGTACTCAGAACTGTAAGAACAAAGTATAAAATTCACCCTCCTTTATTAGTGAAAAGTATCGAAATCCCATAAAGTATTGAAATTAATTAAATTTGTTCAATTGTACGGTACCGATTTTAAGGACATTTGAATATTATAGGAAATAGTCTGATCAAAATCCTGAGAAGACTAAAGTTTTTTTTTTACTATTTTTAACATAAAGTTCAATTTTCATTTGAGTTTTAAGAGGGTAGAATTCGAACATTATTGATTTTAGGATGAATTTTTTTTCCCACCCCAAATTTTGTTTACTTTTCAAATTAAGATTTGTAAATCGTATCAAAAGAGACTAATTTTTTTTATTTTTCATTGAAATAATCCTAATCATTTGAGAATACATTATTGAATGATGGAAATTTATCTAAATTTATTTATTTCAATTAATTTGTAGTTAAAAAATTTGTTTTTTTTCTTTTTCTTTTACAAAGTGCAACGGAAACTATTGTAATTACAATATTTCCCTTAGACATTGTCTCTTAGTGCGAATGCTGTATTTATAAATTGAAATTACAGAACATCTACATTTGAGAAAATATTAAATTAATAAAAAAAAGTCAAATATTTCTAAAATTGAAATTTTTTTTCAAAAAGTTAAATTTCAAAGAAATTATTCCATAAAAAAAAGGATTTTTACTAAAATAGACTATATTGAAATTATCACGGCGAAATTAAAATCCAACAAAAAAAAATAAGAGAAAAATAACCAAAAAAGTATTTTCTTTGGAAAAAAGTTATCTTAAAAAATAGAACACGAAACTTTAAAAAAAAAATTTTACAATTCTAAAAGGACCAACATTTTCTTAACTCCTTACTACATGAATATAAGAGAAAATTACTAAAGGAAAAATATTCAAAAGCTTTTCTTCCAGTTCAGTGGATCTGCTTTTAAAACAAACACTGACGGTGAAAATGTCCTCGCACAAAGGCTAACGAACCAATATGCACCTCGAATCCTGGAATACTGAGCAGAAAATTGAATAAAAATTTATCTTGTGACAAATAGGTGGAAATTTCGCTTACATAGTTGTTGTTCATATGTATTTGTTCAAATATTTTTACATGTATGCGCATAGGTGTTTTTAAAAAGAATAATTTCGGATATGGTTGTTAAAATTCACTGAAAATATTTAATAAAAGAAATTTGATTTTTACATAATTATTGCCAAAATTTTAAGCATATTTGCGCAAATAGCTATAAAAATATGGCGGTCATTATTTTTAAAATTAAAAATATAGCCCCAAAAAAAAAAATGAAATGTTGAAATTTTATTTGACAATCGAAACCAAATATTTGCCTCTAGTTTTAGTGATCATCAGTCATTAAAACTAAAACATTTATTATCTTATATGATAAAATGTAAAAAAAATTATATGTGCTTAACCTTTAAATTGTTTATTGGGTGTGTTCCGATTAATAAATTTTTTTAAATATTTACTATTCATTTTTTAAATTACCATCAATACTTTAGTAAATTATTGGGAAAGAATTTCCTATCCGCTGGATTCTAACTTTTTGTTCTAGTCGTTTTAATTTTTGTTTTTAAAACAAAATTCTTACAAAAAATAATTTAGCAATTTTATTTATTTTTTTTATTTTTTAAATACGTGTATTTTATGTTAAAAAATATAACAATATATAACTAGAAATTTTCGATACGTAAATTGATATGTTTCGGTAGGGAAAATATTTTATGCCTTAAAAATTAACAAAATATCCAATTTCCGTTTTGGAAAGTGCTTTCTAATAAAACATATTTTATATTAAAATTAATATTATGGTTTTTTTTTAAAATTTAATTTTAAATCAATATGATTTTTAACATAAATCTTTAAGAAAAAGTGCAATGATCTCGAATATTATGCGTTCTATAAACTTTTTGTGCAATAACGTAAAATTTTACCAAAAACTTTTAAAATTACATATGGTTTAGATTGAAATTTATGAGGTGATGCTAAAAAAAAAAATTGATCATAGTACGGTCATAGCGTTCAGAATTGACAGAAACTGTCACATCTACCTCTTCATTTTCAAAGAAATACGAATACTACTAATACCTTAAGACCTAAATGCACATCAGACTGTCATTGTTCAGAGCCGCATTTTTTGTCGTAAAAATTTTGTCCTCTTAAATAACAAAATGTGACTACAGAGAAAATATTTTTTTTTTACTATATATTAAATCGGAATTAAAAATGGCAAACTTGATAATAAACAATTTTTTTTAAAAAATAAAATAAATTTTAACAACTGTCAAATAACAGAGCTTATACTTTCCAAATTTTAATATGGATAACTCTTAATTGAAAAATTAGCAAAACTTACAATAACAAAAAAAAAAAATCAACACTAAATAATTTAATAAAAATACTCCTCCCGATCAAGATATCCTTATCGTGTTCTGCAAACATCTGTGCAAAAATAAATTTTTATTAAAAGAAATTACCACATTGTAATCCGGTTAGTTGGGGATTTTTTTTTTTTTTTTTATAAGAGTATTTTTTCTATCATTTTATTTCTATTATAAAAACCAACCCCTAACTAATACTCGTATATATCTACTTGGATTGAATTTAATTCGAAATTATCTTTAAAAAAAAAACACACACACATCGCCACATAATCGTTATCAAAAAATCAATCTATTTAGATCATGAGATCCTTTTTTGTATCTATTATTATGCGTTTTTATATATAGAGAGAAAGAGAGACATGTAAACAAGTTCAACTTTCATCCTTGGCATAACTTCCATATTAAATATGGCACCGATACTATCCAATATCGAAAATAGTCGACTATCCGTTAATAAGGAGAGAATTTAGTCGTAAACGCACAAGTGGCGTACAATTTGTGAACAGTCGGAGAAATCTTGATAAGCTATCGGATAATCTTACACCCGACGGATGGGTGCAATCAAATTGAAATTAGGGTTTCGTGGTGACCCTAACAAAATTGTATAGCACATCATTCTTGACAGTATTTATCGCTAAGTATTTTAGGGTTTTTTTTTCCCCATTTCTTTTTTTATGTTGTACCAAAAAGGAGCAATCAAACAATAAATACTGTATGTACTATTAACTAACACCCACATTCATATTTTCATTTTTCATAATATTGGATTAGGGATGCAGAAATATATGCCAGACGGTCGTGATCAAATGGACGTGATAAAAATTTTTTCAATTCTTATCCAATGTAAATTGATAATATCATATTGGGCGTTGCCGTAATAAGTGGTCGCCGGTGTAACAAGTGCCCAATCTAGAAACTAGTGCGTAACTAATTGTTATTTAGGCAACCCTCACTCCCTTAAAATAAATACTTTGAATCAAGTATGCACGACAAAAGGGATGACTTGTTACTATGAGAAGGATTAGAGTAATCTAATGCTTTTGGGATGGTATAAATTTTTAGATATTTTTTATGATAATTTCTAAAATTATTTTAACTATAATTTTGATATTTTCGAAAACTATTTATTTGTAATTATCTTTTTGATCAAAAATTTTACATACTGTAAATGGTGGGGGGGGGGGGGTAGGGGGGATGGGCACTGGAACGACTGAATAATCTAGAAAAATATAACTTTTACGAATACACTTTCGTATGAATTTTTTATTATTTTATTTGGAGATTTTTTGAACCTTTCTCAAATAACTACCATTTTTATGCTCAAAATTACAGGACATTTTCACAACAATTTTTCATGATCGTACGTAATTTTGCAGGTCCTAAATGTCAGATTTTTGCTTGAATGCTCTCCTTACGTTGTTGAATTGTTCGACGAGAATCTTTAACACTTTCTTGGTGACTGTCCCCATTTTTAAAGAAATGGGGTCTGATAAGTCTTTCTGCCATGGCACCACACTAAACAAACAAAACAATAGATTTTAGGATTGTGAGAATCTTAAATGAAAATGCGGTTGTTCAAAAACTTGTTGCTCAATTTTGAAATCGAATTAGATACTGCAAATGCTTTTGAGTATATTGGGGTAGTCCAACCATTTGGACCTTGTATGGAAAAATTTTTAAATCCAATTTTAAAAATTGTCTGAAGCGATACCTGATTTAGCAATCCGGCAACGGACAGAGGCGTGGGCTAAGGACCTCTTCTCTCAAACTGGACAATTATACTGCGAATCATGTTTTCAATTAAAATTTTCCTGTTATTGAAAAACTCAATGAGTTCTAAACGTTTCTGGACATCATACTTAAAAATGTTATTGTAAGTGAGAAGGGGGAGGGATGGGGGGGGTGTTGGCTGTTGTTAAAAATATTTAAAATTAACAATTTATGGACTTTTTTCAGTAATGAGATAAAAAAATGTTCAAAAAGTAAAAATTTTCCTTATAAATTAAGGATATTTTTTTGAAAACATTTCGTATTTGGATAATTTTCAATAAAACATTTACTATTATTTTTGGCACTTTTTTTTAAAAAATATTTTAATTTTATTGTTGTTGGCAAATATTGGACATAAAGTCTTTTTTATGGTATAAGTACTTATCGGGAATTTGAGAATTTATTTCCAGGGTGTTGGTTATGGAAAGGGAAGGTATAAGATATAAAGGGAAAGTATGCCCAGCTACGACCATAGTCAGAGAACATGTGGCTTGTGGTTTTTTTTTTTAAAAACATTACCTTTAAAGTTTATTTAACTTTATTTCAAAAAATACAAATTCGATAATACCTAATTCAAAAAATACAAACTTTTCGTAATAAAAAATTATAAAATGACCAATAGTGTATCATTAAAAAAAAAGGATTAAATAACTTACAAAGATTCAAAACGAATTTTTTAACCAATAGTAATTATTATAACCGTGATGATGTTAAAATTTTGAAAAGTTCTATAAAAAAAAAATGACTATAATTTAAATCAGTTCAAATTAATATGTGTGTGTTCCCTTTAAAAAAAAAAGAAGAAAAATCAAAGAAACCCAAATAAAAACCGATGACGACTACCTTTTGCCCCCAACCAACGCAACGATGATGTCGATTTCAATGATGATGTCGATGCCGATGACGATGAGATAATAATAAATGCTAAAAACCAACAAACGACCAAAACCTAAAATTCAACACATTTTGAGTGTAAATTATTTTCACAAGCTGTTGACATTCATTAATTAGTAAAATTTTAATTGGTACTATTAAAGTAGCATTTGTTCGTGGAATTGTCACCCGACAAATGGATAATGCAGAGGATTGAGGCTTGGCTTCATGCCCACATACTATGCACATTCGTATACGAGCTCCCATCATTTAATAGTGGAATCATTTTGTTAGCTACCCTTACACCATGTGAAGGCATAATAATTATTTAAATATTTTTCTATTAATTCAATACCTTTCTGCCCATCATCTGAATACCTGTTCGTGTATATGTGCATTCGATCTGAATAAATTTTTATCTAAAATCTATTCTCTTTGACCATTAATAGAGAAAGTATAGTAGAAAGCATGGGTTTTTTTTATATTTCAAATTCCATTTGTACTTATAATGTCCATAATCTCGATTTGGCTTGAAAAACAAACAAACAATAACAAAAAATCAGAAGAAAATTACATGAAATTAATGACAAAATTTCATAAAAGCAATGCTTCTTTTCGTAGGAAAATTTTCAAAGCATATCACATATTTGCCTTTGTGTAATGGAGACTCCTTTGGCTCCAAATTTTACCAAGTCCACCGATTATATAGATTTTTCTTTTGTAAATGCTTTCTGAATGATAGGAAAAGTGCCAGAGAGAATTTCTCAAATTCTATGTGAATAAATGCATCATTTAAATTTGTAATGCTGACTTAATTAGTGCAACTGCAATAATTTACTGCACTTTTGATCATTTCGAAAATGAATATTTTCATTAAAATTCGTTTTTCTGTTCGCGTTTTTTCTTCTTCTTCGTTTTTCTTTTTAAATCATTATTAAAAGAAAGTGTTCTGTTTAAATATGATAATATTTTTTTTTTTTTGAAGCGGTACCTCACATTCATTTATTATCAATTACAGAGCAGAAAAGTAATAAGGCATGCGATTCACAATAATCCTTATTTAATGTGCAACCAAAATTTCAATATTGTCTTATATAATTACATGACCCTATAGAGGCGTCATAATTGAAATATTTTAATTTCAGTTTGATCAAAGACTCTATTTGAAAAAATTCCTTAATAAGAGCACATGCTTTTTGATGGCAAAAAGCATTATTGGAGGACCGAACTCTGCTGGAAAACTTATGAAAATGTAGAATCTTTCAAGGACTTCTTTACAGAAATTTTTGTAAGAAAAACTGTAGTTTCAAAATCCCATCTATTCACCTGATCATCTCGATACTACCAATAAGATCTAAAAAAGCATAACCCTACGAGCTGAAGGCGATTCCAGTTGAGCACCCTTACGAACAATGGCAAATAACATTTTTGTCAATGCATACCTGGAAAAAAAATCAGTTTAATTAATTTTTTGTCACATTTCGAATATCTTTTCTAAAAATAGACTGTGTAAAAAAAAAATAAAAAAAACCAGTTATTATTAGGACAAAATTTCATTTATTTTTAAGGATTATTTTCTAAAAAAAAAATAACTTTTAGTATGTTTGTTTGATTAAGTTTAGAAGAAGTAAAAAGAAAAAATACCGATTTTTTGTCGTGTACTTTTTTTTGATGATTATCTATTAAGAATGTCGTTACGAAATTTTAAATATAATTAAAATAATTGGGATATAATTTTAAAAAAAATTATTTCGTACTAACCATTTTTATTAGTATGGAAATTTAAGGAACTTTAATGATGAAATCACACCTCTTAAGGAGTAGTAATGGTAGAAAATGTATCTAATTTTTCCCTTTTTAAAAATTCTAATAAATAATCAAAAACTTTAATTAATTATTATCAAAAAAAAAAAAAAATCAATGATACTTTATAAAAATGAAGAAGAAGAAGAAAAACACAACTTTTTTTTTCTAGAAAAATAAAAGAAAAATGGAGAAAAAAATCATATTCTGGCAAGTTTTTCTTTTTGCTATGAGAAAAATCATCTACCGAAACGATTATGATTTTATTCACCTTAAAATATGATATTGAATATCTTAACTGGAATCATATTTAAAATCAAGATGGTGAATGAAGAAAACAATACGATATGGAAATTAAATAATGCCGTTTTTTCTTACCAACTGTAAAGAAAAAAAACAAAAAAAAAATTGTCATGAAAGAGTATCCATGCCAAGGTAAAAAGTACACTTATTTATCATTAACATGAATGGGGCGAGCAAAGATACAAAGATACCTGAGCCCAGGACAAAACAAGTATCTTTGTATCTTTCTAAAATTAAAACTTAAAAAACAATTCATAGAAACAACAATAATAAAATATTTGAAAAATTATATATTTCTATATATTTATATGTATGCAATGACAACAACAACAATAATAACAATAAGAAAATTCCCTCCATATTTACCTGATATCAAGCCCTTCTCCCTTTTCAATCTTCTCATATCTCAATCTTAATGAAACTGAATATCATGAAAATTGTATCAAATTTATCTTGTGAACAAAACATCTTATATATTATTACAATCTTACGTAAAAGATTGTTTTTTTTTTTTATTATTTATTTAGGAGTTATAATTTACAAATAGATTATAAGTGGTTGTTTATTTAGGACTCTCGAATCCTAATTAAATATTTATTTTTCCACTCAAATAGCATTTCTCGTTCAGACTTCCCGACATTATTTGTCATTCGCTCAATTACTGATTTTTACCAGTCCGTTCCTTAATCGCATTTTTGCAGCTCCGGCGTACTTTTAAAACATTCCGTAGTCGAACACGCCATAGTCTTAACTAAATAAACACATAAATAAGCATAAATCCGAAACTAATTCTTATTTAACAAAAAATTCAATTATGATAAATTCTTTCCTGAATATAAGAAAAAGTACTGAGACGAGGATAGTACCCTGCGGAACTCCCGTATATGAGGTCTGTTCAAGAACTATCGCGAATTTTATGTTTTTTTTCAAAAATTATTTATTTATTCATGAATATCTATTTGGTCCCCTTCAAAGGAATCCCCACTTTTGCCAACGTTTTTTCCAATCCTCGAAACACTTCAAAAAATCATTTTTTGTGATCTTGTTCAGCTCCTCCGTCGATGCCGTCTTTATCTCTTCAATCGTAGCGTAGCGTCGTCCTTTCATGCGGCTGTTCAGTTTCGGGAACAAGAGAAAGTCACAGGGGGCCAGATCTGGGGAATACGGTGGCTGCAGCATTATTAGTGTATGTGTATTGTTTTTGGCCAAAAATTCTCGCACAAGCAACGATGCGTGAGCAGGGACAAAAGACAATTATTGTTCTTCCACAAATCCAAGCGTTTCTGGTGGATTGCTTCGCGCAACTTGCTGCCCATAACTTACAGGTAATATTCCTTATTGACCGTTCTACCCTGTGGTAAGAACTTATAATGCACCACGCTCCTGCAATCGAAGAAAACTGTAAGCAAATCCTTCACATTCGACCGAACTTGGCGCGCTTTTTTCGGTCTTGGCTCGTGCGGCAGCTTCCATTGGGATGATTGAGCTTTGGTTTATACGTCATAACCATAAACTCGTGCGTCGTCACCAGTTATGACCCTTTGGAGCAAATTTGAGTCATCGCGGACAGAGTCCAACAGCTCCTTAGCAATGTTAATGCGATGCTGTTTTTGGTCGAAATTGAGCAAAATTGGTACGAATTTCACGGCGACCCGTCTCACGACAAATCATTGGTAAAAATCGAATAGTACGATCCAATCGATATGTTTAAGTCCTCAGCAACTTCCTCAGATTGACCAATACTATTTTCTTCACTTCAGCAATGTTTTCGTCTGTTGTTAACGTTCTCGGGCGTCCGGCACGCGTTTCGTCGTTCACATCTTCTCGGCGCTCTAAAAACATTTTTTACCACCGATAAACGTTGCTTCGGTCCAAGGTAGCTTCACCATATGTCACAGCCAACATTCAGAATGCGTCCACGCAATTAATTTTGTTTTTCACAAAAAATTTGATACAGATTTTTTTGATGGGCAAGAATCGAAGACGAGCCAAAACAGGTGCAAGCAAAGCAGCTATCAAAAATTAACTGAACATTCAAAATGGCCAAACTTGTCGGCATAAGTGAGAGACATGAGTACCAACATAACGCCACAAAAAAATTAAAAATCGAATATACTCGTACGTAACCCACGAAAATTCAAAATTCGCGATAATTTTTGAAAGGTCCTCGTATAATTTTAAAATCTCAAAATATTTCCTAGGTGATTTTTGTACACTTCCAAGTTTTGTATTATATATCCTTGACATTTTACAGTTTTCTTATTCTTTAATCCTAGCTAAATCTTTGTCTTTATTGGTTCTTAGCTGTCTGCTATCATTGAATTTTTATCTAATATAAATATAATATTTTATTTACCTTTATTATGACATTTTAAAAAAACATGCTTACACCCTAAACTTCACCTTAACCTTCAAATCTACTCCTATAAACTAAATATAAATTTTTATACAATTATTCTTAAAACTTATTTAATACAAAAACTATGTTTGAATCTAGTAATTGCTGCAATTTGTTGTGTCCTCTTAAGATTCCCTTCGGTGCTTTCGACTTGGTGTGATATAGTTGCTAACCTCGATGTTGTCCATTTGGATTCTTCTTGTAGACCCTGGAAACGTTGCTTCAGAGCTTCTTCTGTATCTTCCAATAGAAGTAACGGTGACAGATACTTGGAGTTTCTCAAGATCTCCAATAAGTTGTTTTCCGCTAGCTGGCTTACGGTTCTGTTTTGATGATGAGTTAATGATTTCACCTATTTGCCATACTACAATACAAATGGGGTTATGCCTGCCTCCCTGTACAACCTGTCGTTTGTTAAAAAACTTTTTTGTCAGGCTAGATCTGCCGAGCTCTGTCCTTTCCAACCTGTGCAGTGAATTTGTACAGTAGTCGTTTATGCTATACTTTAGCAAATGCCTTGGTATCATCGAGAAAAATTGCAGAACATAATTTTTTTTTATATAGAAGACTTATTAATCGTAAAGGGTGTGTTTCTGAAGCCAAAGTAATGGTTTGGAATTAATCTTCTATCATCAATAATACGAGTAAATATTATTAAAAGGAGTTTTTCAACAACAAAATTTAACATCTATACAGGAAGCGATATTGCTCAGTAAGATGTTAGTTCTATAAGTCATTTTCCTTGATTTGGTGTAGCTATAACCTCAGCGATTTTCCAGAGAGTAGTATGTTATGATTTGAAAGCAAACAATTTTCAAATTAAGAAAAAATGTCACAATCGTAAAAATTATTAAGGAACCAAAATGACCATTATTAATCAAAGGATAAAAATAATAATCAACAAAAAAAAATTATGTAGCATTAAAAAAATTTATAATATTACAACACCAAAAAAAAAAAAAATTTTTTTTTAAAAATATTTAATATACCAGTGGCGTGCTTAATTGACAGCATATGCATTGCAACGTAAAAAAACGCACAATAATCCCAAGCAAATCCTTCAAATTGACAGGGTATCTCATTGGTCTACACTAAAAGATCCAGCTTTATATAATATGTATTATTTTATTGGTTGTTTTTTTTTTTTAAATATTATCCTAGCTTTTAAATGTTCACTTTTGAAAAATGGATCATGGAAAAAATACTATATTGGGTATAAAAAAGTGTTAATAATTGTTTTTCTTGAAGAGAAATTTTATTGCTTATTATTTTTTTTACAGAGAAATAAATTTAATTAAATTGTAAAAATGTTGTGTTAATATTTTTAAAAAAAAGAAGAAAATATATATTTTTTATTTGAAATTGTTATGAATTTTATTTTCAGGCCATGGTGGCGTCAATCAATTGGGTGGAGTTTTTGTTAATGGCCGACCATTGCCTGACGTTGTACGGCAACGAATCGTCGAATTGGCACATAATGGTGTACGTCCATGTGATATTTCTAGGCAGTTACGGGTCAGTCATGGCTGTGTATCTAAGATACTATCAAGGTAAGTAAAAATTAGAAATTATTATTCAAACAAATTTTACTCTAAAGATATTAACGGAGAAGATATATATTTTTTTTTAAATTCATTTTTTGATTGAAATTATTTGAAAAAAAAAAGTTTTCCTAAAAAAAAACTCAATTATTTCGAACTACACACCAAAAAAAAAAAACAGTTGGCGGTAGTCTCCAAAAAAAAATTCATTGAATGAGTCCATGTTACACCCATTTTTACCTTAATTTCATTTGTAGGAAGAATCGTTCGAATACAGAGTTTTTCCATATTGTATTGGGTTGTTCGGAAAGTAATTTCGTTTTTTTTTATTGTATATAAAAATGATAGACGATTTTCTTATAGTGAATTAATATTTTATTCAAATAAATATTGTCCAAACTGATCCAAAATACTCTTTGGCATCTTTCTGGCTGTAGCATGATTTCACGCTCATCAAATTTTTGTTCTTTGCTGGCAAAAAACTGATCCAAGTGATTTTTGACCTTCTCACTTGAATTAAACGTTTTACCGTTAAAAAATTTTGTAGAGACTGGAACAAATGATAATCGGAAGGTGCTAGGTCTGGAGAGTCTGGGTGGGTGTAGTTGTATATCCCATCTAAGCTCTAAAAGCTTTTGCTGAGTGGTCAAAGTTGTATGTGGTTTTGCATTATCCTGTTGGAACACTACACCTTTCCTATTGACAAATTCTAGCCTTTTTTCTTAAATTGAATAATTCAGTTTGTCCAACTGATGACAGTACACTTCAGAATTGATCTTTATGTTGCTCGGTAGAAGCTCAAAATAAACGATTCCTTTGAAATACGAACCAAACAGAAAGCATAGCATTTTTTTGTAGAATATTGGCTTTCGAAGTGCTTTGAGCCGGTTCATCTTTTCTACTCCAAGATCTTTTGCGCTTAACATTGTGGTAGACAACCCATTTCTCATCCCCACTGTTGGTACGCTTCAAAAATGGATCATTTTCTTGGAGTATAAGAAGGAAATCACAAACGTCAATGTGACGGCACAAATTCTTTTCCATAAGTAGATGAGCAACCCATATATCGAGCTTTGAGATTAAACCTAACCATTTCAAATGAACATGAACGATCGTATTCGATAAATTTAATCTCTCAGCGATCCCACGAGTTGTTATTTGCCGGTTTGCATCAATTAATGCCTTTATTGTGCCTTCATCAGCTTCAACTATCCTACCAGAACGTGGGGTGCATCTTCGAGATCAAAATTACCGGATCGAAATTTTGCAAATCTTTTCCCCACACATCGGATAATTTTTCACTTGCTCGAACAGCATTTTTATCTTTTCTATAGTAAAAAAAGTAAAATATGCCATATTTTAAAGGGTATTAACCAAAAACTACTGTGCAGAATCAATCGAATTACTAGCCAAGTCATGCTATGTCAGCTGTCAACTGTCAAAATACATATGATTATATGGCTTAAGTATGAAGTTGGTTGTGTAAATATACAATTAAGTCCTCTGCTGAGAAAAAACTAAATTACTTTCTGAACAACACAATATTTTCGAAAGTATAGCCTTGTTAGTTGACATTTGACTTTTAAGATAATATTCGTTTAGATTAAAATTTACGCATTTAACTTTAAATATGTTAAAGTTATAAAAACTTTCTACGAAATAGATAAATTCTACGATGAGGCTCATTTTTCACTTGGTGAATATGGCATTAAGTAAAATTATCATATATTAGGATCTTGCCTAAAAGTGTACTATTCCTCAAAAGTGACTGTCTGACAGATTGTCTGTTACCATCAATTCTGAGCACTAGGGTTGTATAATATTCGATTTTTGTTGAACTATTTAATGTGGATCATATGTGATTTTAACGATACGGTACTAAAAGCCACACAGTCTGTGAAACTTTGGCTTTATTGTGTGCAATATTACACGATTTCATGCCTTTAGACCTTTTCTTTTTATAGAACAATACAAAAAAATTTCTTTATGCAGTCAATCTCCAAACTAAAAATCATTTAAAAATCAAAAAATCTATTTAAAAATTTAATTTTGTATAATTTTAATATCTATACCATAAATTGGATAACCTTTCTATCTTTTTATACATACAAAAGTGCATATTGTAATTATTCATTTTTTAATGGAAAATAATAGTAAAACTTTATGCTTTTTATACACATATAAGCGAAGAAACACAAATAATTAATGGCAATTTACTTAGTGCAAATTACTATATCCTTGGAACGTATCCTTCTATATTCGTTACGATTCGTATATGTATTTCTCCCTAAAAAAAAACAAACATAAACCATAAAAGTAGTAGATCTAAATAGTTCCATATATCTGTAAGGTTGAAATTTATCAAAATTTCAATTTAAATGAGAAATTTTGTGCAGTGTCCTTACATACAATATCTGTAAGTAAATAATAGACAAATTTCCATATACAGTAAATAAAAACTTGTGGCATTTTGAAAAATTTCTTTTACAAATTGCAACAAAAAAAAAAACTCCTCGACACAAACTGAAAAAAATATGAATAAAAAAAAAAAAAACAACGATTCAATAGTCCTTTCCTTTTCAGAAAACTGTTTTAAACAGTTTATAATTGTGTGCATATGTACTATGTATTCAGGATTTAGAATGTTAATTTGGTTACATAGAAAAATATTCACGTAAATGGTAAAATGCCACCCATTCTGATGTGCTTTTATGCAAATGACTTTTACCAAAAGAGCAATTGCCAAATGAACAAGGAACGAACAAAACCAAACAATTGGAGTATTTCGAACACATTACGCTTTATGCTTGCCTGCTCCACAGACAAAATTACACACATTTTCCTATAATAATGAATAAAATCCAAATAATCCTTATACGAACATATTTCCAAATGCATATTCACATACGAGCATGCCTCAACAAAAATATCCTTCCCTGTATATGCTGGCTGTGTGTGTGTGTGCCGTTCAGCCACCTTACCTTGTACCAAACCATAGAAAATACTAAAAGACCGATGGTAACTTAAAAGCTCATGTCCTTTTGCGGACATACCACTATGAATCCTACAATTACGCTACCAAACTGTGTATATAGGGTCTGACACTATGGAATGGAAATCAGAAAATTTAACACAGTAAATTTTCCGACTCGCACAGGTTCTCTATTCGATGATTTTCAACAATTTTCATAAACTTCTCTCCATAACACAAAGGAAATTCCCACTTCGTACCTCCACTTTGGTAAATTGGATTGTGTTTGCTACCACATAATATATTTTCTATTTGGCTCCCCTTTGGCCACCACCAATTTGTCGCCTCAATCGACGGCCAACTGCGCGAATATTCCATAAAGACTATAACAATTAACATTGAACATTTCGAATTTATCCATAATCCAAGGTGAATTACAATTCAACTACCGTAATCGGAAATAACCAACAACGTTCTAGATTCTTAATCATCGAAAATATGTTTGCGTACAACACATTCTGCCAAAAAAAAAATTTCCGGATATGAAAAATTACAGAAAAAATTTCAACACCAACGGAAATGATACCGGAAACTTTTTAATTAAAACTGATTTCAATATTTTCCGCTTTATTTTTATTGATTTATGGCAAATTCTATTTTTTTAAACCAAATACGAAAAATGGCGGTTTTTTTTCTTCTTCAAATTTTTATATTGCCAAATTTTCTCATTTTTTTCTTTTCTTAAATCTTTTTAAACGACATTTTTTTTATATATAGATTATACACATATCCTTT
Organism: Atherix ibis; assembly: GCA_958298945.1. Taxonomy (NCBI): domain Eukaryota; kingdom Metazoa; phylum Arthropoda; class Insecta; order Diptera; family Athericidae; genus Atherix; species Atherix ibis. The sequence goes on along the minus strand of OY282610.1, from coordinate 34,800,749 downwards.
TTTTTAAGAGGAGCAACACATTTTTAATTATTTTTTTTTTTGAAGAACCAAAAAAACTCAGGGGCCATTTGACGACATCTAAAGTATACAGCGTACCAGCTCAGGCCCCATAATTTGAACCTCAACTTTTTAGATTTATTTATATATATACTATAAAAACTCTTTTATTATAATTATTACAGATATTATGAGACTGGAAGTTTTAAGGCTGGTGTCATTGGCGGTTCTAAGCCAAAAGTGGCAACACCACCAGTAGTCGATGCGATTGCAAATTATAAACGAGAAAATCCAACAATGTTTGCATGGGAAATACGTGATAGACTCCTGGCGGAAGGAATTTGCTCTCAGGATAATGTACCCAGCGTGTCATCAATAAATCGGTAAGTTATAAAAATTTACAAAAAAATATCTCTCAATTTATAAACCATATTTTGTAAAAAGGACGAAACGATTATTTCTTAGATATCGAAACATTTTTTCTCATATTTATTATGTAAATTATTCATGAATATCATCATCCTTATATAAGGTAATGGTAAAAAAAAAAAAAAACTAAAGTGAAGAAAAAAAGAAAAAAAAACTACAGTAAAAACATATACTCGACCATAGTAGATGGTATTCTTTTTAGATCCTTTTCTTAAACTTCTCTTATTCCTTTTTATGAATTCTATTTGTTACTGCTATTTTATTCGTTTGAAGAATATAAAAAAGGACACACTACTAAATTGAACATTGTCCCAGGGGTATTTACTTGAAAAGAAAAGGTCAAAAAATAGTTAAGGACATAACCTATAAAATAGAGAGTTAACATATCCGGGTATATAAAAACTAAAAAAAAAAACAAAACAAAAAATTTTACCATATAAAACAAAGACGAGAAGCGATTCAAAAATCAACATCGATTGAAAAATGTACAATATATTGATGTGTGTGTACGATTTAGATACAAAAAACTATCGTGCATAGTCATATTATCGAAAGAAAAAAATATATATACCCAATATACATACATACATACATAAATGCACATTTATAGTGAAAATAATCTATTTTGATTTGAACTTCTAAACTCAAATACGAGTCTTATGGAATATTGAAGTTGTCCATCTGTCCAGGCGACAATGTTTCAAATTCCTTTTGAGTTCCGACCCCAACAAAAAAAATCAAATGTCGTCCTTTATAACATTTCACGTTCGTATACCTACTTCGATTTGCCTTGATTTAGCCTAAAATTCCCATATCGATGGCAAATTGAATTTTTCCAAAGATCTCTTTTATCCTTACTAAAATACCATAAATCGATAAAAGATGAAATTTTTTTTACAAAATCATCTATAATATACGAAATTGAATAGATATGAAAGCAAGTAAATTTTATCTTACGTTAAGTTAAGAATTTTTTTTTTTTTTTTTTGTATAATTTATTTTCTATATTATTTATTGAATTATTTTAATTTTTACTATTCATCGAGAAAAAAAAACTTAAACTCACATGAGAATGAATAATTAACTTAAAACATTAAAACTTTGGTAAAAGTAAATAAATTAAATAAGAATTACAACAACAACAACAAAAATAAGAAATCGCACAACCCTTCATCGTTTCTCTGTATTAGGAAAACTTTTGCTTATATTTTTTGACACCCTCTGCCCATTGTGTTTTAGGTTCATGTAAAAGCCGTTTAGATTTTCATAGCTGGATGAATGTTCGAAATCTGTTTTTATTATTGTAGTTTCCTTACATACGAATGGGATAATTCATGTTAAGTGCCACTCTTCACAATTGGACCTCTGGGATATCTACAGAATAGATAAAACTGATTTAAGTATTAGAATAAAGTAATTCCTTACGTAAATAAAGAGAGGGAATCGATGACATGAGCCAGTTTCTCTCCCCCAAAAACGATAGATATGCTGAGGATTTTTTTTCAAAAATTATTTCAATTGCAATTTTCTACATGTTCCTGTTTTAGTCTTTTTTGAAAATTTGATAAAAGTCAATCAATATTTAGAACTGATCATAATAGTTTAATCGTCTAGAAAATTATTTTTATCAAAATCAATAATAATAATAATAATAGTAAAAGGACTACTACACATTACCAAATAACAAAGATGACTCTTACAATAGAATAGAATTTCAACAGTCATAGTTTACTTGAGAGAAAAGCATACAATATAAAAATAAAAATAAATTTAAAAAAAAAGGATCTACCAATCGCAATTATAATAATTCAAGTTAGAATAGCAAAAAATATGGTATAGTCAGTCACAAGGAAAAAATGATAAACGAGAAACGGTCGAAACAGATAATACCATATATTGTAGAATAACTTAGGAGAATTACGAGGTGTTCATAAACCCCAGAAGAATACTTTTATCCACTTAATATTTATTTATCCTTGTTTGACATACGTTTATATTATACAATCTGTAAGCAAGGCAAAATAATATTGTTGCAACCTAAAGACCCGTGCCAGAGTATCCTGTGGTAATCCTTCCTATTGTATTTGCACACAACTTTATAAAGGCTCTTTTCGTCCTTTCTGTCAATTGTTTCATTATGCCTGCATCAGTTTCACTTTATAATGCATATTTGGATATTGCAACACACACACCCTTATTCATACTGATGCTGTATCATTATTTACAGTATCGCTACTATAGAAATACATATTAACGAATGATTGGAGAGAGAAGAAGAAGAAAGAAAAAAAATTCAAGGTGGAAATAAAAGTTAAAAGTGCACAGCAGGATATCTTGTCCTGAAAATTAACTAACTCAACTTCCTGCTATATACGTATATACACAACTCACTTTTATTCTTTTCATATTTTTTCCCAATTTTTATGGGGTTCAACATCAAACACCGGTTAACAATAGATAAAGGAATCAATACTTTAAAATTTATGATTTATAATAATCTGACTACTGATCCTTTTAATATATATTTAATAGACTGACTTTTAATAATTACAAATAAGTGAGCAAAAAATTTTCTGTTAAACTATTACACAAAATAGAATAGCAATACTTTTAAAAGTTTATCCATAAAATCCTCAAAGAATGGATTCAAATTCTTATTAAAAATATAAAAAAAATATTGTAAAAAGTTTTTATTTAAGGAAAGGTAAAAGAAAATATTTAGCACTTTTCCAAAAAAAAAATTTTTTTAACTTCTTTTTAAAAATATTCATACGATTTTTTTTCCAATCGATTTGTACAAATATTTTATAATTAAAAATTTTTTTTTTATTTAGTCAATATTTTTTTTTAACGTTAAAAATTAAATAATAAAAAAAAATATCAACAAACAAAAAATGGGTTTCTACTAATTTTACTCTTTGGAATGGTCTTGAATTTATTTCAAAACAAATTCACAAAAAAATTCTTCGTTAAATATAATTTTTTTTTTTTAAATATTTTAAATCACATAAAATACATTTTTTTTTTAAATGGAACTTTTTTCTTTTTTTTTTGATTATTTTACAAAGTATAATATGCATTCTACTTTGAGCACTTTTCCAATAAATTTCATTCAATTCTTTTTAAAACAATTCTTTGAATTATTTTATATTATAAATAATTCGATTTGTATAAATATTTTAGAACTTTTTTTTTCTAAATTAATAAGTATTTAATCAATTTCTTATTTTAACATTAAAAATTTGGTAATTTAAAAAAAAATCTGATAATTTTACTCTTTGGAATGGTCTTGAATTTATTTCAAAACAAATTCACAAAAAAGTTCTTCGTTAAATATAATTTTTTTTTTAAATATTTTAAATCACATAAAATACATTTTTTTTTTTAAATGGAACTTTTTTCTTTTTTTTTTGATTATTTTACAAAGTATAATATGCATTCTACTTTGAGCACTTTTCCAATAAATTTCATTCAATTCCTGTTAAAACAATTCTTTGAATTATTTTACATTATAAATAATTCGATTTGTATAAATATTTTAGAACTTTTTTTTTTCTAAATTAATAAGTATTTAATCAATTTTTTATTTTAACATTAAAAATTTGGTAATTAAAAAAAATTCTAATAATTTTACTCTTTGGAATTGTCTTGAATTTATTTCAAAACAAATTCACAAAAAAGTTCTTCGTTAAATATAATTTTTTATTGCAAAATATTTTTAATCACATAAAATATATATTTAAAAAAAAATTGAACTTTATTTTACAAAGTATAATACGCATTCTACAATACTTTGACGAAAAAAAAGATCTATTCTTTGTTAATTTTTATAATTTTAAAATTGATATAAATTTTTTTTTGTTATTTTCTTAAATAATATACAATAAAAATTTCCGATTTATAAAAAAATGGAACCAAAATTCGTTACAGTTTCGAATTGGGGAAAATATATATTTACGCACAAAATTCTCTAAATTTTTAAGTTTTTATCAAAAAAAAAAAAAAAAACAAACAAAAAATCCTTTTCTACTCATTTTACTCTTTGGGGTGGTCTTGAAATTATTTCGGAACAAATTCCTAAAAAAGTTCTTCATTAAAATTTAATTTTTTTTTAATATTTAAGATGACATAAAATATATATTTTTTTAAAAGCAGAACTTTTTTGGTTGATTATTTTACAAAGTAACAAGGATTTTTGTCTATTAAATGTTCATTTTTATAATTTTTTTTATTGATATTTTCTTAAATACGAGTAATATACAATAAAAATTTCCGATTTATAATAAAATGTACGAAAAATTCGTTACAGTTTCGAATTGGGGAAAATATATATTTACGCACAAAATTCTTTGCACAATAAAAATTTTAAAGTTTTTATCAACAAAAAAAAAACAACAACAAAAAAAATAGTCAAAAAACTAACTATTGCGGAAAAATAAAAATTATTTTAATTAAAGAAAAATTTTTATAAAAAAAATGCGTAAAAAGTAAAAATAAAGAAAAGAGTTTAAATAAAGAAACAAAAACAAAATTAAAGATTGTTTTTTTCTTTCAGTTGAATAATAAAGCTTCGATCTGTATAAGCTTTAGAGTAAATCAAGGTAGATATAAGAAAAATAGGTAAAAAAAAAATGCATTTTTTTCGTTGATTCTTTAAAAGCATAGAAAATAAGAGAAACTCTCAAAGACAAATTTTTCAATCGTATTTCGTTACGCTTTCATTTAGTTCGAAGTTTAGTACGTTTGTGTAAGGTCGAAAGAAAAGATTTCCAGATTTTGTCATTGCTTATTGGTTATTACCCAAATCGATTACTTAAAAAAAAAAATTTTTTTGAATTTTTTTTTTATTTTACTTTAAGAGTTTTTCTTTGGCAGGAACCTTCAGTTTTTAAATTGTACTTCTTTGAGCTTTTTGCCCCATTTATGTGCACAATCCCAAAAATAAAATAAACAAAATTTTTTTTATTATTTATTATCAAAAAAAATGCCAACCATATTTTTTTTTTGCTTAAAAAAATTAATAATATATAAGGTAAAAATAGATTTTTCTTTAAATTAACAATTTATTGTCTCAAGTCACAGGTAGTGCATAAAGTTTAACCTTAACTTAGTCTGGATTTTTTTTTATAAAACACCAAAAAAAAAATACCAAAAAATTATTCTCTCTTTATTATAAGTAAATGCGGATTATGTTCACATAGAATTTGAATCGATTCTCATCAGTTTATGTCGACAATGAAAAAATGTTGACTAACGCAAAAAAAAAATCACCTATAATCAGAGTTTTCTTCATAAAGTATAAGAATAAGGAGAGCTGCTTACACGTATTTTTACTTAGTAAAAAAATTTCGACTTCAAAACAAAAAAGGATTATTATCAAATATGTTCTGATATTGGATAAAAAGGGTATATGTATTTGCGCTTTCCTCCTTCTTGTCTGTATTTAATATTGAACAACTTAATCATAATCAAGTAAGAGAAAATAAATCAACCCTTAACGAATAATATTTTTAATTATTTACTTATTTTTAGTAAGGATTTTTTTGTTATATGAAAATAGTTTCGGTGCATAATTTTTTTTTCCAAGTACCCAAACTTGACTAAGATTTTTTTTTTTTTAATAAAATTAAGTCAATTTCGGGTAGATTCTCTATATAAAAACAAAAGCCTTAACTAATCGTATAAGTGCAGTCGTCAGTAATGTTTGTTTTTGATTCGAATAGGAATATTTAAAAGTAACTTATTTACTTTGTTTATTTTCTATTGGATTTATTTGGTTTTTTTTTTTTTTTGGTTCTTAAGTACTTTTTAGACTGGTTCAGTGACTTGAAAATAATTGACTAACCGAAAATCATTGTTGTAAAATATGTCACGATAGAAAGTGTTGTGTTGTGGGCTAAATTCAAGTGCAGAAAATCATTTAGTTGCTAGTAGTGTAAAGCCTTTCGTTGTACCCCTATTGATGCATATAATATACTGTGATCAGGGGCAATAAGGTCAATGTAGTTGACAAAAAATTCAACAATAAAAATAAAAAAAAAAGGAACGGGAATAACGCGACTTGATTTCATTCTAGTCGATCCTATTTTATCCTATCTGTCTAGTCAGTTAAGTTGAAATCCATTAAGTGTGCTGGATTCCTGTGAGTATATTACTTCCATTTGAACGAATCTAACCCTCTGGAATGTGTCTGAATAGCCATGCCATAGCCACATAATCACAGTTACTTCTACGTGTATAGTTGCAGTCAGAATTTTTCTCTACTTCCATTTATTCCGTCCAGAGACAGGGTAATTCCAAACCAGTTGACTAGATACGCATCCGACATATGTATGCATATCGTCATAATATACGCACTATTTTTATGTATATATATATATATATATATATATTATTGTCGATAATAGGGAATAGAACGGACTGGTTAAATTTGCAACCCCGAATTCGTACTGAGCATCAAATAAAGCAATCCAATTGTACTGCAGGGTAGAGATAGATTGGTTGTACAGTCAACAAAAAATAATGTCATCTAAGTCGGCCAATATTCCTCACTTAAGCACAAGTGCTTGTGAAATAATCCGAATATAATGGGGGATGATAATCGGAATTGTAGTTAGTTTTCTTCTTCAACGAAACGTAGACGATTCCTTTTCGCTGTACCGTTTGTTCAACGCATCTATTCATGTTGTCTTGTTATTGTCTGCTGTCATCATCATCCCTTACTAGTTTTATAGACGAATCTGTAAAACTGACTGAATGCCAATTCGATTGAAATAATTCCAAATTGAACATTATATGGTGATGATGATGGTGGTTGTTCGACAACGGGGGCTATCGCGTATCGGGACCGTACCACTCACTAACTACTCTTCCCAGCTGAGAAGGTGGAAAATAGAAAAATTGAGACATATGTGTTTCTATAATTTTTGAACATTTGAGAACTCAGTTAGGGACAAAATGATGAGTTTAATGATTAAGTGATCAAAATGGGGTTGGACACATGTTATACAAGTCTTAACTCAATCACAGTTTTTATTTGTTATTTATTGTACCATTCTTGAAAAAAAAGGGGGAATAATAACAATTCACCACCTAATGTGTTCATTCTATATCTCTATTTAATCTATAACTAACTAACTAAAGTAATATGAACATATAATCGTTAAATTAATTCAAATTTCTTGCATTAAATCTCTAGAATAATAATAATAATACAAAAGCAGAAAAAATAGCAAAAAAATTGAATTGAAACAGGAAGTTACATTACTTGTATATATTTATTGAATATGAGGCGATCCAAATGTGAGTATATAATATGAATCCGATTGATCATATTGTAATAAATTATCAACATTATAATAATCACATTAATAAAGAAAAATTAAATTGAAAATCGACATGAAAATAGGAATTTTTCTTTGTAAATTTTATTTCTTTGGAAGACACCAAAAAAAAAAATTAGGACCTCTTCATTGCTTCGAGGAAAATTACACAAGAAATTTCTCATTTTATCCCAATTAAAAATAAACCCAAATATTTAAAAAGGACTTAGTCAACTTGTCGCAAATAAGAAAATTATTCAGAATTTTTTTTAAAAATATTTTCGTTAATTAAAAAAAAAAGCATTTTTTTTACATTGTCGGAAGGATAAATCCGAATATAATATTTGCATTTTTCTAATAAAAAAAAAAAAACAATAAAAAAATAACATTTCTTATTATTTATTAAAAAATTTATGTGACCTTTTCATAGTTAGAAATTTCTCATTTTATTTAAAAATTCACAATCTCTCCCAATGACAGTGCCAAATAACACTTAATACAGAATCCTCAGAAATATATCCTATTTCAGTTGGAGTGCCACCTTGCAACCATTTTCTATAATATTTCTGAAATTGATTTACGGGATGTAGAGTGAAGGTAAATGAACTCACAGTGCTCACATTACTATCATTATTTGCCCCGAAAGCCCCTGCAAACGATAATGGTAAAATTATTTTACTATCTAGTTATTGATAACTTCTTACACTAAAGGGAACTATTCAATTGGAACAATAATAATAAACTTTTAATAAAACCTAGTAATTTTTAAACCTATTTGGACTTAAGGAATTGAGGGTTTTTTTTGGGGTTACAGCAAAAATTTTAATCCCAATCGCATCCAGTTCTCATAATTCAAGAGCCTCCCCTTGATTCTCGTTTTTATCTCATCATCCATAAGAGAACCCTGCTCGAAAGCACTCATCGGAGACTTATTAGAATTCTCTACCTCTCGTCAAATCCCACAGTTTTAAAAATGAACAATAAATAATAAAACTTTTAATATGGTATACCCAAGCAATTTTTAAACCTTTTTGGACTTATGGAATTGAACTTTTGGGTTACAGTGAAAACAACAATTCCAGTCGCATCCAGTTCTTATAATTCAAGAGCCTCCCCTTAATTCTCGTTTTTATCTCATCATCCATAAGAGAACCCTGCTCGAAAACACTCATCGGAGACTTATTAGAATTCTCTACCTCTCGTCAAATCCCACTGTTTTCAAAATGAACAATAAATAATAAACTTTTAATATAACCAATCAATTTTAAAACCAATTTGGACTTATGGAATTGAACTTTTGGGTTACAGTGAAAATTTCAATTCTAGTCGCAACCATTTCTTATAATTCAAGAGCTTCTGCACAAATGATGATGCCCCCCTTGATTCCCGTTTATCACCTCATCCGTAAGAGAGCTTTCATCTATTACCCTACTCGAAAACACTCATCGGAGACTTATCTCTACCTCTCGTCAAATCCCACTATTTTCAAAAAGAACAATTAATAATAAAACTTTTAATATAACCAATCAATTTTAAAACCAATTTGGACTTATGGAATTGAACTTTTGGGGTTACAGCGAAAATTTCAATCCCAATCGCAACCAGTTCTTATAATCCAAGGGCCTCCCCTTGATTCCCTTTTTTATCTCATCATCCGTAAGAGAGCCCTGCTCGAAAACACTCATCGGAGACTTATTAGAATTCTCTACCTCTCGTCAAATCCCACTGTTTTCAAAATGAACAATAAATAATAAAACTTTTAATATGGTATACCCAAGCAATTTTTAAACCTTTTTGGACTTATGGAATTGAACTTTTGGGTTACAGTGAAAATTTCAATTCTAGTCGCAACCATTTCTTATAATTCAAGAGCTTCTGCACAAATGATGATGCCCCCCTTGATTCCCGTTTATCACCTCATCCGTAAGAGAGCTTTCATCTATTACCCTACTCGAAAACACTCATCGGAGACTTATCTCTACCTCTCGTCAAATCCCACTATTTTCAAAAAGAACAATTAATAATAAAACTTTTAATATAACCAATCAATTTTAAAACCAATTTGGACTTATGGAATTGAACTTTTGGGGTTACAGCGAAAATTTCAATCCCAATCGCAACCAGTTCTTATAATCCAAGGGCCTCCCCTTGATTCCCTTTTTTATCTCATCATCCGTAAGAGAGCCCTGCTCGAAAACACTCATCGGAGACTTATTAGAATTCTCTACCTCTCGTCAAATCCCACTGTTTTCAAAATGAACAATAAATAATAAAACTTTTAATATGGTATACCCAAGCAATTTTTAAACCTTTTTGGACTTATGGAATTGAACTTTTGGGTTACAGTGAAAATTTCAATTCTAGTCGCAACCATTTCTTATAATTCAAGAGCTTCTGCACAAATGATGATGCCCCCCTTGATTCCCGTTTATCACCTCATCCGTAAGAGAGCTTTCATCTATTACCCTACTCGAAAACACTCATCGGAGACTTATCTCTACCTCTCGTCAAATCCCACTATTTTCAAAAAGAACAATTAATAATAAAACTTTTAATATAACCAATCAATTTTAAAACCAATTTGGACTTATGGAATTGAACTTTTGGGGTTACAGCGAAAATTTCAATCCCAATCGCAACCAGTTCTTATAATCCAAGGGCCTCCCCTTGATTCCCTTTTTTATCTCATCATCCGTAAGAGAGCCCTGCTCGAAAACACTCATCGGAGACTTATTAGAATTCTCTACCTCTCGTCAAATCCCACTGTTTTCAAAATGAACAATAAATAATAAAACTTTTAATATGTTATACCCAAGCAATTTTTAAACCTTTTTGGACTTATGGAATTGAACTTTTGGGTTACAGTGAAAATTTCAATTCTAGTCGCAACCAGTTCTTATAATTCAAGAGCCTCCCCTTGATTCCCGTTTTTATCTCATCATCCCTAAGAGAACCCTGCTCGAAAACACTCATCGGAGACTTATTAGAATTCTCTACCTCTCGTCAAATCCCACTGTTTTCAAAATGAACAATAAATAATAAAACTTTTAATATGTTATACCCAATCAATTTTAAAACCAATTTGGACTTATGGAATTGAACTTTTGGGGTTACAGCGAAAATTTCAATCCCAATCGCAACCAGTTCTTATAATCCAAGGGCCTCCCCTTAATTCCCTTTTTTATCTCATCATCCGTAAGAGAACCCTGCTCGAAAACACTCATCGGAGACTTATTATAATTCTCCACCTCTCCTTAAAATGAACAATAAATAATAAACTTTTAATAGAACCAAGCAATTTTTAAATCTCTTTGGACTTATGGTATTGAACTTTGGCGTTACAGACTTATTAGAATTCTCTACCTCTCGTCATTGCTCCTTGACTTCTTCAATTCTGGAACTCCTTCACTCAACCAAATACATGTCCAAACCAATATCTGATTTTTCTCTCCAACTTACTCTCGATCACAGTTTTCATATTTTCACGAATACATTCAATGCATATGCGCACACTTAGTACCATCAACTTTTCTTAGTTTAAAAGAAAAATATTTTTTCTCTCTAAAAATAAAATTATCTCATCAATTTTCAAATATATTATTTTAAATAATCAATCTTAGATGACTCTTCGGCAAAAAAAAGCTTAAATTTGTAATAAACTTTAAAAAAGAAATATTTTTAAAAAAATTTAATGGAAAAAAAATTCCTTAAAATATTTAATTTAATATGATCCAAATAGTAAAAATAAAACAATCTTTCTCCTTCTCTTAAAAATAAGGATTTTTTTTCCCATTCGATTTGTCTATGATCTGTTCTCTGATTTGATAGGCAAATAATTTCCCGCTGTTATAACGTGCGGATACTTAATACGAAATTTTGTGGATCCTATAAAAAAGACCAGCTACGATTTCGGGTTTTTATTTCTATTTTTTTTTTATATAAGAATAAAAGGTAACTACCGTAAATAGATGTCCATTATTAAAACCATGATATGATTATGTGCGTGTCATATTCAAAAATCGTCTTAGGAAATTTTTACGGGTATTTATCTGTATTTGTGTATGGGCACCATTGCGCCGTAATCTTTCGTTGTGGTAAAATCGTATACATTTTGACGAATCCGAGCAAGCGCCTACCGAAGGGTGGATGGTATTCGATTGGGGTGATAGCGCAACAATTTTCTCTCTGCAATCACAACTGCAACAGAACGCTTCTAGCTACCCTAGCGAAAAATATCATCATCCCCACCATATTGGCATTGAGGTTTTTCAACAAATGAAAAACAACTTTCGGTCTTGTTACCGCCCGCAAAACAACCCCCAAGAAACAATAGCTACCACCGCCGCCATAGTCATACGAACTACCCCATTAACGGCTGGAGCAATGATAATATAGTCTGATATAAAAAGAAAATTCTATATTGCGATGGGATGCGATACGATGCGATTATGTAAACCAATAACATTTGCTATTATTATTTTTTATTATTGTAGTTTCTATTTGGAGATTAAAAGTAGTTCTTATTATCTTTTAGCCGAAATATCTTCAGAATAGTTCAATTAGAATTTATTTCATTTTTTCATCTTATTTAATTGGTCTTCAACCATATTAAAATTAACAAAAAAAAAAAAACTCCATTGAATATCTAGAAGAATTGCATACTTATAGGCTGAAGTAATCGTCTAGAAACCAATTTAAAAGTAGTTTTTGTAGAAACAACTTAAAATATCCGAAAATTCACACCTGGAAGCTAAGAATCCCATTTTAACAGGATGTAAAATAATACTTCATCGATTTTTCCATTTATTATTAAAAAATAAATGATTGTACCAACAAATAAATTTTCTATAAAAAAAAGAACGAAATAACTTAACAGGATAATAAGGAGAATATATTATTAGTATCAGTTTTAATTGAACAAATATTCTTTTTACCAAAAAGGATAAACGTTCGTCCATTCGAATTTGTCTATAATTTAAATGGTAAAATTAAAATGACAAAAAGTTATCTTATCTACGAAGATCCACATTCGAAGATAAATATTCGTACATTTTTCAACAAACAAAAAAAAGTATACAATACTTTTGGGGATTTATTTGTAAATTGGCTCGTTAGCCGTTCTCAACTAACTTGTGGAGTTTCTATTTTTATTACCCCAAATCTGTCTGTATTTGGTAGTCTTATCATATTTTTTTCATACGAGTTGATCGATTTTCTTATTTTTTTTGTCCATCAACTATTCCACTATTTATTGTATATATTTTTGTTTGATGGACTTTCATTTTATCCCAGAAAAAGTTCATCGTAAACCATGAAAAATTGCCAAATAAATATCCTTTTTGTAACGGTGATTTTCTTCATTCTACTCAGGCATACATACACACACACACAAAACGTAACATACATCCAAATAAATATTATGGCGTCAACTTTATTATATTATATATGTATAGTCGTATAATTATAATAAGAGTATATGTATTGAAACGATAGCTCCATTGCTATGGGTAAAGAATCCATCTCGAAGGATAAGAATCTCCGAATAGAATCTACTCGAACTAATCTGACACTTAAGTTGGTGAGTGAATGAGCGAGTAAGTGTGCTTGCAAAAGGTACAAATTTAACGTCTCAGCTTGGGATTTTCATGGTTTTGCCATCTTAAACTTCAATCGTAAGGAATCGTAGCATGGATGGTATTGGATTTCTTTAAGAATATCCCTTTTTAGCTATTTTATCTTCTTTCTGGCAATGTTCCGCACTCTTTCAACAAATATCATCATTTTCTATCTGTCTCTTATTGATTCCCTCTCTGTTCCTCTCTTTAACCTTTTGTTTTTATCCTTTTCTGTCACAATAATTTAGTATTTTCTTTTTTTTTCTTTTCTTTTTTTTTTATCTCTTTGTGATTTTACGTTATACTTTGGGGGAGCAAATATAATCTGGCGCCTTTGGTGGGTAAGGAAATTTGTACAAGAACTTGTTGTTAAAAATGAAATTACGAAGAGAAAATATAATATTGTGGCCAATCGAAAATGGTGGCAACAGTGTGGCTGATAGCATTCATTGGTGGCAGCACTGGTATTAATGGTGATAGTGACGGTTGCCATGATGTGAATGAAAATGTGTATGATGATGATGGCTTTTCTACTGATCCATGTGGCAAGCGAGCAGCAATAGAATGGTGGTGGTTTTATGAGATTTCGTGTTCCATTTGGCATTGTCCAAAGATTATATTGTATATACGAGTACCCTAAAGCTATCGCAGTTAAGTGTAGATGAACACATCACTATGGACGAGTACACGGCTACGTCAAATAGCTTGAACACTTTTGTAAATGTTGCTCTCTTTGGTTTCTATACTTGAGCTTTTGCACATTTCTACGATGCTTCACATAAGGACATTAAATGACATTTGTATAATCTGGCTTGTTTCTTGTTTGTGGGGAGGATCTGTTTTTCTTACTTTTGATAAATCTTTAAGTATCTTTTACAGTATGTATATATTTTCTATCGATGAAAGAAGGGTGAGTTTGGCCATTTCTTTCATTTTTCGTTTCCCCCCTTTCCCCTCCTTAACTCGTATACTTATACTGTTCCCAATTCTTTTCAATACTTTTGAACTTTACACTCCCATTTTCTTGATGCAACTTTATTTTTTTTCTCTACCCTTGTTACCCTCATTATTTCTTATACTACTCTTAATTTCTAAGAAATCTTTTCCATCCAAAGAGAATTGAATAAGACGTTAGCAAAAAGAAACAAAAGAACAGATGATGATAATGTGAAAATAGAAGAAAAAAGGACGAAGAAAAAAACTCTCTTTCAAATTAAAATGGATTTTGATATCATGAAATTTGTTAAAGGAAAAGTTACACCATCACCACCAACACCAACCACTAATGTCAAAATATCAACAGTGAAAACTTTTAAGGGTGTGGATTACAATCCTATACTAAAAAGTAGACTATTATCATTACGATACGGTTACAGCTATTATTATGATAGCTACGGTAACTATTTCATCCATACTACAGGGAATAATATTCTATCGTTGCTGTTGGAAAATTTCTTCAGCTTTTATATTTTATTTTTATATTTAAGTATACCTTGGGGAGATACTTTCGACTGTAGTTGTTTGATTTTCTTTTTGCATTTTTTATTCTTTTTTTTTTTTTAAAGAAAAATTTTATAATTGTTTTATTTTATTTTTTTTTTTTTTTTCATAAAATGTTAACTATAAAAATTAACTATTATGAAAATGTTATGACTAGATAGTTATGCTTAGGTATTGGTTATCAAATGAGCAAAGGAAGTCCATTCTTCGAATAACAAAGTGTAAGCGTCCGAGTTTAACTTTGCTTACAAATTGTAATATATTTTTGAAAATAAGCACTCAATAAAAAAAAAAAATTTTTTTTTAAACCAAAGAAAAGATGTCCTTTCTGACTAGAAAATTGATACAATACGTAATCGGTTGTACAACGTAGATAAAATTCACTTTACTCGTATTGTTTTTCCTTTCTTTCTATTTTCTAGTTTAAGTCCTTTTCTTACTCTTATAATTTATTGTACTATTGATATTTTTCTAGTTTAAATCCTTTTCTTACTCTTATTCATTGATTTTATTATATGCATATCCGTTTAGTAAAAACTTTGATAAATTACAACCGAAACAAGTAGAAATATTTGGCAATTATTTTCTTACTATTGATTTTTTTTGGATAAGAATTTATCTCTACACAAATTCTACACTATTCACCCTAATTTTATACTTTATATCTTTGCAATATAAAAATTGTCCGAAAAGTATTAACGATAATAGTTTATACACAAATGCGAATATTCACTTTTTACCCTTTTCCGAAATATTTTTCCAGCTTTTATATTAAATGAATTGATACAAAAAAAAAAAAAAAAAAAAAAACCAACAAGAAAATAGCATATTAGACTGATTATCTCGATTCATATGAGCTCT
Source organism: Atherix ibis (assembly GCA_958298945.1). Taxonomy (NCBI): domain Eukaryota; kingdom Metazoa; phylum Arthropoda; class Insecta; order Diptera; family Athericidae; genus Atherix; species Atherix ibis. The sequence continues at coordinate 34,785,025 of OY282610.1, read as the reverse complement.
CAAACTGTCAAATAAAACTCCCTAAAATATCATTAGCCCTTATTCGTTTCTTTTTCTTCAACTTTCATATAGAAACTAAGAGAAAAATATCCTTTAAGCAAAATGTGAAAAAGCAAATCAAACCAATTGACTTGAAATACTTTTTATTTTATTTTAGGTTTTTTTTTTTTATTCTTCTTTTAGAGCTAACATAAAAACATAAATAAAATAAAAAAAAAAAGTGTACATCAATAATCGTACATTTTGTATGTGTTTTAGTGGCGATAGAAAAAGTCAAAAATTGCACGTGCCGGCACGTGTTTCCATTAAGGCCAAGTGAATTTTGATGTCGCCACACATTGTTTCCGCTCCTTCGGGATATGATTCTGTTTTCCTTTTTGCCATTATTTATTGTTAATACAATTCAATATCCTCTAAGAGAAATATCATAATAACAACAATAATAATAATAATAATAATCTGTATTTACTTGTACGTATATAAGTATGTGTGGCCCTTTTTTCCAGTTTTTTTTCCTTGCTATTTTCTGAAGTTTTTATAGAAAAGAATTTTTTGGAGACAATTTAATAGTTATGATAATCTATAAAATTACATTATATATATCCATATATACAAAAATTGACAATAAATAATAATTGGGCGGGAAATGCTGCTCTCCATCGTCCTGTGCTCACTGAAATCCCGAACTAGCCGTGCGTCTATAAATAGACTAGTCCAATGGTGGGAAATTGTCTACTCAAAAACTATTGCAAAATTCTGGGCAAGGATATTTTACGCAGAATACAACCGTCGTAGACCCAACAATTCCTTTATCGAGTCCCTTATATGCAAACAAACAAACAAAGATTTATATTTTTTTTTTAAATCCAAAAGTGAGGTTATATCAGTCAAAATGTGATCGACCTAATTTATATCTGATTTTACGGATTAATTAGGCTGTATTTCTTCTTCAAATCACTCAATTTTTGCTTCTTAAGTGTTCATTGTTTTTGACTTATCTACAAACAAGTACGGCTTCTCATATCCCCGCCAAAAATAATTAATAGATCCATTATGTAAAATTGCGTTGTTGCCAAATTTTGTCTTCGCTAAATCGATGGTTTTGCAAGATTTATAAGTAGTAGCGCCATCCTGCTAGAACCAAATGTCATGTGGGTTTATGCCTTCTCCATATTTTAAAACAGCCTCATTTGCAAGTAACAGAAACTAGTGCATCTAATGGAGTCTCCAGTATCTCTTGTGGATTTATGTCACACCAAAAATTATTATTCCTTTATCGAGTCCTATTTTTAATCTTCTCAAACATACACTTAATAATCTCTGACTTCTCTCCCAACCAAATGTCCTTTGGCTCTTATGTCAGATATCTTATATGCAAACAAATAAACAAACAAAGATTTATAATTTCTTTTTTTTTTTACAAACACCCAAAAGTGAGATTACACTAGTCAAAATGTGGTTCTTATTTGAAAGATAATTTTTTAACCATCTAAGCTGATCTTGACAAATCTTGATCATATGATCGGTCTAATTTTTATCTGATTTTACAGGTTAATCAGGGTAAATTTCTGCTTGAAATCGCTCAATTTTGGTTTCTAAAGTGTTCATCACATATCCCCGCAAAAAATAAAATAATAGATCCATTATTTGAAATTGCGTTGTTGCCAAATTATATCTTCGATAAATCGATAGTTTTGCAAGATTTATAAGTAGTAGTGTCATCCTGCTGATCAGTTGGGTTTATGCCTTCTAAATTTTTTTCACCCCAATAACGATTATTTTTATTGCTATAAATGGGCTTTATTTTTAAACACAATTGTGTGTCTCCTAAATTGACGACAAATTTTCAAAGAAATTTTAGATAATTTGAAGAACAAAAACTGTTCAAGTGTGAGTATAAAACTTTTATAAATTACACTTATTGGACAGAAAACCCTGTAAAAAGTTCTACCACATCAAAAAAAAAAAAAAACTAATCATCCGATAGTTCTCAATACACATACTCGTACGTCACACACATTCCATTTACCATCTTTTATGTGGCCTGTAAAATTAATTTCCTAATTGATAACAACAACAAAAAAACTTCATTTTTAATCAAATATTGGCAAAATATGCTTTTAAAAAAAAATTTCACTTCTAGAAGTGAATCGTTATTCCAATTGTTTTGTGTTGTAACGCCATTTTGTAAATTACTTGCAGCGATCAATCTGCCTTCTACAGGGTAAAAGTTGAAGTTCGCACTTATAATGTAGATAGTTTAAAGTAAGTAGGTGTGCGTGAATAATTGTTTTAATTAAAAAATGAGGTTAAATTTTGGATGGAATTTCCTTGATAAATTTTGTAGCAGTTAATCATTCCAAATTGAATTTGAAAAACACAATATTAAAATTATAACCAATCCAGAAATGAGTGGAAAAACTCTTTTAGTAATTAACTAACTCTTTTAGTATTTTGGTCCAATTATTTCATGTTCCTCTAGAATTTTGATCGCCATTTTATTTCAATAATAATTTGCTTATTTGTTTGGTTATGTTTATTTTTTTTTCTCCCATTCTTTTGATTTTATTATTCGTATAATTATGAATTAGTTGCTTTTGTAAAATAAATGAAGATTCATTACACAAAACAATATTACCCTAGCGGTTATTTATACAATTAATTAACCAAGCACTATAAGCACTAATTTACTTTTATTTCTGTTTGTTTATTCAAAATACCATATTTACATGCAAACCTTTCTAGTCTTAAATTTATTTAGTTGGGAAATGGCAGTAACTTACTGACGTCGTTGTGTCTTAAGCAAATTTTTTTTAATCTTTTTACTATTCACATCCATAAGAGTTTAAATAGAATTTAAGAAATGTTAATAAATTTTGTGATTGGTATGATTTTATAGTTTAAATTGTGATTTAATGATTATTTGTGTCTAGTTTTTGTTGATAAATAAATCTTTAAGATTAGCAAAAAATTTTCCTTTCATCATTTCGATAATAGTGAAAAGTTATTAGACGATAGTCGACTATTCATTAGTGTGTATAGTTAAAGAAATTGATAGTTGATCGTAGCTAGTATGTTAAGTAGTTAGCAGATTGTATAATGACTTGAAATTTTTCTATCATTATCTATAAATACTGTTGTCTTTTTCGGATTGGGGCCTCGTTAAGGACACTTCACCAAATTTTTCTTTTGATGGTTTGTCCCTCCGATTTCTATTTTATGTTAGACCTGCCCGGCGTAATCCTTCTGTCCGAGCCTTCATAATCTTACTATCGTTATCTTTCGGACGATATCAGCTTCGCAATAGAGAATATATAATAGAACAAGTTATAATATAGATCAAATTTATTATTTAAGATAGCATTTATTTAGTTCAAAATTTACCATTAAAAAATACGTTAAAATTGAAGAAAAAAAAATGATAATTTTTCTGCAGAAACGTTTTGCGATGAATATTATTCAATGACGAGGCTAATTTTTAGCTCGGTAATTACGTCAATAAGCAAATTGTGTTTAAAAATCTTTATGTTAACTATATTATCTGTGAAAAATAACTTTTTCATGTACAATTGGGTCTGTAGGTCAGTATTCCTTTACTGAACGCTATGAAGAAGGAGAGACCTTTACCGTAAATTCTGAACGCTATGATAATCGACTATTTTTGAATAATTTTATATTTTATACATAACGACAATATTTAAAATTAATAAAAAATCTAAATTAAAAGTGGTTCTTTTTTTTTTTAACTTTACTTTCATATTCACAGAGTTTTTCTCAAAGCTACCAAGTGCAGATTTGTCATTGTTCCTATTTCTAGGCTATATATTAAAGTTTGCTATTTTATGGTCTTATAAATATGTACCCTGATCATCTGTGGAATTAATTTAATACCTTAATCACCTGTGGAGCATATTTGTTGACTTAATTTCCTCACTGATTTTAATTTTTGGCCGGCATATAATGACCCTTAATAAACGAACTCCTTAACAATTTCAAAGTTATTTTTTATCTAATATGACCGAACTGATATAGACCAATTTTGGTATATTACAAGTACGAGTAATATCATAGCATAATAGAAGGGGAAATTTATATTATTTCTAGATAGCATTATACTGTGAACTATCCTGAACACTACTAATGGTCACAATCAGACATAAATTCCAAAAGGAGAATTCGAATAATAAATGTTCTTCGATAAAAATACAATCAGGAAATTTCGTATTTTCAGGTGTTTGAGAGGAAATAAATTGACAGTATGGTGTGTATGTAGTCATTTAAATGGTATATTGACAGTATGGCAAATAGTCTAGTATGAGAAGAGAATCCCCAAAAATAGACTAAAACAGAATAGAATGAATGGTAAAACGTATCCCAATTATTTACTCATCTGCATCCACATTTGTACATGCGAGAATTTCAACTGTATTATCCTGGTTTGTATCGGCGGCAACTTTGGATTTTTCGAGGAGAAAAAAAAAAAACTCATCAAATACAAATGAGCCTACCTTATAGCCGTATTGTACCAACGATCAATTTAATCCCTTAATGGTACTCTGTCCACAAATCAATTAACTCAATACAAATTGATTTTGAGCACAAATAATTCAACCAAATAACATACAATCCATGTTAGATAATTGTTTTGAAAGTAAATTTTTTTTTCTATTTAAATTCCCTTCAGCCATTAAAAGAGCACTTGTTGCAAAAATTTTCATTATTTCCATTCATTTTTGATGTGGCAATTTTTAGTTTTGATGTCATTTAAAATTAAATTTTTTACACTAAATAAAAATAGAATTATTCCTAAGAAATATAATTATTTTTAACCAAGAAAGAAAAAAGAAGAAATTTATAGAAATTTTATTACTTCCACCTAAGAGGTGTGACAGAAAAGTAATAAGGCTGTTATCACTAAGAGAATTTGGCAACACAGCGAACTTTTCCTGTAAACAGCTTGTATGTTAGTCGTTCCAACACGTGCAGGACAAGTTTCAGTCTTAACATATTAGCGAAAATTTCATTTTTATTTGTTTGTATATAAGATTTATGGTCATTTTTATAGTGCTATGGCCATGAGGTGATTTGGTGACATCATCTTACATGTGCGTTGGCATTGCTAGGTTACTTAGCAAAATTGGTGGGAGAAAGCGCATGGAAATGATTAAATTTTATGGATCATATTAGATTCTTTTAGAAAATTAAAGAGAGTACTTGGAATAGGAGTTTTTGGGTAGAAGGAGTGCTATAAGCTAGACGCCACAGGAATGGCATGAAGGGCGAAATTGGTTACCGGAGAGGAAATTCTTTGTAAGCCCCAATCCGAATTCTGAGAAGTTGAGTTGCGAAGTCTACGAAAAGTCAATGCAGTTCAATATTTTAGCAACCAATATCGAGTGCAGTTGAGAACCGGATCAATTGATGAGTCACAAATAACCTCTAAGGCTGTCACTAAAAATTGTAACACTGCGGTCTGTGACGATATTGATTGCTCTCTCAACAGTTCGCCACGGAAAAAGGCAAGCTTTTATTTGATGAGATTTTAAACTTGATTTCGCTATATTGACTGCCAACAAGCTGCGAAAGTGTGGATATTTCTCTAGCAAAATCAGGGATCATTATCGAAAATTAGTATAAATTAAATTTTTTGTTGGTTGTGAGATCAGGATGTCTAAAAATTCTGTACAGGGGATAGTTTGAGAAGTGGAGTATAATATTGAAGCTGATGTGAGTAATTAATTATAAGGATAATAACCGCAGAATTCAGAACGGCCGTCTCCATCAAAGAGTTTTTATCGAAAAGATGGATTTGCGTGCTTCTCATATTCAGCTATTCAGCTGTAATGAACCCATATGACTTTTTTTTGTTGAAGGATGCCATCTTATTGCTCTTAATAACAACCAAAGAAGCGTAATTGAAGGCCTGAAAGCGATTACCGTTTAAGCTTTCTAGCGCTGCTGCTACAAAGAGTAAAGGAACGACTCTGCTGATATATAGCTGGCCAAGGGTAGCCATAGGTAAAAGTTGTCTGCTACAAAATGAAATTTTTGTAGCAGACAACTTTTAATTATAAAAATCAAATAAAATTATCGAAAAAAAGGATTTGTGTGCTTCTCATATTCAGCAATTCAGCTGTAATCAACCCATATAGCTTTCTTTTTTTTTTTGAAGGATGCCATCTTGTTGCTTCCAAAAACACCCAAACAAGTGTAATGGAAAAGCTGAAAACGATTATAGTTTGAGCTTTCTAGCACTGCTGCTACAAAGAGTAAAAGAACGACTCTGCTGATATATAGCTGGCCAAGGATAGGGAGATAAAAAAATTTAAATGAAATTTTTGTAGGACACAACTATTAACTATAAAAATCAACAAAAATTGTTTTTATTTCTCGTTATTATTTTTACCAACATATATGTTATAAATGTTTATAGATTGGCAAAAAAAAAAAGAAGAAGAAAAAAATCAAATTTCCACTTAATTATATATAAAAATTGACATACTTTAAGAATTTTTTTAACTTTAATTTAAAAATATGCTGTCGTCAAAAGAGAAATAAATTTTCTAAAGGAAGAAAAAAAATAATCCAAATTAATGAAAATTTCATACGAATTCGCACAATAAGAACATGGAAATTAATTGTAATTGGAGATCGTGTACATAAAATCGAATTGGTATACTTTAGGAAAATGTTAATTAATTAAATAAATGAACAATCTAGCTACAGGCAAAATACCTTATACAATATTATATCAGCGAAGAGAATGGTGGTCTTGCCTGACTGATGAAATAATGGAAAAGCTCATTACGCCCAGAGATACATGTGCGAATAAGACACTCGTAAACGTGTAGTAAGGCAACCAAAAATTTTTGTTCGTATCTTTTTTAATATAGTGGATTTTTGTTTTATTGAATTATTTTTGTTTCAATAATCAATACGACTAACTATCTGTACTCAGACGTGGTATATATTAATAATATTGAAAATTAATTTATATAACTTGAACGAAAAAAACCAACAGGAAAAACTCTTTTTCTTATTAGATCGAATTTTCATATTTCACCAAAAGAAAGTTACAAAATCAGTACTAATAAAATAGAAGAAAAATAAAGAAATTAATATTTTTTGTTTCATTTTTCTTTAAATTTGATACTCTACAGTACAGGTTGTGGTATACGATTTGTACGCAGCAAATAAAGCCATCCCAAATACGTGTCGATTTGATCAACTCTTCTACCAGTCTAGCCCAGATTTATAAAATTATGTTCAATGTATCCTCACCAGTTTCCGATTGCACTGAATCGCGTGCGGATTTATAAAGATATCACCGGGAGTACAGAACTAAAATGACCTCCTGCAGTTAAAAGAAACGAACAGAATTCCATTCCTATTGGCAGATTATTCCATAACTGAATGCGTTAGTACCGTCAGCCTAAGTAATCGGCCATTTGCCCAATGTGCAACTCGTAAGTGCTCATCGGATTCAAGAAATACGATTTCTGGTTAAAAAAAAAATTAATAGTTACTCTTTCACCAAAGATAACAATATTTGTCCATCGATAGATTCCGTTGGTAGCTATTCTTCTAATACGATTGTTACTGTCTAACAACCTTAACCTATACACCAACCACCCCCTTTCCACCCCTCGGCCTAAAGCACCCTTTTGGTTGAACAACGCCCAAGGCCATGTGCATGACTGTACCTGTACGATGTGATTACCCGCAGGTATTTCAATAACAGCATAAAAAGGCTATTCAAATCGATACTACACGAGTATAAAAATCCTCTAGCAAAAATAGATGTGAATTCGGTGTGGGTGATTGCAGTTAGCACAACAGCGTGTTCCTTTCGTTTCATCCTCTCACCAATTCGAGTACAATTTATTCACCTCGTTTCTTCTCTGCTACAGTAAAATAACCAATTATTCAGATGGAATTCATGGAGTTTCTTTTTATCCGTTTTATTTTTATTTTATATTTTTACATCTATAAATATACTCACTCGTCTATCTGTTCGTTTGGTTGTTGTCGTATTTTACAACAATATTTAACTGATCAAGACAATTGCAAAGTGGAACACCCGGTAAAATGAGCTAAAGACCCAAACGTCGTTAATGATGACGATAGTGTAAAATAATAATAGTACTCGTTCCAATAGTAAATAGATGGTATGGACGAATACTATAGAAGCCGTACTGGTGGGTAATGATAGAGGTGACTGCAGTGACGATTGCGACTGCATTTATAGTATCAGCAGTGGCTGCATACGAGAGTACAAAGACTTGACAATGGGGGGATAGTAACTGTTATTGCAGCTGTGTCGGCATAACTCTACCATTAGTCGTGTTCGTGTACCCAGCATGCATGCTTCTGCGGGGGTGTCTCCTATTTGGCCAACTCCTCTCTACACGAGAGTATATGAATGAATTGGGGAAAACGACCATCAGCCTATAATCACTGATTTATATATTTCTGTATTAACTAGAAAACATTAGCAATATATGTTATTACAATCATTGAGTGGCAAAATAGTTAACATTTTACTCGTGCCACACTAATTAACTAAGTATGAGAGTTTTAAGGCTTTTAATCACTTTCGAGATCTATTTGTCTTCCATTCGTTTGTCCAACTTTTTTGTGCCAACAATTCTCCATAATCTGAATATGCAGAAACGAACTAGCACTCAATTCGATATTTCTATTTTCCATTTTAGTCTGTGCTACTATTATTATTATAATTTTTTTGCCATTTCTTTTTTCTTTGAATAACGATTATTGTTAATATACGAGAATAACTACTATTTTTAAATAATTTTTTAACGTTCATTCTCAAGATACTCGTACATTTCGGAGCTTTCATTTATTTGAACAGATTTTATTTTTGTAGGCTGTTATTTTTTTAAAAATTGTTTAAGTATATTTATACTGAAATTTAAATGCCAAACTTAAAAGTACCCCTGACTATGTCACAAGCAGCTAGATTCGAACTCAAGACTAAACACACACAGGTCTCATTGTCGCTAAATAAATGCAAATCATATAGAATATTTTGTCATATAGAATATGAAAAGAAGGAAATGATTTTTTCCCTGAGAATAAAAGCTTTATTTTCCTTATTGAACGTAATTTTATTTTCGAAGCTTGTTCGAATTTTTTACAAGTCAAAAACTTCATTTAGGATATCATAAATAATATTGAAATTTGACACGCCTATGGAAAAGACCATAAAAAATACCTCCAGCCATACATTAGATCCTTGATTTATTGACCCAGCCAATCTTACCTATATTCTGCTATTAACCAGTTTTAAAACTTTTCTCTAACTGAGAGTCTTTTGAATGCTTGAGAGTCCTTTGCCTGAAAGTTTTTTTATCTGGGAGTACTTTGTCTGAGAGATGATCCAACCTCATGGCGCTATAAAATCACACCTGGTGCAAAGCTAGCCTAGTTTTGATCCGGTTCGATTCAACCAGTTTTTAAGCTTTTCTCTAACTGAGAGTCTTTTAACTGAGAGCCTTTTGGCTAAAAGTCTTTTCCCTGAGAGTCTTTTAACTGAGAGTATTTTGACTCAGATTCCTTTGCCTGAGAGTCCTTTGCCTGAAAGTTTTTTATCTGAGAGAAGATCCAACCTCATGGCGCTATAAAATCACACCTGGTGCAAAGCTAGCCTAGTTTTGATCCGGTTCGATTCAACCAGTTTTTAAGCTTTCCTCTAACTGAGAGTCTTTTAACTGAGAGCCTTTTGGCTAAAAGTCTTTTCCCTGAGAGTCTTTTAACTGAGAGTATTTTGACTCAGATTCCTTTGCCTGAGAGTCCTTTGCCTGAAAGTTTTTTATCTGAGAGATGATCCAACCTCATGGCGCTATAAAATCACACCTGGTGCAAAGCTAGCCTAGTTTTGATCCGGTTCGATTCAACCAGTTTTTAAGCCTTTCGCTAACTGAGAGTCTTTTAACTGAGAGCCTTTTGGCTAAAAGTCTTTTCCCTGAGAGTCTTTTAACTGAGAGTATTTTGACTCAGATTCCTTTGCCTAAGAGTCCTTTGCGTGAAAATTTTTTGTCTGAGAGATGATCCAACCTCATGGCGCTATAAAATCACACGTGGTACAAAGCTAGCCTAGCTTTTCTCTAACTGAGAGTCTTTTAACTGAGAGCCTTTTGGCTAAAAGTCTTATCCCTGAGAGTCTTTTAACTGAGAGTATTTTGACTCAGATTCCTTTGCCTGAGAGTCCTTTGCCTGAAAGTTTTTTATCTGAGAGAAGATCCAACCTCATGGCGCTATAAAATCACACGTGGTACAAAGCTAGCCTAGCTTTTCTCTAACTGAGAGTCTTTTAACTGAGAGCCTTTTGGCTAAAAGTCTTATCCCTGAGAGTGTTTTAACTGAGAGTATTTTGACTCAGATTCCTTTCCCTAAGAGTCCTTTGCCTGAAAGTTTTTTATCTGAGAGATGATCCAACCTCATGGCGCTATAAAATCACACGTGGTGCAAAGCTAGCCTAGCTTTTCTCTAACTGAGAGTCTTTTAACTGAGAGCCTTTTGGCTAAAAGTCTTATCGCTGAGAGTGTTTTACCTGAGAGTCCTTTGCCTGAGAGTTATTCGTCTTAGACACCTTTGTCTGAGAAATTCTTTTCGAGCTCCAACCACATGGCGCTATAAAATCACACGTGGTGCAAAGCTAGTCTAGTTTTGATCCGGTTTGATACGACCAATTTTCAAACATTTTTTTGACAGAGTCTTTTGCCTGAGAGTTTTTTGTCTGAGAATATGGGGTGCGCCATCTAAATGTGGTCGATGGAAATATTGAATAACTTGAACAATTCTCAATCGATTTTGGAAAACTATTAATTTTTATAAAATTTGAAGCTTTACAATTTTTTCCATTCAGTTTCTAAAAACAACGTTGATCAAATGACCACCTTTATTGCGGATACAAAATTCAGCTCTTTTTCTGCCATTTTCCATGATATTTGCCAGCATCTCGGGTGATATCGCAGTGATTTCGGCTCGAATATTGTCATTAAGCTTGTCTAAAGTCTTCGGTTTGTTGGCATACACTTTGCTTTTTAAAAATCCCCCCCTTTCGTTACCACACGTCCTGGGAACTTTTGACGCAAGAAGTTCATCGTTGATTTCGCGGTGTGACATGTCGCGTCGTCTTGTTGAAACCAAAAGCCTTTAAGACCTTTTTCACGCATTTCTGGTAAAACAGAGTGTGCCAACATCCATCGATACCGATCTCCATTGACAGTTTCCCCAACTCCACTGATGTTTAGTTGCTGAGACCGGCGGCGGTACGAGACAGAAGGATTCTCTGACGGTCCGCTACAGACCTGTGATTCTCGAAATTCGAAGCTAAGCGACGAATAGTGTCACTTTTAGGCGCAGAACGACCGCGATACTTTTGACGATACGCACGCTGTGTTGCAACAACTGAACGATTACATTTAATGAACATTGTCACTATTTCCGCGCGTTCTTTGGGCGTGAATCGATTCATGGTTAAAATTGTAATGCAATAACCTTTCCGAAATGTGTTCGACGACGTCAATCGGTTTAAATCTGTCAAAGTTATTCAATATTTCCATCGACCACATTTAGATGGCGCACCCTGTACTTTGTCTGAGAGATGATCCAACCGCATGGCGCTATAAAATCACACGTGATCGTAATAAAAAAACATAAAAAATTTTCAATATTAAAATTTTCATTTTCTTTAGATTGATTTAAAGAAATATCAAAGCAATTTATGACAACCCCAATCAAAATCTAGTCATCAAATAATATAAATAAAAAGTAATTAGGAAAAAAACTCTTCATCGACAATTAATTGATTAATAAATATTTATCGGATAAATTTCTAATTAATTTCTAATGCAATTACTTCAATCAAAAAAACTTATTCCAAAACGAATAATATCAGCTATAAATACTATGAGGGAAATTATGGCACATGTCATAAAAATCTAGATAAAATATTTAATTTGTTTTTTTTTTTGTTTTTAGAATATTTTGAACTATATTAAAAGAATATTTTTATATGGTAAAATTCAGTTATAACAGTGTCTCACCCACATAAGGTACAAGATATTAAAAAGCAATCAAATAAGTAAATAGGCGTTACTTTCTAACTTTCATACTATATAATCGGACTAATAGTAGAAATGATAATAGCAGAAATAATTTGAATAGAGACAGTTAACAGTTATAGTCAAACAAAGCCGTTATGGCGAGAAGAAAAAAAAAACAATCTATCGTAATAGCATCTCCTTGACACAAATCGACTGATACAAGTATAATATCCACCCCATTTTCGGATACTTGTCATATCGGCTAAGTATGTTGTAGCCTTTTAAAAGGGAAACGGATTTGAATATTTAACATCATTCAACTAAATGGTGGTAGTAATGAAAACCCCAATCTAAGGTTATTAGATAACCGCTACCGCCACCAATACCACTATCACCACAATAAACAAAGTTAAAGTAGCTGAGTTGTTGGCATAAAAGCGGGACGGTATAGCTTAGTGGCTATTAGATCAGCTTAAGATGTACAATATTTTCATAAAGTCAAATTCACACACTTCTTCCACGTTCATACACTAGCGTATATATGTAAGCCAGTCTACTAATGGGTAAACCCTTATCGTATCCTATTTTATTGGGATCGCAGGGAAACCACTCAATTTTACTAAATAATTAGACTTTCAACCCTTGTTTCTGAAACATTTTGGCTCGTGTTAGAACAAGAACATTTCATCCAAGGGTATGTCTTATGAAATGCAGAATGCCGTAATGCCTATCCACCCACTTTTCACTTATGCTGTCCCAGACCTTTTCGAAATACGAACGATTTTCGAGGCTCCGAAGTGTTTCAGTGCACGGTTTTCACACGCCCTACGAATAATGTATGATCTTAAGTGCGAACATAATTCACCTTGTACGATCCAAACTTGTCACTTGTACCCTACCAATATACAAATCTCCGTAATAGTCCCGTAAGCCCGACTTGCTCTACCTATACAACGCACATATCAATTTACGACTGCTCGAATACGGACTCACAAGTCCATATATCTGACCGTATAGGCAAATTTACAACAAACAGAATTATCAGAATGGACTATGGAGATAGAATCCCCTTATAGCGAATAGTTAAATTTCCGTAATACCACTAAAAGGGATGGATTCGAACAAGTCAATTCTGTACATTTGCTTATGCGATTATAACCATCCTCGTCGCCACCCGCTATCGTTTCCCTTTTCTTCGCTCATTATTCGTTTGGTGGTTTTTCATTACGATTCATAAAAATAAAACAAAACCCCTAAATCGAGATAGTATAGGGTAACCATCAAGGGT